>JAHRHZ010000099.1:11288025-11405046 GCA_024137785.1 Ginglymostoma cirratum
TAGGCCCGAAACGTCGAGTTTTCCTGCTCCTGTGATGCTGCTTGACCTGCTGTGTTCATCCAGCCCCATGCTTGTTATCTCGGATTCTCCAGCATCTGCAGTACCTTTTATCTCTCATTCTTCAGTTTGTTGTGCAAGCATTCATGATATCTGTAGGGATCATCAATTCCAATGAATATGTGAAGTAAAATAAAGAACACAAGACTGTACCATTTTGCAGGAGGTTGCTTTGTTAATTTATGCCTTTGAATGTGTGGGCACGGCTCACATTAACACCTTTTCTAAAAAAAAAATGAAGGAGCTGCTGATACTGTAAGTCAGGAACAAAAACAAAGTTGCTGGAAAAGCTCAGCAAATCTGGCAGCATCTGTGAAGCATAAAACGGAGTTAACGTTTCAGGTCTGGTGACCCTTCCGAGGGTTCTGAGGAAGGGTCACCGGACCCGAAACGTTAACTCTGTTTTATCCTTCACAGATGCTGCCAGACCTGCTGAGCTTTTCCAGCAACTGTTCTTGTTTTAGTACCTTTTCTGTCTTGGTTGAGCACCTGAGGAAAGGGCCTGAAGTTGAGTGTAAAGTCATCTGTGGAACAAAGCTATCTCCTCAAAAAGAGAGCTTGGCTTATTTTGGTTACTTATGTATCCTTTCTGGATACTGCACTCTAAGACCAGTTGGCACAGGTCTGTTCAGTCACCTGCATCTCAGCTGCAGCAATGCATAAGCTAATATCAGACCGAGAAGAAGGAAAGATGATTTAATTTCACTTCTAAACAGAAGGCTAAAACAATGTCTGTTCCTTTCCTGTCTTAGCTCCTTCATGCTGTATCAGCTAGACAGCATGTATCTGCTGGCAAAAAATGTGTTTTGTAAACCTTTACATTAAAAATGCACCAGATGCTGAATGACAGGAAACCAGGGTGGGGGAGGGGATGGGCAGCAGGCAAGGTGGCAGGAGGCAATATGAACTGTTTATTGTCTGGTGCCTTAAAGACCCAACACACGCATTTAATCATTTTCAGATGAAATTGTTTGTGTACAATTAATAATTGCGACTGCGAATATAGCTATTACCCTGTGTGCTTCAAAAGAAAACATTTTAATATATAATACTGAGTTTAATATTGTGAACAAGGAAGGGTCTATTGGAGTGGGTTTGAGATGTGTCTTTAGATGTCTGTGAATATAATTTCCTGCAATCTGAAATATATTTTTGAAGGTTTTCCTGAGTCATTAATAGGAACAAATGGAACTCAAACAAGCAGAAGACGAATTGTTATTTTATTGACAACAACTGGCACTGAAAACTGTATACATAACACAGTGCCGAGTCTTAATTATGGATGAGGAAAATTTGCTTACTGTTACTACTTTAGTTCTGGCCAAGCCACCAAATTATACTTCAAGGGCTGGAATTCAGATGATGTAAAGTTTCTGTGGCTGGTCTGATTAGACTTGGAGCAATGCCCTGGCCAAAGAACAGGGGTGCTGCACATTCCAATGACAAAGAGCAAAGAGGTACTTGCAGGTCCAAGTCATTATCTACAAAATCAGAAGAAATGTTCTTACTGTAATTGAAGGCAAAGAGTGTACCGCAAGTAGTTACTTTGCACATTGAAGTTATTTGTTAATTATTATTTTAGTGCATTTAAGATGATGTTTGATCTACTTTCTACATGAATTGCTCAGTATGTCTGGCTGCTGTTTGGGATTTAGGGGAGAAATCCTTTTTGCAGTGATGCTGTTGGTATGCATTGTGTGAAGCTAAGCCATTTAAATTAGAATAAAAAAAAATAAACTTTTTCCCTCCTGGTCTATGCTGAGTTACTGGTTTCCAAATAGAATGACAGCAAAAGTGTTCCAAGTGCCCAATTCAGTCCTGAACCAGGAAGAAGAAAAATCAGTGGTGAGCTCCCACTTGTAGGGCAAATCTTCCTTGAATGATAGGGCTTATGGCGAGACCCTCGATATCAACAATAAAAGACCCCACTTTCCAACCAAATGTTGAGCAGCAAGATAGGTTTCTCGTTAGTTAGTAGCAAGAGGCCTATTTGTCTGTAATAGCATGCATTAACATCTCATTATTAGTTAGTGCAGCCTCATTTTTATGCAGCTTCCATTCTCCAGCTGCAGAGAAACTGATTGGTGACAATTCCTGACTTGAAAGTCTCAGTGGTTACCAGATGACTCCAGCTCACTGTTCGCTCCTCCAGCCTCCATTGTGGGTGCCATTCGACAATGTGTCAGGACATGTTTCGTGGACAGCAACTGCATGCACGCCACATCTATAGAAGTTGGCATCAGACGTATTTCAGCCTGTCTGCATCCTCGTGGTACATCTTCAATCGGCTTACGCTTTAATACTGCAAACTGGCATCTTTCATGGAAAGGCTACAAAGACACTTTACATGCAGGGACAGGCACCCAGTTCACAGATTGGACCAGGCTACATCTTGGGACCTTTTGTTTGCTCTCTTAGAACTCACTCACTTTGTACCTACTTGGTTGCTCACAGCATCTCTGCCTTGCCTTGCACACTAGCTCCCCTAGACAGAGCTTAAAGACTCACAGCACTACCATCTTGACTTGACTTTTATTGCAGACTCAAAGCCAGGTAACATGTCTTGGTTGTCAGCAATGGTCAGTCAAGACATTTATCACACTTGCACCATAAGCCAGCAGTGCATGCAGCAAACACGCTGCTTCTGTCAACAATCACATGGTCATTTCTCAAAATCTAATAGAAGTAGTCCTCAGTCAAGACAGATGCCCTTTGGTGATGGAGTGCTGGTGCAGTAAATCAAGGACAGGTTCTGAGATCAGTCCAGTTGCTTGGACTTGGTCAGTTGGTCATTCGGGTGGTCAGGGTCAGGATCCTGTCCTCCCAGGAGGTGGGAGATAAAATCTGGGCACCCCATCACCTGTCTCAGCTCTTTCTGCCATTTTGTTGGTCTTTCTCACCTGGAATGAGGCAAAAGGAAGTACTGACCGAACTGAATGTGTCTGCCGCAGCTGTTAGATCTGGTGCCCATGGAGAAAATGTGGTGAGGTGTCCTGACTGTGTAAGTAGACAGTGCAGAGGGTACACAGGGCCAGTAGAGTGGATGGTTTGGGTGGCTGGGTGGGTGAGAGTGATGGCGGGAAGATGTTGCATACAACAATGAGAACAGTAGCATGAGCCTTGGTCGGAGGTGCGTGCAGTAGAAGAGAGGGAGTGAGTGTGAGGTGACAGAGAAAAGATGGCAGCATTTGTCTGTGTGGCGTGGTGATGGTAAATCCCTGCACTGCTGTTGCTGAAGATGTTACTTGCAGGCCAATCTACCACAAAGTAAAGCGCGCCAATCTTAAAATTTTAATGAGGCCTTAGAATAACATGTTCGGTATTGGTCCTCTCACAATGTGTGAAATATTGAGGCGATGAAAGAAAGCTGCAAGACGAGTTCCAAGTTTAAAACATATTAATTGGCAAAGAGGCTCAAAGAGCAGGGTCTTTATATATTAGAAAAATGTAGACTCAAGGGAAGTTTAACCACAGTTTATAAAGAAATTTTTATGTGAACCACATATATTAACACTAAGTTTGGATGAACCAGGAATCAATTATAAGTCACATAAGGACAGAATAAGTTTGACATGAGACACTTCTTCTTTTCCCAGAGAATAATGGAACAGGTTGCAGACTCGTGACTCATTGTTTTCAAGAGGAAGTTGGTCTTTTGGCTCCGAATGAGATGGAGATCACCTCAGCCAAAAGGTGGTTACCCTATATAATGTCTCCACGATGCGCTTCGTAGCTTCAAATCCTAAAGAATTCAGACAGTGTTTTAAAAAAAAAACTTTCCCCTAAGTGGCCTGAGGTTTTTCCTGATTTCCTGCTAGTCCAAGAAAATGTAAGGTTTCTGGGTAGGCGTATCATTATGTTGATGCCTGGGACATCATGACCATAGAGGAGAGGGTAGCTGGAGCAATGGGTCTATTTATGTCCAGATGCACATTGGATAAACTGGACCTGGTGTGACTGTGATGTCACTGATCTCAGCTATCCTGCCAGTACCTAGACAGCCATACCCTACCATTTGAAGTTCAAGTACCATATCAAAAAGTGGATGAAGTAGATGTGTAGACCCCTCAGCTACATGAATTAAATTGGAAGTGATAATAACAATAATGATTGAAAGTTATGATGATTAGCCAAGTCGATCTATCATTAATACTCTTTAAAGACTATTGTCTGGGTAATGTAAATGATGGATAAAATTAGTGTGTAAAGTCCAGAATGTGAAACATTGGTAGCATGCCAAAGTGTATTTATTCTATTTTAATGTTAATTATGTGAATAAATTAAGAATATTAACTTTTCTTTGAGAGAGGTGAGCTGTCAAGGTGGCCTATTTGAAATTTACAGGATTTGAAAGAGAAGGCAAAGCTGATTCGGGCAAATTATTTAATGTGCGTGTTGTCCAAATACAAACAAAATGTCATTAAGTAGGAATAAGAAGTTAATCACACAAGTTTCGCACAAAATGTAATTTATGTGGAAATACATTGAAGGGAAGGCATTCGAAGCAGACTAAATAAGTGGGTTCAGAAGACCATTTGATTTACTTCTGGGAGAGGTGACAACAGGGGTTTGGAGAAAGGCTGTGTCAATGTTTTTACCCAAAAATATTGAACTTTTTTGATCTATGGTCCCTTAAAATTCTTAAGGTCACAATTTAATCCCAGTAATTGAGTAACTTTAATTTTCCGAAAAATCCTACAGGCTTCCAACTGAAAAATGTTTTATTACTCAGATTTGGAAACCCATTTTTATATGTTAGAGTTGAAAATTAAGGATTCCAATAAAATTTCAAGTTATCAACTCCAAACATACAAGACAGCGTCAGGCTAACATCAAGGAATTACTTCTGAACTCTCAGGGAGGCTCTTGAATGATGGAATAGCTCACATAGACCTACGCTTCGGGTAAGTTGAAGCTGCCACATGAGATTGTCCAAGAATTACACCATAGTTAGGACAGGAGCTTTAGAATGGTTGTGTTTATTGCACCATCAGCATTAAAAGTTGACTGAGAGATAATTGATGACAGGCTCATTTTTAACATAGATGCATACCTCAAAAAAGTTTCGAACGTAACATTTGTTACGTTGGGATTTTAAAAGAAGACTTGTATCTATTGTTTAACAATGTGCAACATGTGCATTTTACTTGCAGAATTGGTGAAACATTATTGACATACATGGCCGAGTCCAATATTTTTGAACCAATGTTTTGGAAAAGGTTAGCTGACAACCTATCCAAATGAAGAGTATTCATAGTAGGATTTAAATACATTCATGTTTCTAATTCAAACAAAATTTTCTAGTCTTTTCTGCATTGTCATAGTTACTTGCATGAAATCTAAGAAAGAATGGATAAGATGTTATAGTCTTTTCTATTTTGAAACTGGTGAAGATATTGAAAACTTTTTTCTCACTGTTTGTTCACTGCTTCTAACTAATAAAGGCTTAAAGTCAAATGCACTCATTAAACTGTGGTACAAAACAGCTCCCAATTTTTCATTTATTAGCACATCCGCCATACACTGAATCCAGGAGGCTGACTACTTCTGAAATGATCATATAAACATTTAAAATCTATAAAATAAGAACAGCAGATTAAGCTTGTTCAAAGACCGTCATGAGTTGAAGCAACTCAACATGAATGAGATAGCTTTATATATGTTCTATTTTTTCTGTCTGAAATGTGGGATCTTTGCCAATGATGGGAAGCTGAACATTTTCCATTTTGGACATTGTGCTTGAATCAATTCCAGCTCAGATGTAACCTGGTTAAATTGAAGTGAAGTTTGCAATTCTCTGCTTCAGTTGTGCCAACTTCAGAGCAGCACTTTCCATTCAACAAGAATACCTTCAACTCTACTTTCCTGCCTGCTCACCATAACCCTTTACTTCATTACTATTGAAAATTCTGTCTAACTTTTCCCTACATTTATTTGGTGTCCCAACATCCACTGATTCATGACCTTTTGACAGAACTAATTCCTCCTCATCTCTGTTTGAAATCTGGTCCCATTTGACTAACCCTAGGACCTCTGATTTTAGATTGCTCCACAATCGGAAATATATGCTCAACATCTAAGTGTAGGCCTAAACTGCTCAGTCTGCCCTCACGAGACAACTTACTTCTCTGGAATTAATCTCGTGAACCTTTTCTGAACTGCTTCGAATATGATCACATCCCTCAAGTAAAGGGGACTACAACTGTACACTGAACTCCAGATGTAGTCTCACCAATGCCCTACCCAATTGCAACACCTCCCTGTTTTTATATTTCATTCCTTTAGCAATAAACACCAACATTCCATCTGCCTGTTTTAATACATGCTGTTCCTGCATGTTAGCTTTTTGTGACTGATACATGGGGACAACTAGAGCCCTCTGCACTAAAACGTTTTGAAGTTTGTCATCATTTAAATAATAACTGCCTTTTTATTCTTCCAACCAAAATGGATAATCTCAAACTTAACCACATTAAACTTTATCTGCCAAAGTTTGGCTCATACACCAAATCAATCCATATCTATTTGTAAATTTCTTATTTCTTCATTGCAACATAAGTTCTATCAGGTTGTTGACTTGTTCACCGAGCTGGCTTGTTTTCATTCAAACGTTTTGTCACCATGCTAGGTAACATCATCAATGAGGTCTCGCTGATGATGTTACCTAGCATGGTGACAAAACGTCTGAATGAAAACAAGCCAGCTTGGCGAGCAAGTCAACCACCTTACCCACAACCCAAGTTAGAAATCTTTGCTGAAACCCTAAATAAATTCTACCAATTTTAGTATGGGTAAGATTTTTGCCTTCCTAAACTAGCCACCATGTAATTGTTTTGTGTATGACTGTAGCATGTCAAATTATAGGCAGCTTGTGGAGTAGGCCGAATCCAACTAATGGCAGGATCGGAACATGCTACAGATTTTCAAATCAACCTGGTCAGAGATGTTATTAAACACTTCTGGAGCAGGTGGGCCTTGAACCCAAGTGTCCTGGCCCAGATGTAGGGAATCTACCAGTGTACCATAAGAGCCTTTGAGGAACTTTATGTACTTGGGTGGTAAATTGATTTAGTTACAAATGTCATTGGGTAAAGTTGTTTGTATGATAATTAAGGCTATGCCAGGTACATAGTTGATATCTTGTTGGAGAAGTGAGCAGATATATTGCACTCAACAGTAGCAAAATGTTCCTCCTGTTATAAACTATTAAATATGATCTATTTTAAAGTGTTGGTATAATTTACCTGGTTGAAATGTTCATACAATAGAAGAGTGCAGTGATCGATGTTTTTTTTTCTAGACACTGAAATATTCAGTAGCTATAAAATTTCTGTTCACTCTATTCCTCTTGTATGTTATTAAATCAATATCTTAAAGGAGTAAAGTCTAGGAAAGACTTTTTTTCTCAGTGCAATAAGCTGTACATGTATGCATTTCTTTTAGCATAGTAAATTGTTTGAATAGAAAATGCTATCCTTTTGCCCTCTCTCATTTAAAAGTTCACTGCCAAGATATTTTGTATGCTCACTTGAAAAGTATGTTTTAAAGATGTTTGGAATGCAGCAAAGAAAGCTAAAGATGAACTTTAATAATTGACTGTGATGTCTTCAATTGTTGTAAATGGAAATAGTTTTGCATGTGGAACATCTTTCAGAAGGTCAGTTCTGCCTAACCAAAACTTCCAGATCAAAGAATTATTCCATGCCTTTGATCCCTTTTCCTGCCAGATTCATCGAGGCTTTCAGTTATTTTACATGGGAATTGATTAGTTTATTTTTTTGGAGCAGGGAAGCGATTAAGAACTAACTTCCTAAAGAGCGCTGCTTAAAAATGACATTTGAACTACATCTGTAGTTCTTTTCATACACAGAGGAATAATTTATTGACCTTACAAAGTAATTTAAAAACTGCTTCATTCATGGTGCAAGCAAAAACAATATGTTGCAATGTAATTTTACCCTTATTTAGGATGATGTCTGAGAATTTCCTTTTTTGAGATTATGCGTGGGGGCAGGCATATTAGCTATTGACTCAGTCAGTGCCCCATCTCTGAGAAAACATGCCCAATTTGAGCACCAATCAGCTTCTTTACAGCTAACAGGTGAGCTTCTCAGCCTATCACAATGCTTGATAGTGACACCCCAGCTCACCAGATGGTGCTCGCTAATCAGGGGCTGCCATCTTATGTGCTCTAAATACTGTTGATTAGCTAATTGATGACAGTGACACTTCAGGAAGGTATTCTTTTCTTTCTACATCTCTTGGCGTGTGTCATGGGTATGGGGGAGTCAGGACAACAACAATAACAACAGAAGCATGATTTTATGTATCATTGTTAATATTCATTGGTACTTCACAGGGCATTTTACACAAAAACAATTGACACAATCTCGGATAAGGAGAAATTAAGGTACATGACTAAAGTCTTCATGAAAGCTAAGGCACTTAAGAGCATCTTAAAGAGGGTAAGTGAGCTAGAAATGCAGAGGGTTTTGGCGGGACTTATAGATCTTAAGATCCAGCCAAACAAAAGTATGGTCACCAAGAGCGGAGCAATTAAAATCAAGGATATTCAAGAGACTGGAATTTGAGGAATGCAGTTATCTCATAGGATTATGGGACTGGTGGGTTTGTAGACATGAAGGGTAGGGTTTTTACAATATTGAAAACAAAGATTAAGATTTTTTTGAATTAAGATGTTGCTTAACAGGAAACTAGTGTGCTTCAGAAATGACAGGGGTGATGTATAAATAGTATTCCTGCTTCTTGGTTCAGCTATTGTACAGAGGAAGAATCCAAATGATGTGCCATACATTCCCTTATTTCCATTCGAACAGGCAAGTGTTATCAAAAAGAGAGACTTTCTCTTTTTCCAAAAAAAGGAGATCATGTTGAAAGCACGCACTGAACCCAAAACCTTGCCTGCTGCTAAAATTGAAACATAACATACAAAACCTGAGCTTTTGTGAAAGCAAAATGGAAAACAGATTTTCTTTCGAGTCCTTTTAAGAATCTGATGCTGCTGCTGAGGATAGAGTTTCAGAGTGTTTTAGAAATTGTTCTGGTCTTGGATTAAGAGTGTACAGGTTACTACTGACATTGCTAGCATGGATATCTCAGAAAAAGGCTGTTAAGTATCTGAATTACAGTATCTTCACTTTGCATTGCTAATTTGGTTGTCTTGGACAAAAGCACCTACATTGTTAAACAATTTACTGGAAAAATAACATAAGGAATCTTATTTACTTCTCTATGAATGTTCATTTCTTTAGATTTATTAAATAATGTGGTTTACAGTACTTTGAAACCGTTACTATCAAACGATTTATGTGAATTGTTCCTAAACATCCCTGCTAGGCACAGATTGTAGTGCACTGTTCCAAATCTATTTTTCAACATTGTTGCCATGTTAAGAGATCCAAAGAGCATGACACTTGGTCCAAGATGCTGCCAGCTAAGGGTGAAATATAACATGGAAACCCCAAACACAGCAAGTCATTTGGGCCACCTTATCCAAGGATCATATTCTGTCTATCACAAAGATCATCTACTTGCACACAGGACTTGTAGTGTGGCCCCCAACATTGCCTCTATCACCACCAGATTCTCATACACTGTGGCTGGTTTTCCTTCTGCCACATGTTGTAAATTCAGCTGTTCCAAAACTTTGCTTCTCATATCAAACTGTGCCCACCCTGTACTTGCTGTGGTGCTAAATAAAAACCAAAAGAACTGCTAATGCTGTAAATCAGGAAGAAAAACAGAAGTTGCTGGAAAAGCTCAGCTGGCCTGGCAGCATCTTTGAAGAAAATATCGTTAACTCCAATGTTTTGTTCACAGATGCTGCCAGGCCAGCTGAGCTTTTACAGCAACTTCTGTTTTTGCGCTTGCTGCAGTACATTTGTTGTTGGTTACCGATGTCTCCTATTTGAAATTCTCATTCTCAACTTTAAATTCATTCATGTCCTTTCTTCCACATATCTCTGAAAACTCCTGCAGGCTTTCACTCTTTCCTCAAACTCTCCTTGTTCATCAAGCCCTGGCCTCTCATGCAGCTCACTTTCTTTGCCATGTTAATAGCTGTTCCTTATCCATCCTCTATCCGCCTCCCCCTCTCTCCCTATTTATTTCAGAACCCTCTTCCCCTCCCCCATTTCTGATGAAGGGTTTAGGCCCGAAACGTCAAGTTTTCCTGCTCCTATGATGCTGCTTGACCTGCTGTGTTCATCCAGCCCCATGCTTGTTATCTATGTCATATTCTGGAATTCTCTCCATAAGCCCTTTCCCCTTTCTTTTTTCCTGTCCTGTAAGAATCTTCACAACTCAACTTGTTTGATCAAGTACTTAGCTGGCTCGCCTCAGGACTTTTGCCATGACTAAACAGAATTGCCTGCATGCTTGTGGTAAAGCAATCACCTGGGTTAAAAATCAAAGGAAACTCAAACATCAGTGTGTCACACTATGCCAGAATTTTCTTCATTGTTCATACCCATCTGCCAATCCTGGTACTTGAAAATTTCTCAAAAAGATTGGATGCTTGCATACCTGGAAGGGATGCCGCAGCGAGTGCAACACGGAAATAAAACTGAAGAAGGGTCACTGGACCCGAATCATTAACTCTGCTTTCTCTCCATTAATGCTGAGTCTCTACCACACTTTCTGTTTGTGCTTCAAACACTTCTCAGCTGATTGTTATGTCTTTACCCCAAGGTAAAGAGGCTGTACATGCAGATCGTCTGCAATTCAAAGGTTCAACATGGGTACAAGTCAGTTTTCTGGTTATTTTTAGGGTTTCGTTCCAAGAAGACTTGCATTGTATTATCTGAATGCATTTCTTGATTGGCTGACAGAAATCATTCTCTTAGAGTAAAAAAAAAACTGCAGATGCTGAAATCCAAGGTAGACAAACAGGAGGCTGGAAGAACACAGCAGGCCAGGCAGCATCTGGAGGAAAGGAGTAGTCAATATTTCAGGTATTACCCTTCTTCTTTGTGACTTTGACAAAATTGACACAAGTATGGATTTACTTTTGAAAGCAAGCTCCCATTTAAGCCCCCAGTGGGATTTTCTACCTTCCCCTGCAACCCTCCTGGGTGGTGATCTGTTTTTATTACCTTGATAGAATTTATCTGGAAGGCTTTCTAGGTCCCCTCTCCTCTCCTGTCCTCTTCACTTCCTGCATCAAGATCTTCAGTGCTGCACTGAAGAACCTTAGGAGTCTGCTCCCAAACAGGCTGTGCCATTCCTACATCTTTCCCAGCTTCAAGATTGAATTCCCAGTGCATGCTCAAGCCAAAATACAGCTCTCCTTAGCTTTCTGTGCTGCCTGGATGGCAACAATTGGACTCAGCTTCCATGTGCATTGTCATCTTTGTGCCCATTTTCAGGCTTAACTCAGCTTTTCTCCCTTTGCCCCTCGTGGTTTTATCCAGTCTCAGGCTGTCTCCAACTTGGAGCTGCTGCCAAGGATGTCAAATCCAAGTCCATTGCACCCCTACTTCCCCAGATCAAAACTGTGGTAGGCGGGTGTCTTCTAAAACAGGCAAATCTACTGACTTGACCTTCTCACCTCCTCCATGCAAATCTGGGCAGACATCTACTCTGTAAGTTTGATGGGAAGCACTCCTCAACATCAAATAGGCAGCACTTGATAAATCTCCTTAGCTGACTCTGAAGGCCTGATTCTGAAGAAGGGTCCCGACCCGAAACATCAACTTTCCTGCTCCTCTGATGCTGCCTGGCCTGCTGTGTTCTTCCAGCTCTGCACTGTGTTATCTCTGGCTCTTCACTTGCTGTCTTGTACCCCACTCACTTCAGGACTGTATTCATATGGCCTGTACCAAAGAGGCAGAGTGAGATTACCATTGAGTGAAGGGGATTTTAGCCTGTGAATTTATCTCTTTTAGTTCAGGGGCTTTTTTAATTTTCTATTGTATGTCAAAGCTGGAGTTCCAGGCCATGATGTTCATTCATCTGGGTAAGTTTTTTAAAGCTTCTTAGAAAACAGAACATATACAAGACCAACAAAGCAGTAGGGAGTGGTGATAATTCCTGCTGGACTTCCTTTAACAGTGCCTGTGCATTTGTCTATCTTAAAATTATACTAAACTTTAAGCATTAATTAGTTGTTTGGTTTTTCACATGTATCCATTGAAATCCCGCACCACTTGCTGCAGATCCCACCACAATCAAACCAGCTGAAGCACCTTATTACAAAAAATGCTTTGGTAACACCATAAATGTTGTTTATGATAAAATGACACCGATTCAGGAAGCTGTTCCACTTCGGTGTGTTTTGATGTCTTTAACGCTGAGATTGTATTTCATAAATAAAGACAAGAAAAAATTAGTATACCACCTCCTTAAAAAATTAAGGTAGGACTTTCATGTGTCTCCCAGTTTGGGCTGCCATGCTGCAAGTACTTGAATTCATTTCGGGTTTTTTTGGAAAACAGCAGTATTCACGCATTGAGCAATAGTTAAAAGGAATCGTACCAGGTAACAGGAGAAGGCTGACTCACAGGGAAGGCTCATGTGAGCTAGATGCAACTTATGTTACACTTTCCGTTTTATTTATGGTCAATAATCACACGACACCCGGTTTTTGACCTTGTCCACCCCAGCACAACACCAGCATCCCCAAATCATGGCCTTTTATTTACAACTTCCCTTCCATTCTTCACAGATGCACAATGAAGGCAAAGCCCTTGGAAAAGTCTTCTGTTTCTGTGCGACCTGGAAAATATTTGACATCAGCTGGTTTCATGCAAGGGTGATCGGAATCTGGAATCATGCCATAACTTGATTGTGAGTCCTCAAAATTTGCATTCATTTAAGTTGAATTTCAGTTTTGCATGGAAGGGAAGTTTAAAATCCAAATACAATACTATTTTACCTGAAATCAGACATGAAAAAAAATCTTAATCTTCATGTAAATTTGGAAAATCAAATTGGCAGAGAGAGCCATGTGGAAGAAATCATAGAATGTATTCAGGATAGTTTCCCAGAACAAAACATTGTGGATCCAAACAGGGGATTTGGCTATTTTGGACCTGGTAGTATGTAATGAAATGGGTTTAATAACTTATCTTCCAGCAAAAGATCTTATAGGAAACAGTGACCATAGCCTGGTTAAAATTTAGTATTCATGTTTGAGACTGGGAGACTTGAAATAGAAACAACTGGGCTAAACATAAATAAGGGTAATTACAAAAGAATGAGGCACAGTTTGCTGGATTGGACTGTGAAAGGAGTTTAACAAAAAAGACAATAGATGAAGTGGTTAGGCCACATCTTTGAACAGTTTTGGACACCCTATCCAAGGAATTATTCTAAGAAGTATTTGGATGTACTCTTGCAATATCAAGGCATACAAGACTATGGGCAAGTGCTGGAAAATAGGATTAGAACAGAGAGATGGTTATTTTTGACCAGCACAACCGTAGTATTCTGAAGGACCTTCATCTATGATGTGACTTTTATAACTCTATGGCATTGGAGGCAGTCCAGAGAAGGTTCATTAGTTTGATCCTGAATTGGGACGGATCTTCTTACACCAAGGATTGAGTAGATTAGACTTGAACTCATTGAAGTTTCGTCTAATGAGAAGTGGCTTCATTGAAACATATAATATTCTTAGCAGAGAATATAGAGAAAGATTGTTCCCCCTTGCGGGAAAGTCTAGAGCATAGCGCATAACCCCAGAGTAAGGAGTAACCCATTTAAGGCAGATGAGCAATTTCTTCTATGAGGATAGAGCATCTGTGAATTTTTTAAAGCAGAAGGCTGAGACGGAGAGGTTTTGTGTCTGTAGAAAAATAAAGGGAAATAGAAAAAAGACAAGAAAGTGGAGTTGAGAATCATCAGATCAGCCGTGACTTTACTGAAAGGCAGGCTCAGTGGGTTGAATGGTTTACATCTGTACCTGTGTCCTATGGTCTTACGGTTTTATAGAGCTTTGATTGTTAATGCAGCTTTAGAATTTAAAGTGGTTGTGCAATTTTTCCATGGATTTTGTGAACAGGGAGGTAAAAATCACAATGGCTCAGTAGTTAGCATTGCTGCCTCACAGCTCCAGGGACCTGAGTTCAATTCCCCCCTCGAGCGACTGTCTGTGTGGAGTTTGCTCATTCTCCTCGTGTCTGCGTGGGTTTCCTCCGGGTGCTCCGGTTTCCTCCCACAGTCCAAAGACGTGCAGGTTAGGGTGGATTGGCCATGCTAAATTGCCCATAGTGTTCAGGGAGGGGTGGGTTGTTGGGGGAGTGGGTCTGGGTAGGATGCTCCAAGGTTCGGTGTGGACTTGTTGGGCCAAAGGGCCTGTTTCCACACTGTAAGGATTCTAAAACTTTCTGCCTCAGAAGGTGCTAGGGGTGAGGTCCATGAATATTTTTCAGGCCAAGGTAATTAGATTCTTATTAGGCCTAGGCTTCAAAGGTTGAAGGTGGGTGGGAATGCAGAATGTGAAACACAAATAGATCAGTGACGATCAGAAGGTGCAGCACTTGCCCATTCACCATCTCCCTCCTCACTGTCCAAGGCCCCAAACACACCTTCCAGGTAAAGCAGCACTTTTCTTGTATTTTTTTCAATTGAGTCTACCACATTCTTTTCTTACGCGGCAGTCTCCTTTACATTGGCGAGACTGACTCAGACTGTGGGTCACCTCTGCTCTGTCCATAGGAATGACCCTGATCTCCCAGTTGCTTGCCATTTCAAATAAACCACTTTGTTCTCATGCTAACATTTTTGTCCTCTGCTTGCTACAGTGTTCTAACAAAGAACAGTGCAAGCTTGAGGAACAACACCCCATTTTCTGCTTAGCCATTTTACAGACTTGAGGTCTCAATATTGAATTCCATAACTTCACAGCCTGACCACATTACGTTTGCTTAACATTTTTCTCATGTTCTCAACTCCTCTCCTCCCACAGCCTTGTTTGTGTCTTGTTTACTTAAAAGAGGAAACATTTTCTCACTTTCACACTTTAATGCACATCTCTCTTTTTCTTTCACCACAATTAACGACCCTTTTGTCATTTGCACTGGGCCTCTACTCCATCTGGTCCCATAATCTTCCTCTGCCTCTTTCGAAAGAATATTAAAAAATTTCTGACACCTTTCAGTTCTGAAGTAGAGTTACACCAGACTCGAAATGTGAACTCTCTTTCTCCACAGCTGCTACCAGCCCAGCATTCTCAATGGTCATTTCAGCCATGACGCTACTGAATGGAACAGCAGGATTGAGGGGCCAAATGACTTCCATCTGGTTTCATGTGTTTATATGTTGGGCAACGATTTAGGCATTAGGAGGGAACCAATGGTTGTGTTAGTGGACTGGGGTGGAATGCACTCTGAAACTTGTAGGTAGCTATTTTGCTAATCACAGAGTGTGGACCGATCTCCAATCATATCTTCGGTTAGTGATGAGAGTGATCTCAGGGAGGTACTGTCTGATCTCTAATCTCAGCAAAGGGTTGCTGATCATCAAATTTTGGGTAGCTGTGGTGGGTGGTGTTGAGCTGCTGATTTTTAATCACTAGCTGTTGGAAGGATAATATTCCGTCTGAAATTAGGGTTCGAGGTGAGATTTTCAAGCAGTGTTCAGGAAAGACAATTAGTTAATGAACCGGGAGACTGCATCTGTTGTCTTTGGATGGCAACAGTGCTGTTTAGGCAGCCTTCTCCCTGAAGCTATCCTTGCTTCCCTTTTATTCCTGATATTCCCAGGTTAAACCTGGAAAATGGATTATAATCTGAGGCACGAAGTTTCATTTTAATAACTAAGTGACCAACCCGACTCCTGTCCCCTATCCATTAGAATGGAATTGATCATGATGGGGTTTGAGTTATAAAACTATTTTCATATTCCACTGACCCAGATACATCCATTTTACAATTGCTTCCAGTACGTTGATCTATTTACTGAAATTGACATATTGTACAGGGCAGCGCGTGAAGAAAAAGAAAAACCAAGGAAACATATGGAATAACACAAACGTATTAGTACCTGAAAATTTCAGTGATTCTTTTTTCCCCTACTGTCAAGAATTTCTGTTGAAAGGTTCACTTTTGCTTCTTTTGCTTTACAAGTGCTGAGTTTATTTCTGTTTTATTTCACGTTATTCTGTTTGGAAACATTGATTCATTGTGAAATTTTTTAAGATTGAAAAGATTGTGCCGTTCAACATCTCTTTAACCTGATCAAGTTAATGACATCTTGCTCCTTTCTTCAGAACCTTGGCAAAAGCTGTTAATTTTGTCAGTGATCAAAGAGAATTTGGAAGTAAGTTCCAAGTGGTAAGCATTTGATAAGGTGGGTGGTACGATTCAAGTATTTTTAGTCTACCTGCAGACATAGATACAATGCAGTTAATTGCCTATGCTGGGACAAATACCCAGGGGCATTTCAACTCGTTGTATGTACCTTTTTCTTGCTCGTCAGTTATCTTTTTGTTTATCAATTAAGAAAAAAAACTGGAAATATGCAGCAGATGTATCAGCATCTAAGAAGTGCACATGAAGTCTTGTGGTTTCAAAGAGAATGGCATGTTTGCAGATTCGTTGTGGATTTGCGGAGTTTTCTGATTTGTGTTTTAAACATACTCAGATTTTTTTTGTTCCCAATTGTTCAAAGGAGCCTCTGTTAGAATGAGTTGATTATTTTCAGCATAATTTGCTCAAAATCACTCAGGCTAACGTATAACATCAAGAAATTTTAAGCTTAAGACAGTCCTTTAGTAATTATTAATAAAAACCAAAAAAACTGCGGATGCTGTAAATCAGGAACAAAAACAAAGTTGCTGGAAAAGCTCAGCAGGTCTGGCATCACCTGTGAAGGAAAAAACTGGAAATTCTGAGGAAGGGTCACCAGACCCGAAATGTTAACTCTGTTTTTTCCTTCACAGATGCTGCCACACCTGCAGAGCTTTTCCAGCAACTTTATTTTTGTTTCTTCATAATTATTCTTGGCTATCAACTTCTGATTAAATATAAAAGCCTTACTCCTAAATAAGACAAGAGTGATGACTGAGCATGAACTTGGTTTCTCCTCTAGAGTTAAATTGGAATCATTTCTGAGCTTATGATTTAAATTCTTTCTGCTTTGCTGTGGTGCATTGCAGGAATAGTTTCTGTGATGCTTTATTCTACTGAGTACCCATCAGTACTTCTGACTTCTTTATTGCGCTTCAGCCATTAGTTTCAACATACCTTGAACACCAATGAAGGAAAGATATATACAAGAAGAAGAAAATTTGTGACTGTTGACGAAAATCCAGAAAACAGAAGCAAGCACACAATATGCTAATCATGAAGAATGTTTAAAATATCAAGACCTAAAGCATTTTTGGTGATGTTTCTCAATTAATTCCTGAAAACAGACCTACAATCCGCCGACTTATTAGCTTCTAACTTGAAACAAATGACTCACGAAACTCCGGAATATGTGGCTTACGCCACAATCAAAGCTTTATTTTCCAGTGATATTCTGTATTCAGCCGCACACTTATAAACACATGCCAGTTAAGTGTATTCAAGATCTTGAGTAGATATAGTGCTCCATGACCAAATCTGTAGCATGATTATTACAGAAAAAAAATACAGTTTTTAAAATTCACAGAGAGTCAGCAGTTTGTTTACATTCATTCACAGTTGTTGGAGATCAGTCATCTCACGTCCAGGACATTTCTGCAGGAGTTCCTCAGGGTAGTGTGCTAGGCCCAACCATGTTCAGCTGCTTTATCAATACCTTCCTTCCATCATAAGGTCAGAAGTGGGAATGTTCGCCAATGAATGAACAATGTTCAGTAGCATTTGCAGCACCTCAGATACTGGAGTAGCCCCTGTTCAGATGCAACAAGACCTGGGCAATACTCAGGTTTGGACTGAGAAGTGGCAAGTATCATTTATGTCACACCTACCATCGCTGAATTCCCCACTATCAATGTCCTTGAGGCTTACCATTGATCAGAAACTGGACTAGCCATGTAACTACAGTGCCTACAAGAACAGGTCAGATGATTGGAAGCCTACAGCGAGAAACTCCCCTTCTGATTTCCCAAAGTCTGTCCACCATCCACCAGGTGCATGTCAAGAGTGAGATAGAATTCTGTCTGCTTGTCTAAATGAGTGCAGCTCCAACAAAGTTCAATAAACTTGATACCATCCAGGACTAAGCAGCCCGCTTAATTGGCACCACATCACAAACATTCACTCCTTTCAACTCCAACACTCAGTCGCAGCAGTGCATACTATTTACACAATTCACTGCAGAAATTCACCAAGGCTTGCAGGACAGTACCTTTTCAACTCACGACCACTACTGCTTGGAAGGACAGGGGCAGGAGATACATGAAAAGACTGCCACCTGCAAGTTTCCCTTCCAAGACACTTGTCATCCTGTCTTGGAAATGTATCACCATACTGCAGTATCACTGTTTCGAAACTCTGGAACTCCCTCCCTAATGGCATTGTGGGTGTACCTGCACCACATGGACTGCAGAAGTTAAAGAAGGCAGCTCACTACCAGCTTCTCAAGGGCAACTAGAGATGGGCAATACATACTGGCCCAACCAGCAATGCCCGCATCCTATGAGTGAATCAAAAAAAAGCCACTATTCTTTCAAAAACTCGAGGCAACCTGTCTGTGTGTGTCTTTTACAGTCACACTATTTAAGAAGTTAAAACTCATTGAATTAGTAAGCATATCATCCAAAAAAGATTCCTTTGGTTAAACAGAAAGAAAGAAATCATCCTGCCCCTTTTTTCCTGGTCATTACAGTTGTATTACTGGTTTTCAAGACTAGAAGTTTTGCTGCTCACAAAGTACCATTCTCCTTCTCTTTTCCTTCCAAACCATAAATGGCATTCATAAGTGCAATAGCCCCTACTTGCTCAGAAGGTTAAAGTCAATAAATTGTTTCAAAAGTATTTCACCTTGTTGATGAGAATATCCATGTTTCAAAATGCACTCACACGTGTTTTTTTTCCGTCTTGGAAGTATCTGCAACTGTTTTCTGGAATTGTTTCCCAAATGAAAACCTGACTGTGAATTCTTACAATAGAGTTCATTGTTTGAGAGAGGGGGCTGGTGCACATGTACAAATGTTTCGAGTCCCTATAGGAGTTTGTGCTTGATCTTGGATCTTGGTTCAGAAACCAGTGAAGCATGGCCTAGTTCCTGTTAGTACAACTAACTATTTAGATGGTTCAAACTGAATAACATAAAATAAACTACATGGCCCAAATGGACACGTTATGAATTAAGTCTATTGATGGATGGTCTGCTATTGCACATGAGTTACAATATTTAGATTTTAATTTTGTTCCTGTTTCTCAAATCTTTTAATCTTTAAATAATGTTGGGATTAATTAATCTAGACAGGAAGTCATGATGTTCTATGACTGAAGTCTCGATATTGCATATTTTCAATTTATCTTTTAATATTTCTGAATATGTATGTATAGATGGAAGCAGTGAATCCCTTTAGAATATTTTACCCTTTCTCTACATTCTATGATCTGTCCATTTTGCTGTATGTTTTAAATTCTAGATCAGCAGGACTTTGTAGCACTCTGGCAGACTTGAGTGTTATTGATTGTCTTGCCTCTCTTGGAGGCAATTAGCTCACCTGTAATGTCCTATCTGCCGGAGAGAATCATGGTGATGTAATCAAGAACTCTCACTCCAAGAATAACTGTGTACTAACAGTCCACAGCAAGCATTCCCTATGTTAATTAAAAGCAAGAACTCCTTCATGTCCACAACACGTTCCAAAGTATTTTAAAGTCTCCATTCACTTTTGAAGTGCAATCTTTATTGCAGGATAGGAAACAAAATGGTCAATGTAAAAGTCTGATCACATTATGTCTGTCCTCCATTTTCCTTGGAACTTCTTCCTTTTCCCCACCCAACAGTTTTGCTTATGTCTTGTTTACATTCCTGTCAGCAGAGAGGACACTTTCTCCCTTGGACAGCTTAATTTATACCCAGTTTTCACTTGGCCTCCACACCATCTGTTCATCTTACTTTTGACCGAGGCAGAGGAGCATATTAATCAGCATTTCCCAATATCTTTCAGATCTGAATAAGAGTGACATCGGACTTGAAACATTAACTGTTTCCTTTTCCACAGTTGCTGCTAGACCCTGCTGAGTACCGTTGGCATTTTCTTTGTTTGTTTCAGATTTCCTGCATCCACAATTGGCCCAGCCAGCAGTATTCACATGCTATGAATGAATTTTTAAAAAGCATAAAACTTGCACCCTGGAATTACTGTTTCTTCATATTTATATAACCAATTCAAACCCAATAAACTCTTTGAGGCTGGGGCTATTTTCCCTGGAACATTGGAGGCTGAGAGGTGACCTTTTGGAGGTTTATAAAATCATGAGGGGCATGGATAGGGTAAATAGGCAAGGTTTTTAAGATCTTAGCAAAAATTTGTAGCTCAGGTTGTTTTTGCAGTTGTTCATTAGCTCGCCAAGCCAGTTGTTCTGTGGCGTGCAGACGTTTTGTTACCCTTCTCGGCAACATCATCAGTACAACCTCTTATCGAAGTCTTGGTGTTCTGCTTCCTTCCGGATTTATATGATTCTCCGGTGTGATGGTCTTGTCGCTTCCAGTTCTGTTGTTTTAGTAACGGTCTGTATACGGGGTCTATTTCTATGTGTTTGTTAATGGAGTCCCATGTTGAGAACCAGGCTTGCAGAAATTCCCTTGCTTGCCTTATGTTCGCTTGTCCCAGTACGGTTACTTTGTCCCAATCGAACTGATGGCCCTCATTATCTGTATGTATTGAGCAAAGTGAACATTGTTCATGTCTTTTTATTGCCAGCTGGTGTGTAGTATCTCGGTCATTAGTTTCCTCTGTGTTTGTCTAATGTATTGTTTATTGCATTCGCTGCATGGTAATCTGTATATCACGTTCGTCTTGTTTACTGTCGGTATGGGGTCTTTAGTCTTTAATGACATTTGACGCAGTGTTGCTATAGGTTCGTGTGCAATCATGATCTTATGCGGTCTTAGGAGCCTGCTAGTCATTTCTGATATATTTTTGATGTAGGGTAATGTTGCTAGTGTTTTCTGTTGTACCGTGTCCTCTGACTGTTGTTTGTTTTGTACGCATCTGTGTACGAAACTTCTTGGGTATCCATTGTCGGTGAAAACTTTGTGTAGGTGTTCCTCTTCCATTCTCCAAAGTTCTGGGGCGTTGCAGCGTGATGCGGCTCATTTAAACAGTGTCTTCATGCAGAGATATTAGGAACTGCTGATGCTGGAGAATCATCCAGCTCCATACCGTGTTGTCTCAGTGTCTTCATGCAGTTCTGTTTGTGTTTGGTGGGGTGGTTGCTTTTGAAGTTAAGGGTTTCGTCTGTGTGCGTGGCCTTCCTGTATACTAGGGACCGAAGGGTCTGTTTCCGTGCTGTACATCTCCATGAGTCTGATATATCTTTCACCTATTCCTCATGCCATTAAGTATCAGGCATTCTTTAAGATGATGTTAGATGACAGCACATGCCACCTTTTGTTTTGGATCCTTTCGAACAATGTAAGCACTCGAAGAGAACTCAGTGGACCTTTCGTGATCTCAATATTCTGTGCTGATGTTAATATTGTAGATAAGCTGGTACACTACAAACAGTTTAACTTTGTTTTTAGTAAGATATGAAGAAATTAAAGGCCCAGGACATGTTTCACCTTATTCTTTTAAATGTCACCCTGAAAACCAGTTGGCAATGTGTGACCCATGTTATTAGACCATCATCAAGGCTAACTGTTTAAGTGCAGATATGAAGTCAATCAGGAATTGTCAAATATCAGTTGTCACAATGAATGATGTTCAGCTTGAATTTTAAATATTTGAAGGTAATGCGTAGAAGGAAGCCCTCATGGAAGTAGGGAGTTTCAGAATTTTGAGGATTTTTTTTGGGCTTGAAGGATTATAGAACTTAGAACATAGAGTAGTACAGCACAGTACAGGCCCTTCAGCCCATGATGTTGTGTTGAACTTTTACCCTAAACCTAAGGTCTATGTCACCTCCACCCCTACCTTATACTATCATCCATATGCCTGTCTAATAGCCGCTTAAATGGCCCTAATGAGGCCAACTCCACTACCCTCTCCGCAATGCATTCCATGCCCCGACCACTCTCTGAGTAAAGAACCTACCTCTGAAGTCTCCCCTATATCTACCTCCACTCATTTTAAAACTATACCCCCTCATAATAGCTACCTCCACCCGAGAAAAACGTCTCTGGCTGTCCACTCTATCTATACCTCTGATTATATGTCATATAAGCCCACAGGAAATGCAATTGTATGTCACAATACCCAGCATTCAGCAGAAGGGAAGACAAGCTAAAAATTGTTTTTTATGTCATAAAGCAACATAGACTTTGGAGCTCTTTAACATTTCTTTTTAAAAACACTTCAGTTTATATTGTGACTTTAACAGCCTCAGGTCATCCCAGAGTCCTTTATAATCAATGAAGTCATAAGGTTTGGTGTAGTTATTACTCTAGTGCAGAGAAATACAGCAGCCAAATTGTGCACAGCAAGATGCCACAAGTAGCAATGAGATAAATGACTAGACTACCTGTTTGTTTGTTGATGGTATAGCACAACAGTCAATTCTTTTTTGAAGTGTCACTTGGAGTGAGACTGAACTTTCTGACTTGGAACACTAAAAGGATTAGGCTATTAATTGTGGGACTATTTTTCAATATTGATGTTGTACAGTGAGTCAATTAAAACCAACAGAACATGTTCACATTTGTATTTATCATTGCAACAGAATTGTTTTGTCAAATTTGGTTTCAATGGAAAGGCACTGGGTCCAGTATTATTTGGATTGTTTTTCTAATCTACATTTACAATAAATCCTTTCATTTGTGGTGATATCAATAGTTGTGAGAGCGGACTTGGACAGGTAAAAACTTTACCCACAAAGAACTGCTCACTATATCAAGAAATCTGTGCAATTTGTTTCATGTGACGTGACTTGTTTGTCATTACTACTTAGTAGAAACCTGCTTATAGTTAAATCTGACACAATACATTCTGTTTATACCTTGGAACATTGACTAGTAAATGTAATATTTTGTATCAAGTTGCGATTAATGAAGATCTTGCGTAGATATTTTGTTTTTAGTTCTCTCCTTAGTGAACTACTTCCCTTAATTTTTGGGGACAATTGACTCACTGTTGTTTACGTATTTATGTGAAAGCCTTATTTCAGACCAATGGCAATATCCTTTTGTTTGCGTGTGATTTTCTTTCTCAAACTTTGAACGTGGATTAAGTTAATATTAGGTGAAACAAGGCTCGAGACAAGCAATTAATCTGTGTTGTTTCACAGCAAGATGAATATGTGGAACAATTATGTCATGTGCAATACATAGGGTTTCTGCACATGGTTAAGTCATCATTTTTGATATGAATATTTCCTCTATCTTTTTAGCCTTTCAAAGCTCCTTGCTTCAGTGAAGGACTTATAGATTTTATCCTGACTTCCCACCTGCAGGTATTTATTCAGCTCTTACCTGTAGCTGATTGGGACTTGGGTTCTGAATCATTCCTGCCTTGGGTTGAACCCGATATCCGCTATAACCCTAAATACCTGCTCCCGATAAACCAAACTCGGTGAACTGTTCAGCAGTGATTAAATATTTATATCGACCCTTTAATGAAATAACATTTCTCAAGGTGCTTCTCAGGAACATTGAAAAACGTGAAAACAAATTAACCCCAGCCACATGAGATGACTAGGCTAACTGCCTAATTTTATCAATGAGCTGAGTTTTAAGGTATGACCTATGAGAAAGGTGAAATTGTGAGCTGTAAGGATGGTATTCCAGAGCTGAAGACCTAGGAAGTTGAAGGTGAGGCCATTACAAGGTGAAGTGATTACAATCAGGGATGCTCAAAAGATAGACTAACCAACCTCCAAGATTGACCTGGACTGTCCAATATTTGAAGATCAATTTTCAGTACATTCTTGTGTGCAGCCCTGGAGAAATACCATCAGGATATTAAATGTTTTGTCATTTTTCTTTGAACCTTCCTCTTTACCTATATTAAAAATACAGAAGATAGAAGGGGCATGGTATGGGTGGGTGAGGGGCTGTTTGATTGAAAATCAAACACCACCCAGTTAGGCGGTGAGTAATTTTGCTTTTCAAATGGCATAGGAAGGCAATGCATTGTAGGGATGATTGTGTTGACTGACTATGGCTGGAGCATGGGGGGAAATCAAGATGAAGCCTCCAAGAAAATGTTAAATCACAGTTGCCAACTCCATCAAGAGAGCAGAATTAGGTGATCCTAAATATCTTGAAGGTTTATGTGGCTGGAAGAGATTACAAGATGGGGAACAGGCAGGCCATGGTACAATGTATAAGCAAGGATGAGAATTTTAAAATCAAGATGTTGCTTGACTAGGAACTAATGGAGGCCAGTGAGGGGTAATAGGGAAATTGGATTTTGCGTAAAATAGGACACAGGCTTCAGAGGTTTGGTTGACCACAAATTTACAGAAGGTAAAATATATGCGGCCAGCCAGAAACTATTGGAATAGTGAAGACTGGAGGTAACAAAGGCATGGGGTGAGGGCTTCCACAGCAGAGAAACTGAGATTGGCATGATGCCAAGTGGTGACAGGGGATGCAATGGCATATTGGTATTATGTTAATCTGTTCATCCAGAGCACCATAAACCAGAGACTGAGGTAATGTTCTGAGGACCCAGGTTCAAATCCTGCCAAGACAGGTGGTGGAATTTGAATTCAATAACAATCTGGAATCAGGGTCTAATGATAACATTGAAACCATTGTCAATTATCAGAAAAACCAATCTGGTTCACTAATCAGGGAAGGAAACTGCCATCCTTACTTGGTCCAGCCTACATGTGTCTCCAGACCCACAGCAATGGGGTTGCCTCTTAACTGCCCTCTAGGCAATTACGAATGGGCAATGAATGCTGAACTATCCAGCACTGCCCTCATCCTGTGAATGGATAAAATTAAATTTGTAAGCATGAAGATAGGCAGTCTGACTGATGACTTGAATAAATGATCTAAAGCTCAACTTAGAGTTAACTGTGATACCAAGTTTGGAGACAGAATAGTTTAGTCTCAGACTGTTGTCAAGGAGAGGAATGGAGTCAATAGCTAGGGAATGGAGTTTGGATCAGAGACCAATAACCATGGCTTCACTCTCATGAGTGTTGGGCGTTGGATAACGTAATTTGATAATTTGGCAACAGTGGATGTATGTGTGGGAGAGAGACAGCGAGAGAAATATGGTGATGAGTTAGATCTAGATATCATGAGGGTACATTCATAAAAAAATAAACACTGCTTTCTGATAATCTTGAAGAGACAAGGCAAGGGTAGTTGTTCCAAGGATAGATACTCAATAGACACCAGAGGTGTTGACGAGGACACAGAAAGAGAAGCCATTGAAGCAATTCTCTGACTATAATTGGGAAATAAGAATGGAACACTTTGAGCGTCCTCCCACTTAGTTGGATGACAGTGGAGATGTGATGGAGGAGGAAGGTATGATCTACCAAAGACCGCAACTGAAAATCAGGAAGGACCAGGAGAGAGAGTTTACCAATGTCGTTGTCAAATTGAATATAATTTGTGATTATGATGCATTTGGTACTGTGGTAAAGTGCAATCCTGATGGGAGATGAGCCAAACATGGACGTGATAACAAATTCAAGAACTTTGGACAGGGAAGCCAATTTGAAGATGGGATGTGGCTGGCAAGGATGGTGGCCAAGGATTGTTGTTCAGGATTGTTAATGGCAGACTTGATGGAGAGCAAGGCAACAGCAGAAGAAACAGAGCCATTAAAGAATTTCAGTGTCAGGCCCCTACCATGTCAATATTTGTTAGGAGATAGTGGAATGAGATAATAGCTTGCTCACAAATTTTAGTTCTCATGAGTAATGATTTATATGGTGGGATTTGGCGAGGTTGGGGAAAGGTGGGGATAGGTTGAGCATATTAAAAACTTATAACAGAACGTACACTGAAAACTTCCGATCAGACAATTTGTCAGCTGGGTCTGTCCTTCAGTCAGGTGGGGAACAGTATGGAGGAGGCTGCAGGACTAGAGTCATAGAGTCATTGAGATATACAAGGAAACAGACCCTTCTGTCCAACTCATCCATTCCAACCAGATGTCCTAATAATTCAAGTCCCATTTGCCAACATTTGGCCCATGTCTATCTAAACCCTTCATATTCATATACCCATCTAGAAGCCTTTTAAATGTTGTAATTGTACCAGCCTCCACCACTTCCTCTGGCAGCTCGTTACATACATGCATCTTTCTCTGTGTGAAAAAGTTGCCCCTTTGGCCCTTTTAAATCTTTCCTGCCTCATGTTAACGCTATGCCGTATAGTTTTGGTCTCCCCTACTCCGGGAAAAAGACCTTGTCTGTTTACCCTATCCTTGCCCCTCATGCTTGTATAAACCTCTATAAGATCACCCCTCAGCCTCAGAAGCTCCAGAGAAATTAGCCCCAGTCTATTCAGCCTCTCTCTATAGCTCAAACCCTCTAATCCTGGCAGCATCTTTGTAAATCTTTTCTGAACCCTTTCAAGTTTCACAACATCATTCCTATAACAGGGAGACCAAAATTGCATGCAGTATTCCAATAATGGCCTAACCAATGACTTGTACAGCCTCAAAATGACCTCCCAACTCCTATACTCGATGCAGTGACCAATAAAGGCAAGCATAATAAGCATCTTTTTCACTATCCTATCTACCTGTGATTCCACTTTGAAGGAACTATGAACCTGTACTCCAAGGTCCCTTTGTTTAGCAACACTCCCCGGGACCTTACCATTAAGTGTATATGACCTGCCCTGATTTGCCTTTCCAAAATACAGCACCTCACATTTATCTAAATTAAACTCCATCTGCTGCTCCTCAGCCCATTGGCCCATTGGCCCATCTGATCAAGATCCTGTTGAACTCTGAGGTAACCTGCTTCACTGTCCACTGCACCTCTAATTTTGGTATCATCTGCAAACTTATTAACCATACCTCCCATGTTCAAATCCAAAACATTTATATAAATGACTAGGTAGATTCTCACATCAAAGGAAATCTTGGGATCCATGTAGACGAGTGGTGATGTGGAATGGGCGAGTGGGGGTCCAAACCTTGGAGATTCAATGCCTGAGGTGAAAAGATAGTGCCTTCAATAGAACTAAATGTCAACTGGATCATGCAACTAGCGTGCAGTAGTGCCTAAGCAGTACCCAATCCTAGACCACTTTTGATCCACTTAGCTTGAAATACCAAGACTTAAAAGTGAGAGAAAAGGTCATTCAGCCCATCAAGCCTGTACTAGCTTTAAAGAAGTAGTGAATCACACCACTGCTTTTCATCTAGCCGTGCAGTGGGTCCTTTGCTAATATATCTTTTTTTATTCTTTTAAAGAAATGGTTGAAGCTGCCTATATACCCCTTTCAGGCAAATAATGACTACTGGCTGAATTTTAAATAATTTTTAAAGTAAGATCCCGCCTCTGGCTTTTTAGGCAATTATCTCAAATCTGTATTGTCTATAATGTTAAATATTATGAAGTGATCCGCCTGTTTAAGCTTTGACATTGCTTCAATTCCAGTCCAGAGTTAATGATGAAAGAAAGGCAAACTATTCGGCAATGGCTAAACATGTACCTTATCTCCATCCCAACCATTGTCCTCCTCCACACTGCCTGGAAACTAACGTGAAAATATTGACACTTCAACAACCTGGCAGATATCCAGGGGCAAAAGTGTTTTGATGGACAAGAAAGGGGGCTTTCATCTGCTACAGCAATAGGGCTGTTACATAATACAACGGCTGGGGACAGAGAGATTGGATACTAAATACCTACCACAAGGAACAGAATTACATGCTGCACTCTTTTGTTTGAAATAGCTTCATTTTATGTGCACTTTGGCCTTTTCAGATAGACAAAAAATAAAACACTGATCTCGATTGCCCCGACTTTTGGAATGCTTTCCAAAGATTGAAGTTTCTGACTGACTACATACAGGAATGATCTTTATGAATAGCCGGGGAGAGTGACAAACCATTCGATAAACATACCTGAGGGCTTGGCTGGAGATGTAGGGTGGGGGTGTCTTTTCTGTTCTTCATGACCTGGAATCTCATATTTCACCAGAAGGTCCATTTAGTAAGCCATTGGAAGAGAATGCAATATGTTCTGAGATTAATGAGCTATTCTTTAATTAGTTAATTGTTAAAGGATTATTAAAATAAAACTGTGGGCAGAACCAGTGCAGAAAATTATTTCCGTCATTCCATTCCGCATATTTCATGTTTTATCCAGACCAGTGAAATATTATTATGATCACCTCATTTTCCAAACATGAACAATGTCATCTACTTGTTCCACTGAAGAAGCGGCTGGCTTTTTTTTAAACCAAAAATATTTGTTCAAAGATTGGATTGTAGCCAAGACTTTCTGCTCCAAGCCTGCCTTAAGCCATCGGCTCCATGCTCAGGGTTGGTGGTGTGAATATTTCCTGGGATCAGTCCCATTCACATTGCTGTACTTGGTGCTCCCTCCGACAACTGCTGTAGGACAGAGAGACCTAGGGGTTGAGGTACATAATTCTTCAAAGTTTGCATCATATATAGACAGGGTGGTTAAAAAGACATTTAGCACACTTGCCATCATTGCTCAGATCTTTGAGTGTAGGAGTTGAGAAGTCATGTTGAGTTTGTACAGGAGGTTGGTAGGGCCTCTTCTGGAATACTATGTCCAGTTCTGGTCAGCCTGTTATAGGAAGGATATTATTAAGCTAGAAAGGGTTCTGAAAAGCTTTATCAGGGTGTTGCTGGGAATGGAGGGCTTGAGTTATAAGGAGACACTAGATAGACTCATAGAGCTGTACAGCATGGAAACAGACCTATCAGTCCAACTCATCTATGCCAACCAGATATCCTAAAATATCTAGTCCCATTTGCCACTATTTGGCTCATATCCCTCTAAACCCTTCCTATTCGTGTACCTATCCAGATGCCTTTTAACTGTTGTAATTGTACCAGCCTCCAGCAATTTCTCTGGCAGCTCATCATTGCTGGGTCAGGCGACTATGCAGATTTACCTCTTCATCTGTTTCACTTGCCACATGGTCACTACTTTGTTTCTCTTCCTCCTTTTTAAAGTGTCAATGTTTTGATATCTTTTTTCCCAAAGTTCCAAAATAATTTAAAAGCTTATAAAACAGTAATTACTGCTCGTAGAATTCGAGGAAATCAGCTCAAACTCAGAAAATACCACAAAAAAAGGAACAGCTCTTACAGCCACAAATATTTCCTATCCTCCATTTTGGATTATGCAGAATCACAAACTGGGGCTTTCTTCCCTGGAACATAGGAGGTTGAGGGGTGACCTTATAGAGGTTTGTAAAATATTGAGGAGTACAAATAAGGTGAATGGCAGGTTTCTTTTCCCTAGACTGGGGGCATACTTTTAAAGTGAGAGGAGGAAGATTTAAACAAGAAATGGGGGGGCAATATTTTTACACAGAAAGTGGTTTGAGTGTGGAATGAACTTCCAGAGGAACTGGTGGATTTGGGTATAGTTACAATGTTGAAAAGACAATTAGATAAGTGCATAAATTGCAAAGGTTTGGAGAGATATGGGCCAAGCTCAGGCAGGTTGGACAGGATTAGATTGGGATTATGGTCAGCATGGACTGGTTGGACCGAAGGGTCTGTTTCCATGTTGTATCACTCTATAACTGGCCAGTTTCCATGGAGAAGGAGGGTATTTGAGGTGGTGCCTGCTGCTGCATCAGGTGAACAAAGGATGTAACTGCAGGATGAGATCAGATGTCACACGACATCAGGTTACAGTCCAGTAGGTTTATTTGAATTCACGAGCTTTCGGAGTGCTGCACTTTCGTCAAGTGAAGTCACTGCACAATGAAGCTGGGGAAATATAATCAAGAACAATTAGAGCTGGTAAATGCTGACATGCACTGCTTGGGTTGAATGGTCTGTTTCTGTCTTGTGACGTCAATGACAGATTATAAGATATGTGAGCAGAATTAGGCCATTTGGCCCATCAAGTATTGTCCTGTCATATGATCGTGGCCGATATATTTCTAAGCCCCATTTGCTGGCTTTCTCCACATAACCCTTGATCCCAGCTGCATATGGACATGAATTTCTTTTTTGTCACCATTCTAACATTAATTCATGAGACGTGTTGCACTTTGGCTTGCTATATTTAAATGCCTGTTTCTCTTTCTGGTTTCCAGCATCAAATAATATGTGACCAGTGATGATTCGGTCATCACTATCAAATCTAAATGCTCTGCCTCAAACTGGCTGAGCAGTTCTAACATTCTGTGTAAACTTGGTTAATACTCCTTGAGTAAGAAGATTGAGGCATGATGTTTGAAGAGGATTCAATAGTGTAGGTGCTGTGAACTTATTCCCTTCATTAAGGGAACCAAGAATAAATGCATTAAAATTGGTGTTAAATATCTCAGAAGGGCAAACAAAGCATTTTGACACAAAGGGGAGAGAAATCTGGACTTTTCTGCTCAGAAACCTGTTTTGACAACTCAAGGCTTCAAGACTGGTTGGTTTCCACTTGCTAAGGGTCTGGAATATAATATCAAGGCACGTTAGTGAAGTTGATGTGCCAATTAACCTTACCGAACTGAATGGTGGAAAATTCTCGTGCACCTAATGGCCAACGTTCCAATGATAAACATTGGCCGGTTTCTGCGTAATGGGTCCTGCTTAGCCAAATGTTACAGAATCACCCCCTTTAACTGGTGAAAGAGAATTAAACCCTGTCATACTTCCATATCAGAGAGTCTATGCCATGAAGGCTCAATCTTTGAACAGTGTCCCACAAAACTGATTGAAGGGCAAAGATAAATTCTTTCTTGTTTGTTTGGAAATAGAGTTTGTTTTTGTTTTCTTTAGTTGGGTGCGTGACCTGCATCAAATCTTGTATCTGTGCTTAAGGATTTTCAAATAAAAGTACAGAGTGATCCATAATGGGCAAGATCATGTTTGTTTGATCTAGAACACTCTCATTCATCCCTAAGAGACCAAGCTCCATATAACTTCTGCTTGCTGTGTACATCCACTACATAGTCCTTTTAAGATTGATGTGAAAGCTCCAAGAAATGCCCTGTTACAAAATGTCAACTCACAGAGTCCATTTTTGGAATACTGCATTCAGTTCTGGTCTCCCTGCCATAAGAAAGATATTGTTAAACTTGAAAATGTTCAGAAATGATTTACAAGGAGATTGCCAGGACTGGAAGGTTTGAGCTACAGGGAGAGGCTGATTAGTCTGGGGCTGTTTTCCCTGGAGCGTTGGATGCTGACGGGTGACCTTATGGAGGTTTATAAAACCATGAGGGGCATGGATAGGGTGAATAGCCAAGGTCTTTTTCCCGGCGTAGGAGAGTCCAAAACTAGAGGGCATAGTTTTAAGGTGAGAGGAGAAAGATTTAGAAGGAACTTGAGGGACAATATTTTCACACAGAGGATGGTGAGTGTATGGAATGAACTGCCAGAGGGAGTGGTGGAGGTGGATACAATTACAACATTTAAACAGCATCTGGATGGGTATATGAATAGGTAGGGTTTAGAAGGATATGGGTCAAATGCTGGCAAATAGGACTAGATTAACTTAGGATATCTGGTCAGCGTGGACACGTTGGACTGAAGGTTCTGTTTCTAAGCTGTGCAACTCTATGACTCTGAATCCAGTTGCAATAGTCAAGTGCTGTCTTTATTATACATACAGAGAACCAAACATGAAAGGTGTAGGTGCTTCTCCACCAGGGTTCAAATGAGCACAGTTTATATACATTTTCATTATCAGTTACAACTTAATAGTATTATATACACAAAGTTTGCAGCATAATGGCCCCCATTGGGCCAATTATTGTGCTCCTGTACAATAATTGCAATGTAGAGACTTGGTACTGTCTTTCTGGAAACAATAAAATTGTGTGTGTTCTGCATAGAAGGTTTATGGGAGTGAATTGATTTAGTTTGAGACCTTCAGACAATGTGACAATGGTCTTCTCCATTTCTTAATGGGGTTATTCTGTGCATTCTTTGTGTATCTCCCATTCCTTCACCAGGTCATCCTGCACCATTGTTTGTTAATGCTTTGGCATCCTAGCTGTTGGTTGCTTTAAAATGAATCCAAGTTTTGCACCTTCAGATGGATGGCCACAAATGGTTGCGTATTAAAGGGAACGTTGCACAGCCTGTTTGCCTCAACCACCACATTTCCAATTGTCATGCAGCTTTATCTGGAGACCACTCTGCCACTTCCTTAATGGAAAGAAATTTTTGGAGAAATTCAGCAGGTCTGGCAAAGTCAGTGGAGAGAAAGCAGTTAACGTTTTGAGTCCAGTGACCCTTCTTTAGAACTGGAGAACACGACACTAGGCTTGAAATGTTTATTCTATCACAGATGTGCAATGTTTCTCCTGCAAATTCTGTTTTTTTTTTGTTTTCAGATCTCCAGCATTATCAGTTCATTGTTTTATCCAATTTCAGTTAGAGATGTTACTGAAATGTAAGCAGTGAAAACCACACCATTTAAGACTACAGATTTTGAAATGTCTCTCCAAACGAGGACCCGGTCTACCTGGAATAGGATTTGTGAATTACCACATCAGTGGTGATAGGTCAATATGATCAGTCATCAAATGTGTCCTGGAAAAACGTGAACTTGCCTCACTCCAACATTAGACTTTGCCACAGAAGATCAACCTTATTCCAATCTTACATTGCCAGGCATCAAGGAGATCCTGCTTAGTATCTCTGTACAAGGTAAATGCTCAGTTGGGTTTTGAATAATTGATAAATGTGTGTTTGGGAGCCTTGCTACAGAAACTTCATTTATCCTGATTTAATCTTCTGAAAATTCACCTTGGAGTGCCTCCCCACACACCAAACGTAAGATTTAAATAGGAGCCAAGTGTTTAATGGCTCTGGAAAAGTGGTGTTCAGTCAGGTTTTGTTTTGTATTAAAGACATTTTGACTAAACACAAAGTCAAGACGTGCTTCAGAAATCAGAATAATTACATTTCTATTGCGATTGAAACCTCAGAAGTTTCCTTTTATTTTTATGAAACTACATTTAAATGCATGCTTCTAATCCTGTGTAAGTCTACCATAGCTATACAAGCCAAAGAAAAGCATCTGGTTCTACTATGCATGATTGTGACAGATTAAATCTCAACAGAGCAGATGTATAATCATTAATCACTCTCTGACTACCTTTAGTGAGAACAGGTTCAAATACCCTATTGCGGAGAAGGTAATTTCCACATCCTTATCCCTTAGGTCATATCACTGGCCAATGATCCATATTAAATTTGAAGCTAATCATATACCCACTGATTAAAAATTAAGTCAACAAAGATGTCAGTCATAGCTGCCCTAAACTATACAAGCCTGTTTCGACCAGACCAAGTGGTCACAAGGACAAGGCTAATACTCTTAGCAATTATTTGTAGTTTAAACCCAGAAAAGACAAGTTATCACAACAGAAGCTGCCAAGTGCATTTCTAGACTGTTTTGCCAGAGCAGAAGTACTTGCAAATCAATGCGACGGTGCCTTGATACTGTTGATAAGGAGGAGCTTGTTGGTTGTAGATTTGCAAGATAAGATCACAAGGATTAGTCTGGAACCTTTAGACTGACCCTGAAACATATTATCAGGCAGGTGTGACTTTCAGTCTCAATTCAACACCCACCTCACGCTCAACATATTGCCAGCCTCTGGCAGATGCTGCTTAGATTGTTGCTAAGATTTCAACCGATGTATTCATTTTTTTAAAAAAAAGAAAGGTGATCGCCGATTTGTTGGTGAATTTGTTCTCAGTGATGTTAAGGTGGTATCATTCCTCCCTGATAATTCCACAGTCGTTTCCATTGACAGTAAGGCCGCATTCATGTGAAGAAAGCAGATTCTGTTTTTTTTCAAACAAGCGTCCACAGTCTTTTCATTCTCTGTGTACATGTCTTCTTGGATTATTAACTTAAAAGGTCACAGTAACATCTTCTAGCTTTTTTTGTGGAGTAACAAGCTCTTTATTATATTGCAGCTGCTGCACACTTAGCTGAATGTTCTCTCAGTGCTGTTGTGCTGGAAAACCCAAAAATGCTGGTGCTCACGGGAAAACAAATTGGCTTGGCCTCACAGTAAATTCTCTATCCTGAATGCAGGATTAAAAAAGCATTTTTTTTTTAGTGTTTAGGTGGGCTGTTTTGGCTAATATGCTGTGTGGAGTGGACTCGGTTATTTGGTATTTCCCCCTTTATTTGGAGTTAGAATTATAAAGTACAAAGAAGATTATTAAATGAGCAAATCTCATCTTACTAAAGAAAGTGCCTGTCCATTTGTATATCAGAGAAAATAATTCAGAAATCCTATTTCTCAGGGCCTTGAGAAGTGATTGGGTTTCCCATTTTTTATAGGAAATAAGAAATGCAATTGTCAAATGATATTAGCGCACATGTTTATGAAAATTGGAATAGGGAGTGGCTGAGCTACGGGATCTATTAGATGGCAATCCTTTATTCAGAATGTGCTCTGCATTTCTCTCACTTTTGCAATGGGGCTAATGTATGACAGTTTTTGTTTGAATTTGATTTCTAGTTTTTGCTGTCGGGTTTTGCCAACCTGTTAGAATTGATACCATATTGGATATTCCCTAGTTTTATCTCCCCACGTACAAACACTGTCGGAAGTTGCAGTCGCATGTTAATTTTTGCGCAATATTTAGCCTTCAGTTAGTTGTAGATCTGCATGCAGATCAGGCAAGATTGCAACAGATTTTGCTAATGATTTTGCACTATCACCACGGGGTAGATCAGAGTGAGACTCAATTCCATTGTTATAGTGTAACAACCACAAGGTCCACATTGTGTGATTTTTGTACATTTTGTAATAAACTTTAGCCACAATTTCTCTTCAGAACGCTAGCAAGCTACTTAGTGTTCCTACAGAATCCCTTTAACTCCAGCAGCGATACTGAAACACTATGAAACACACCTAATTTGAGAATAAATAAAGTAATGGAAGGCCAGAAATCAAAAAGGCAGGAGAAGGAGGAGATCAAAAACGGGAAGGATTTCAGGAGAATAATTTGATCAGACCTGTGGTGAAGTTGTGAGTTTGCTCAAGTGATTTTCTAATTGTAAGAGTTCTGTTGTGTGGAGGTGAGAAAAGTGTTATATTTGTACCATATCTCATAGCAAATCTCAGATCTACATTAAAGATGATTAATTCATTAAATTTTATTGTCACGTGTGCTCAAGTACTAAGATAGATGAGTACAGTGAAACATGTACAAATTTGCCATGCCCAGCACCATCTTAAGTCCGAAGGTACCTACATACAAAATCTTTAGGCACAAAGTAGAAAAATAAGGAAATAAAGTTTAAACATTCAACGTTAAAGTGCTTCTAAGTATAAAGTAGAAAACAAAAAACAAGTTCAAAGTTCAACATTACAGAGCTTGTCAAGTGCTGAGCCATGTTGGGCTCACACTCCCCACAAGGATTCGATCTCCTCCACTGCAGATGCCGGGGGACCTCTATCACCACCGGGTGGGCTCAATTTCCCCCGTGCTGGGCTCGTTCTCCTCCGCGTCGGGTTTGCCCTTCCACAGTCCCCACACTGCCTCAATCTCCTCCACGTTGGGCTCACTCTTCCCCCGCGCTAGGCTCACTCTCCTCTGCACTGCACCAAAATCGACTCCGTCCACCACTGACACTGGTAAGAAGCCCTGCCTCAGATTTGCCGGACATTGTGAAGCTACCGATCTCTCCACAGAAGTTAAGTAGATTAAAGTGAGAAAGAAAAGTAAGAAAGAAAAGAGCTATCAAAACAAAAACATAAAAGTGGATGGAGCAGATGAACTCTAGGCAGGAGCCCGCTAGCTGCATTGCTACTCTGCCGCCATCTTGGTCACTATCATGAAATGAATTTATTGAAGTGTAATTACGGTCAGATAGGCAGTTGTGGCAATGCAGCAAGATTTCATCAGAAACAGCAAGATGACTGGCCCATCTGAGTGTAATTGTCGATGAAGGGCTGTTGGCAGCACTTCAGGAGAATTACTGCTTTATTAGATAAAAAAAAGCCTTGCATGTCGACTGTTGGAGTCAGCGAACATTGGTTTAATATCTAACATTTCAGCAGTGCCTCAGTACCGCACTGAAAGGTCAGTTGAGATTATGCAGCCAGGTTTCTGGAGTCAGCTCAAAGTCACAAGCGTAGGACTCAAAGATGACCAATGCTGCCAACTGAACCAAGTTGGCATTTCAGAAGCAGTTGCTAAGCAGGGACCAAAGGGCAGAATTATTGTTTTTTTTATGGTCGGTTTCTGAGTGACATTTTAGGGAAAGCTCAACCTTGAGCTAAGAGATAGTAAGAACTGCAGATGCTGGAGTCTCAGACAACACAGTGTGGAACTGGAGGAACACAACGGGCCAGGCGGCATCAGAGGAGCAGGAAAGCTGACATTTCGGGTTGGGACCCTTCTTCCAAAATGGGGGAGGGGAAAGGGGCTCTGAAATAAATAGAAAGGAGGGCTGTTGGGCTGGGAAAGGTAGGTGGGATGGTGAAAGCAGCTAGGTAGTGGTGGAGATTGGTCAGTAAGGTGGGAGGAGTGGATATGTGGGAGAGAAGATGGACAGGTTAAGGAGGCGGGGATGAGAGGGAGGGTTGGTCTTGGGATGAGGCCGGGGCTGGGGAGATTTTGAAGCTAGTAAAGTCCACATTGAGAGCATTGGGTTGTCGGCTTCCAAGGCGGAATATGAGGTGCTGCTCCTCCAATTTCCGGGTGGTGTCATTGTGACACTGGAGGAGGCCCAGGATGGACATGTCATCCAGGGAGTGGGAGAGGGTGTTGAAGTGGTTCACGACTGGGACGTGTTGTCGTTTATCGTGAACCGAGCGTAGGTGCTCTACAAAGCAGTCTCCGAGCCTCCTTGAGCTACTTGTCTGCCTGATACCTCAGCTATTTGTGGGCCATGATGTAGACAAGAATGTTTATCTACAACATAACACTTAACACATATAAATCAAGAATGCAAAATAAGTTTTTAAAAATAGCTTTTATGGCGAAGCTCAGTTACAAAACTTAATTGGCACTTGAGCTGCAGAACAATGAAAGTTTGCTCCATCAATGTTCTTACCGCTCCTCTCTTGAGCACAACTTGAGGAAGACACATAACTGAACTAAAGGTTCCCACTCAAAATAGCCACAGGGAGACAACCCAAAACCCAAAATTCAAACAGGGCTAAGCAGACTAGGTGCGGAGAGTCTAGAACCAAGGAAACAGTCCCAGGATACTGGGTAGGCCATTAGGACTGAGATGTGGAAAATATTCTTCACTATTCAGTAAACCTGTGGAATTCTCTATCACAGAAGGCTGGGGAGGCCAAGTCACTGAATATAATCAAGAAAGAGGTACGAACAGTTTTAGATGTTTAATGTATCCAAGAGTCTGGGGAGTAAGAGGCAACATGACATGAAAATAGAGGATCAGCCTCGAACATATAGAATGGCGGAGCAGGTTTGAAGGACCCAATAGCCTATTCATTCTCCTAGTTTCAATCTTTCTTACGTAACATCACATTACTTCCAATTCTCCTTGATAACTGTACTTCCCACAGTTCAATAACCATAGCCGAACACTCTAAAGCCTGAAACATACACTGGGTTAGCTACATTCCCACTGATATGGCAGCATTTTCATTGTATCTTGATAGCAGATAATTGTCATTAGCGATCTAATGTAAATTTCTACATCAAAATATTACAAAGCAATTTATGCTGTTTCGTATTTTCATACTTCCTTTTCACTTAATATGTCACAAATGCCAAGGGTTGTATTTAATTGTGACATTTAAAACTTCATAAGCTAAGACCTTTAAAACAAATCTTTTCTGAAAATGCTGTAGGTTATTGCCATATTTCAAAGTTATAAAATGGAAAAATAAATGCTTTAGCTTATATATTTAAATTAATCTGCAACAAATACATGCTTTCAGTGAGGCCTGAACAGACTTCTTTAAAAATGTGTTGTTGCATTTATGAAATTACTGTCATTGAGAGCCATATATCCAGTAAAACCTCATTTCTCAGAATAAGGCCTTGCTAACAATGAACAGTACAAAGCCAGCTCTTGTAAAGTTAGAGCTCTAAATGAGAGGCATTTTAAATTAAAACATTGCCCAATTCACTTTAGCTAAAGATATTGAAACACAAAATGATTCCAGATTACTGAGGTGTTTGCCTGAACTCAGTTGAAACTCATCAACCGCCAACACATGAAACCTGCATTCTCTGTTTGACTGACTTTACCAGTTCTTGGGTGAAGCCACTAGGTGGGGCATTTCACCATGGTGAAGGTCTAAATGGTTGTGATAACAATGCGCAACCCGCAGGCTCATTCAACAATCCCTTTGGAAGCAGCTCTGTGGGCTGATGGGGGTGGAGAGGAGGATAGGCAGTCGCAGGTTGAGAATTGTTGGCTTGCATTTGGAAAGTGGTGATCAATAGTTAAAACAGGGCAACACCATTAAAACTAGGAAAAATGATCAAATGCTATAATGTAAAAGAATTTGATAGAATGCAATTTTGAGTGGCTCTCTTTCAGTGGTGTCTTCTTTCCAAAAACTCACTGATTTCTTGGACATTTCCTGATGCAGCCACATTAATATTTCACTGATTATAATTCACATTTCAACTCAACAGCCTTATAGTCAAACCTAGCTGCTGCAACTTTGTAAACACTGCATTCTGATTATGAATACCTCTAGTTGGACATGAACTGAGTCACAGAACTAGCATTGACAATGTCTCTCGGCTTTGATGGCATTGATTTATTCACAAGTAAAGACAGAACACACTGTCAATACTCAGCAGGTCTGGCAGCATCTGCAAAGAGGAAAACAAAATATTTCAGTTGTACTTTTTTCAGAAGAATCACAACTTGTTGAATAACTCCTTTCATTGAATTATAGAGTCACTCATCCATGCCAACCAGGTTTCCTAAACTGAACCAGAGTCATTTACACAAAGTTGGTGTTTCGATAACTTGACTCTCGTTGATATTTATTTTAGAATTGTCCCAGTGATTTGGTGATTAAACTAAACACAGAGCCGTGTGAAACGAAACCCTGTGCATTAAGAAGATCACAGGTTGCTGGGCCATTTTAGTGACAATCAAGTTACATAACTAACTCAGTGTTTCCAAACTAGGCGATGGTAAAATTAAATAACAGGAAAATCAAATAGTTTGGGGGCCTTAGGGAATGGAGAAGGACAGGGTCATAGGGTTGCATATACTGAATATATTTTTTTTGTATTTGTTTTGTGGTTTTGGTGAAAAAGTGTAAGTTGAGTAACATTTGAACCAATTAATGTTTTGTGGGAGCTGAAACCATTTTATTTGAATTGTTTTTGCTAAGGCTTTCAAAGTCTGGAAGAAACGTCATTTTCTGTGTTTGGTTTCACGAATGAGACACCAGCTAAAAAGCCAAGATTGTAAACTCACCTGTGATGCATTATCTCTCCCATCCACGATGCAGTATACTTTTATGTATAATATCACACAATTTTGTAGCATGTGACCTGAGGGTACATCAGTTTCAGTCTCCATCTTAACTAGAGTCACTCAAGGCATGAAGCACTGATCAGAGTGTGATTTGTACTAGTTTAACATTGAACACTGAAGTGCCTTTGACTATATTATATGTATATATCAGGAGCTTTGTAAACATCCATTGAAGCTTTTACTAGAGATAAAAGGTACTGCAGATGCTGGAGAATCCGAGATGACAAGCATGGGGCTGGATGAACACAGCAGGTCAAGCAGCATCATAGGAGCAGGAGGGTTTAGGCCCGAAACGTCAAGTTTTCCTGCTCCTATGATGCTGCTTGACCTGCTGTGTTCATCTAGCCCCATGCTTGTTATCTTGAAGCTTTTACTATTGTGTTAGCCATGCCTAGCTCTTGTGTGATGGGAACTGGCAATAAGTATTGACTTAGCTGGCATCAATATCCCACTGGAGGTAAAAGCACACATCACTGTAGCAGATCAACCCGACCAGCATGAATGGGGTGTATTTGGACCAGAACCTGGTTTAAAAACACATAGTTTGACTCTTCAATGTATTTATTCATGTGTGAGACTGGGTGAAGGGAATAAATTGGCCTCTGACACAGTATCCTTGTCTCTTATTCTTTTTAACAGAATTTACCAGGGAAGCGAGGTTTAAACTAGGTTTACATTTTATTGTTGGTAGTTTATGTAGTTCCATACAGGGATGTCATTATTCCACCATGACCTTGTATCTATCTTCCTATGCACCTACAGCTTTTGTTCACTATGCATTAGATTGTGACTATGATGTTTAGGATGCTGAATAATGTCAGTGAGATAATTTTCAAGTGGAAACATTTATATTGGGTATTTATACATGTTAGATTGTTTTCCCTCTCATTTAAATTCCCCATTCCCACTGCACATTCCCAACTGTGAAACCCAGGCAACTGTGAAACAGTCTCAAAAATGGCAGCTCAAGCAGCATTAGAAAGATGGAGGAATCTACCTCTATCAGTAGCATTTTAGCAGGCATGTAATGTCTGTCTTTCCTCAGAAACTTCCATTAAAACGACATCGAGCATTCAAGCTTTGGGGCCTCTATCATATATTCCTCACAGTATGACAGCTGGGATAGCTGCAGTTCACTGAGTGTCCAGTTGCCTGGCATTGTAGCAAGAACACTTTGAAAGGCAAAATGGGATAAATACAATTGCACATAATTATCCATTCCACATGGATGATTTTGAATGAAGGAGCTGTGGCCACAGTACAAGCTTATGTCTATTGTTGTACATGGATTATGAAGTTCTCCATGTTATGTGACCTACTTTGTACTACCATACAATATGATTGCAGTTTAATCACAGCACAGAATCTAGAGAGGAATGTCCATATTGTTGTTTTAAGTCAACGCACGCTTCATTAATTAGTTTGCATTATAATCTATGAGAATTAATTTCATAGAATCAGAGAAACCCTACAGTGCAGGTAGAGGCTATTGAGCACATTGAGTCTGTACTGACCCTCCTAAGAGCATCCCAACACTCTCCCTCCCTAATCCCATAATACTGCATTTCCCATGGCTAACTCACCTAGCTTGTATAACACTATGGAGCAATTTAGCATGGTCAGTCCACCTACCCCACACATCTTTGACTGTGGAAGGAAACCAGAGCATGCAGAGGAAACCCACACAGACACAGAGAGAATGTGTAAACTCCACACAGTCGCACAAGGCTGGAATCGAACTCGGGTCCTTGGCACTTTGTGGCAGCAGTGTTAACCACTGAGCCACTGTACTGCCCCCTTTTATATAAAATTCATATAATGGAAGCATTTGTGTCTGTAGGTAATGTGATCCTGATTGGTGTAGTGGTTTGTGCTGCTTTCTGCTTGTCGCTGTTGCAGTCAGATATCCTATTGATGCTATAGCCCTGATAATTATAGGAAAATTAACTGATCATTATCGAAAATACAGCAGCAGGACAGGGGGCTCTTGAGGCGCACTGATATTGTCCCTAATTCTGAGCCAGGATGCCCGGATTAAAGATCCATCTGCTCCAGTAGTGTGTCATAACATTTCTGACCAGTCGATTAATCTACAGCAGTAAAGACAGTGTGGCAGTAAATCCAGATGCAGAAAGAGCCAGAGGGAAGTACCAAGATGACGGTACCATTGATTTGTTTTACTCGTCAGCAGATCAACTCCTTCTGACAGCTTTTGTTGTGGAGAGATTTTCAGCAGTTTAAGTCCATTCATGGTCGGAAACAACATTTGTCGACCAACATGGCAGTTTCCTGACTCTGTCTACCTTGCGAGCAGTTTTGGGCAAGGTGAGTTTTGAGGCCGGGTAAAGTTGCCCTCTAACATAAGGCAGGCAGCCAGGCAGGTTATGTCCCCAGTGCGGCAGATGAGGGCGTCGCTGGCTAGGCAGCACTTATTGTCCATCCCTAATTGCCCAGAGGGCAGTTAAGAGTCAACCACATTGCTGTGGTCTGGAGTCATACGTAAGCCAGACCAGATAAGAATGGCGTTTCCTTTCCTGAAGGACATTATTGAACCAGATGGGTTTTTCCCACAATTGGCAATGGATTCACAGTCATCATTAGATTGTTAACTCCGGATATTTACTGAATTCAAATTCCACCATTTGCCACGTAGGGTTTTGAACCCAGGTCCCCAGAACATTATCTGGGTCTCTGGATTAACAGCCCAGCAATAATATCACTTGACCATCACCTCCCCTCAGCAGGCCAACAGCCATTCTGTGTATACTGAAGTGGGATTATAGACTAAGATTACCCTTTCATGTAGCTCACTACCACAGTGGTAGTCTGCTGGCCTTCAGTATTTTAGTTTTATCTTTTAAGGAAGTTGTTGAAGGAAAGCTTTCTTGGTGTACCACTATCTCGATTACGTGCCTTGGACTAAAGCTGGGCGTCCCTCCAAAGCTGGAAGGCATCTGACTGCTTTTCAGCTTCAAGAGTCTACCTGGTGCCTACAGCTGGACATCTTCTTGACTCCCACCCAAATATCAACCCCATCCTCCTCCCTCCTTGAGTGGATTTGTGACTTGGAAACAATCTGGGGCTCCTGCATCCTAGCCCAAAGATAAGCATTTAACCCCTCTATTCAGGCAGGAGCAGAAATGGAGTTGTGTGACAATGCTATTCACAGAATGAGTTTGATGACTGCGCATGGTGGTGAACAGGGTGGTGAATGTTGAGACTGTGTTCCAGCAGGAAAGAAGTTAACTGTGGTTAGCGATATCTAAGGCAATGCATTCATTTAAAGCGGCTTCAATTAGTGCACACAATAAGGTGATTGATCCAAGTTTGGGAACAACAGTGACCTGTGTTTTGTCACAGCTGCTTAGAGTTGGTGATAGTTCATTATCGATTCTGAAAAGTAAGCACAAATGAAAAAAAACTATACTCATTCACCCACCCGCCTCTAGCAATGCAGACAGACTCCTATCCTTACTGAGCTAAATGTAAAGTACTGGGACGTTGGTAATAATGATAGCCATATTCAGTTATACATTAGCTTTAGTACGGAAAGCCAGTTTCCATAGTGCTTCAGGGAGCACAAAGGAAATGATGGTTGCTGAGCCAGAGAAGGAAACAGGAAGGTGTGACCAAAAACCTAGTTCAAGAGTTCAACTTTAAGGTGTTCTTCCAGGAGAAGAGGAAGATGAAGAGACAAATGCATTTCAGGAAGGAATTTCAGTCTGAGGCATAAATGCTAATTTATTTGCCATGGCTTTGTAAAAGTTGCAGATCTAGGCAATCATCAAAAAGCCATTTCACCGTCAGCCAGACCTGGTGCCTATGTGTTTAGCAATTGAGATTTCTAAGTGTCATCTTAGTCGCAACAGAAATGTATATTGCAAAAAAGTTTCATGTTGAAGGTGAGTAGAAAGCAGTTACTGCACATCCTGCAGTGGAGGGCAGGAGATTAGAAACGCAAATGGCAGAAGATGGTGAACTTAACAGGTACTACACTAGGTCATGGATCAACAAAGTAGAATTGGTACCTGGCAAGAAAGTGTAACATAGTCAGGCTCCTCAGCATTTATGTGATTAACCAGCAGTGCTAAGGAGGAGCTACAGAGTCAATTCTCAATGCTACACTGTCAGTGATGATAAAGACTACTGCTGCCCTCAACGTTTGTGTAATGGGTAAATCAGTTTGGCTACTTTACTGGGTATAGATTCATTAGACAGGTAGGTAGGATACTGAGCTACCAACCATTTCACTAAGTACATTTTCTTGGTGAGCAGCTGCAATGGTTTTTCCAACCAATTGATGTCTCGATGTAAATTGCACAGTTTTGAAACTGGAAGCTTATTCAAGCTTAAGCAGTGAGATGGTCAGCTCTGGCTTGGCTCTATGAGGGAAAAAGGACAATGGATGATCATTCTTTCAGTATTCTTTCATGGAATGTGAATGTTGCAGCAAGGCGAGCATTTATTACCAATTCCAAATTGCCCTGGTTCGGGGAAGGAGTTACCTTCTTGAGCTGCTGCAGTCAATGGGGTGTAGCAAGCCCCATAGTGCTGTTAGGAAAGTAGTTTCCGGATTTCAACCCATCAAAATGGAGGAACTTTGATGTACGTCCACATCAGACACTTAGTGGCTTAGAGAGGAACTTGCAGGTGGTAGTCTTCCATTGAACCCACTGCCCTTGACTTTCTCCATGGCAGAAGTCACCAGTTTAGAAGGTACTGTCACAACAACCTTGATGAGTTGTTACAGTGCATCGTGCAGATAGTACTGCTGCCTCTGTGTGATGGTGAAAGAGAGAGAAAATATTTAAGCTGTGGATAAGCAGTCAATTGAGCAGACTGGTTTGTCTTGGATGTTGTCAAGCTTGTTAAGTGCTGTTGGTGCCATAGTCTTCCAAGTAAGTGGAGAATGCTCCACCTGATTACTGGCTTGTGACTTGTAGGTGGTGAACAGACATTGGGGAATGAGAAGATGAATTAATGACTGCATAATTACTAGTCTCTGACCACCTCTTGTGGCTTAGTATTAAGAATGCTGATCCAATTCAGTTTCTGCCCAGTAATAGCCCCCATATGTTGACAGTGATATATTTAGCGATAGCATTGCCATTAATCATCAAGGGTAGATGATTAGAACATAATTGGAGATGGTCATTGCCTGGCACTTGCATGGCATGAATGACATGTAGTACTTATTGTCCCGAATCCCATTAACAGCCCAAAAGACATGTGGTCTACTGAACTACAGGCCTCATTGAACAGATACTTGGAACAATAAAGCAACTTGGACTGGACCTGTGTTAAGTTTTGCTCTCTACCCCATAAAGGGCTGCGATTTTTCATCTGTGTGCTGCTTATATTATCATTGACAATGATTGTCATTGCCTTAAGGAAACATTTAGTGTTGCAGGTACAGTAGAGTCAGAGGAGTCAGGCACCCCTGGAGAGTGTGAGAAGAGACTTCTGGTGGTCCTTGTGTCCTTCCATTGTGGGTGCCTGCTGTCACCAGTCGGCTCCTCTAAAAAGAAGGGATACCTGGAGTAAAGTTGATTTCCCTCATTCCCTTGTTGCCTTGCTATTGACGCTGAGTACCATCAGATAAAACGATGTGAGCAGATCCACGTTCATTTCCAGCAGCCACCTAATATTCTATTGGACCTGACTTTCTATGGTGTACAGTACTGGTAAAGTTGTTGGACTTCGCCAACCTTCAACTCAGTTGGTCTGACAAACCTGCCTTCTGCTCTTATGTCTGCGCATTTTCACCAAGTTATTAATTGCTAACATCATGGGGTCTTTTGCTGCCTGGCACAAAGTAGATGGCGAGCATCTGATTTCCTGAGATCTTTCTCAGCCAACTGTAGAGACGTGTCAACAATGTCCTCTCCAAAACGTGCTCCCAAGTCTGGTCTAGTTGAAGTGTCCGCTGAGGTGTACATGTCTACACTGGTGGAGGATGAGGGAGATAGCCTTGCTGATGCATCCTCTGACGGAACTGTGCCATTGCCTTCAGAAATGGAAGCAGCTGAGGAAGTCAAACTCTTTCGGTATCCAGAAATTTTGCGCTATTTGCTGCTTCACATGTTGATCTATCTGCAACTTGATTTTATAAAACAAGAAGGTGGGCTAGTACATATACCAGAGGGAGTCGGTGCCAAGTGCTGGCATATTTGTTCTCACTCATCTTGGGCATGTTCTTTAGGAAAGGAACAGTCACATATATTGGAATAGCAATAAATAGGAATTCCTATGACAAGAAATTGCGAGACAAATATGCATGCAGCTGTTATGTTGCACGTACTTTTGTGCTACTGAATGAGTGTTTACTGTTTGGAAAGACATGATATTAGCCAGAAACTTTATAAGATACTGTCTTTCCTTGTCCTTCTAAGGCCTCCAAACTAATGACTCCCTAAATCATGTCCAGTGGCAGAAGTTGTGAGGCTCACGTTAGCTCTTAGCTGTTAGACAGGCTATTTTCTTGTAAGCAAATCCTCAGCATACAGACATTATAGTTTGGAAGTGCAGTAACAAAACGATTCCCATGCTTACATGCATTAGGCACCCTCCCAAGATTTATTTGTCGTTTTGGTAGTTATATTTCAGGGGCACATTCAAGGTCTTTCTAGCTGTGATACAAAGATAGATATGAAAAAGATGACAGGTGTTGTGTGTAATGAAATAAAACTGCGTGGAATTTTCTGTAAACTTATTGTGCCTTGAATCCTTATGCCAAATATTTAATAGTCGGAAAATGCTGTGTTGTCCATATACCAGCAATCTCATAACAATATTTGAAATCCAGGACTTATGGATGTGAAATTGCCTTCCCTTGCTCAGCCACTTTCTTGCAGGGATTTCTGATATTGTCTTTACCTGAGGGAATGTTTGGAATGCCAACATTTCAGTTCAAAAGAAGTTAGCCCTCCTTTGCTATTGCTCCTGCAGCAATATTTCAAGAGCAGCATTGGCTCAAAACGTTTCAAAGCTATAACAACAAAAGTATGTCAATCATGTCAAAACAGGGCAGCAAAGATTGGAAGTGATGTATGGGGAATGGAAGCTGGTTGTAACATTTTTAAAACTATGACAACCCTAGACTTGGAATATTTGGATTTGAAAATGGTCATTAAATCAAGCAGCTACCTTGACATTGATACAAGCTATATTTAGCTCCATTGGGTCATTCACATCTTTAATCTTTTTAATGAGAATTGAGAGTTGACGGGAAAGCCCACTCTTGCTAAAAATAACGTTGTAACCATTTTCTCAATTGCATGATAGGGACTGCACAAGAGCACATCTATGCAGAACTTCATTTCTCTTAGCCAGACACTGATGTAGCCTTGCACTTTACCTCAAGTCTGCAGCCTTTCATCAACCTAACCAGACAACTGACCTCAGTTAGCTTACAGTAATAAAGCAGTATGATCAACTTTACTGTGAATGCCTGGAGATACCAGCATTTGATGTGTGTCACGGAAAAAGAATTACAATAAGACAGGTCCTAACTTAAATACTTGAGGAACAGCAGTGGAAGTGCTACTTTAATGTGGAGCCTGACTTGTCTTACATTAACATTGTACAACAGGAAGACATTTTTACTGAAGAGGATACCAATGAATTTGACTACCTACGGTGCATTACAATACTTGCAAGGGATTCTTATCACGTGAACCAAGATAGCAAAGCTTGAATGTTTTTTGCATTAGTTAGTACCTTGTTGAGGTTGGTTGCCTCTCCGAGCTGGTTTGCTATTCCGCAGACGTTTCGTTACTATGCTTGATAACATCCTCAATGCAGTCATGTTGAAGCGTCGGTGTATTTTCCCGCCTGGTTTTTAAACTCTGGGGTCCGTTGCGATGGATTGCCTCACTTCCGGGGTTCCTCCGTAGTGGAATGTATATGGGGTCGAGTTCAATGTGTTTATTAATAGCATGCTTCGCAGAGTGCCAAGCTTCCAGGAATTCTCGTGCTTGTCTCTGCCTAGCCTGTCCCAGGATCTTGGTGTTGTCCCAGTCGAAGTGGTGGTTCTCCTTGTCCATGTGGATTGAGATGAGTGAGTATTGGTCGTGTCTTTTTGTAGCCAGTTGGTGTTCATGTACTCTTGTTGTTAGTTTCCTTCCTGTTTGTCTGATGTAGTGTTTCTCGCAGTCTCTGCAGCGGATCTTGTAGATGACATTGGTCCTGTCCATGGTGGGGAGTGGGTCTTTAGTTTCGGTGAGCACTTGTCGTAGGGTTGATGTGGGCTTGTGTGCCACTCTGATGCCCAGCAGTCATAGAAGTCTTGTGGTGAGTTCTGACGTGTTCCTGATGTAGCGTAGTGTGATGAGTGTGTTGGGCCGTGTAGAATCTTTCTGATGCTGTTCCTGTAGGCATCTCTTGACCCAGTTCTTTGGATATCCATTATCCTTGAACACTTGGAAGAGGTATTCCTCCTTCTCTTGGCGTAGTTCTATGTTGCTGCAGTGTGTTGTTGCCCTTTTAAATAGTGTTCGCACGCAGCTTCGTTTGTGTGCGCTGGGATAGTTACTATTGAAGTTCAGTACCTGGTCTGCGTGTGTCGTTATTCGAAGTGCCTTCGCTTGCAGTTCCCCATTTGTCTTGCGCTCTACCATGATGTCCAGGAATGGGAGCTGTTTGTTCTTCTCCTCCTCTCTGGTGAATTTTATTCCGGTGAGGGTGTTGTTTATGAGTTTGTGTGTCTCTTCTAATTTGGTCCGTTTAATGATGACAAAGGTGTCGTGTATGTAGTGTATCCATAGTTTAGGTTGGATTTGCGGAAGGGCCGTCCTTTCCAGTCGGTGTGTTTTCTCGCCTGACGCTTCATCAGAGGCTGCACTGAGGATGTCACCAAGCATGGTAACGAAACGTCTGCGGAACAACAAAACCAGCTCGGTGAGCCAACCAACCTCAACACCTACAACCCGAGCTACAGATCTACTCCAAAACCTTAGAGACCTACGGGCGCAACATGCTCAAACTGGCAAGGAAATGGGAAAACTACGCGAACAACTCTACTTCCTACATGGATGCCTCAGGAACCAGGTATTACCACGCAGTGTGAAGTACAAACCACCCATCAACAACCCACAAGCCCGGAAAACAGCAGAACAACACGGCCACAAGATGGTAAGGGTAAAGATAAATGACGCACACAACCAGCTCCACAAATACAACAGAGAAATTACGCGCCAAAAAACGTTATTCCAGGAAGCTACCAATCAAGACTGGACAACCGACATGGAACGAGCCATTAACATCAGCCTACAGACCACAAGCACCAAGAAAAGGCAGACCCTGCAACACATGCTAACCACACTTACCCACAAAAACAACAACAACAGAACTGGCACATGGATAAGGAACCTCTCTGACAGGAAACTGACAGACGTGGAAAAAGCCGTTCTCACCCAGGGACTGAACTACAACTACAGGGACGCCAACAAAACGGAATGGCTAGCTACAGTGGAAGCCACACTCAAGACCAGCAATATGAATGAAGAAACACAACAATCTATAAGACAGACAGTCGTCCTGACACTAACTAGAAAGAGGGAACTCAACACCCTCAACACAAGGGAAAGACAAGCCCTGGACAGATCAAAGAAGGACAAGAACATCACTATACTACCTGCAGACAAAGGCCACATGACAGTGATAATGAATAAAAAGGACGACATCTCCAAAGCACAAGCACTGCTCGCCGACGAGAACACATTACCGACCAGTACAAACTGACCCAACAACGCAACTAGGCAACAAAATCCTATATACGCTACAAAGACTCAAACAAACAGGACAGATCAACAAAACGGACTTCTCAAGAATGAAACCCAAAGGAACCAACACACCCCGATTCTGCGGCCTCCCTAAAGTGCACAAGCCGGGAGTGCCCCTCAGAACCATAGTCTCCTAACCAGGCACTCCATCGCACAGATTAGCCAGAGAACTGCAAAGAAGACTCAAGTGCCTAGTCAACAAATCACCCCACTCCATCCACTCAGCCCAAGAATTCCTCAACTCCATCAAAGACATAAAGATAGAGGATGAAGAGACCATGATATCGTTTGATGTCACTGCCCTATTCACATCAATACACATACCACTAGCAAGGGAAACAATGACAACACTACTTGAACAAGAACACGACCCCAGTGAAACCATCTCCAAGGACAACATGCTTAAACTACTGGACCTATGTCTGACCACCCACTTCACCTTCAACGGACAAACATACGAGCAAATTGACGGGACACCCATGGGATCACCTATCTCCAGACTCATCGCAGATGCACTGATGCAAAGACTGGAAAGGACGGCCCTTCCGCAAATCCAACAAATCCATTCCTGGACATTATGGGAGAGCGCAAGACAAATGGGGAACTCCAAGCGAAAGTACATCGAAAAACGACACACACAGACCAGGTACTGAACTTCAACAGTAACCACTCCAGCACACACAAATGAAGCTGTGTGCGAACACCCTTTATAAGGGCAACAACACACTGCAGCAACATGGAACTATGCCAAGAGGAGGAGGAATACCTCTTCCAAGTATTCAAGGATAATGGATATCCAAAGAACTGGGTCAGGAGATGCCTACGGGAACAGCACCAGAAAGATTCTACACGGCCCGACACACTCATCACACTACGCTACATCAGGAACATGTCAGAACTCACCACAAGACTTCTACGACCGCTGGGCATCAGAGTGGCACACAAACCCACATCAACCCTACGACAAGTGCTCACCGAAACTAAAGACCCCTTCCCCCCCATGGACAGGACCAATGTCATCTACAAGATCCGCTGCAGCGACTGCGAGAAACACGACATTGGACAAACAGGAAGGAAACTAACAACAAGAGCACATGAGCACCAACTGGCTACAAAAGACACTATCAATACTCACTCATCTCAATCCACATGGACAAGGAGACCCATGACTTCGACTGGGACAACACCAAGATCCTGGGACAGGCTAGGCAGAGCCAAGCATGAGAATTCCTGGAAGCATGGCACTCCACGCAGCATGCTATTAATAAACACATTGAACTCGACCCCATATACATTCCACTATGGAGGAAACCCGGAAGTGAGGCAGTCCATCGCAACGGACCCCAGAGTTTAAAAACCAGGCGGGAAAACACACTGAAGTTTCATCAGAGGCTCCACTGAGGATGTTACCAAGCACGGTAACAAAACATCTGCTGAACAACAAACCAGCTCAGCCAACCAACCTCAACATCCACAACCCAAGCTACAAATCTACTCCAAAACCTTAGAGTTAGTACCTTGAACTTGCAATAATTCCTAAACACATTTGGTTATTTAACATGCATTAAATGAATACTTCACCACGATTGTTTTCATTAGTTCTGTTGAACTTACTCGATACACTACAACTGCTTTTGCAATAGGTAATGGTTTCTCCAAATCACGGGCCAGGAAAATATTGTTGTACAGAATTTATGGAACAGCATCTGCCTTATGTCAGTGTTGCATGACAGTAAGAGATTACTTCTCTGAAAATAAACTCTTTATTATTGTTGTATTCTTGTTGCATGTTGGCCATTATAATTGTGTTATAGTTCCTTGATCTGATATTTACGATGTCTGATGATTTTTTTTCCCTCTTTATGTATCATTAGCAGTATTTTGGAGAGCTAGAGTTAGGATCTGGGACTGAGAAAAGGAGATATTAGGTCTGTGAGCCAAGATTTCCAAACTCTGGATGGTTGTTTGAGACGATCATGAATGAACTGTTTCAGAAGTGCCTGGAACTACAGTGTTATGGAGGGCTTTCAAAACAGAACTGAAACACAAAACAGAGATTGGGTTAAGATAAGACGTTGGGTGGAGGTGTGACAGGTATAGGATGAGGAGAAACTGGCAGCTTACAACAGGCAGTTTGTATCGTCACTGGCATTCCAAACAAAGCAGAAACAATTCCAAACAGGTCAGTCAGAGGATGAGTGAATACAGTGGAACTGGGGAGTCACTGAGCACACATTCTGAGGCATGAAAGAAATGAGCATAGCTAGACACATTCTTGCGTAAATGACATGGGAACAAAAAACAGTGAGAGCATAAGTGCAAGAAATCTAAAGACCAGCAACAGGAGATAAGGTAGGAGTAATATGAATGTGCGAATGGAAAAACCAAATGGATTGCAGGAATAATTTAGGAAGGGACAGCAGGAACCAGAGAGAGTGAAGTATCAACGCTGAGTGCAAGAACCATGGCAGATACTGAACAGTGAGACTTACCGAAAGTCTCTCTAAGAAATGCAACAAAGCAACATTTTGGAATGGGAACTGAGAGCAGGATACAGTCTGGTCCTGAACTGAGCTAGAGGCTTGAGTTAATGAAGCAAGCATGAGAGAAAAGAGAACAAGGTAAAGAGGCATAATTTGACAGGGACAGGATTGACAAGAATGTCTCTATGGAACCTTATATGTGGGAGGACAATAAATAGAGATTTGTTTGCGCCAGAGATGTTACACTATGATTGGAATGGAAATAGCAGAGGTCAGGGATAGGAGCAGCATTGAAATTAACAAGAGGGGACAGGAATTCAAAGGTGAAGAGAACTCAAAAGATGATTGGAGAGGTAGAAAGAACTTTGACATCAACATGGACAGAATCAGGATGGCAGCAAGCTTGGAAGCAAGTTCGAACAATTGCGCTTATGGAAACCTCCTGACCGAGAAACCAGTGGGTTTGGTTTGAATTTCATGAATTGTGTCTACACTGAGACCTGACGCATCAGTAGTCCTGCCACTACTGGACCATTGATATCTACCAGGGTGAAAGGAAGCCAAGATGAGCTTGCATATTGATACCGCAAATGATTCTGCCAGTGCATGGAATTGGTGATCCGTTTATAAACAGTGAGACAATTTCTCACTATGTACCATGTACCAGGCTGTACCATGGAACATCTCTTGCTGTGTCTTTCAGACAAAGTAATAGTTACATGTTGGGATTAGCTCCTGCATTGATTTCAGCTTTTAAAGACAGGATATGTGTTAATGATCATAAAAGCTTGCGAATGTCTCATACCACCAATGTTTGTGAGATTCACGACAAGGAAAGCTTGGTCACAAAATTTGCCTTTTGTTTGCAATAACAAGCATGGGGCTGGATGAACACAGCAGGTCAAGCAGCATCATAGAAGCAGGAAAACTTGACGTTTCGGGCCTAGACCCTTCATCAGAAATGCTGAATTCCTGAATCAGAAATCCATTTTAAGATTCCAATAGCTCTGGGCCTCATTGATATATCTCCCCTTGTGAGCCTCATGACAACATTTCTTAAATTCACAGTCATGCCCTTTTTTGTAGCATCCCCCGACAAACTGGCGAATAAATTCTTGAGGTTGCTGTCCTTATGATGAGAATTGGAATCTTAATTGGAATCCAATTAAGTTATTCTTACTTTGAGCTTGTCCTCAAGAAATTATCAGATCTTTATACCTTTCTGATAGCTCATGGAAATATCAGAGGTGTTAATTCTGTAAAACCTATCGAGACATTGACATGCAAGATTTTTGAAGCTCTTTTCATGGAATTCTCAAACAATCTGCCTGCAAAATGGAACTACATATATTGTTTAACTCAGTTCTGATGAAGAGTCACCAGATTCGAAACATTAACTCTGCTTTGTTCTCACAGATTCTGCCAGACCTGTTGTGTTTCACCAGCAATTTCTGCATTTTGTTGTCGGTAGAGTTTTGCATGTACTTCTTTAATTTTTAAATAAAGATACCATTAGAAATTTCTTTATTCCTGAAAGAAATTAGATTTTAAGCAAAGAGAAATTAGCTCTGTCTTCTGGCTGGCTATAGTGCTAACTAGAAAGTTGTACAAATGTCTGTACGCTTAGAAACTAGTGTGAACATTACATTTCTTACACATGCAAGTGGCCTGAAAGGGTGGTGAAAACACATTCAACAAAAATTTGCAAAAGTGAATTGGATTTACCCTTAAAAAAGAGCAACTTGTAGGATTATACAGGGGGAAAAAACCCAGAGTGAATCAGTGTGAATTGGAGAATACTTTTAAAGTGCCGGTATTGGCACTGGTGCTGACTGGCATCCTTCTGCATATGATTTACAGAACCAAGTCAATATTCTTTGGAGGCCATTATGGAAACTTGGGCAACTAACAGCAGTTTTGGGGACGTGAGAAGACTGGAGCAGGCAGGAAATACAGAAAAACAGAGTTTTGTTGCTGTTGACCAAGTGAGGGCTGGTAACTCTCTTAGTGGTGGCACATGCAGCATGCTGTCTGAACAATTCCATCAAACTTTGTCTCAGAATCCCTACAGTGTGGAAACAGGCCCTTCGGCCCAACAAGTCCACACCCACCTTCAGAGCATCCCATCCAGACCCAACCCCCGGGAACCCACCTAATCTACACATCCATAAGACCATAAGACATAGGAGTGGAAGTAAGGCCATTCGGCCCATCGAGTCCACTCCGCCATTTAATCACGGTTGATGGGCATTTCAACGCCACTTACCCGCACTCTCCCCATAGCCCTTGATTCCTTGCGAGATCAAGAATTTATCAATCTCTGCCTTGAAGACATTCAACGTCCCGGCCTCCAATGCGCTCCGTGGCAATGAATTCCACAGGCCCACCACTCTCTGGCTGAAGAAATGTCTCCTCATTTCCGTTCTAAATTGACCCCCTCTAATTCTGAGGCTGTGTCCACGGGTCCTAGTATCCCCACCTAACGGAAACAACTTCCCAGCGTCCACCCTTTCTAAGCCATGCATTATCTTGTAAGTTCCTATTAGATCTCCCCTCAACCTTCTAAACTCTAATGAATACAATCCCAGGATCCTCAGCCGTTCATCGTATGTTAGGCCTACCATTCCAGGGATCATCCGTGTGAATCTCCGCTGGACACTATGGGCAATTTAGCATGGCCAATCCACCTAAGCCTGCACATCTTTGGACTGTGGGAGGAAACCCACGCAGACACATGGAGAATGTGCAAACTCCACACAGACAGTCGCCCGAGGGAGGAATCGAACCGGGGTCTCTGGCACTGAGCCACCATATTTTCAAATGCTCAAAGGTGAAAATGCTATCAGTTACTAATCAAAACCAATCATATTGTATAATAGTTAAGGGAATTAGAAGGAAGGAAGGAAGAAGTAGGAAAAGATACTGAAGCTTGAACAAAGTACATAGAGTTTGAGACTTCTTTCTCTCCTTTATTCTGAATCATTTTCTCTTAGATCCTTAAGGTCTTATATCCTGATCAGATGACATTATTAGCAGTCATTATCTCCGATTGTAGCTGACCTCTGACTTGAAGGGTCTAGAGAACATACCTAGAAGTAACATTTTATGGGTCATTATGCGGTCCCAGAGCTTTGCTGTCACCGTGGCTGCTCGTCTCGGCAGTGGCTGTGGAGAAATGGATACCACGGACCTGTAAAACAGCCCATTGAAAGAATGATTATCGTGCATCATTAGAGGCTTTCAGCATTCCTCTAACTTGAGTTTATAGGTTCCACTGCCGCAGTACTCTTGGATTTCTCTTAGCAATGTTAAATATTAATTAAAGTCTTGTTTTCACATGGTTACCAGAGGCAATTCTGCAGTGTCAGGTTGCTGGTATTATGGCTCCAGCAGACCCCTTGTCAGTTGCTGTGTCACAAGGACTTGGTGGCAAGGGTTTGAGACGAATGACCTCTCCATCTCTGGGTCACAGCACCTTGTGCAACTGACACACACTTTTGCCAGGGGAGCTCGGATTAGTAATTCTGAAAAGCCTCTGAGACACGAGAGTTCATGACACAACAGAAGTACATGGAAGTGAGCAATCCCAGGTCACATGCATTTGTTTTAGAAAATACACCCTCAGGGTATAGTGGATATAGATTACTTCCACACAGGAGTCTATTTCTCAATGCAAAAAGGCTGAATTAAGTAGTAAATGGCACCATTCAGAGTAGATTCATGACAGCCTGACAGCTGAATGTATTATTTTCAGTTTTCAATGGTACACATCCTTTTCATTCCCAATTTAAAAGTAATCACAAGCAGTAAATAAATGGTAAAATGCTGCACATGAAATGCTGCAATTTTCTCTTTTTATTCATTGATTTTGTTTGCCTTTTTCTTTGCCTGCTTTTTTTTTCATTCATATTTCATGAGGTTACCGTCCTTGCAACTGTCTGCCATGAACATGAATTTCTAAATGTTCATAACAATGAGAATAGTAGCACCAATGTGAATTTCCAATCATGATGTAGTACTTGCAAATTCAAGGAGTTGTGAGCTGTTCGGATCAGGACAATTTGGAGACAATCCTTCACATTTGGCTAGTTTTGGAATATCAGCATGGGTACTGTGTGCACATAGCAATGTTGAACTGGCCATTTGGCCCCTCAAACCTGTACTAATATATCATGTAATTACAGTTAAATGGGAAACAAATGATTATGTTATTAGTTAATTAATTGTCTGGATATGTAAAGGGGCAATAGCTGGGACTGAAGAAGAGAGATATGAGACTGTGTTTTAGTCATAGAGAAGTACAGCATGTAAACAGACTCTTTGGTCCAACTCGTCCATGTTGACCAGGTATCCTAAATTAATCTAGTCCTATTTGGCCCATATACCTCTAAACCCTCCTATTCATACACCCATCAGGAAGCCTTTTAAATGTTGTAATTATACCAGACTCCACACCACCTCTGGCAGCTCATTCTAAACATGCACCACCCTCTGCAAGAAAAGAATTGCCCCTTACGTCCCTTTTATATCTGTTCCCTCTCACTTTCAATAAAGAATCTGCCCTTTGTCTTGGTTTCAACCTTGTAAGTATATTAAAACAAATTAACAACTTGCTCAACCATTCCAGACAATGGCAAATAATCAATCTCAGTCACATTCCCTGCATTATGCCCCTACCCTTTGTAACTAGGTATCATTCATCTCTGTTTTGAGATCAAAGCAGTGATCTAAATATTTCGGAGTATGTGATTTTTTGAAGGACATTTAGTAAGTAAAGGATAATGCAATGGCTTTATTAACACAAGATGGAATATGTATGATAGCAAGACTTCACTCAGTTTGAGAGTGAGAAACTTGGGCTGGAAACAATTGTGATAAATTTAATTAAGGATAATTACAAAAAAATGAGGGTAGAGTGTATGGAATGGACTGGGAAAGGAGTTTAGCAGAAAAGACAGTTAATGAACAATGGCAGGCCTTTTAGAAAATAGTTCAAGAGTCACAGAAAAGATATCCTAATGAAGAAGAAGGATTCTAGGAACAGGATAATCCAAACATGCTTAACCAATGATTATATGTTTTCTTTCAATTTGGTACTATGTGGCAAAGATTAGTGTTGAGCCAAAGGACTAGGAAAGTTTTTTTCAAGCCAACAAAAGATGAACAAAAAGCTATAAGGGAGAAAATTCATTGTGAAGGTAAATTAACAAATAATATAAAAGCAAACAGAACATGTTTAACCATAAAAGGAAGAGAGAGTCCCAGGAACGCAGCTCCCTTAGGTAATGATACTGAGAAAATAATGGGGAACCAGAAAATGACAGAGGATTTGAATACATAATTTGCTTCAGTCTTCATGATTAAATACACTAAATTCTCTAAAATCCATTAGACTACTGGAAGGTTCCTTCAGGTTGGAAAGTAGTTAATGTAAGTCCTTTATTCAAAAATGTAGAAAATAAGAAACGACAGGCTAGTTAGCTTAACACCTGACATTAAGAAAATATTAGAAGCGATTATTAAAGAAGTTAAAGCAGGGCATTTAGATAAGTTCAAGGTAATCAGATAACATCAGCATGATTTTGTGAAATGGAGGTTGTGTTTGATCAGCCTGGGAGTTATTTGAGGAGGGAGCACATGATGTGGTTAAGGGGGAACCATCAGATATGCATTACTTAGATTTCCAGAAGGCTTTTGCTGAAGTGCCACATCAAATGTTATTGTGAAAAATAAAAGCTCATGATGTAGTGAGTAGCTTATTGACATGGATAGAAGATTGTCTGCCTAACAGGAAGCAAAGGGTTTGCAAAAAAGGTGTCATTTTCTGGTTGACAAGATGTAATGAGTGGTGTGCTACAGGGACCTCAACTGTTTACAATTTAAATCGATTCATTTGGATTGTGTAGTTGCCAAATTTGCTAATAACACAAAGACAGAAAGGAAAGCAAGTTGTGAAAAGGATGTAATGAAGCTACAAAATGTTATAGATAGGCTGAGTATTAGTAAAAACATGGCAGTTAGAAAATAATCTGTGAAACTGTGAAATCCTCCATTCTGGCAAGAATTTAAAAATTATAGTATCTAAAATGTGAGAGATTGCAGAGCTCTGAGGTAGAGAGGGGTTGGGTTATCCTGGTGCAGGAATCACAGAAGTTAATATGCAGGTATAACAAATAAATAGAAAACGTCAGGGAATGTCATTGTTTATAATGAGGGTGTGATCAGGTGACCATTGGCACAAAATTGGGCACCCACATACGTCAGGGAATGTCATTGTTTATAATGAGGGTGTGATCAGGTGACCATTGGCACAAAATTGGGCACCCACATTCTAATGACCAGATGCCCCATGAGAAGTATTGAACCCTTAATAGGACTAGACTTGACAGAAATAGATGATAGTAGGCAGCAGAATAGGACTCTGTCCAGCATCTATGCCCAGTGGATGATTGAACAGTTGTGGGAGAACCTCGAGCAGATTAAGCAAGGACAGTCCTGTCTTGGATCAGCAACAAGCAGAAAGAGCACTTGTTCCATGGGAACAGAACCCCAATATTTAAAATGATCAATTACAGCAAGCTATTTTATATACAGTCTGGTTTAATGGGCATTATAAGGAGATGCAGGAAGGCCAAGGGAATACTGACCATAAAGCCAAATCAAACCAGGTTACAAGTATTTGAGGCAGGAAATGTCAGCATTATCTGAGAGGGAGTATGATTAGAATACATCAGCACCCTTCTGTATGCTGTTGAGAAAGAGGGAAGACTTGTAGATATTGCGCTGGACAAATGTTAACGACAATTGTGTGCTCCTAGCCTATATATTCGAATGAACATGCCGTGTGCAGTTTTTGGACAAACATTGGCCTAACATGTATTGTGAGAGATCTGGAGCCTGAACACAGACAGCACCAGAGTAGCATTCAGTGGAAAGAAGAATATTGCATGTTAACTTCCCTAAACTATAATGTAGCATGTAACCTTCACATGTAACATCCAAAACACCACCTTTGTGTTAGGCCACACATTCCAGCCAGGATAGGCCTAATTAAGTTCACAAGCATCTATCAGAGGAGGGAGATCTTTATCAATGCCAAACTCAGGCAAACTTCCTTGGATTATTGGACCATGTATGACACTTTCATTGAAATCCTGCCAGAAAAATTATAACAGGTCCAGGCACTTTTGGCAAATACACATAAAGAACAGATTTGTCTAATGAAACACTGAAATCTCAATCACTAAAGGTGTTAACCCAATAAATTTAAGAACTTCAAATGAACAAAGAAAAGGCGACTTTCATTTTTACATGGACAAATACTGGGATGTGGGCAATTTCTTAGAAATTATGGGCTGAATCAGGGGCTGGAACTATAGGCTTCTGGGCTATGGTGGGGTTTTTGGCAGAATAAGCTGAAAAATCTAGTGAAGCTGATCTTAATGCCAGGCACAGCTTACTTCATCTTCTGACAAGTAGCTAGGTGATATTCATGTAAGGCAGTGACAAGTTGCCAATGAAAAGGATCATCATGTCAATGGCCCTACTCAGCTCTTGTACATATTATTGGTCACTTTATTTAAATAAGGATGTATAGATGTTGGAAGTAGTTCAGGAGGAAAACAAATTGCCGGATTAATACATGGACTGACTGTGTTTTCTCATACAGAAATGTTAAATTGTCTGAACCTGTATCCCCTGCAGTTTAGTTGAGGACACTCAATTGAAACACATCAGTTGCTTGATTGTTCTTGAGAAAGTAGATGGAGAGAGGATGTTTCTTTTCACGGGAGAATCTATAACTAGGGGTTGCTGTTTAAAAATCAGACGACTCCCATTTAAAATGGAGATGTCAATTCTTTTTCTCTGAGAGTCACGAGCCTTTGGGACTCTCTTTCCGAAAATGCGGTGGCAACAGAGTCCTTGAATATTTTTAAGGAAGCAGCAGCTATATCCCTGTTGAACAAGAAGGTGAAATGTTATTTGGGTAAGTGCGACTATGGATTTGAGGTTACAGTCAGATCAGCAATGATCTTATTGAATGGAGGTTAAAGGGCTATGCCTGCTTCTTGTTTGTATTTCATACATAACAGTGTTTAAGTGAAAATGTCAAGCTTTAAGGCAACCACAGGATCCAACTGCACAGTGATCAATATAAAATGACCACGTCCACATGGGAATGGGCTTCAATGCACAATTGGTCAATTATGCTGTATTAGGTTTGCTTCTTCATACAAATGGTTCACCCAAGTCCCATCATGTTCTGCAGGAAGAGCTGCAGTTAGAGGTCATTCATTGACATGGTCTTTGCATAGGCTTAATGAATAATCAGAATATAAAAGGAAATAATTTGAGTATGAAATAAAGTCTGCACATTAATCAAGGGTAAATTTGATTTTCTTGTAGATTGGGGAAGATCAAATTGGCAGAATTAACAATGAGAAAGAAGTCACAGTTTATTTGTGAGAACAAGGTATTGTGGATCCAACCATGGAATCAGGCTATTTTGGATCTGGTAATGTGTAATTAGGTAAATTTACTAAATTATTTGAAAGTAAAATACCTCCAGTGAAACAGCAACCATAACATGGTAAAATTTAGCATTCAGTTTGAAAGTGAGGAACTTGGGTCCTAAACAACTGCGATAAACTCAAATAATGGGAATTAGAAAGGATTGAGGGCAGAGTTGGCCGGAGTGAACTAAGGAAGAATTTGGGCAGAATAGATGGTTGATAAATAATGTTAGATGTCTCAGAAATTAATTCATGACTCAGACAAAGATATATCCCAGTGTGGAAGAAGGATTCTAGGAGGAGGATGAACCAGTCATGGTTAACCAAGGAAGTTAAGGATAGTATCAAATTGAAAGAAGAAGAACGCACAATATGACAAACATTAGTGATAGACTGGAAGAATGGAAATATTTTAAAAGCTAATAAAATATGATCAAAACAATAGAATGAGAAATTAAACTATCTAGGTAAACCAATAAGTAATGTAAAAGCAGACAGTAAGAACTTCTTCAAATATGTAAAAAGAAAAGAGCTCAAGTTAATGTAGACCCTTTAGAGAAGAACCTACAGAAACAACAATGGGGAACCAGGAAATGGCAGAGGGGTTGAATAAATATTTTGTATCAGTTTTCAGGGTAGAGGAAATTTATTGCATTCCAAAAATACTAAATTAAATGGAAAACTATGGAGAGAAAGTAAATGTATAATTACAAGCAAAAAAAAATCATGGAAATAAATGTTGTAAAGGCTAATACATCCCCTGGACCTGATGGATTGCATCCTAGGATACAAAAGGATGTAGCTAAAAAGATAGTGGATGAATGCATTTAAAAAGGAGATACAGATTTTTAATTAGTAACAAGTTAAATGGTTATGGGGAACAGGCAGGAAAGTGGAGTTGAGGCTCAGATGAGATAAGCCATGAGCATATTAAATGGCAGAACAGGTTTAAGAGGCTCAATGTGTATCTCTGCTTCTAGTTTTTATCTCCTTATGCTCCACACACTGGAATGCTTAAATCCAAGAATCCTTAAATTTTGGCAGTGTCCCAGAGATTTGGAAAACTGTCAATATAGCACTCTAATTCATAAAGGGAAGGAGAAAATAAACAGGTGACTATAAACCAGTTTGCTTAATATAGCTCATTAGAGAAAATAAATTATAGAGTATTCTAAAGGTGTAATCACAAGTGTTTAGAAATGCATAACTTCATGAAGAGGAAATCATGCCTGACAAAATAATTAGAATTCCTTGAGGATTTAACAAGCAGAATAGATGACATGGGAATTACTAGATGAAATACATTCCAAAAGATATTCCAGAAGGCACCACATGTAAAGATAAGAGCCCATGGTGTGGGATACAACATTAACATTGATAGAGGTTTGACTAACTAATAGAAAACAGAGGTTTGGGAGGAAGGGAGTGTTTTCAGGTTAGCAACCCCTAAGTAGTGGTGTGGCAGAGGGATCTGTCCTGGGGCCACAATTATTGACAATATGTATTAATGTCCTCCATGAGGGAAGTGACAATGCTATCACCAAGATTACACAAAACATGAACATCGATGGGAAAGCAATAAAGAGTCTAAAGAGGAAAATAAACAGATTAAGTGAGATAGTAAAAGCTTGGCAGGTGGAAATTAATGTGAGAATATTTGTGATTGGCAGGAAGAATAGAAGAGCTGAATATTGTTCAAATAGAGAAACACTGCATAAAGCTGTAGCACAGAGGAATTTGGGAGTCCTCATGCATAAATCATAGGAAGCTAACATCCAAGTTCAACAGGTAATGGAGAAAGCAAATTGAACGTTGGCTCTATTTCAAAGGAAGTGAGATGTAAAAGTCTGGAGGTCTTGTTAAAACTATACAAGTCAGATCACAACTGTGAACAACTCTTGTCTCCTTATCTAAGGAATGTTATACTGGCATTGGAGATAGTCCAGAGAAGGTTCACTAGATTAATCCTGGATAGGGAGGAACTTTCTAATAATTTGAGAGTAAGGGTGATCCATTTAACATAGAGATGAGGAGATTTTTTTTGTCTGAGGGTAACAAATCCTGTGTACTACTTTACTACACAGGGCTATTAGGGCTGGGCCTTTAGGTATATTCAAGGCTGAGATAAACAGATTTTTAATCAAAAACAAACAGAGAATGCTGGAGAATTTCAGCAGGTCTGGCAATATGTGTTGAAAGACAGCCAGAGTTAACATTTCAAGTCAGTTAACTATTTTGCTTTCGTTAGATTTTTCATCAATCAAAGGTCATGTGAAAAAGGTTGGAAACTGGAAATCATTCTCAGATCCGACATGATCTCATTGAATGATAGACAAACTCAATGGGCTGATTAGCCTACTTTACTCCTTTTCTTATAGATTTGTTATGATTTTAAATGCATTTACCAGATATCTTTGTAACCTTCTCCATTCTATTTCTAAGTGTCCCAGTTATTTTAATGTCTCTAATTTAAGAACTTTCATCTTTGGTATTATCACAGTCAATTTCTTGTACACTCTCTCTATGGCCTTAATTTGGCATCTTTCCCAGAATGGAGGCCCCCGAACCCATTTCTTAATCTGAATAATAATTGGTATTGCATTTTGGATTCCCTTTTCATTTGCAATTTATTTTTGAAAGCTAGGGTCCCATGCGCTTTTACATTTGCAGTTTCATCAAGTTTATCTATCACCTCATTTCTCTGCTCTTTCAAAATGTTACCACGTTTGTGTTTGTTGTCTTGCTGCCTACTAATCGTGTGAAATAATTTTGTGGCTATAAGTGAGAGGCACTCATTGCATTATGACTTGTGCACATAGCCAATATATGGATCTTGTAGTGCAATGGTAGAGCCTCTATTCCTCGCTAACAAGATCCACGTTCAAGTGCTACCTGTTCTGAAGGTGTGCCATAACATTTCCCAAGAGGTCGGTTAAAAACAATTAAAGGGACAATAATTGACATTGGTGGTGGTGGATAGAGTTAAGAGTTATATATTTGTAATGTTCCATTTTGTGAATAAATTTGAAGCATAATAAAGATTGAATTCTGGTCATCTCCTTCACCAACATGCTGCTAGAGGGGTGGCCTGGTGGCTCAGTCATTATCACTGCTGCCTCACAGGGTTCAATTCCACCCTCAGGCGACTGTCTGTGCGGAGTTTGCATGTTCTCCCCATGTCAGAGAGTTTCCTCTGGGTGCTCCGGTTTCTTCCCACAGTCCAAAGATGTGCTGACTAGGTGGATTAGCCATGCTAAATTACCTGGAGTGTTCAGGTGGATTATAGAGGAATGGGTCTGGGTGGGACACTTTGAGGGTTGGTGCAGACTTGTTGAGCTGAGGGGCCTGCTTTCACTGTAAGGATTCTATGAAAGGTTTAATACGATTTTCCTAAAAAAATGTATATTTCCACATTTTGCTGGATCAGATTTTTGTACTTACTTTCTGTCCCAAATATTAGAATCATAGAATCCCTACAGCGTGGAAGTAGGCAATTTGGCCCATGGAGTCACCTGCATCTCTGAAGAGTTTCTCAACTAGACCCCCACCCAACAACCCCCCGACCCCTGCATTTCCCATGGCTAATCCACGTAAGTCTGCACATCCCTGGACGCTATGGGGCAATATAGCATGGTGAATCCACCTAAACTGCACATCTTTAGACTGTGGGAGGAAAATGGAACACCCAGATGAAACCCACACAGACATGGGAAGAATGCGCAAGCTTCACACAGTCACGTAAGGCTGGAATCAAACCCAGGTATGAGGCAGCAGTGCTAACCACTGAGCCACAGTGTCACCTTTAATTCCTGTTAATAATATGTGACAGAAATGCTTTGTATTTGTATGGCAAATTTCACAACCTTGCATGTTTCAAAGTCCTTTCCTCTCAGTGAAATACTTCTGAATTATGGGAACTGTTGTAACATCGAAAATGCGTTTATGCACATAGTAAGCTCCTATAAGCAGCAAAATGATAACAACCAGATCATATATTTTCTGAGATAGTAGGAACTGCCGATGCTGGAGAATCTGAGATAACAAGGTGTAGAGCTGGATGAACACAGCAGGCCAAGCAGCATCAGAGGAGCAGGAAAGCTGACGTTTTGGGTCGAGACCCTTCATATATTTTCTGATGTTGGTTGAGGGATAAATATTGGCCAACTCACCAGGGATAACTTCCCAATTCTTCTTCTAAATAGTACAATGGAATAATTTACCTGAGAGGACAGACAAGGCCTGGGTTTAATGTTTCATCCAAAAAATGTTGCCTTCCACTGTGCAGCATTTGAAGTATCTAGAGCTTTATGCTTTAATCTCTGAAATCAAGTTATCCACACGTATAATGCTGGAAGATTAGATATAGGCGAATGTCATTCTCTTGTTTGAAAAAGGGAATAGGGATCACCCCGGAAATTACAGGCCAGTTAGTCTTACATAAGTGGCGGGCAAATTATTGGAAAGGGTTGTGAGAGGTAGGATTTATGATCACTTGGAAAGGCACAGTTTGGTTCATGATAGTCAGCATGGATTTGTGATGGGTAGATCGTGCCTCACAAACCTTATTGAATTCTTTGAAGACGTGACCAAACACATGGATGAAGGTAGACCAGTGGATGTGGTATACGTGGATTTAAGTAAGGCGTTTGATAAGGTTCCCCAAGGTAGGCTCATGCAGAAGGTAAGGAGACATGGGATGGGGGAAATGTGGCAGATTGGATTCAGAATTGGCTGACCCTTAGAAGACAAAGGGTGGTAGTGGACGGAAAATATTCAACATGGTGCTCAGTTACAAGTGGTGTACCACAAGGATCTGTTCTGGTCCTCTTCTATTTGTGATTTTTGTAAATGATTTAGATGAAGGAGTGGAAGGGTGGAGTAGTAAATTCGCGGACAATACGAAGGTGGGTCGCGTTGTGGACAGTGCAGAATGCTGTTCTAGGTTATAAAGGGGCATTGATAGGATGCAGAGCTGGGCTGAGAAGTGGCAGATGGAGGTTAACCCTGAAAAGTGTGAGGTGATTCATTTTGGAAGGACAAACTGGAAAGCAGAATATAGGGTTAATGGAAAGATCCTTGGCAGTGTGGAGGAGCAGAGGGATCTTGGGGTTCATGTCCACAGTTCCCTGAAAGCTGCCACCCAGGTGGATAGAGTTGTTAAGAAGGCATATGGTGTGTTAGCTTTCATTAATAGAGGGATTGAATTCAAGAGCCATGAAGCTATGCTCCAGTTATACAAAAGCCTGGTTTGGCCACATCTGGAGTATTGTGTCCAGTTCTCGTCGCCTCATTACAGGAAAGATGTGGAAGCATTGGAAAGGGTGCAGAGGAGATTTACCAGGATGTTGCCTGGAATGGAGGGAAGGTCTTACGAGGAAAGGTTGAGAGAGCAAGGGCTTTTCTCTTTAGAACGACGAAGGATGATAGGTGACTTGACAGAGGTGTACAAAATAATCAGAGGTATAGAGAGAGTAGACGGCCAGAGACTTTTTCCTAGGCTGGGAGTAGCTATTATGAGGGGGCATAGTTTTAAAGTGAGTGGAGGTAGATATAGGGGAGACATCAGAGGTAGGTCCTTTACTCAGAGAGTGGTAGGGGCATGGAATGCATTGCTGGAGCGGGTAGTGGAGTCGGCCTCATTAGGGGCATGTAAGCGGCTATTAGATAGGCATATGGATGATAGTATAAGGTAGGGGTGGAGGTTAGATAGACCTTAGGATTAGGGTAAAAGTTTGGCACAACATCGTGGACCGAAGGGCCTGTACTGTTCTATGTTCTATGTTCTAAATGGAACTTGAAGCAACTTAATTTGACTCCGAGATGAGAGTACTACCACCTAAGACACTACTGACTGAGTAGAACTACTATGGTATTTTAATATGATTTAATCTCTGGTTAAGAAATGAATAACGTGAATTGTAAGGATATGGCATGCAACAATTGCACCGTGGTACAAAAAAAGTCTCAATTGAAAGTGATATTTGTGTTTTGGTTTATTTGTTACTAAATATCACTACTTTACTTTAGCTGAGTAACAAAATTTGCCGAACCATTTCAGACAGTCATGTAAGATTGCTAATGATTAGTATTTTGTGCCCATATGTGTGTTAGCAAATATCTGTGTCTATACCTATCAGTTTAGTACACGTGGTGTGAGTGTGGGGTGGCTGAAGTGGAGGAGAGGGAGATTTCCTATCAACTTACATCCTTTTATAAAGAACAAACTTGTATATTTGTTACTGTAAGCAGGGAAACCATCGTTAGAGAGTTCGATACATAATTCATTTTGTGCGAAACATTTGAAACTGTGACATAACTGTTATAATTTAAAACGTTAGGAAATGCCTTTTAGTTTAAAAATGTGAACAAAATATGTAACAGAAATACTGTAAGGACATGAGAGATAATATGTACATGCAAATTATTTATTTTTGAAGTAATCTTTTTTAGAGAGTGTAAAGACTACATAAAGGTTACATTATGTCGAACACACTAATATCACATTTATATGACTTTTGCATTCTGACTTCCTTTTACGGTTTCCCTTAAGCTCTTTTAGGCTTCTTATTTCAAATGCCACTCCTGTCTATTTTAAGCTGTGAATGGAAACATAGATGGCAATGGGAAAAGCAATGTAAAAATGTGTCTTCAACTTCACGTTAAAATAATTCTCAAATAAGCAAATCCAGTATGGTTTTTATGTATATTAATGTTTTATGTTTGTAAGTTTGCATATTCAAACCAAGATAGGGTATTTCTATTAACTTTCAACTTTTCAGCTCAATGTATTAATTCAGGGATCAAATCACCGTGGACCTGAGATTCTCATGTAAACTTTATCATAGGTCACTTGTCTAAGAACATTAGAGCAGTTCACCTAACTGTGTAAAGCTCTGATTTCGTAAAATTCTTGTGATAAGGCATTGTAGAGCTTAATACAATCCTCCCAATATTAGAAAATCAAGGCACAAAAACCACATATGCTTTTCCATGGAACCTTGCCATTATGTATGGTAGATTTAGCTTATCAATCCTATTATCCCTCAGAAGGACATTCTCTGTGACACTTGCTAATTTTCAGAAATTGTGAAGCTATGCAAAAGAAAATGCAAACATTTAACAGCAAGATAAAACTGAAAACACTTCTCCATTCCTTATACTTGACAATTAGTCTTTGTACCCACCATCTACATATTTCCCAGTTTCAAGAGTGAGTAGGTTTAAGACAGCAGCCAATGTCACAAAATGTGTAACTAAAGGAGGGACTGTATTTTTGTCACTTTCTTCCCTCATTCTGCAGTAAAAGGCTCCAAAATCCATTCGTACCTGGTCACTATGCTGGGACTATGGAACGTTACCATTGAACAAACTGGGTTGGTAGAGGAATCTTTAGGAATGCACCTTAATTTTGTTTTAGGTTCATCTGAACAACATTTGTTTACAGCCAGTGTTTGATGAAACAATGACATATTGTCAAGTCGGCACAATTTATATGACAACTAACAGTGTACTGGGTGAATCATCCCTCAAACTTGACTTCCTGGCCTGGTAATGGATTAAGTTCAGAACTAGATGGTCATCAATTCTTGTGCTTAACTGTTAATAAATAAAGATGTAATTTGTCCAGCTCTTTTATTCAAATGGCTTTCTTATGCACCATGCAATTCTGTGGTCATTTTGTTTCTCTATTAAGGTGCACCATTCTGGCTAACAACTGCTAACTTTACTGAATGAAATAAAGCCGCCTCATTGCTTTTAATACAGTTTTTTTAAAGAAAAGCAGCTACATAATTGCCTGCTCGTACAGAATTTTAGATTTGCTATTTCAACAAAAAATAGGTAAACAGTAAAATAAATGTATCAGAGATAAAAGGTACTGCAGATGCTGGAGAATCCGAGATAACAAGCATGGGGCGGGTTTAGGCCCGAAACGTCAAGTTTTCCTGCTCCTATGATGCTGCTTGACCTGCTGTGTTCATCCAGCCCCATGCTTGTTATCTAGTAAAATAAATGTATTCCTTTTTGATTAACCTTTCATTAACAACATATAATGATAGCATTTAATCCTGGTTTTGATGTTAGTCGACCTTCCGTGAGTATTATTGTATTCACAAACTCTCACTTATTCCCGTGGATGTTGAGTTTTAAAAAAATGTAAATGGACATGTTAAAAGCATTGCTGAAGGAGTAAAAGCTCCTGACATATCTGCTGCACCATCTCACGCCGTCAGATTTTTCGGGACCTGTTTTATAGATTAGCTTGCAGCTCTGCTTTTGTGCATTTCCACATTAACCAGTCTCAAAATCACTTGACTCTCAAGAAGGAAAACTATTCTTTTGAGCAGTTTCCGGGTATTCTGCTTCTCTGGTGTGAGTTCTTGATTTAGGTGTCACTGTCTCTAAAAATACATCCGTTACTTTGGCAAGACCTTTATTGTCTTCCTGATTTGCAATAGGTTTCTTTTTTAAAGGTCAAATTGGTGCCTCTTGCTGTTGTTTAAATTAGATGCAAAGACTATATTAAATGTTCACATCATTGCTTGCCCTTTCACTGCTCAGAGTGAAAATCAGGCCAAGTCTTAGTTTCTTGGGTGAGAAGCAGGTATTGTTTTCCTTTGTCTGCACAAATGACAAAAATCAGGAAGGCTGCAGTTAACACAATATCCTTCCTATAATTATACTGCCAGTGAACTATTTCTTTCACAATCTTTTGATATTTGTGCTCAATATAATCTGCAAGCTAAGGTTTCCTCCCTTTCCATTGCCAAATTAAGCAGCTCTGTTTCACTTAATCCTTTCTGAATGTTTTATTAAGAATATATATCCTATCCACCCTAAGTTTATTTGTTTGTCTCTTTCTAATTGTCAGTGCACTAGATCAGCTTGAATTAGAATTAGAATCCCTACAGTGTGGAAACAGGACCTTCGGCCCAACAAGTCCACACCGACCCTTGGAGCATCCCCCTATAACCCACACACCCCTGAACACTATGGGCAATTTAGCATGGCCAATCCACCTAGCCTGCGCATCTTTGGACTGTGGGAGGAAACCAGAGCACCCGAAGGAAACCCACACAGACACAGGGAGAATGCGCAAACTCCACACAGACAGTCACCCGAGGCTGGAATCGAACCCGGGTCCCTGGTGCTGTGAGGCTGCAGTGCTAACCACTGAGCCACTGGAGAAGCTACAACTTTAAAGGTGTTTCTTTGTCAGAATTTTTGGCTGTGAGACCTTTATTGGATGTGTTCAGCTGCTTTAAATTCACAATGGTGAAGATTGAACCAGAAACCCTGGATGTAATTTTGTTGAGGCTTCAGAGGTTTAGTCAGGCGCCTGGAAATCTTGTGAGAGACAAGAACTTTCTATTCGAGGGAAGGGCTGACAAGTTACAGGCCAAACTGCAATTGTGGGGCCACTGTCAGGCTCTCCCCACAATCAAGACCTTTAGGTCAGAAGACCTGCCCCGGAAGCTGACAGTCAGCTTTTGTTCTCAGCAGTGCCACCTGTGGCTGCTGCTGGAAAAGCACCTTCCAGAGTCCTAGGATAAGAGATGTCCCAGGACTAAGGTCATTGTTGTGGAAGGACAATAGGAGATGTTGGCGGAGGGTGGGGTGAGAAGCAGTGGTAGCAGATGGCTCCCAATGGCGCCACTAGCTAGTGTCTATCCCTCAATCATACTCAAGGATTTTGATCACGTGGTCCTTAACTGGGCACTTTGTGACCTCAATTGACAGTAAGGAGGAGACTTTGGGTTTTCCCACCCAGCACTTAATTCCAGTAGTTGGGGAGAGACAGCAGTGTTTGGGTACAGCACCATCTTGCCTAAATATGCACCTGTCCTACCTCTGAGCTCCCTCCTCTTGGAGCAAAAGATTCCACCCCATGACTACACTTTGAGTCAACAACTAAATTTCTATGTTATTCAACAGCTTGAAAATTCAATCATGAAAATCAAACTATGCTTTGAATTTTATACACTTTTGGATATTTTAAGTGGTCTTTGCATATTTCTTTTAAATATCCAACACTTGCATTCAAACTTAGCTTTCCTCTCTTTCTGCTGGTAAAATACTGTGAAGTACTTTTATTTCATTATGGAAACTACAAAAAGAAAACAATTACTTGCATGTACGGAGAAAACTTTAATATGAATTTTAGAAAGACACGTTGTAAACATTTTTTAGTATCCAGAGCAAAAGATGAATGTAATTTTATGTTTGTAGTGGTTTAGTGTTATGTAATTCTAGTGGGGGAGGGATATTGTTCAAAAGGGAGCAAATATTTTATGAATGAGATCTTTTTTTATATTTGGTTTTTGTCGCCAGACATCCTTGGCTGAATACTGTGCTTTGTGTTGCAAGTTTTGACTTTCAGCAAACCAGGTCAAGGGGTGTAGAGACATCATCAACTGTCCCTGTTGAGGGCTACAGGGGAATGCGATGTGAACAGGGTGTCTGATCTAATCCTGCTCCTTAGCAGACAGTTAGGAGCCAGAGCCCATTTCGGAAGGAGCATTGAAGAGCAAGACTGAAGAAAGAAGCAGGGAAAAAAGGTCTCTGAGGATTTTATAGATTTTTAAAGTATTAGTCTCATGCTACCAGCGTATGGCAATTTTGTTTTGTAATGACAAGCCGCGTGTTGTTATGTTGGGCGAGAGAAAAATTGCATTTTTTTTGAAACATCAAAGTAATAGGGGACTTAATGCTTGTTTCTGTTCAATGCTCAAGCACCCAAAGCATTGACTTTTTCTGAAGTATTTTCTTGTAAATTAAACAATTTTCAAATTAAAATGTGCTATTCAGAAGCTGACACGTGGAAAGCATATTTAGAACAGCATTACTGTGTGACAGGTGATTGAAATTTGTTTTTAAAACATACATATTGTATTGAAGAATAACCTTTATATTATTCATAGTTACTGGGTATTCATAATGGAAATGATGCATAATCTTCCTGGCTCTGTCTCTATGTATACTTTGCTGGGATTAGACATTTTTATGGAGATGACACCTTCAATTTACACCATACATGACAGTACCTTTTCAAGATGTTCTCAAAACTGTCTCTGTTTCTATTATCTGTGTCTTCTACCATTGTCAAGGCATTATCTGGTTAGTGACAATGATTATAAAGTAAATATGTGCATATATGTCTGACAGAGTCTAAAGGCATTCAAAGACAGCTTGAACTTTGACTTTCAAAGTGTGAGGTGGAACTTAAATGTGATACTTCTCTTTTTCTCCCTCCTTTATTTTGATACAGAAAAGACACCTCCAATGTATGAAAAATGAGATGTGATATACACATAAAAGTCAAAAGACAAAGAATACATTGATTCACAACAAAACACCAACGGCTTTAATACAATTTTCTTGTCATTCTTGGTGGCAAGCATTACTTAGATTTTCTCTTTCTCCTGTAAAATGATATGACAGATTATTAATATATTAGAGTGGGAACAGGTTCCTATATGTACTGAATAAATACTTTCATGTTTAAAACATTGTATTGCTATAGGCTTTAAGTGACAAACATCCTTCTCCACATTAATATATTTTTTCAAATTAAAATGCATTATATTTTATTTTCTGTTGATGTGGCCAGTAGAGTAAAGGCACTTGCTATCATTTGATCTGTAGAAGCTGAACTCAACAATACATTTGCTCAAGTGAATTGGATGCCATAGAGGCTTTTAACAATGATTCTTGAATTTTGTCTCAGAAACAAAAGCATTGTGCTGTTTATGAGTCTAACCAGTATTTTAAGGTCTGAACAGCTTTTGTTGTCTCTCAAGCTTTGTCCTCTCAGATAAGCCAGTTTGTGATTAAATCCTCACCGCACCCTACCATCAGAACGTCTCAAAGTATCCTTCTCTTTATCAACACTTGCACATTGATTGGATAATTAAGGGAATATAGTACCATAATTTCGTCATTACAGATACCAGGAGACGATGAAAGGCATTGATCACTCTGCTAGATGTCTGCGGCAGATGATGCTATCTGAATGTCTTATCTCCTCACGTTCCCAGTGCAGCTTTTTATTGGCCTAGCTAGGCCCTCCTTGTTTCTATAGCTGGTGGCCACAATCTGCCTGGCCCTGCTGTATTATTGCCTGAACGGTATTTATTTATGAGGCTGTAAAACTTATTTTCTGTTTTACACTTAGTTAAATCTTCTTTTACCCTTTGGCCATTGCCCTCTTTCTTTCACATTTCAATCTTGTTCCTGTCAGAAAGGGCAAAAGATACAACACTTACTGTACAAATGTCAATTCAAATAGCGCATTGAAATTTCAAAGAACTAAATAAATCCCATGTGGAAAATAAGCAGACACTGCTGAAAATAATCATGAATTAAACCAGAGTAAGAAATAATTTGAATATAGTTGGTAGAAACACTTCTGAACTTGATTCATTTCGGCCCATTTCATGCTTAACTATGCATTATTGTACAGATGAATGGTGCTATTTTGCTTGGTAGGCCTGACTTGTATGCTGCCATTGTAGTAGCTGTCAGTGACACAGAATGATTTTAAGATGAACAGATGTCTATGTTGTCTGAGGTAGTTCACTGATCTCGTGGGCTAAGTATTTGCTGTGGATCTCATGGTCAAGCTATTGTACCTGTCTGAGCACCTGGAGCCCGAGTAAGCCTTCTAGTGAGAAATAAGACATCTAATCTATTGTGACATCGTATAATTTAGTCTGTTGTCTGCTTCCATTTGGAATAAAAGATTAATCTGGGTTTTTCACATAAAACTTGGAATTTTCTCAAATGGTTATCTCCAACATTAAAATGCTGAGATGCTTTGAAAAAAAAACAGATGTTGGAGTAACCAATAAAAGTTTCTGCAGAACAAGAGTTTAAACATTGAATGAATCATAAATGTGTTTCCTAAGTTGGCAAATGTACAGCACTATTTATTGTGATCTATGCAGACCAGGACGATGCCAACTTTATTTTCTGTTTTGTAGAGAGTTGGGTAACAATTGTTTCAGTATCTCTTCAACCAGGAATTTGACTTCTTAAGAATGTCCAGCGCCCTTTATTAATATGTATGAATGTGCCTCCAACAAAAGAGAATCTTACCATCTGCCCTTGATGTTCATCAGCATCACCGACAATAGTACGAGCATTACCATGGCGCTTTACTGGAACAGACCTATTAATAGCATTAATATTTCTGGCATTGTGGTGGCCCCAACAATGGAGAATTTGAGACATTTTGGAGAATTTCACCAAGTTCTAGGCCAAATAAACAGCTAATTAAATATGATCAGGGCTCCCATCCCTGCGAAAGGTCTTGTCTTTGAGGGCTGCTGGCCTCTAAGAGGGGCAGAAGTTCCTCATTCCAATGGTGCCACTGTGATGATCACTGGCAAGAGACACGACACTCACACCAAGTAGCATCACCATGCTCGACTAGGTGGATTTTGACAAAGTGAGGTGATGAGATCAGATGGTGGTGTTTTTGTTAGGGTCACCATACTTTCGGGGGGACTGTATTGTGGATTTCAGAATACTAAATCGGGGGACAGCAACTAAACTCATAGGGAGCTTTACAGAGTGGTCTCCCAATTTGGCAGATGTCTGCTACCCTTTGGCAAAACATCAGAGGCAGTGGGAGCAGACCTTTACTTGGGCTTTAATTAGCCTCTGAGTGGAAAGGTTATCCTCCACCTTTCCCACTGCAATTAAAATTCCATAGCATTGGGAAGTAAATGGATTTGCCGCATGGCATGATTCCTTTCGTCTCTCTCTCTCTCTCTCTCTCTCCATCCAGCCAGCCTACTGTTTTCCCCCAAATCATTCCACACGTAAGTACTCCATAAAATTCCACCATTACTGTGGTTACAAGAGCAGGTCAGTGCTTGTTACTCACCTCCTGATTTCCGTGTCCCATCTCCAAGGTGTGAGTCAGGAGTGTGATGGAGTACTCTCACTTGCCTGGATAAATGTAGCTGTAATAACTTTAAGTAAACCCAATGCCATCTCAAAGCAGCCTGCTTCATCAGCACCCCGTCCACACCTCAAGCATTCACCCCACCCACTACCCTTGCCCAAACCAACAGTGTGCATCATTAACAAGATGCATTGCAGAATCTTGTCAATGATCTTTTGATTGCATCTTCCAAAGCCGCACTGTCATTTACCAAGAAAGGCAGGGACAACAGATATCTAGCAACCTCATCATTTACAAGTTGCCCTCTAAACCAGATACCATCCTATTTTAGAAATAAATCCTTCACTGTCCATTCGCTTCCTCTAGTTCAAAATCGTGGAACTCCCGTGATCAAAACAATACAGATCTAACTGTATGAATAGCAGCAGTTCAAGAGTGCTGCTCGCCAGCAACTTCTCAACGCCATTTGGAGATGGACAGTAAATGCTTGCCAAGGCAGTGATGCTCATATCGAATGAGCAAACACTACAAAAGACTAGTTCCAGATTGGATAAGGCTAAGCTCTGATAGCATTTGTAGTCAGATAGTCTGATGACTTTGAGGCTCCATATGAGTTCGTTTTACTTGAATAAGGATCTGGGAAACCAGACACAGCATGATTACTGATTTTTCAGATGGGGGGAAAAGATGTGGTGCCAGGTTGGTTGTTCGTTTTTAAGAAAATCATTCTGGGAGAGAAGGGAGTAAATAACATTGGTCTTTTTAACTAAAAGCATTAAAAACTTTAAGCATAAAAGCAACAAACCAAAGTTTTGTTTTACAGAAATACTTCAAAAAAATATTTTTCTGTATCATTCTTGGTTAACCTGACAATACAGATGCTGTTCTTACAATATAACTTACAATAATGACCAGCATCCAGCCTTTGTGAAGCCTGTTGTAGAACTGTCCTAATAACCAACATAATTAGCTCTTGATTTATTGCAGCCTGTCACTTTATAAGTTGTAAGGCTTCCTAGCATTTCCATGCGAATTTTGATAGGTGAAATTGCTTTAGACAAGCGCAGTTCCAGGTTTGTGAACAGTGGGGTAGTGATTGTTTTGATAACACCTTTTGATACAATTACTTTTTATTACTGATTACTGCATTTACTCTGGTGTACTGTGCCATCATTAATAGATCTAAACAGGACCATTACACTGAAGGTGCCAATCAGCTGTACGCCATCTTGTTTCTACCCCCAGGCTGATTTTACAAGTATGATAAAACAGCAGTGTTGCAACCCTTTCTCCTGCTCCTTGGATTGGGTATCTCAGAAAGCAGGAACTCAGAAGGCAATGGGTTGGAGCAAGGAGGTGAGGGTAGGGGGGAAGCAAGCAGTCCATAGTCATATCATCACGCTAAATGATACAGGGAACATGTATGGGAAATTCTGAAGGAGCATAAGGCAGAAACATGCTGTTATCGTCAGTATTTTTACTGATGCCAAATGCGGTAGGAGCTTTTACAGCAGGATGAAAAGCACCATCTACTCTGTAGGGTTCAGGAGATACAGGTGACCTCGCAAGGATGAAAATAGAGGGAAGAATGAGAGTTTGATGTTGAACTCTGTTTGGGTTATGTTACTGATGGGGAATGTGTGCAGGGAGTATGAAATGAGTACAAAATAAATCAGATTAATGGCGTGTGAGGATGAGATAGTGTACCCAAATGTTGTTTGTGGATCCAAAGTGCCAGGCATTGATGGGCCTCTCGTGCATTGAGCAAAACAAGAAGCTGGTGATTATTTTGGTTTGGAGATGCTAACTGGGCATGCATTGACCACCTGTGTGAGGTCATTACATTTAATTAGACATTTGGTAGCACAGAATGTGGGTATTATCAAAGCTTTTCATTTTACACTCAACTTGGCAATTCACAAAAATACCAGTTTGAGAGAAAATGAACATTTATTCTATATGAAAGGAGACTAATGATTGGTTGGTTGGCAAGTGGGCCCTGGTAGAGGTGTTGCCATGGAGAATGCACCAGTTATAATGATTGACCTTTAACTGCTAGGATTTGTTTAAATTTTAAACCAGGCGTATTGTCTCTGAATGATCAAGACATTGCTCTGAGAAATGAACCAACGAATGGCTGTCACCTTTTTTGTTGAATTGAAACAGAAGCCATGCTCAAATGAAAACAAACATAGAGAAAGCTGGATTAACTCTGCTATTCCGGCAGCATCCGTGGAGACAGAAACAAAGTTAATGTTTCAGGTTCAGGGTGACTCCTCTTCTGAACGCTCAAGTCATGACATTTCTTCCAGCACAGCTTCAGGTCCTTAAGGCCAGACTCCAGCAAGTAACCTTCCTGGCCAACTGATCCAAACTCCTCCTGAGCGTGGGCCTCAAGGGACCTCTGCCAACACATCAGTGATGACTTTCTTTGTGCCAACCTGCACACTCCAGCCTCCAGTACTGTCTGCATGATCCTGAAGACACCCACTCTGCCCATGTGTTCCATTTTCAATTTCTGAGTTGAAGCAGCGCTGTTCAAAAACAGCTTACTGTCATGTTCCCTTAGAGAAGATCTGACTGCCTATGAGATTAAAAGTCTACCTGCGTCATTTGCTCTTAATACAATCCTGCTTGATTCCCACTGAGTACAGAGGCAGGCAGCAACAATAGGGACCTCTCTGTGTAGCAATATTCTTCAGTAAACAGTATGGCAGTGCTACATTCTGTTGCTGAACAGAGAGACCTCGGGGTGCAAGTTCATTGTACCTTGAAGATGCAGTCACAGGCAGACAGTCATAAAAAAGGCATTTGGTATGCCTGCCTTCATTGGTCAGAGTATTGAGTACAGGGGTTGGGAGGTCATGTTGCAGCTATACCGAACATTGGTTAGGCCACTTACGGAATACTGCATTCAAATCTGGTGTCCCTGCTATAGGAAAGATGTTGTTAAACTTGAAAGGGTGCAGAAAATATTTACAAGGATGTTGCCAGGTTTGGAGGGTTTGAGCCACAGGGAGATGCTGAATAGGTTGGGACTATTTTCCCTAGAGCACTGGAGGCTGAGAAGAGACATTACAGAGGTTTATAAAATCATGAGGGGCATGGATAAGATGAAGAACCAAGGTCTTTTATCCAGGGTAGGTGAGTCCAAAACTAGAGGGCATAGGTTTAAGGTGAGAGGATAAAGATTCAAAAGTGAACTAAGGGACAACATTTTCACGCAGAGGGCAGTGCATGTATGGAATGAGCTGCCAGAGGAAGTGGTGGATGCTAGTACAATGCAATTTTTAAAAGGCATCTAAATGGGTACATGAATAGGAAGGGTTTAGAGGGATATGGGCCAAATGCTGGCAAATGAGGCTAGATTTATATAGGATATCTGGTCAGCATGGACAAGTTGGACTGAAATGTCAGTTTTCGTACTGTACAACTCTATGACTCTATGGCTGTATGAATCTCCAGCAGAACCTAAGGAGGCAAATAGCGAATTGTGACCCTTTATGACCTTTGCCAAAAGTGGGCAAATCAATTTTTAGTCCCCTGTTGTCACTTTGCCTCCTTTTGGAACCAGGCCCAACCCCAGCTCTGTATCTATTCACAATGATACAGTTGAGCATGGCCTCAGTATTTTAGTGATCCATGGTGCCAGCCTACATTCCATTACTATGCGGTGTCTCTGTTCTTTCATGCGGTCTGCACTTAGGAACTATGTTCTACCTTCAGTTTCTCTAATTGCTATTATAACTGGGGATTGCAATGGGTCATTCACTGAACTTTCATGAAATCGCAATATAATTTGATTTTCCCTTTGGTAGTCTACCTTAGAATCTCTACAGTGTGGAAACAGGCCTTTTGGCCCAACAAGTCCACACTAACCCTTGGAGCATCCCACCCTATCCCATCCCCCTAGGCACTACAGGCAATTTAGCATGGCCAATCCACATAGCCTGCATATCTTTGGACTGTGGGAGGAAACCCACACAGACACAGGGAGAATGTGCAAACTCCACACAGACAGTCGCCCGAGGCTGGAATCAAACCCGGGTCCCTGGTGCTGTGAGGCTGTAGTGCTAACCACTGAGCCACTGAGCCACCGTGGCATTCCATATTAGACTAAGAACATTGATCAACAATATTTTCAGCTCGGGACAAGGAGCATTCCAGAGTAAAAGTAATTGATTTAGGGAGGTCCAATCTTAATGGCGTGAGAACAGACCAGGCCAGGATAAATTGGAATCAAAGATTGTTTGGTAAAATTGTGACGGAAGAGCAGGTTCCCTTTACGGGGGAGATATTTCAGTATAGTTGAAGAACATTCCTTACAGGAGAGGTAGTAAGCTGGACAAAGATATCCAGTGCTCTCTAGGTGCAAACAGTGATAGAGAGTAAGATAAAGCATGCATATGGCAGAAGTCAGGAGGATAATACATTGAAAACCAAACCAAATGTCATTTGTTCAGAGGAAAAGAGGAAAAAATGCAAATGAGATATAAGGAGCGAACGTATGAGGGGAAACTAGCAGCTAAAATTAAACACAGAGGTCTTCTATGGCATATGAATGATAGATGAAATAGATATATATTTTGTTAAGCAAGGATATTAAGGGATATGGGCCAAAGGCAGGTATATGCAGCCATGATCTCATTGAATGGTGGAACAGGCTTGTGGGACAGTGAGTGTCCTACTCCTATTCCTATGTTCCTGAAAAGATGTGTGAGATTAACTCGGGACCAGAAGGGCGAATTATGCATGGAAACTGGGAATATCACTGAAGTACCAAATGGGTACCAAGAGAAAAAAAAATATTGTGACAGAGATGATAGTTGTGACCCCAAAATGGGCTAAAAGTTCTTAAACGTGAGGCACAGGTGAGGTTGGTCATAGTTCACATTGATAAGGCATCCAAGGATACTGCGTAAAGCATGGGTGGAAATTACAGAGACACAGGCCAGAATCTTCCCATCCTTTGTCGATACTGAGGTTGTGCCATACATCTGGAGAGTTGTAAATGTTACACCTTCCTTCGTAAAAGTGTTTTAGGATACATCGAGCAATCACAAGCCTGCCATAGATCGTAGAATTCCTACAGAGTGGAAACAGGCCATTTGGCCCAACAAGTCCACACCGATCCTCAGAGCATCCTACCGAGACCCATCCCTCTATAACCCACCTAATCTACACATTCCTGAAAACTACGGGCAATTTAGCACGGCCAATCCACCTAGCCTGCACATCTTTGGACTGCGGAAGTAAACCGGAGCACCCAGAGGAAACCCACGCAGACATGGAGACAACGTGTAAACTCCACATAGACAGTCACCCGAGGGTGGAACCAAACCCGGGTTCCTGGCGCTGTGAGGCAGCAGCGCTAACCACTGAGCCACCATGTCAGCATAGCCTTAATGGTGAAAAATAAATGATATTTGTACTGAAACTAACTTGCTTGAGATTTTTGATGAGATAATAAACAGTAGTGATAAGGATATTTGATTGACCTATGTACATCATATACAAAAGATATTTGGAAAAGTGACATAATCACTGGCTTGTTCACAAAGTTGAAGCCCATGGAATAAAAGGAAAGTAGCAACATTGATATGAAATTGCCAAGTAACAAAAAGAATAAACATGTTTGTTTATTGAACTGGAAGAAGATACACATTAGGCTTCCACGAGTATCTGCGTCAATATTGTTGCTTTTTAAAATCTTTATTCATGAGCTAGACTTGTAAATATAGAGCAGAATATCAAAACTTGTGGATGAACCAAAACTTGGCAGGACCAATATTGTGACCTGAAGGTGGTGAGAACTGTTAAGAGGTCATAGACAAGCTAATTGAGAAGTGGTGGGTGACATACATTGCAGAGATACAACACAATGCTTCATGCTGTTCAGAAGAATAAGCTGACACAATGTAAAATAAGGATAAGAGGTACTTTGTCTGAGGGTGTGATAGAAATTCAATAGGGTCCTTCAAAAGTGAAAACATCTGTAAGGCTACGGAGAAAAGGCAGTGGATGGAGGAGGTCGGTGGGGGTGCGGGTAGGTGAGTTGTTCTTCCAGAAAGCTGCCAGGATACCATGGCCAAATGGTCTCTTTCTGTGCTATTTATAACCACTTCATGATTTGGAGGTGCTGGTGTTGGACTGGGACAGACAAGGTCAGAAGTCAGATGATAACAAGTTATAGTCCAACTTTGAAATCACAAGCTTTTGGGCTGTTGCCCCTTCGTCAGGTGAAGTGAGAGTGAGGAACACAGGCACAGAATTTATGGGCAGAGAGATCAATGGGGTCAATCATCTCTTCACCTATTATTCAGCTGTTGACACATTATTCAAGCTGTCTGACATTCGTTCTCACAAGCAGAGACCTATTATTCAGCCTAACAACATTCCACTCACACCATTTTCATGATCTTTTGATCTCTCTGCCTTTGATCTCTCTGCCTATAAATTGTGTGCCTGTGTGCTTCTCTCTCACTTCACCTGATGAAGCGGCTATATTCTGAAAGCTTGTGATTTCAAATAAACCTGTTGGACTATAACCTGATGCTACCTGACTTCTGACCATTTCATGATTCTAACTTAGAATCATTATTCAAAACTTTGATTTGATTTATTACTGTCACACGGAACAAGATACAGCAAAAAGTATTGTTTTGTATTCTATACAGGCAAAGCAAACCTTATGTCAGAGTAATAGAACAGAATGTAAAAGAACAGAAGTTAGAATTATGTAGACAAATTTGTAATATAGGAATCTCTGTCAATGCTATTAGACCTCTCTCAATGAGACAGAATATCACAACTGCTCGATTGGCTGATTTTTGATTCTTTATCTGTTCCATATGTAGCGAGTTCACTTCATTTTCCAGATTATTTGTTGAAGAAGTTGATGGGCTTCAAGGCTGATAAATCCCCAGGGCCAGATAATCTACATTCCAGAGTACTTAAGGAAGAGTACTTAAGGAATGGATACACTGGTGGTCATCTTCCAAGATTCTACAGAATCTGGAACAGTCGCTATGGATTAGAAGGTAGCAAATGTAATTGCACTATTTAAAACAAAAAGAGGTAGAGAGAAAACAGGGAACAACAGACTAGTTAGCCTGACGTTGGTAATGTGAAATATGCTAGAGCCCATTAAAAAAGTGTTCAGAGCAGAGCACTTGGAAAGCAGTGACAGAATTGGACGGAAGCTGCATGGATTTACGAAAGGAAAATCATGCTTGACAAAGCACTAGAAATGTTCAAGGATGTAACTGTTAGAGTTAATAAGGGGGAGCCAGTGAATATGGTTAACTTTGACTGTCCAAGAACTTTCAATAAAGTCCTCCATACAACATCAGTACGTAAAATCAAAATACATGGGATTGGGGTAATGTACTTACATGGATAGCAGGCAGGAAACAAAGAAGAGGAATTAATGATTCTTTTTCCTAGTGGCATGCAGTGATAAGTAGGCTATGGCAGGAAACAATGCTAGAACCCTAGTTATTCACAATATATATTAATGATTTAGGCCCGGTAACTAAAAGTAATATCTCCAAGTCTGTAGACCACAAAAGTCGGGTGGGAGAGTGAGCTATGAGGAGAATGCAGAGATGGTTCAATGTGATTTAGACAAGCTGACTGAGTAGACAAATGTATGGCCGATGAAGTATAATGTGAAGAAATTTCAGGTTATCCACTTTGTTCGTAAGAATGATGACAGATTGAGAAAGAGGAGATCAAATGAGAAATGGGTGTCCTTGTACCCCAGTCATAGTCTTACAGCACGGGAATGGACCCTTTGGTTCAACTCATCCATGCCAACTAAGTTTTGCAAGCTAAACTAGTCCCACTCCCCTGCATTGGGCCCATATCCCTCTAAACCTTTCCTATTCATGTACCTATTGATGTAACTGTACCTGCATTCCCCCACTTCCTCTGGCAGATTGCTCTACAAAGGAACAATAATCTGTGTGAAAAATTTGCCCCTCAGGTCCATTTTAAATCTTTCCCCTCTCACCTTAAATACACGCCCCTTAGTTTTGAACCCCCCCCCACCTTCGGGACAGGACCTTGGCCAATCGTCATATCTACGCACCTCAAGATTTTATAACCCCTGTAGGTCAACCCTCAACCTTCTATCCTCTAAAGAAGAAAGCCTCAGCCTATCCTTATAACTCAAAGCCTCCAGTCCCGGCAACATCCTGGTAAATCTTTTCTGAACCTTCTCCAGTTTAATAATACCCTTCCTATAGCAGGGTGCCCAGAACTGCGCACAGTACTCCAAAAGTGGCCTCACTATTGTCCTGTGGAACCTCAACATGACATCCTAACTCTTATAGACAAAGGCCTTAGCAATGAAAGCAAGTGTGCTAAATACCTTGTTAACCACCTTCTCAACCTGTGATGTAACAGTCGCTGAGGGTAAGCATGCAGAGGCAGCAGACAGTGAAGAAGGCAAATGGTGTGTTGAACTTTATTACAAGAATATTTGTGGACAGGAGTAGAAATGTCTTGTTTCAATTGTACAGAGTCCTGGTGAGACCACACCTGAAGTACTGAGACCTGTTGTGGTCTCCTTAGTTGAGGAAGGATATTCTTCATTTGGAGGGTGTGCAACAAAGGTTTACTACACTGATTCCTGGAATGGTAAGATTGACACATGAGGAGAGACTGGATCGGTTAGAACTATTTCCACTGGAGTTTAGAAGAATGAGGGGGCGATTTCATAGAAATCTTTAAAATGCTAACAGGATGAGGCAGGGCAAATACAGGAAAGATGTTCAAAACTAGGAAGTGCAAAACTAGAAGTCAAAGTCTCGGGGAATGGAGTCGGCCTTGTTGGACTAAGGTGAGGAGAAATTTCTTCACCCAGAGCGTGGTGAACCTGTAGAATTTTCTGCTACAGAAGACAGTTGGATGTTTTCAAGAAGTTAGGTAGATGTTGTTTTTCGGGCCAAAGGGATCAAAGAGCATTGAGAGCAATAAAGTTTAAAAGAATAAAGGGTAGGAAATGTAAATAATATGTATGCATCACCATTTTTAGAAAAAGGAATGTTGGGAAATTCTGGCAAAACGTCCTACCATAAAGGTTAAATGAATGTTATGGTCAAATACTTTTTCAGAAAAAGCCATTACCCAAAATATTAGCCCAATCTTATTTTTTATCTGTTGATGATCCTGTTGTGTTTTTCTGCATTTTCTTCTTTTTATTTCAGAGTCTCAGTATTTATGGTATTTTCTCCCCCTTCCCTTTTGCTTAGGATTAATGTTCCACTCATGTTTGCTTGTCTGTTAGATACTATAATGTCCCTTTGTTCTGATGAGCTTTAAGTAGTTTGTTATTCCGAGATGCATTATTTATGAAAATGGCTGGCAGTACCTATTTGTGTGGACCTTTCTCCATAGAAAATGGTGGACCTGAGCCATTCATCCTGTTCAAGGAAACAAAGCTTTAACGCCTTTGACATAGACCTCTGATTGAAGGCTAACCCACATTTTGAGAGGTTTAAGGTACGATGGCATTATGATTTGTCTATCATTTGACGTGACAAGCCAGGGACTTTCTGTTTCACTTCATTTGCTTTGCAAGCCGTTAAATTTGTTTCACCATTGTCAAGTGTAATCCACAAAGGGATTTGACTCACTGGTACATTAAAGATAACACAAGCACTGATTATTAGTATGCAGCAAATTTTGAGAGTTTGTATGTTCATGAGGCATGCACTATTTTTCAGTGTTTTTGTGATTTTTCTCTTCAAAACAAGCCAGAATAATTCACCATGATGCGCAAACCAATTTGAGGAAACATGCTAAATTAGCTTCACCGCAGTTTTATTCGACTAATTGTCAACATCTGAAGCAGACATTAAATCCATGGAGGTAGCTAAAGAAGTATGACAGCTGAACTACAGGCCTTTTCAGAGACTGTCTCTACACACCATTCATGGGCTCCCATGATTAGAATGCCATTGCTGCTCATTTTACTGCTGAAAGAGTAGGAGATGATGAACCTGAGTCCAGCTGAAAACACGTGCTCATTGTGATTTGAGTAAAAGGACAGGCCAGCTTTTGATTTCACAGAGGGAGAGGAGTGCACTGGAAAGTTTCACTTCATCAGTGCTGAGTCAAGGCCACCACCAGCTCTTACCATCTGCCCTGTAACGAAGCACTGGGAAATCCCATCAGAAAGCCCAAGATGGATGTCAGTGAGCTTAAAGGAATAAAACACAGACTTGGCATAGGGCTTTGTGTGGACCCTGTAGACCTTTTTATCCAGTTTGGAATTAATGTCTACCTCCATTGGTACACCCATGACCCAGTTATGATATGTTATCATGTGACCAATGCCCATCTTCCACTGTGCAACAAGCAAATTCCACCAGAAGCCTGACTGCTGCTAACCTGGTCTGCTCTCAGGTAAACTCAGCCAATGCCAAGCAGATTCAGACTCCCCCCATCCTCGCTATGGATAGTAGTGGTCAAGGGGCTTGAAGCATTCTACAGCAGTCCAGTGAGCCATGCTCCAATATTTACCAGTGGTTGAGGCTCTGTCCCTAAGGAGTGCCAGTGGCTTCACAGACCATTAGCTTGCTGTCTGACTTCAGGAAAACAGAATTCATCCTTCCATTCTTGGTGAACTCTGCCTATTATGAGATAATCCAGCCTTCGGCTGAGGCTTCTCACCTCACAGTTTCTCAAGGTTATTCTCCAAGACCATCTCTGCCAGCAGTTTTCCATCAGCCATGCCTGCAGTCAATGGGTAACACCACACTGCAGTATCAAGACATACAAAGGCACATGAAAACAGGCATTAAAGGCATGAAGAAGGGTGATTAGGTATGGTATTGGGCAGAGTGGGCATTCAGCACACTGGAAGCTATGTGCCAAGGGCATCCTGCACCATAGAAATGCAGCAGTCCTGCCAAGCTGTGGGATTTTACCATTCACTTCTCTCTGTGGAAAAGTTGAATTGCAATTAGCTCTGAATAAATTGAAAGCATCAGTGAACTCCATTCTGCAACAGTCAATGGCAAACATTTCCAACTCCCACCTAAAAAAAAGTTGTGGAAATGTTCATTGATATGGTCACCTGCATGTCAACTGGCAATGCAATCTCTGACTTGCTGTAAGATTACAGTTCTGGCTACAGCTGATAGCAGATGTCATTAAAGATCTCCTTGCTGAAGAACAGACATTGCTTGTGTTTGGGTCAGAGATTTGCTCTCTGAATGCTCTGAATTGATGTGGCCCTTTCTTCTCCCTTTTTAATTAGTTTGTTCTACACTGCATAATCTCTATTCATTCTCCAACTGGTTCTGTCTCCAAAGGGGACTTATGTCAAGGAGCTGCTGGTTTGTGAAAATAACTTGAAGTCTGTAAAAGCTCTTTGAGCATTTCTTAGTCCACTACCCATTGACTCTGGCAATAGTAACAACTACTGAAAGAACCAATTGCCTTTGCCTGTCTTGATCCTGCAGTGTGGTGTTACCCATTGACTGCAGGCATGGCTGATGGAAAACTGCTGGCAGAGATGGTCTTGGAGAATAACCTTGAGAAACTGTGAGCCTAGAAGCCTCAGCCTGAGGCTAGATGATCTCATAATAGGCAGAGTTCACCAAGAGTGGGAGGGTGAATTCTGTCTTTCTGAAGTCGGACAGCAAGTTAATGGTCTGTGAAGCCATTGGCACTCCTCAGGGACAGAGCCTCAACCACTAGTAAACAGACAGAAGAAATCAAGCAGCAACTCATATGCATGTATAGAAATCATAGAATCCCGACAGTGTGGAAACAGGCCCTTCATCTCAACAAGTCCACACCAAATCTTACAGCATCCCACCCAGACCCATCCTCCCAAAACCCACCTAATCTATACATTTCTGAACACTATAGGAAACTTAGCATGGCCAATTCACCTAACCTGCACATCTTAGGATTGTGGGAGGAAACCCGAGCGCCCAGAGGAAACCCACGCAGACACGGGGAGAAAATGCAAACTCCGCACAGACAGTGGGCTGAGAGTGGAATTGAACCTGGGTTGCTGGTGCTGTGAGGCAGCAGAGTTAACCACTCTTTAGATAGCCACACTATGAATCCTTCAGGCCACTGAGTACAGGTCCAGCTGTTTGAGGTTCAATGAGCTGTTAGCTGGAACATTGAAATCCAAAATGTCTGAACTGGTATTAAAGCAGTGTCGCATGCGGATTGACATCAGGATCTATCTACTCTGTATATTTCAACTTCCTGCTTACTACATAACACTTTCATGAATCTGGTGTCTGGTGTGGTTCACCCCACTAGTATAATGTATGTTGTGAATGCCATTTTAGACAGTAAACCATGCTTGAAGTGCGCAAATAGCTGCCTTTGATCAGAATTTCCAGAATGCACCAAATAATTTGCATAGAATGAAGTTAAATTTACTGCATAGAAACAGGTGATTTCTCCTAAGGACTTATGTTCCATACAAGCCTTCCCTTACCATATCCTCTACTTCTTTCTCCTTCATGCACTTTTTTTGACTTCCCCTTAAATACATTTCTATTGTTTATCTCAACTACTTGTGTTGACAAATTCCACATTCTAAGCACTCTCTGAGGTAGGACTTTTCTCTTGGGCTCCTTTTTCCTTTTTTTTCGCTGGCTCTCACACATGAATAGCTCCTTGTTTTCTATTCTTTGCATGTGAAAGCATCCTGTTCATGTATACCCTTTCAAACCCATTCACAATCTTAAAGACTTCCATCACTCATTCCTCAGTTTTTGTTCTTAACTGGCCCTTCCCTCCCAACCGCTACCAAGAGATTATATTAAAGTCACATGTTGCATAACAAGTCAGTAACATGCGCCCTGTTTTGAAAACGCTTCAGTACCCAATAATCTGGACACTAACATCTAGGACTAAAGAGGAAGTAGAGCCAATTTGCTTAATTGCAGAGCATTCATTCAAGTGGAATGTACCATTCACAGCATGCATTTTGGCATTTGTACAGCTGTAGGGAATACATAGCCTTTTATTAACAGGAAGCGACACTGTTTGAGTAACAATGGTGTATAACCAATGACAAAAAATATGTCTGTGAATTGTTTGCTATTTCTTTTGCAACATGTTTCTGGAATCAAGCAGAACAGATTACAGGATTGATTCTTGGGGACAATCTGTTTATACTCTCTGATCTAATCCGAATGTCTTGAAGCCTCAACTCCCAGTCGCGAACCATTTCAACTCCCCCTCCCATTCCTCAGATGACATGTCCATCCTTGGCCTCCTACAATGCCATAGTGATGCCACCCGAAGGCTGGAGGAACAGCAAATCATATTCAGCCTGGGAACCCTGCAGCCCAATGGCATCAATGTGGATTTCACAAGCTTCAAAATCTCCCCTCCCTCAACCGCATCCCAAAACCAGCCCAGCTCATCTCCACCTCCCTAACCGGTTTTTCCTCTCACCCCAAGCCACACCCCCATCTCCTATCTACTAACATCATCCCGCCCCCTTGACCTGTCCGTCCTCCCTGGACTGACCTATCTCCTCCCTACCCCCCTACCTACACTCACCTTTACTGGCTCCATCCCCGCCTCCTCGACTTGTCTGCCTCCTCTCCACCTATCCTCTCCTCTATCCATCCTCTATCTGCCTCCCCCTCTCTCCCTATTTATTTCAGAACCCTCTTCCCCTCCCCTATTTCTGATGAAGGGTTTAGGCCCGAAACGTCAAGTTTTCCTGCTCCTATGATGCTGCTTGACCTGCTGTGTTCATCCAGCCCCATGCTTGTGATCTGACTAAGGATATCTGTTTGGTGCTCTCCAGCTTGCTTGCAAGTTTCTAAATGGAGGGGGTGAGGTAGCAACTTTCCAAATGGAGAAGGGGAGGTTTATGGGTGGCAAATGGATGAAGATTGGGTCCCTCCTCACCATCAAAGTGACTCGGAGACCAGAATGAGAACGTAAATAACATTCAGTGAAAAGGTGTTCGTGGCTCAGCAGGAATACTTCTAACCTCCATTTTCAATGCACAGGTTCCCATTTGCCTTGGAAGTAAATGTAAATGACTGAAGTCAAATTATATACTAAAATAGACTACAGTTCTATTTCAAAGCTACTTAGTGATATTTGAGTAAGATTTAACCTCCATGAAAACCCCACATATTATTAAAATGAGGTCATTTACATTAAATAATGGCCTCTGTTAATTATTTCAGGAAAAGTAACAATTTCAACTATTCTTATAGCCTTACAATATGCTTGAATTTCTGGACTTGCCTAAGTTGTCAAAATTTTTTGATGGAATGGTATATTTTTAATATAGATTCATTAGGACATTCAAAGAGAAATTATATAACATCTCCGATATTTGATGTGTTATGCAGTAAACTTGACTATGTTCAACCCAAATCCCGAGTTGCTCCATTATTTTGTCATGAAATATTGGGCAGGATTGTCCTCAGCCGTTAATGGCAATGCGTTTAGCATTTACTATAACTGAATGGTAAAACAGGCTGCAAAAACTCATGTGTGTGCATATTTTAATATTCAAATCCGAATGTTGCTGTGGATCAACCACAGCTACTATTGACAATTCAGTATTTCAAACAGGAAATTTGGAACTTACCCAGATTTGGGCTAATTATCCATTAATTTTGAATTAATTACATTTAAAAAAATTTATGTCTGTACTTCCAGGAAAAAAAGTCCACTTTCTATAAATAACTATCTAACCATTTTAAATGTTACACAGGACTGTTTTTTTTATTAAACATTAAACCTCTTAAGAATCTAATAAATCTTTTTAAAAAGTAAAATCTATGACCTATTAGCATGATTTAATAGATCTATTAATTATCAATTTTTAAAGTTATTTACTTGACCAAAATTATTGTACTTCTGAAAAATATTTTAAAACTTTAATTTTGAAAAAAAGTCACATTTTTAGTTTTGGCAAATTAATTATATCAACTAAAAATGTAAACTTTCAAAGCTTTTTTACATCAGCCAGCTTTCTATAGTTTTGTGGAGGAGTCACTGTAAGCCATATCCAGAACTACCTGCTGTTTTCACCTGCACAAGTCTGCACTGCTGTAGACCAAAACTAGCAGGAGTCCTTTCTCGAGCCATGAAATTCTTACCATCAAGATCATGAAGGATTAATCAATGTCAGTTCCAGACACTGCCATTGCACTGCAACGCACAAAATCAGGGCCAGCAATAATTATAGAATGAATCTTGCGTTTTATTGGATCAATGCCATAAAAATTGGATTCCAATGATGTGTTTATGTTAATGGGATCTTCAAGATGTTTCTATCCAAAGAGACTTCCTTTACATTTTTGTATGAAAGGATGTAATTCCTTTCCCAGTCATGCAGGAAATACTACCTGGTTGTAAGATGGTGCCATCCTAGCCACTAACAATGGTTACAAAAAACACAAACTATGTAATTCATTGCAAACCACAAATTGTGACTTTTGACAGACCAAGAATTTTCCTGAAATGTGCAAAATTGAAAGTAGTGTGCGGATCACTTCCAGCTACTTGCATCCCCATGGGCTGAATTTAATTGGTTTGGATTCAGCCCACTAGCCGCAGAACCGTTGGCAATCCTGTGCATGCCCTGAAGAGGAGGTCTGATTGGATGAAGTGCCTGCTGGGCACTTGGTTGACTAGTCTAGAGTCTTCCCCCAGGAATCAGAACACTGGGGCAGAAGGAAGTGTTGCTCACTTTTCAGTTAGAGATTGGCAGTTTATCATTACTGGCAGCATCATCATGAACATTGACACACCCAGTATTGTTTACACTTAAAAATTTCAACAGCACCATTAAAATGATCTGGCTATTTGCCTTATTATTGTTAAAGATCTTGCTGTGTGAAAATTGGCTGCCACGTTTTCTACAATGGAAGCTTCCCTTTTAAAAAAAACGTAACTGCTTTTGAATGTCCTGAAAGACACTATAAAATGTAAATTCATTCATTCTTGCTTTAGAGCCAAGTTCAAGCCTTAGCTCATTTGGTTGGTAGAAGTAATGGTGTTGTCAGGAACTCAGCTGTAAACACATGGATGATTGTTTACGTTTTTTGTTCAACTAAATGAGATGTGTGATGCTGTGTAGAACGATAGTTTAGAATTTTATTTCATGCCCACATCTTTTCGGTCAAAAATTCTGGAAGGTAAAATTAGTTTTGCCAAGCTGGATGATTAAAGTGAGTCATTGACAAATATAATTAAGATTGCACAGGTACAGGTTACAGGTGAGAGCACAGAGGCAATACAATACATCTATCTACATCAATTCAATGGAGTGAAACAGACACAATCGCAGTTTATATTTATTTTCAGTCTAAGGGAAAAGTTGTTTCATAAGTTACATAAGAGACAATATGGAGGACTGCAGAAATGTTTCGCTAGTTCCTTTCTGCGAGAGATCTCAATATACATGTGCACATCTTTTAGAGATCAATATCTCAGAAAACATGCACATTTTCAATAGTTAGGAAGATACAGGGTGAAGAAATTAAAGGAATATAACCACTGTAATGTGCCTGAGAGTCATACCAATAGTATTTGTTTTACAACACTATAAGTAGCGAAGCAATAAAATGTGATTGTGTTAAAAAGGGATGTGCTATAAATATACTTCAATAGTTACTGCCCAAATTTATTTTTGGATTGTGTTTAGTTTTATGAAATAAGGACCTTGCATTTACATATAATGTGATGGTGTCACGCCAAGTATTATGCTTATCAGAGTGCAAACGACAGTACAAAGGTGTTGACTATTCATAAAGGATTTGCACCCTGCAAAACTAGTGCTTACTCCACCCTGAAAACTGGTTAATAAAAGATAAACATAACTGAACACCAGCTCTTCTCTATAGACAGGGCTTTTTAAGATTTCATTCACAGAATTGAAGGATCACTAGCTAGGCCAGCATTTGTTGCTCTGAGGGCAGTTATGAGTTAACCACATGGCTGTGGGTTTGCAGTCACATGTAGACCAGACCCAGTAAGGAGGGCAGTTTCCTTCTGTAAAGCACAGTAATGAGCCAATGGCTTTGTGGTCATCATTAGACTCTTAACTCCAGGTTTTTAATTGAATACAAATTCCATCATCTGTTATGACAGGATTTGAACCTGGGTCCCCAGAACATCAATCTCTGGATTAGCAGTCCAGCAATACTGCCACTAGGGTCCCACCTCCCCTTGTGTTACAGGTGTTGCAAAGTATGGCTGTTAAGCATCTCACTGTTGCTTATTTAATGGTGTTAATTGCCCACTAATTTCGACACTGTTTGTCAGCAGAAGCTAACAGCTGTCTGGCCACATCATAAAATTTGAGCAAACTTTTACTTTATCAACTCTCTGATAATTATCATTTCTTATCTTGCAAGCAATTGCAATTGAGGGATGATAGGAGCCGGGAAGGGCTGTTTACTACTTTGGCAATACTAGTTATTGTGGCTTGCTGGCGCCAGGATGTCTCTTGGCTATCTCAGTGGCATGGGTTCAGGGCAAGAGAAAGACTGCACAGGCTGAGATCATGCACAGGTAATTTCCACTTGTTATGATCTAAGCATTGCCTTGGCTAATCACCCATCCTGAAACGAGACAACTCCAGGCATTTAATGAAATCTGACTTCTTGAAATCGGAAAACATTTTAAAGCAAGATTTTTATTGTTTATCTTGTGCTTGTGTCATTTAAGCTTTTCTCCATTAGATTGAAATCTCACCTGAGTTCAGACCTAAACCTGACAGATGCAATAAACTTTTATTGGTGTTTTTAGACTTTGCCTGGAAGCTGAATGATTGAGGAGTCAAATAATTTACAACGTGTCACTTAAAGCTCAGTACTGGTAGCAATTGGTGCTACCTGTGGAAGGTTCACATCCTGTAGGTGGCATTCAGGAACTTTGCTACTTTTTGTAGCTAACTCAGCTCAACTAATTTAGAATCGCAGAACTATAGATTTTGATAACATAGGAGATGGTTACTTAGTCCATTATGTGTCTGCTGACTCTGCTGTTTCTTCAAATAATTTGTAATGTAGTTGAGAAAAAAACGTCCATTTTACTTTTAAAAGCTGCCATATTTTTTGTTTCCTTTCTGTTTTTGTGAGAGCATTCAACATCCTACAAAATTTCAGGGAAGCTTTTTCTAAATTAAATGCTTTGGGTACCATTCATGGTCTCAGTCACGCAGGGACTGGCTGTACTTCTCTCAAACAATCATTCAAGCCTGGCCAATATGTACCGAGGCAGTGCAGCACCAACATTGTCATCTGTCCTCACATAAAGACACATTTTCCATCAAGGACTATTAGTGAAGAGCAACAAGCATTATAGGTTTTCTTGATCATTCATGCATTTATGGCCTAGCCCTAATTGATTTTGAGAAGATGACGATTTTTGAGTTATTGGCTCTTAACATAAATGTACCAAACTGTACAACAATGATTGATAATTGAAACTAAGTGTTATTTATTAAAGAATGATTGATAGGTGTCCAGGAGCACTCTTCATGCACATGTTATCTACTGATCAATACTACTGCAACTATTGTATCTCACGTTAACTTGTCAATTTCTTGCCATGATGTATACCAATTCAGCAATATGTAAATCAGTACCTAAAAGTACAGACACTACAAAGCAATATTCCGACAGAGTGAGCTACCTTCTTCTATTGTTCTAAACCATGTAGTGTAGATGTACCCATAGTGCAGTTTGGAAGGAAGCCCCAGGAGTTGGTTCCAGTGTCACTGAAGGAACAACGATGTAGTTTCATGTCAGGATGGTACATATTTTAGACAGATTCTTGCAAATGGCGGTGTTCCACATGCTCGCAACCCTTCTTCCTTTTGGTATTAGAAGATACAAATTTGCAAGGTGCTGCTGTAGAAGCCGTTACAAGTTGTTGTGGTGCATCTTGTAGCTGGTTCATACTGCTGCCACTGAGTACCTGTGATGGAGGCAGCGAACGTTTAAGGTGGTGAGTAAGGTGCCAAACAAATTGTCTGCTTGGCCCAGGATGGTATTTTGACAGTTGCTGGAGATACATTCATTCAGGCAAATGGACAGTACACTTGTTATTTGTGCCTGAAGAGTTGGAAATGAAATAATCCTGCAATCGTTAGTTAACTTCCTCACTTCTAATCTTACTTTGAAGGCAGTGTCTTTGTTAAAGCAGATGAATATGATTTGGTCATGAACGCAATCCTGAGGAACTCTGACAGCAATGTGCCGGGACTGATTTTATTGTTCTCAAACAAACATAACTATTTTTTTTTGTTCTGGTTATGATCCTAGCCAGTGGATATTGTTTTCACTCTCATTCCCATTGACATGAATTTTACAATGTCTCCTTGCTCTAGAGCTCAGTCAAATGTTGTCTTGATTTTGAGGGCAGTCACTGTCAACTTATCTCTGTCCATAAGCACTCCTCTTCATTTTTGGAGTAAAACTGTGATTGAGTCTGGAGCTGACTAACCCTGAGGAGCCCAAATTGAAATCAATAAGCACATTTATGCTGACAAACTGTTAACAGTTAACTGATGGGGCAGTAATTTTCTGGATTAGATTTTTCTGATCAGAATATACCTATACATTTTTCTACCTTGTCAGATTAATACTACTGCTGGGGCTGTACTGGGACAGCTTAGACACAGGTGCAGTTAGTTCAGGAACACAGCTCTTTAGCAATACAAAAAGGATGCTGTCAGGTCCTTTAGTCTTTGCTGCATCCAGCTATTTGTTACTATCGGTGAGATGTTAGTGCCATTGGCCTGGCAATCCATAATTCAAAACTCATCTAGATAGCTGACAGAATTTTATGTTCAATTAGTAATTCTGGAATATAAAGCTAGTATCAGTAATGGTAACCATGACAGCTATCGTCGTTTGGCATAAAAACACATCTGATTCACTGAGGAAATCTGTCATTTTTGCCAGGTCTGACCTATTTGTGACTTTAGACCCACAGCAGTTGGTTGACACTTAACTGCCCTCTGAAAAAGACCTCAGCAACTCCGTTCAAGGACAGTCAGGGCCAAGTCTGCCAGTCATATCCATATACTATGAAAGCATATATAAAAAATAAAAACAATGTGTAATGAATTTTCACATATTCTGCCTTACACAAAGTACCATTCAATCTTGATCAGCTAGCTTCAACTGAAGTGGGGATCAAAACTAAACTCTGATAGATTTTGTAGTTCAGTATGAGCGTGTTACAGTGTCATACAGTATGAAATCAGACCCTTCGGTCCAACTAGTCCACGCCAACCATGTTCCCAAACTAAACTAGTCCCACTTGCCTGTGTTTGGCCCATATCCCTCCAAATCTTCCCTGTTCATAGACTTATCCAAATGTCTTTTAAATGCTGTAACTGTACCTGCATCCATCACTTCCTCTGGCAGTTCATTCCACACATGGACCAATCTCTGTTGCCCCTCAGTTTCTTTCTAAAACTTGCCCCTCTCATCTTAAAAAATATGCCTCCTAGTTTTGAAATCACCCACCTTGGGGAAAAGACCTTGACTACTCACATTATCTATGCCCCTCATGATTTTATAAACCTCTACAAGGTCACCTCTCAACCTCCTACACGCCACTGAGAAAAGTCTGAGTCTATCCAGCCTATTTTAATAACTCAAACTCTCTTTTCCAGGCAACGTCCTGGTAAATCTTTTCTGAATTCTCTCCAATTTAATAATACCCTTCCTGTAGCAGGGCAACCAGAACTGCACACAGTACTCCAGAAGAGGCCTCAGAAACGCTCTGTACAATTTAAATGTGATGTCCCAACTCTTATAGTCAAAGGTCTCAGCAATGAAGGCAAGCATGTTAAGTGCCTCCTTAACCACGCTGTCTACTTGTATGCAAATTTCAAAGAATTATGTACCTCAACTCATAGGTCTCTCCATTCTACAAGACTATCCAGGGACCTACCATTAATTGTATAAGTCCTGCCCTTGTTTGTTTTACCAAAACGCAACACCTTGCATTTATCCAAATTAAACTCCATCTGCCATTCCTCAGCTTACTGACCCAATTAAATTGACCTCTTTAGCTATCTTATATAACCTTCTTCACTGACCATGATACCAGCAATTTTGGTGTCACCTGCAAACTTAGTAGCTATGCCTCCTACATTCTCATGCAAATCATTTGGATGGTGCATTTTCTCACTAAGTCCTTAGAGAAAATGAAGAGCATTGCCAGACCAATAAAGAACTCCTCATGAAGAAGCAAGACTGAAAAATATTTGAGAAATACATGGTCAAACTGCTTTTCAGAACAACAATTACATCATTTTTATTTTGAAAATGATGGGATTTTCTGCAGAAAACTTGTGACAAAGTACAAAAATGTAAATAGCCTTTTTAAAAAAGAAATTATTTCATGCCTTCGTGATAAGGTAGTTGGTTATAATTATATTTTGAAGGAAGACCATAGCCTGAAGGGAATCCTATCAACATCATCTCACACACAAACAATGTCACGACACATTTCAGTGTGACTAATGTTCCATGTTAGAACACCCTTGTTTATTTACCAAACATTCTGCTCATGGGCATGGTTTCCCTTTAATAGTTGATAATCACTGAACTTATGATCAGAATCTGAAAATTGCTTAAAACTAAAACACTGATGTTTCTTTGGAAGTGGGCATCAATGCCATATAAATTGTGCTTTTGTCACATTTTCTTTTACACCTAACTCTGACTACTATTCTTGACATTTTTCACGTCAAAGATGATATCGTACCCATTTATTCAGGTTCAGAGACAGAAAAGAGCCTGCATATCAGCCATGATCAAGTGTTGGGGCAGAGTTGATGCGCCAATATCCTAATTCTGCTCCTTTATCTTATGGTCCAACATTTACTGGTTGGATTAAATTCAAGGAACAACATCTGTAATCTGAGAATTTTTTTTAAAATTAATCTCTCAATTGCCTAATTTTACAAGGGAAAACAGATGGTAGTGAGACTCACCTCATATGAGATTTTTATACACAAACTTATCATCAGTGGCCCATCAGTTCCAATTTCATTACCAGAATATCTATCAAAAACAAGCAATGGCATTATTAATACTTGTAAATAAGGGTCAAATCATCAAAACTCATTTTTCTTCCAGAATGCATTTCTGCTATCATCAACCCATTCACAAATCATAAGGGATATGATTTAGAAGTAGCCATTTCCAGTAATATTTAATAGATGCCTCAGTTGATCTTGGCTAAAATCCTAGAAAGTTGGGCAAGTATTTTACTTGTATTACTTTTTGCGTTATACTGCTTAGTGTGTCCATACAACGTTCAGAACTTGGAATATATTCTGGCAATGTATCCTTTCTTCATGTGGGTCCTACTGGCAACTCATATGCTGATGACTTCCAGCACTTGTCCCCTGCACTGTTTCTGTTTTGCCAGACTACTTGTAGGATGTTAAGTTGGAAATTCTTTCAGTTAAACATTGGGAAAACTGAAACCATTGTTTTCAAGCTTATGCCACTTTAGATATAATGCAATATAATACAACACAGGAACAGGCCCTTTGGCCACCAAACCTGCACCAATTCCTAATGCTTATTTAGACCAGCTATGTATTACCCAGGCACTGTATCTATCCCTCTGTTTGCCTCCTGTTCATTTACCTACCAAGATAAAGTTGTTAACATGCCTGCTTCTACCACCTCCACTGGCACCCACTAACCTCTGTGTGAAAAATTTTCTCCACACTTACGCCCTTTCCCATTCTCACCCTGAACCTGTGCCCTCTTGTAGTTGACCTTTCCATCCTGGGGAAAAAGCCCCTGACTATCCAACTTATCTATGCCTTTTATCACTTTGCAGACCTCTATCAAATCGAGTCCTCCGCCTTTGCCTTTTCAGTGAAAACAACCTGAGTTTATCCAACCTCTCTACATAGCTAAAACCCTCTAGACCGGGTAACATGCTGGTAAACCTTCTCTGCACCATCCACAAAGCATCCACATCCTTCTGGTAGTGTCGCAACCTGTATATGTTCACCAGTATACCCAGATCCCTCTGTATGTTGATGCTTCCAAGGGTTCTGCCATTTAATGTATAATGCATACCTGAATTTGATCTTCCCAAATGCATCACCTCGCATTTTTCTGGATTAAATTCTATCCACTATTTCTCTGTCCAAATCTGCAATCTATCTATATCCCACTGTATTCTTTGACAATCTTCCTCACTATCTGCAACTCTGCCAATTTTGGTGTCATCTGTAAACTTACTAATCAGACCACCTACATTTTCCTCCAGATCATTTTTATATAGATTACAAACAACAAAGGTCTCAGTACTGATCCTTGCAGAACATCACTAATCACTGATTTCCATTCCAAAAAGCACCTGTCCATTGCTACTGTCTGTCTTCCATGACCAAGTCAGTTTTGTATCCATCGAGACAGCTCACCCTGGATCCCATGAGCCTCTGCCTTCTGTTTTAGCCTGACATGAGATATCTTATCAAATGCCTTATTAAAGTCAATGTAGACAACATCCACTGCCCTTCCCTCATCAATCATTCATGTCACTGCCCCAAAAAACACTATCAAGTTGGTGGGACATTACCTTCCCCGCACAAACCCAAGCTGCCTATCTGTAACAAGTATATCTGCTTCCGAATTTGAATAAACCTTGTCTCTTAGTATCTTCTCCAACAGCTTCCCCACCATTGATGTCAGATCCGCTTGGATTACTTGGATTATCTCTGTTTCCCTACTTAAACAAAGGAATAACATTGGCCATTCTCCAGTCCTCTGGAGCCTCACCTGAGGCCAAAGAGGATGCAAAGATATCTGTTAAGACCCCACCTATTTACCCCATTGCCTTCCTCAGTACTCTAGGATAGAACCTGTCTGGCCCTGGGGACTTGTCTATCTTGATGTGTTTCATGACAACCAGCACTTCATTCTTCCTGATGTTGACCTACCCAAGAGCATTCACACACCTTTCCTTAATCTCAAAATCCCTCATGTCCCTCTCTTTCGTTAATACTGATATACACTACTCATTAAGGAGCTCACCCATTTCCTCTGAGTCTGTACATAACCTCCTTCTTTTATCCTTGATGGGGGCTACTCTTTCCCTAGTTACCCTTATGCTGCTAACATGTGTACAAAATGCCTTGGGATTCTCCTTAACCCTGCTGGCCAAGGATGTTTCATAGCCCCTTTTAGCCCTGCAAACTCCCCATTTGAGGTCCTTCCTACTTTTTCGATATTCTTCAAGGACTTTGTTTTTCGTTGCCTAGACCTTAGATATGTTTCCTTCTTTTTGATTTTACCAAGCCGATAATTTCTGCTGTTGTCTAAGGTTCCCACATTCTCCAATTCTTGCCTAATCCATAATAGTTGGCCTTCCCCAATTTAACACATTTTTCTGAGGTCTGCTCTTGTCCTTATCCATAAGTATCTGAAAACTTATAGAATTATGGTCACTATTCTCAAAATGCTCCCCCAGTGAAACTTTGATCACCTAGCTGGGCTTATTTCCCAATACCAGGTCCAGTACGGACCCTCCCCTTATTGGACTATCCACATACTGATTCAAAAAATCCTCCTGGATACACCTAACAAACTGTTCCCCATCAAAACCCCAAGCACTTATGCAGTCCCAGTCAATAGGGGGAAGTTAAAATTACCCACCATAACAACCATGTTATTTTCGCATCTTTCCAAAATGTGACTACATTATCTCTTGCTCTATCTCCTGCTGGCAGCTGGGATGTCTGCTGTACAATCCCAGCATTGTGATTGAACCTTTCCTACTCCTTAGCGCTACCCATAATGCCTTGCTGTGAGAACCATCCAGAGTGTCCTCCGTCAACACAGCTGTGATGTTATATTTGATGTTGTGTCACATAGAGGTACGCTTTCTACTGTTATTGTTTATTTAATCTAAGCCTATCTTCCAATTCCATATCCTCTCCATTATAAAGATCACTTACATTGACCTCTCTAGCTCACCCACTATTGTCCTTGCCTTGGTCTGTTTGTTGCTGAAATCTATATTGATTATTGTTGTTGCTTTAGGCTCCACTGTTCCAATGCTCTCCTAGCTGAATCTCTTGTTGTCTCTACACTTTCAAAAAGTTAAGATCATCCAAAGCCCTGCTACCACAAAGCATCACTAATACATCTACCCCATCCTTAATAATTGGCTCACAGTCCCTGTAACCTCAAATTTGAAATTCTTATCCTGTTATTCAAACCTTACCCATCTGTAGCTCTTTCATCTTCTGCAACCTTTGTGAAGGTTAGTGGTTGCTTTAAAGTGCTTAGATTGAGCCGTAGAGGGAAAGATTTTCATTATATTTATTAACATTATTTCATTATACTTCATTATATATTTAGCCTGCTGTCTATATGACCTGGCGGCATTTGATTCTGTCTACAAAACAGGGAAAATATTTTATTTTCCTGGAACTGACCATGAAATTAAAATGCTTTGCTTAAAGGTAGGGTAGGTCTAATTTTACCCAGTGTTCACTTTTGTCTCTGCAAAGCTTATAATTGGCCTGCTGCAAAATAACATTTCTGTTGAGGTCAGCAAAGCATTAACTTCATCTGAGAAGCATCTTTCTAAAGCCCCATTTTGTCACAAGGCTGCAAGAGAGAGTAAAATCATGTGACTTTGAACATCATCACAGGAAATGTTAAGATTTCACATAGTTGGAGTTAACTCCTTACATAACACAAGCAAGGCATGAAAATGTGACACTGTGGAACAAGCAACATTGACACTTCTTTCCTTTTTACAGGAATTTTGTTGAAAACAGCAATTAATTTTGTATTTGTTCTGGGTTATGGAGTGGTCAAACATAAGGATGTGTCTTTAGTTCTTTATACTATAGATTTATGTTTGCAATCAGGCTCAATGTGTCTCCTGGTCTGTTGTCTGAGGAGTTGTGCTTTCAACATTTGGTGTGAAAGGGTGAACAGAGATTGTAAACCTAGTAGAGAAAGTGTTTGAAGGGACACCATGGGTTTGCAAAGCTATGCACATTGTACTCCATAATCATATTAGCTGTAGTCTTGTGTTATTGAGTATCTTTTGTCTGCTCCATTTTGTTCTGCACAGATCTTCAGGTCCACCAGAAATTATCTGTTTCTTTATAGCTTTTCTAGTTGGACTGTCCTGTCTGTCAGATAGTGTAATATTACAAGTTAAGTTAGTAAACAAAAAGGTCTGAGTAAACATGTTTTTTGTCGTGGAATATAATCTGTCAGAGACAATTATTTTTAATGGAAAAGTGAAAATATTTACAGTAGATCTTTTAAAACTACAATACTCCATTTCTGACCACAGGAGTTAAACTCATGCCCTCTAGTGGAGGAGGCCTTGTGCCCTACAACTCGTATTCCTGCAGCGTTGTGTATATGTATTATAATACCTCCTCTGAATTAAATGAGGCACTTTCCTTCAAGTTATCTCTTGAAAACTATGATTTTCATAAACACAGTATGTTCTAGAAACATGTTGAAAATACAGTTCCCTGAAAACCGAGCTTTAAACAACATATGCTGCATTACTTACTTCATGACATCAAAGCTCATAAAATTGGGTATAAGTATCATCGTTTAACTGCTTTTGGCTATGAGTCAGAAAATGCTTTATCACAGTCTTATTCCATGAGTTCAAGACAAACAAATGAGTGGCCTTACTTATTGCCATAGGAGTCAATCCACAATGTAATAAAAACACAGCCTGTAATGCATAGGAAGTTGTTGACAATTTGATGTAAATTGGCGTCTGTCGGAATGTAGCTAACTTTCAACAGGACAGGAGCTGATGGTACGGTTGTGTACACTTGGAAGCTTTTATAGGTGTCTCATTAGATAGCCTTCCAAGGTCCACTTGGAAGTAAGAAAAAGCACAGGATGTTAATGGAGTTTGCAATGAAAACAGATCTACATCTTTTTTGTTGAATTAATAGTGCCGCATTTTCCTCCAGTTCCTTCTTTAACTCAAAATATATGATCAAAATAAATCCTTCAACTTCTGCTGCAGTTCTGAAGAACTTCAAAGAGAAACAGAATAGATAAATGTCTGGTTTGTTTGCTAGAGATTTCTGTTTGTGAACAAATAAATGTCAGTGATTGGAATGTGAGTGCATGCCAGTCTATAAAAGTTTTAGAGGTGCAATCTTGATCTAAAAGTTTCTGCACTTCAAGAATTTGCATCAGATTGCTCATACTGAACAGTTTCCGTCAGTATCCTGGTTAGATATGAATTATTTGCATTGCCAAGGTCACAGTATAGCACATTATCACATATAATACAGTCCAGAGACCATTTGCACATTTCCCCTTCTGGCCTGTGATAAAGTGATAGTGCTGTAGAGCAAGGGTGAAGTGAGGAAAGACTTTTCACTCAAAGAGCGTTAGGGTCTGGAATGCGCAGCCTGGATATGTGATGGAAGTAGAATCAATGGATACTTTCAAAAGGGCATTGGATGATTATTCGGATGAAAGTAATCTGTAAGCCTGTGGGGTAGAAATTGGAGATTGGCCCTAGCTAATGATGCTCAGTTACTGAGCTGGTGCTGGCACAATGTGCTGAATAGCCTGCTCCTGTGCTTCTGTGAAGTTCATCATGGGCCCTACTTTGTGAACTATGTGGCTGTGCAATTATAGACAAGCTAAAAACAGATATAAAAGGCAAATTTAGCTGAGTCGGCAATTGTTTATCATAAAGTTAAAGCTCTGCTTATATTTGCTTAATCAGATATGGTTGAAGTTGATTTTCATTTTTCATTGCTTTGTACAGTGAGAAAACAACAGAGTAATAGTATAAAGCCGTTGCTCCAACGAACAAAGATGCTTGAAGGGAATCTGAGTCAATGTGTTCTAGTCTTCTGTATTCTCCTCAACCACAGCTCTCCTCTGTGAGCATTCATACTAGTCAAAGATGACCTCAATATTTCTACTGCTGCTAATATCCTTGAATTAGGTTAAAGTTCTCCTCAGTGGTGCCTTGCCACTGCAACAACAGGGTTTGAGAGACACCGCTTTTTTTTTAGAGCAACATATGAGAATGCTGTTTGAATTGTCATGGGATTGTCAATATCCACAAAAGGTTAATGAGAAATGCAAGCACAGGCTGTTTTGTGTTGTTAATGAAATTGCATTTTGTTTTTGTCCCCTATTGTTTTTCTCTATAAATGATGATAATGAATTTGGCCCCATACACTGATTATTACAAAGCCTTAAAAAACTGTAACTCAGGATTACAAGCTGGATGTTTTGATCTGTGTGGCATGTTGCCATTAAATCGCAGTGTCTTTCAAATGTAATGTCATGTTGAAATGGGTCAAAAGAATTGCTTCAATGATGCTTGGCAAGCTGTTGTAATTAGACAGAAAATTGGGAGTGAATTATTATAATTTTTATAATATGGAAGAACCCCCAGATATCCCATTAAATGCCTGCTGAATGCCCATTAACAATACCTTAAACCTAGGATGTCATGTTGTCTGCATTATTTGGAGGTACTTACTTTGTTCTCCATTACTAAACAGTAGCTAAGATAAATTTACTTGTCAATGAAATATTCAATAGCCTAATTGGATAGGCGTCTACCTGACAATGGGGAAAATTGTCCACAAAAAGTAGGACAAATCTAATTTCATCAATTTCTGCCTGATCAGCTTGCTCTCAATCATTGGAAGATGTCACCAACAGCGTTATCGACCAGCTATCACTACAGTCCATGAACCAATACTCAGTTTGGGTTCCACGGGGGTGCTGGAGTCTAGAGGTCATTGCAACATTAGTTCATAGAATGGGAAGTTCGGCCTATGATAAAAGTTGAATAAATTGGGCCTTTACTCTCTGGAGTTTAGGAATAAGAGATGATCCCATTAAAGTATGTGCTATTCTGAAGGGGTTTGACCATGTAGACATCGAGTGGTTATTCTTTCCTGGCTGAGGAATCTTAAACATACAGAAGCCGCAGCCCTTGGGTTAGGAGGCCAGTCAATTCGGAAGGGAAATGAAAAATTATTTCACTCAGGATGTTGTGAATCATTGGATTCACTTTGAACCACAGTGTTATGGAGCTCTTCAGTTGAGTATATTTAACTCCAAGATCGGTAGGTTTTTGATCTCTACAAGAAGTTGAGGAATTTGAGGTGCAAACAAGAAAGTGGGGGTGAGGAAGAATGGAGGACCTGACCACCTGATTGGTCTACTCCTGGTTCCTAATCTTGTGTTCTAATTTAAAAAGATATCTGGATTCTCCCCTGGTATGAAACAATGGTTGTCAGAACAGATGTGAATGAAAAACTTCTAAAATATATGTTCTGTTTTTTGGGCTATAAATATACAACTGATGGCACAAAGTACCATAAATATGCAGTATTAATCTTTTCTGTCTATTTTGCTGTTAACAATGTCCTGTTACTGCATAATCAGGTGTAATTTATTCAACACATCTAATATTCTGGTAGACAGAAATAAAGCTCACTTGGTTAAGGACTAAAATGTGAATAAAACATGATTGCACACAGAATGACCTTTAGAATAATCGATATTATTTTAAAAAGAATTAAAGATTTATACCTTTAGTTTGAGTATACTTCTGGTGCGCACCATATATTTTTATGCACTGTATAGCTCAATTAAAAGTAGTGCAGTGTAAACTAGTATTGCGTGTGAATTCCTTGAAAGAGCTGGCTATGCTGAGTGACCTATGTGACTTATATCTGAACAGCGCTGCTGACTGAGTCAACCACCTCCCTGCTTGTCAGGGTCATTGTGAAATATGGCTGGGGGAGTGGAAGCAGCTCTGCAGAATTTCTCAGGCATTGTCGTGTTGGTCACAGAATCGTCTTGATATTGTGGCTGCTATTTTGCCCAGATAATGTGGTGTGTATATGACATGGACACCTTTAGGCAGGCCTGTTGCCGTCATAGTTGGGGCATAGGGGCCTGTGTGAGAAATGTGCAGAAGAAGCAGAATGTGACATCTGCCATCGTTTAACATTGATTTGATTCCTGTGCTGTCAATTATGTTACTAATGCTTTTTTGAAGGGGTGCTGTTTAATTGCACATCAAAATACCTATAGCCATTTTCAGATGCAATTGAATTTTTGACTCTTTATATTAGGAACGGAAAGAAAATTCTGGTTTGTGTAGAAGGCCTTCCTCCCTCCCTGAAAAATCTTACAAAAATATTGACTACTTTACAGAAAAATTAATCAGGCAGCTCTGCTACTGAAAGGTTGATGTCAAAGCAAATTCGAAAAGTTCTGGAGCCTGTAATAGTTGAACATAGTTTGAATAAGTCTAATAGTTGTGATCTCCAGTCATCTTGGTTAGAATTTAATGCTCCGTGGCGAGACTGGGCGTGTACCAATTTAAGACCCCACTACCTCCTGCCTCTGCCCTGATTGGGTCTGGAAAGGGAAGGCTTATGAATGCCCTTCTATGGCTGCCACTAATTGCAGCCCTTACTGAGGCAATTAATGTCCATTTAAGGACCTTGTCACAGTCCTTCTGATATTCAGTTCGCAACTGGCAAGGAACACCTCTTGCAGCAAGCCCAAAAAACCAAGCCCACCAAGGTTTCTTACAAAGTCCCAGATGGGTTGTTGGAGGGACCCTGAGTCTGGCACTGATCCTGAATCTCAGCTGCGTGTATTACCGACAGTGATCACTGTCTCCCATTGGCAGACTAATGAGCAACTGCTGGTGTCTAACTACATGGCAGCTCTTGGTGGGTACGACTTCCATCTGCCCAGTGTGCTTGATCGTGGAAAGGCCTGTTGTTGTTCAGCCAAGTGCCTTTTGACGCATAATTCGGCATGACTTTCCAAACAGTGACAACACAATGCTCCTGCTGGCCACTCAGTTTTTGGGTGCTGCCTGCATGATCTCCATCAAATTCTACTCCGTTCTGTTTTCAGTAGAAGACGTTTAGCCCATCTAGCTAAACAGTTTCCTTACTGTGATTTTGGGACCAAAACCTCGATTATATTTCCACCAACTCGTTCTAGAAAACAAAAACTTTGCCTATTTTTTTTCCCCTGTCATATGATTGATCTTTTTCTACTAGTCCTTTAATCTTGCACTAAACAGGAAAATTTCCCCAGATCCAAATGGTGACATTTTTTCAGGCAAAGGGAATCAGTTTGGGTACATGCAACCTTCTAAAATTGATGCCAAGGTCCCAACATCATCCCAATCTTAATCAGATTTCACTAGAAAGAGGGCATCATATTGAATGCAAGTGGAGAACACCTGTCAAATAAATTGTTAAAATAATCATCTGGGTCCTTAAGAACTGCTTTAATGTTCTACTCAGGATTTAAGGACAGTGCGCTATTTCCTTTCAGCAACTTTGCAGGGTCACAGTGCTGAATGCATGGCTGGAAAAGCTCGTCCAGCGAAACTGATGTGCGAGTGAAGCCTTTAATCAGTTACACTGAAGAGCTCCAGCCATATCTAGGTGAGAAGTTACTATACATTGCACTCCTTTTCTGAAAACCATTCTCACGATTTGGCAGCTGATTGCTGACTTCTTAGAAGACGCTTAACCTGTCTAACACTTTACTCAACCGCAATTCCCTTCTGCTAATCTTTAATAGAACCTGAAAAAAACATAAGCAGACCACTTCTCACTTGTGTTGAGGAACAAAAGCACCCTCAGCAACACTACCAATTGCTTTCTCCTCAGCTGCACTGGGTAGAGGGGATGGAAACTGAGATATTTCATTCTGGCTGGAAGACTCCCCACCCTAATACCCCACCACTCCTCTTCTCAGTGAAGAGTCTACAGACAGAGCATCCATTCACTCAATGGCTGAATGCCTGAGAAAGTGCAATCTCTCATTGCAGGGCCCTACTGACATCTGCAGAATCCTGAAACAAGGCCTCCTTCCTAGTGGAGTAAATGGGCATGCATCGTCAATGAGCAAATAGATGGCTATCACTGGAATAGCATCACTTCGACTGCTCCTTGGGGTGTGACTGTGGACTGATCAGGGCCTGTACGCAGGATATCTGTGCACCTGACGATGCTTTGTGAAATAGAGGAACCTAAAAATGGAACAAGCTGTGTGACGATCTGTGGTATTTGCAAAGTTTTAATGTTAATTTTGGACCATTAGTTTTGGTATTTGTAACTGTTGCAGATGTAGAAACAGAAAACAGTGATATTAATATCTTAATTTCAAAGCATTAAACATCTAACAGCTTTTTGTGCCCTCTAATGTCATTCTGTCACATGTAATATCTAATCATTTGTCATAGATTATTTTGTTAAATCTATGCATTTTATCTGACAAAAGACACACTTATTAGACTTAACATTAATGCGTAATGATGGCAAATGAGTGCAGATTAACATCAAATGCATGTCTCTGGAGTTTGATGAGTGGTGAGTGGGGAAGGTGTTTGACTGCTTGCATTTGCTTTTGCCCTTGCACACATCTTGCCCTGTCAGAGTTGGTTCTTCCTCCACTGCAGGGAAAAGAGCTGGGGGATTAGCCATAGATGCCCTGCGACATTGTATGAATGCACGAGTGTGTGACACCTCAGGTACATTATTGGTAGGTAAGTACTTCCCTCCTTTGCATTTTCTAACTTTTCTATGACTCTATTTTATCATTTAATATTTTATATAAGTTTTATATACTTACATCATTATTTTGTTATTATTTTACTGTTGTTTTACAGTCATTTTTAAACTGTTTTCATACATATTTTAGTTATAGGAGTCTACAGGATATGAGTTTTCCTCTTTCCTTCCAGTAGTATTAGATATAAAGTTCTTCAAATTTAACTGAATATGCCAGAGAAGCCCAATCCAATGTACTGTACCGCTGCAGCATGCTGGGATTCCTGGATGTTTCTGATCACATTTGTACAAAGTGCATCAGTTCGAACATCTTGAGTGCCGAGTCTTTGAACTCGACTGTAGGCTGATATCAGAGGTGCAGCCATGAGGCTGAAGGCTACAGAGGTAGCACATCTTTTGAGGTACAGACTAAGGAGCTGCAGACAAAGAGGGAATGGGTGATCACCAGGCAGAGGAATGGGTGGGGCAAGACAGGCCAGCAGGAAAGCCCCAGAGGGTACCCCACTCAGGTAACCATTTCTCTGTATTGAAAACTGATGACAGGGTTCCTCTGGGGAAGACAGGTGATGGGTGGCCCAGCTTTACAACAGGGGGAAGAGCATGAGTCTAAGGGAAATAGTGATAGGTGTGAGGGGTACAGACTGGCATTTCTGCGACAGCAGATGTGACTCCAGGATGCTGTGTCGCCACCTGGGGCCAAGATCTGGGATCTTATTGAACAGCTGCATGGCGTCCTGAAGAGAAAGGATGATATGTCGTAATATGATATTGCATTAAGATTTCAGGGAGCTCGGGAGTAGATTTAAAAAGCAGGATCTTTAAGGTTGTAATTTCAGGACTACTCCAGCTGCCACGTGTGAGTGAGTATAGAAAGAGAAGAATAGGGCAGATAAATGCGTGGCTGAGAAGTTGTGGCAGGAGGGAGGGTTTTAGATATCTGGATCATTAAGATCATTTCTGGGGAAAGTGGGACCTGCATAAATGGGACGACACTTGAACCAGAATGAGACCAACATTCTTGTGGTTAGGGTTATTCGTGCTGTTTGGGAGGAGTTTAAACTTTTTGACTAGGGGACAGGACACGGACCGTCAGTACAATAGGGACACAGCATAATGTATTAGAGGAACCAGCATAGACAGAGTTCGGTCATGTTGCAATCCAGGGGAATGAATTGAGGCTGGATGGCTTCCACTTTAAATCTACAGCAATGAGGAGCAATACCTTTGAAGGGCCTTTAAATGAGGCTTTGTGTGTAGAGCTTAAGAATAAAAAGGGGGCAGTTACATTGCTGGGGGTGTATTGCTGCCAGTCAGTGGGTAATAGAGGTGTAAACATGTAGACAATTCATTGAGGTGTGTCAAAATAATGGCAGTAATTATATTAAGGGATTTCAACTTCTCAAACATCATTGGGAAAGTCACAGTGTTAAGGCTTCGGAGGGAACATATTTCTTGAAATCAGGAGATCTTTCCATGTCAATCCATGGAAGGTCCAATCAGGGGGATGGTGCAGTGAGAGAACTCCTTTTGGGGAACGAAGCCAGACAGGTGTTTGAGATGGTAATGGGAGGGCATTTTGGTGACCGTGACCACAACACAGTACAATTTAAGTTGGTTATGGAAAAAAGTAGAGATGGTCTGCGGACAGAAGTCAGATTTTAGTAAAATAAGGCAGGATCTGGCCAAAGTATGCTGGGGACAATTGCTTGTGGGGAAATCTACAGAACAATGGGGAGCATTCAAAAAAGAAATGGGGAGCGTATAACCCCAATATTTTTACTTTGGTCGGGGGAGGGGAATATAGGAGCAACAAACTTTTTTAATTCCTCTCTGGTCACAGGAGTGATGCCGGAGGACTAGAGGAAGCTAACGTGGTTCCATTTTTCCAGAAGGGTGGTAGAGATAGACCGGGGAAATATAGACCGGTGGGTCTCACGTCATGGCGGGAAAACTGCCGGACAAAATTCTGAAGGAGAGAATTAATTTTCACTTGAGAGGCAAGGTTTGATCAGAGTCAGCTTGGCTTTGTCAGAAGGAGGTCATGCCAAACAAATTTGAATTCTTTGAGGAGGTGACCAAATATGTAAATAAGGATAGTGTAGTGTGATTTATTTAAACTTCAGCAAAGCTTTTGACAAGGTCCCATGTGGGAGACTTATAAAGAATATAAAAACACATGGGATCCAGGGTAACTTGGCAAGATGGATTTAAAATTGGCTTAGTGATAGGAGACAGAGGGTGGAGGAAGAAGGTTGTTTGTCTGCTTAGAGGCCAGTGTTCAGTGGCATATCACAATGATCATACTAGGTCTATTGTCATTTGATATGATAAATAAATTTGCAGATTACATGATTGTCTGAGTGCATAACATCGAAGGTGATGATTTTAGGTTATAGGAAGATATGGATGAGTTGGTCAGATGGGCAGATCAGTAGCAAGTAGAATTTAATCCTGATAAATATGAAGTGATAGAAGAAGTAACAAAACAAGGGAATATTCAATGAATGGGAGGACAATAGGAAGCTCAGAAGAATGGGGATCTTAGAATGCTTGGCCACAGATCCCGGAAGGTGATGGGACAGTTTATAGGGTAGTTAAGGCATACAGGACATTTATCTTTATCAGTCATTACACAGATCTAAGATCAGAGATGTCATGTTGGAGCTGTACAAAACTTTGATTTGGCCACAGCTGGACTAATATATGCAATTCTGGTTATCACACTGTAGGAGGAATGTGATTGCACTGGAGGGGGTGCAGATGAGATTGCCTCAAATGGTGCATGATGAAGTGATGAAGAGAGGCTGAATAAAATGAAGTTGTTTTCTTTGGAGCAGAAAAGTCTGAGAGGAGATCTAATTGAGGTGTGTAAGATTTTGAGGGGTATGGACAGGGCAGACAGGAAGAATCTAGAGATAGTAGGAACTGCAGATGCTGGAGAATCTGAGATAACGAGGTGTAGAGCTGGATGAACACAGCAGGGCAAGCAGCATTAGAGGAGTAGGAAAGCTGACGTTTCGGGACATTTTTGGAAATTTTCTGAAGAAGGGTCTAGACCCGAAACGTCAGCTTTCCCATTCCTCTGATGCTGCTTGGCCTGCTGTGTTCATCCAGCTCTACACCTTGTTACCTAGGAAGAAGCTATTCCATTTAGTTCTAGAACCAGCAACATGGAAGCACAACTTGAAGGTGAAAAACAGGAGGTTTAGGGAGGATTTGAAGAAGTAATTTTTCACCCACAGCGTGGAGAATCTGTTGGAATGCACTGCCAGGGAGGGTATTAGAGACATGAAACCTCGAACTTTTAAGAAATAAATGGATGAGCACTTGAAATATCATAACATTCGAGGCTATTGGCCAAATGGTGGAAAGTGGGATTAATGGAGATAGGACAGATCAGACCTGATGGGCTGAAGGGCCTCTTCTGGATAGTACAACCCTATGAATAATGCCAATTTTTGATGATTTTATATGTTTTTCTGATCACCTCTTCTGCTTTATTTCTTTATCCTATGTATCTTAAATATATGATTGAAATGTAGGGTCCTTGGCTCAGTGAATTTGTCTATTAACTAAGCTTCACGGATCAAGCAGGTCCCAGGTTTCTCTGTGAGTCTGTATTCAGTAAGCAAATCTCAGTGGGGATGACGGTAGGAGTGCCAGCAACTTAAATCAGTGCCACTTGACGATGGTTTAAACTCTTGAACCTAATTGGTATCCAGAATCTACCCCTGGAAAGATGCCTGCATCAGATTTTTTCCAGTATTCATTCATGGGATATGGACATCACTGGCTGGGCTTGCACTTAATGTCCTCCCCTGGTTGCCCTTTAGAAGCTGATGGTGAGCTGCCTTCTTGAGCTACTGTAGTCCATGGTCTGTAGGTAGACCCACAATCCCCTAAAGGAGGGAATTCCAGATTTTTAACCCAGCGACAGTGAAGGAACAGCAGTATATTTCCAAATCAGGATGGTGGTGACTTAGAGGGGAATTTGGTGCTCCAATGTATCTACTGCCCTGACCCTTCTAAAGGGCCATGTTTGTAGGCTTGGAAGATGCTGGTTCTAAGGATCTTTTGTGAATTTCTGTGGTGCATCTTGTAGATAGTGCATACTGCTGCTACTGAGCGTAGGTGATGGAGGGGGTAGATGTTTGTGGATGTGGTGCCAATCTAGCAGGCTGATTTGTCCTGGGTAGTTTCAAGCTTCTTGATTGTTGTTGCAGTTGTACCCACTCAGGCAAGTGGGGAGTATTCCATCACGCTCCTGGCCTGTGCCTTGTAGATGGTGAATAGGCTTTGAGTTTGGGGTCAAGTGAGTTACTTGCCACAGTATTCCGAGCCTCTGACCTGCTCTTGTAGCCGCTGTACTTTTATGATTAGGACAGGTTTAGATGAGGCTGCAATTACATCTCCTGCTTATGCTCACTTAGACAATTTATGCATGAACAACAGCCAGTTGGGAGAATTAGCAGAGAGTAACTGGCAGCTATGGCAACATATCTAGCAAAATGTCAATTGCCAAGGAGCTCTCCTGATTGGCTTCTTTGTCAATGATGAAATATCAGAAGAAATTCCATTCACGCTGTTGGTCCAATGTTCCCACCAAAATGCCTTGGAGAAGCCCTAAAGCAATGCTGACTAAATATTCAACAATGAAGGACAGAAGAAGAGAAAACCAATGGAGAATATAGTCAAAAGGGAGAAATCTAAATAGTATTTTTTGTTGAGCAGCAAGGAAGAGTGTTTTTAATCACGTTGTAGGAGTTAATTTGTGCTAATGTTGAAGTGGCTTTGGCTGTGTTGCTACTAACCTAGCAAAAAGAATTTCCACAAACGAACAGTGTGGTGACATCTTGACCATCTGGCTTTTTGTGAAATCACAAAAATATTCTTTCGAAACTTGTTTATTTGTCACTGTGCAGACCACAGGAATCCTTTACCAATGTATTAATATTAAAGCAAAATACTGGAGACATTAGAAATTCAAAATAAAACACAAAGTGCTGGTAACGCTCAACAGACCAGGTAACATCTTTGCATAAAAACAGACAAAATGTTTTACATTGTGATGATCTTATTTCTTAACATGTATACAGTGGCACATCATCGAGGAATTCCTAACCCCGACAGAGCATAATTGGTGTGTAAAGCCAAATTTATGTAAATATTGGATTACTGGGGAAATTTGGAAAGTTTGAATCTGTTTGATGCCAATGGAAATCTGATGGGGCAATAATCTGAGTTGAGTTTTCCAGAGAAACAATGTGGAGCTGGCAATAATACTCAGGTCTGCAACCTCTCTGTTATTGTCAGAGGATAGAACGTTGATAGTGTAATGACAATAAAATTGGCATCTTAAAAAGTACTGGCATAGTTCCTTTTTAGTAAGCAGAAGACAGGGTAAAAATGTTATAAAATAGTTGCCCGCTTGTTAAACTGCTGTTTCTTCTTCACCCACCCTTTAAGTTTCTTATTCGAGGTCAGTGACTAAACAAGCGCAGCTTAAAACAAACCCGGTTTTAATTAGCTAATTATGAAACATTTGCAACAACAAAAATAGCAATCATATGGAATAATTAAAGGCAGATATCATTATATTTACGGTATGCAGGTTTGATGCATTTTCATGTAATCTTTTAAATTAAATAATATAAATTTGTGTACAGTAACCCGTGTTGTAACCTAGGGCACAATTTGGTTTATACATCAAAAGAAGTACAGTATTAGCATGATGGACAAGATTAGTGGAAAATACCTGACTTAACCTTATCCTCAGGCTCAACGTACTGATTGAGAGGAGAATCATGGCTCTGAGCAACGGTTACACAGTAACTGTTCAAAAGCTTCTTTTACACACAGCTCTGGGCTAATGATGAACAAAAACAGCAGGGCTATGACTGAAATGCAAATACTTAATGTAGGTTAGATAACTATCAAAGAAACACATTTTGGTTATTTTATTGTTTAAAATTGTCTGTTACATTATATCTGTTTTTTGTGTTTTAAACTTTGAAAAACTTTAACCCTTGTGTGTTTTACCTCCTTACACCCTATCAAGTAAACTTCTAGGATGATCTTCTGTTGTGTGCTGACAATCATTGAGTAGAGAAATAAATAGAAAGCTAAGGAGATAAACATCCTTTGCATTAAATAGTTATTTCTTAGAATGGACCAAAAACAGAAATTGCTGGGAAAAGTCAGCAGGTCTGGCAGCAGTCCACAATTGCTGCCAGAGTCAATACATGTGGAGCTGGAAAAGTACAGCAAGTCAGACAGCATCCAAGGAGCAGGGAAGTCAACGTTTTGTGCCAAAACACTTCCTCAGGACTGGGGAGGGGGAGGGGAGCCAAGAAATAAATAGATGAAGGGGTTTGGGGATGGGAGAAGGGTAGGTGGAATGGAGATAGGTGGCTGCAGGTAGGAGTTTATTCTGGTTGGTCAGTGGGAAGGGTGGAGCAGATAAGTCAGTCGGAGGATGGACAAGTTGGGGGGGTGGAGAGACTTTGAAGCTGGTGAAGTCAATATTCAGGCCATTGGGCTGTAAGCTCCGAAAGCAAAAGATCAGGCGTTGTTCCTCCGGTTTACGTTTGGCCTCACTCTGACAGTGGCTGCCAGACCTGCTGAGTTTTTCCAGCAATTTCTGTTTATGTTTCTGATTTCCAGCATCTGCAGTTCTTTCAGGTTTTTCTTGTTTAGTATTTCTTACACTGGTCTTTGCTCATAGCACACATTGTGGATTCAAATCATACCCCAAAGAACTCAAATTCTAGGCTGACTTTTCAGTATAGTACCCCAAGCGCGTGCTTCATTGTGAGAAATACTGGCATTCATATAAGACCCTGTGTTCATTAAGGTAAGTGTTAAAGCTAGAATGGGAAGATAGCAGCAGCATTATCTGAACTCGTACAGTACCTTTAACAAAATAAATAAACTCATCAGCATTCTTTATCCAAGCACAGTCTGGTTCAGGATCTGCCAAACAAACATGACAGATATCCACCTCCATGAATCTATGCCCTGCACCTATAACCTTTTATAGTCCACATGCCAGCTTTGTACCAGCTTATATTATCGAATGCTCCCCTCCATTCTTTACCCTATCATGAAATCTCAACCGGTATCCATCACGAGTAGGCCCCAAAACCTACGCTGAAATTAAAGAAAGTAAAGTTTTAGGTGGTTATTGAAGACTCTATTATAATAATGTCACACTCATTCATTGAAGCAAATCAGCATATTTAGCTTCCTTTATCTACATAATCCCTTAGAAGAATAAACATTTCTTTCAAGACCATCATCCTTCACATATGCCAGCATTAGAATGCATAGTCCTACTTCAAACAGCCATTCGGAACTGTGAATCAAATCACATTGTGTCAGGCAACCTACTGTGATAATGGAAGGTCCTCAAATCAGCCATGTACCACAAATGCAGCTTTGGTGACCCCCCAGGATTATGATAACAGACAGAATGAAACAGGAAGGTCTTTTTTAAACCCTGCACACAGTTTTGTCTTCAATTAGTTAAAGGTTAGGTGTTTTAAATGCCTCGATAGAATGCCAGCTCCCTGTGACCATCCCTTGATGATTTTGATGGCGCCTTTTACAGGTGGATTGATGGTTCCAATTAACTTCATGGCTTCAAAAAAAAATTTATGCGATTTTTACACACATTTATAAATACCTTTAACAACTGTAAAGGACACGACCCCTGCCAAAGAGCAACTAACCTCCACCAAATGTGCCTAAGACCATATCAAAATGTTACTGCTGCAAAGGTGTACCCTAGCTAGATAGTTTCAAATTAACCTGTTTAGAAATATTATGACACACCTCTGGATCAGTTGAGACTTGGACCAAGGGCTCTTGGATCAGAGGTAGGCACTCTACTGCCATGCCACAACAGCCCTTAGGTGTACCCTGGCTATCAAAAAAACATCCACACAGTTCACATCTGCTCCTTCCTGGTCTTATTCACACCCATCACGTTTCACATGCCTTGGTCACCAAGATCAGTCATGGGTGGAGACAACTGCTGATTTTAATGGCCAGCTGCTTCCATGAAATGGACACATATGCAATCTAACCTGACCCCATTCCCTGTCCCATGAAAATGGTTGGTACCATGTCCAGGGACGGAATGTACAATGTATGGCCTCCCTTGATTTTCACAACAACGGTGAGGTTGCATTGCAAAAATCCAGGGTTCAATCAGCTGAAAGCCTGAAAATTCATTCTGTTAGAAAACAGAGATATGTGCATAAGGATGTACAACTGGAAGTGTCAATTATTCACCAATGTCAGCCTATCAATCATGGATTTATTTTTAGTATCATGGAGGGAGTATAAACTGTGTAAACTATATAAAGAACTCACGTTTACAGATCATCTTTTATAACTTCATGCAAGTCCAAATTCTTTCAGCAGGTGATATACACTTGATTTTTTTTATCACAGTTGTAATGTAGAAAATACAGTGACACTGCTAGGTCTCACTTCGAGAAGTTAGATAAATAATCAGAGCATCTGATTTTGTTAGTGCTGAATGATCAGGACAAACTCTGAGGGCACCCTGCAAATTTAAAATGTGCCAGAGGATCATTTACATTTCTCCAAGAGGGGAGTCAGGACGTCAGTTTAATATTGCACCTGAAAAAGATCAGTTCTAAAGGTACAGTACTGAGAGGTCAGCCTATCTCAGATGCTCAAATCTTTGGAGATGGAGACAAGATCCTTATCTTTGGGCCTTGACACCTTGGCTTGAGGGAAGACTGGAAAGGACAGAATATTAAGTGGAAACTCATGTATGGCACAGACCTTGGTTCACTGGTGACAATCAAAACACAGCCCATAAACTCACTATCACTGTACCTGGTAGTTAGTTAAAGTGGTGACCAACAGGAACTACAATAAATAATGGACAACTGTTACAAAGAACTAAAGGAACACAAACACAATTATTGCATCCTGAAATTAGAGACACAGAGACTTGCAGGGCAATAATGATTGCATACTACAAAAGTATTGGGACATCAGTCACTGAGAATTGTACACTGGGATAGTATTGGATGCATGAGAAAGTACATCAAGCACTTAAATATGAGACAAATCAGATCAGGAATTCGATATACCACCCATCTGAATGTTTTGCTCCAGGCAATGGCTGCTTTATTCTCTATATCAGCAACACATTTCTGAAAAATTCACTCAATCTGCCTGATCTGTTGATCCTTAATGTCCAAATAATGTAGTGGGAAAATATATGCTTCTATAAAAAAATTCAAAACTTTGGAATTAAAACATTACAGTTTGGATGATGAAGGTCTATGCCAGTACTCCAAAAAAACATTTGCTGCCAATAGGCAGTAACTTTCTCACTGACCCCAATTGTCTTTCATAGAACGATAATTGAAACTCTTCATAGAGACTGCTTTTCAAGTCACTCTGTTGTTTTTACTTGGGCTGAATTTTAAATTCTTGGTCATAATTTGTTATGACCAGGTGCGAGTGAGTGATTGACACCGATTTCTTTTAACCCTTTCTCAGTCGGTTGCAAAAAATATTTTTCATTTCGTTTTTGAGCACTTTGATAACATATTTCTGTTAATCTTAGTTAACTCGGTCAAAAATACAGGAGAATCAGTTCTGATACCTTTTGAGTAAAAGGGAATGGAGTTTTATTGCCTACTAACCTGAATAAAACGATAAAGTGTGGCATTGAATACATACACACAAGCACAGGTCGTAAGATTAAAAAGAAGGTGGGGAGGTGGGTGTCTTTGCAGACAGGAATAGAAAAGCAGTTGCAACTTCACATTTTTGAGTCGCGAGAGTGAAACTTGTCCCAGGTTTGTCTGCTGGCCCATTTCCTCAGGTGTGGTAAAGTCTGCAGGTAACAAGCGTGGGGCTGGATGAACACAGCAGGTCAAGCAGCATCATAGGAGCAGGAAAACTTGACATTTCGGGCCTAGACCCTTCATCAGAAAGGGTCTAGG
>JAHRHZ010000099.1:11405446-11426617 GCA_024137785.1 Ginglymostoma cirratum
GCTTGTTATCTCGGATTCTCCAGCATCTGCAGTACCTTTTATCTCTTAAGTCTGCAGGTAACTTTGGTTTCTCATTGATGGAGGTTTTTCAAAGTTGCATTTTCACCATTGCAAGTTTCTGAAATTGAGAGAGAAAGTGAGGGAGAGGGAGAAAGAATGTCTTCCAGTTCTTGTTTACAAAGCCAATTTTCCTTCTTCCTGCTTGGCTGCTCCGAAGCCATTGATAAAGATCTATTGGAATATTCCTGAGTCTGCTTGAGGTTTTTTTCAAGCAGAATACTCCACACATAACCTTTTATCCCAATTTGTAACTTCCAGAGAGGTGCATATCAACTGGGAAGTACTATCTGAGTTTTAATACCTTTTTCTAATTAAATTAATTTCATCTCAGACTGTTCCTTGTTGACTGATGGTATTGTCAGCTTGGCCCATCCTGGTCAGGTGATCACAGTCAACATTTTAGGAAAGCACTCATCATTTTAAAAACAATTTTTAAGTCTTTGGCATTATAATCAGATGATGGGTGTTGAAATGAATTGTTCAGTTTCACTGCGATTGTAATAATTTTTTAGTGAATGGAAAAGTCTGGCAAAGTGAATACAACACTGCTTATTCGCTGCAGCCCATTTAGTGCTGCTGGCAGAGACCAGTTACATGCTTCCCATTATCTTTTAGACTACAAGCTTTCTTAAACTGCTCTGCTGTGGACCTTCCCTCCTCCAATAACATTGCAGGGAGCTCATGGGCTTTCTTGTCAGTAAGACTGAAACTATCAGATCAGCAGCCTTGGTCAATAGCCATTGGGAAACCTCCTAAGGCTGCATGCTATCCTATCCCTGAACTCACACCTTTCTCAAATTTGTCTCCATATGTCTCCAATGTCCACTTTCTGCTTGCTCAACCCAATTTCCACTGACCATCCAACTTCCCTTCCTTGTTCACTTGTCAGCCAATAAACCTAACAAATTCTATTTTTCCCCAGATACAATGCCTCACTCTTTGAAATCTGCTATGACCAACCCTCTCTTCCAAGTTCTGACTGTTGGTCCCTTTGCCCTTGAAAACTTGTATAAACAGGTAAGGGCCTGATTTAGTTAATACTGAGGATGCCACTGTGATAATGTCATATGAACTTCAGGCAGAACAACTTAGGACCTCAAACAGTGGAGACCTAAAGGCCAAGCCCTCCTCATAATCTGTGAGATATTGTATTATGGTTCTCTTTACCAGTCCACTCACAAGCACCCTATATCTACTAATACCACGTTCTCATTTATTCATAACTCTTTTACTAACTCACTCACCAGCACATTATGTTTACTATACTGCATTTCATTCATTCATTAAAATGATGGTTGTATAGTACATTTTACTATTACAAGGTAGACTAAGTTAAAACATCCCTTCCAACGAATGATTGCTTCCTTACACCTTCAATCCTTATCGGCCCCAAACTGCAAGCAGATTCTGTATCATAGGCTACCCCGAATAAGTGTTAATATTGTAACCTATTCAGAACAATGCCATTCCTGCCATCCTGTCTCCATGACTCACCCGAAACTATGGAAAGATTATAATTTTAATCAGCCCTGTAGCAACCATCTCTTGGGATTTGAATAGGTTGCATAACATCAAACAAGTTTCCTCCGCTAGCATGTACCTGTTAAAGACATATTAAATAGGGCCACTATCCCCCTTTTAAGAAAGTTAATATCAACATACTGCTTCCATGGAGCTGCATGAATGAATGAGTAAAGAACTGTCAAACTAATATTAGTAAATAAAATCTCACGACCCAACTGTGGTAATCAGTTTAATATAATCTATATTTTTATGAACTACATGTATAATTTCTAACTTATTTAGATCGTATAGGTCTAGTATTTTTACTAACATTTACTAATTTAAAAGATGAAAGGACTAACACCTCTTAATTATGCAAGCAGACCAGGCAGTCACTCTAATCCCATCAGGAGTAATAGCCAGCAAATGTTTAAACCATTGCCTGCTTCCCTGGGATAGATGTCATGCAAACTTCTGTGCACAATAGATACAATTATGTAACACCATAGTGCTGGAATTTTAATATATGTAAGAATTGTATATAAAGAGGCTTTAGTAAAAACTGTATTTGGATATTTCCGTCACTGCCTTGAACTGTGCTACTATGAATGTTCAATAAAGAGGTTATTTTCACCACTCACTGATTTAGGTTGTTGTTTGAACATGGTCCTACATCTCCATTTTCTGATGAAGGGTCTAGGCCCGAAACGTCAAGCTTCCCTGCTCCTCTGATGCTGCTTGGCCTGCTGGGTTCATCCAGCTCCACACCTTGGTATCTCCATTGTAATGTCTACCTTATCAGTATAACCTGCGATGATACAATAAACTATTTCTTGTCCACTTCCAGGGAAGACAGGAGCAATGTCACAGGACTCATAATCCAGAACCACAAGCTGATGTTTTGGGCACGTAGGTTCAAATCCCACCGTGGTAGATAGTGAAATTTTAATTTAGTAAAAATCAGGAATAAAAAGCAATCTAATAGAAGCATGGAAAATACATGCAGGAGTAGGCCATTCAGCCCTTTGAGCCTGCACTACCTTCAATATGATCATGGTCGATTGCGCAACTCCAGTATCCCACTCCCACATTCTCTCCATACTCCTCGATCCCTTTAGCCCCAAGAGCCACGTCCAGCTCCATCTTGAATATATCTAACAAACTAGCCCAAGAGCTTTCTGTGATAGAGGATCCCACAGGTCTTGAGTGAAGAAATTCTTCCTCATCTCAGTCATGGCAATCATGTGCTCGCTATTGATTGTCCTAAAAAACTCATTTTTTAGGGGAAGAAATTGGACATTCTTACCTTGTCTGGTCTACAAGTGACTCCAGACCTACAACAATGTGGTTCACATTTAATAGCCCTCTGGGCAATCAAACTGTCTGGCCTTGCAAGTGATACCCATATCCTATGAGTGAATTACAAAATGCCTACTCTAGGACGTTGTTTTCCTCCATCACATTAAACCAAAAGGGCCCTGTCGATCCCTATATATAATGAGGATTGTGGCAGTAACCTATCCCATGATGAGTGGCAATTGATTTGACTGCACATAAACACACATTATCATCCCACCTGAAATCTCCTTTGTTCCCCAATGCGTCATCAGCTCCAAAGTGTGTGTGCCCATATTTGAATTCCTCCAATCATAGAAAAGCAATGTTGAAGGTGGTTACAGACATAGGGAGGGGGCAGGCCTTGGACCAGTTAAAAATGAAGGATATCAATGTCTTTGTTATCTCTAGGCTCAGCTGTTCCAATGTACTCTGAGCCAGTCACCAACATGATGTGATCCAAAACCCTGCTGATGTGCTCTAATTGAAATCAAGTTCCACATCCCCCATCACCCCTGTGCTCACTGACCAGCTTGGTATCCTGTTGCACAATACATTTATTTTGAAGTTCTTAGTTTTATTTTAATCAGTCCACCAGTTATGCTGAGACCATTAGGTGCCAATGCTCACAGTTCTGGAATTTCCTTCCAAAATCGTCCCACCTCCCTATTGCTCTTTCCTCCTCTGAGATATTGCTTAAAACTTTGACTAAAGTTTTTACTTATTGACTATCATTTAATCACGTGGCTTCCTGTTAATTTTGTTTGACTTTCTTACAAAGCATCTTGGAACAATTCACCATGTTAACGGTGCTATATAAATGCAATTTTTTGTGATGATACATTTGGTCCCATATACAAAGTGTGTTCATTGTTAGGAATGCCAAAAATATGTGTCTTTGTAGCATTTCTTTAAAATAGAGATCTAATAGCTTGCTCTGTTAACAATAAGCTTATCTGTTCAAACATGGAATGTAAGCAGCTTCTGATACAAGTTCTACCCTAAGATAAACTGCTGTCTGGAATGCTGAATTTGCAACATTAAACATTAACCATTTGAGAACTAGGGTAGTATTTTGGCATCAAAATATAATGAAATTGTTATTAATTAACTTTTTATAGCTGAACTGGGTTCAATTAAATTCTAAAGTGAGAATAAAACAAAATTATCATTTTCTGTTTAAATAAAGATTTATTCCATGAATCTAGCACTTCACTTTCAATTCAGCTGTGTTATATCTAATTTTATCTAATCGGTGTGTCTCCACAGGAATTTTTACAGATACATTCATAACATCACTTTACAAAGGGATACTGAAGCTGCTTTGTTTTTTTGGATGGGGCAGGGGAGTGCTGGTGGGACAAAATGTGTATGGTTGACCTGGAAAGCAGGTCAGAATCAAAGTTGCGAAACGACCAACATAGAGAGGCTTCTGTCAGTATTAGCTGGCCGAATCATATCAGTGTCACATTGTCAGTGCTGAAGTACCTGTATCAGTAACAAATGCAAGATAAACACCTTGAGCAAGTCAGGATATCAGAAGTAGCCTGCACTGCCTTCATACACACAGAACAACTGAAAGAGGGTTAGGGGATGTTGGGGGTGGGGGATGGTGGAGGGGGTGTTGGTGCGGTGTTGGGGGATGTGGTAGGAGAAACTGCTGGTCAATACATATTCTCTCATTCTCTAGTTATGTATCTCAATGCAGACACTCACCACGCGGTCATGTAATGTCCTGTGAGAGATGACAAACCTGATTTTAAAAAAAAGCACAGGCCAATTCCGAAAAAAATTTGAAAAATATCTCTTTATCTATCCCATAGTGCAGGAGATCATTTTAGCTATGATTGTTTCAGATAGTCCTCCCTCTTGGCTAAGGTTATCTGTATCTCAAACAGAAGCAGGCAGAGCTCAAACCTAAAGGAACTAACTGTATTGGTAGTGGCTGCAAGAATTGTAGCAAGTTATTCTACACCTACAGTATTCACTGGGTATAGCCCCACCTCTTGACATCTAACATAGTTCATAGAATTTTACTGTACAGGAGGAGGCCATTTGGCTCATTATCTCGGTATCGTCTCCCCAGAGGGCTACTCATCTAGTCCCATTCTCCAGCCCTATCTCTGTAACCCTCTAAATTCATCAATTTCAAATATATTTCCAGCTCTGTTTCGAACCCTCCTATGGAATCTGCTTCCGCAACTTTTCCAGGCAGTGTATTCCAAATCCTAACAACTCTCTGAATAAAGATCATAGAAATATAAATTTAATCATAGAATCCCTACAGTGTAGAAGAAGGCCATTTGGACAATCGACTCCACACTGACCCTCAAAGCATTCCACACCCCCTATCCTGTCTCTGTAATCCCACATTTGCCATGGCCAATCCACCTGACCTGAACATCTTTGGACTGGGAGTTGAAACTGGAGCACCCATAGGAATCCCACGCAGACATAGGGAGAACGTGCAAACTCCACACTGACTGTTGCCTAAGGCTGGAATCAAACCCAGGTCCCTGGTGCTGTGAGGCAGCGCCACTAATCACTCAGCCACTATGTCACCCCAGATGTTTCTCCTCATTTCACTCCAAGCTTGCTGCCAATCTTGGAAATTGTGACCCCTAGTTACAGACATACCAAGTAGTGGAAGCAGACTATCCTTCTTTACCCTGTCAAAATTATTCATAATTTTAAACACTTGAATAAATTCACCTCTTAATTGTCTCTGATCCAAGAAGGATGTTACATAACATGGGCTTGTGACCTTAGCCTTCCTCCCTCAGCAACCCTTGGTCTTCTCTAATCTGCATTACACAAGTACAATACTCAGAGTGTGGCTCTGCTTTTGAGTTCAACAATCTGGAAAAAGGCTGGCTTCTCTTGACTAACTGAACGGAAGCGATCAGACTATGCTCACATCACGGTATCTTTCTGTTTAATTTCTTTATGTGGCTGGGAGGAAAGGTGGGTGAAGTCATGCATTGCAGCAGTCCTGCTGTGACTAGCCACAGTGTGGTAGCATGGTTTAGTGATCAGTGTCCAAGGCCAGGTCAGGGGGTCAGACTTCCCTGCTGTCCTCCATGATGAGAGAGGCAGGTGTAGACACTGTTGAAAAATGACTTTAAAAGGTGATTTGCTTTCTAGAGTGTGAAATTAGAAATTTAATCCTGTAGTCGATTACCACAAGGAGCTCACGTTTTAGATTAATTGCGTGGAGATTGGTTATCAATCAGTCACTCCACTTTAGTGTGTTAGTCTGGAAAACAATGACAACTAGTCCCATGTCTCTGCTTTCTTTCTGACAACGCTGCATTTAGTTCAGTGTTACAACTCAGACAGATCAGTCTTCTGTTTTATTACACAAGATATAATTGCAACTCAATTGCAACTGTTCAGGCTCAGCTACACGACACAGGTATGATACTAGGGATTAGGAGTCACCTTTTCTTAATTATGGAACATGCTTTGCTAATCCATCAAACACTGTGGATGTAAAGGGTTTCAGTCCCATCTGTGCTAGAAGTTTCCATAAAGCAATATCGCAGCTGCTTAATTGTGCATGTAAATATTTTGCTTGTGCATAGCTTAAATCATTTTTTTTGTGCTCCAAGAGAAAGTCTAAACTCAAAAGAATTAAAGACAGAGCATGGATTTTCCCAACTTTTGTGTTGTTAGTTGCAAATCTGTGAATGTAAATCTCCTGGTATTCATGTTTCTGGGTCTGGCCTGGTCTGACATCAAAGAATCGAGGCCTCATTCTGTGTAAGTTGAATTATTTCCAGTCAAAGTTTATAATCTATGATCAATTTTACATGATTTCAGTACCACCATGTTGGAATCTGCAGACTTGGCAACAAACAGCCCATTTTTAATCCCTAATTGTGAGGCTTCAGAGTCTGCAGAGCTGACTATTTGCTTTCACATTCATAGCTGTGCCAACATTTCAATGATATTTCCTGTACAATAAAAAATATAATTGCCCTATACTGTAAAGCTGCACCATAGCCCTTTGAAATCTGAGATAGACAGAAATTAAAAATGACTGGCTTTCGCTTGTGAATGCCAGCGCCATAATCAGATAGACTGCACTGATCTGGAGTATTTCTCCTGCTAAATAATTGTCAGAGTAGAGGTGTGCAATATGCAGTTGATGCCACAGGAATATGTACCAGATCCAAGAATAAATCTGATCCAAATGTAAAGACCCACTGCAAGGAAATTGCTTTCCATTCGCTTTCAATGCACAGAATTCCTGATCTGGCCACAATTCTTCAGTGTGCCATTATAATCTATGCGTATATTTCCTGATTTATGCTTCCAATGCACAGTAATTGAATATTTTTAGATTCACGGTCTAATTTTACCCAAATGTGTCAGCGCATTTGCATCATAATTCTTCAATAGAACTTGGAAGGGCTTCCTTTTAATTAGTGTGTGTACTTGTGTTCGCCTGTCCTTATTTGCCAAATTTCACAGGGAGATGATGGGGGTCTGGAGGCTAAATTTTAATAAGGTATTATCTGCTAGGCACTTCCAAAAAGTAACAAATTCCTTAACCACACATCCAGAGATGATGGCATTAACTGATTAAAAGAAAATTCAGGGCAAACACAAGGTAGAGAGGTTCCTTTGATTATCCTGCCAAAGAGCTCAAAAATCTAACTTCAAATGAATACTGATGAGCCTTATTCACCTCTACCACATCCTCTAAAGGTGACGTTGTGGAAGAAATATTCGTGTAGTTTACTTTGAGTTGAAATGTTTAAAAACAAAATTAACTTTTTTGCTTGCCAGGAAATGCTTAAACCAGCAGCGTTCTTGTTATGGTCCAGGCATCACTTGCTCGGTACCTCTCCTTTTGCCATAAACTGTTGCCAATCTTTTAGCTGCTCTGTATGGTTTGCTCTGCCCACCTGACAGTGCTGTATTGTCATGACTGGAAGCTTAGCACTGTTAATCTTTTTCTCCTGCTCTCCACGGAGACCAAGCGATGGAGCTTTATTGGAAAGCAGGATCCTGGCTCAAGCATGACAGCTTTACATGAAAATAAAGAAATCTCAAAGAGCGGCCTGGTGGTTCAGTGATGAGCCTTAGTACCTCACAACACCAGAGACCTGGGTTCAATCCCACCCTCGGCCAACTTTAGATGACCTTCTTAACTGTACTCAATACCACCAATTTTGGTGTCATCCACAAACTTACAAACCATGTCTCCTGTATTCTCATCCTATCTCATTTGTTTAAATGACAAACAGAAGTGGACACAGGAGAGCTGGCAAGAATTCTGTGTTGCCTCTTTTCAAGGCTCACTGCATGAGACGACATTTACGGGACAGCAGCAGGCTTTATCCAAGTTCAAGGAATTCAGAAATGGAAGTCCTGCTCACTCTGAGCTGTCAGTCAATAGAAGCCCAGCAACTTTATTGGTCTGTAGCGCTACTGGGGCAGAGGTGGCTATTGGTGGTAATGTACCCACCTGAGGCCCAGGACTCTGGCCACTGGCAAATGATGGCAAGAGGGTGATTACGGGGAGGAAGTCATGGGTGTAGTGGGGGTGTTGGATGATCTATAGCAAGGGCATTAGGGGTGGGTCCTGAGGCTGGATCCCTTGATCGAGCACTGAGTACATTTTAATGAAAGGCCCAAACGAAATAGGAATACGAATAGGCTATTCAGCGTCTCAAGCCTGATCCACTGTTCAGTAGGATCATGGCAGATCTGACATTCCTCACATCTACTTTCTTGTCCTTGTCCTGTAATTCTTGATTCCCCAGAAGCAGGTTATCAACCCTCCAGGATTGGCCTAGAAATTCGGGAATCAAAGATTAACCTCCAGAGCACTGCTGTGTGAAACCTTGAAGGGGGAAAGAAAAACAGAATGGCATTAAAAAAAGGTTTGTGCTTTTGTCATTTACTGTGAGAAATTTTCTTTGCAAACCATAAAAATATTGCAGATAGGGGGAAATAAATCTCTTTTGCTGACAGTCATACATCATCCAATTTGCTAATGAGTCCTTTGACTTTATAATTGGAGTACGAAGGTATCCCAAGGAAGGATGTGCTGGGAAAATGGACATCACCATTATCCCAGAGGACTACAGACCACCAAACATGCCAAGGGAAGCCATTAAATTCTGCCCAGTAAGTTCATTCAAAGAGTGATTTGATAATGATCAGTTCAGAAGCAGAGAGGGCCAAGACGATTTTGACTTAATGCCTCGCTGGAGGATGGAGACCAGCGTGAAATCATTTTGATGGGCTAACATCAGTTATGTGCTTTGGGTACAGACAGCACTATTGCTGCACTGGCAAAGTACACCAAAACAGCAACATCTGTCATTGACGTGGTTCGTCACATTCATCCAGAAACTTTCTGATACTTTTGCATATCTGCAAGGTATGCAGCACCAAAGTGCATTGGAGATGCATTTAAGGAAAATATGGTTTCAAAAGCTGAACTGGACCCTGGAACAAGACCCAGAATGACCAACAAAGTGCTACACCACCACGAAGCTGGCAGCATGGAAATCTGTCCAAGTACACAATGTGAACAGACAAATGAAAAAAAGCAACCTTTGTACGATGGCTAAGGCTTTTGTATTGTCAACTTCATACACCATATCCACAGTTTAAGATGAGTGGAAACTTTCACGATCATCAACATCATATGTCCCCAGTGGGCAAATTGATACATCCTGGAAGCCAACATTGGTACAGTGCCAATCTATTGCCACCACCACATCATAAAGACATGTTTCCCCAACAAGTGGCATCCCAAGGTGTAGCCTACAGAAGACATTCTCGTAGTAAGTAACGAATCATCAGTTTTGTGCTTTGGCACAATTACACTTCAGTGCCAATATGTGAGTTCAGTTTGGATTCCCAAAATCTTCTATCACGTACCTACCAATGAGCTAGCAGAGCCAGTATGCACAGATGTCAGCATCGTAACCATTCGTCAGATTCAAACCACCCCAAAGTGGTGAAGATGAAGGACTTGCTCATCCAAGACAGAGAAGAATGAAACAGATACACTAACAGCAAACACGTAATGAAGTACCAGAATTATGCATCAGACGGTGACTCCAAGTTAAGTCCCGTCAAAAATAATTGGGTATCAGTAAAGGTTTCTAAGATACCAAACAGCCCTGGCAGCCCAGGTCATTTGAAGTCATCTCAGATCGTGATGCTACGTTGCTAAAGAACTGAACCCAGTTCAGACCAATGTTTGCTACAACAATGCAGGGAGTGAGGACAAAAACTCCAATGAAAATGATTGTGCAATGTTGCTGAGCAGCCAATGGCAAGATAACCAAGGTTTTTGGCCAAGAGCACCCTGCAATAACACATACTCCCCAGACGAGTATGTAATCACCAGCTCAGGACAAGCTGTCAAAACTCCAAATCTTAAAATTTGATTGGCTAATTTTTACATCTCTGTATAATTGTTAACTCCACAATGTGTGCCTATATAAAATATGTACATATATAAATACCAAGAACTGTAATAAAAGTTCATTGCATGTTTCAGTACTATGTGACCAATGCTTCATGTTGCGTTACAACAGCTAACATAAGTATTGCAGTGTGAGAGTGGCAGATCATCAGTGTATCATGTTATGGTGGCATATTACACCAGTACCAATCTACACAATATTATGGTATTGATAGCAGACATGGTTTATGCCTCTACGGAACTGCTTGTATGAGAGACTTTTTCCTGTTACAAAACAAGAATAATTCAAAATCTTGATTTGTTAGGAAACTCAGTGAGGAAATCAATCAAGTACCAATAATCCATTTAGTTTATATGTGTGGAATTTTAAACTCTTTTTTTTAATTGCAACTGTTCATGAGAATATTGGCATGGTTAGTAAGATTGCAGATGACACCGGCAGTGAAGAAGGTTTTCTAAGATTGCAAAGGCATCTAAAAAAGATGGCAGATGAAGTTCAATCTGGATAAATGTGAGGTATTGCATTTTGGTACAACAGACAAGGGTAGGGTTTACACAATTAAAGGTAGGGCCTTGGGTAGTGTTGTAGAATGGAGGGATTTAGGGGTGCAGGTACATAATTGTTTGAAGTTTGCGTCACATACAGACAGGGTGGTTAAAAAGGTGTTTGGCACGCTTGCCTTCATTGTTCAGTCTTTTGAAGTGTAGGAGTTGGGAAGTCATGTTGAGGTTGTACAGGACATTGGTGAGACCCCTTCTGGAATACTGTGATCAGCTATGGCCAACCACTTATAGGAAGAATGTTATTAAGCTAAAGAGGGGTCAGAAGAAAGTTACCAGGATGTTTTCGGGTATGGAAGGTTTGAATTATAAAGAAAGACTGGTTAGACAGGACTTTTCTCACTGGAGCATAGGAGGTTGACAGGTGGCCTTATGCAATTTTATAAATTCAGGACGGCTGTAGATAGGGTCAATGGTAGGTGTTTTTTCCCTAGGATGGGGGATTTCGAGACTGGGGGCACATTTTTAAGGTGAAATCAGAGAGATATAAAAGAAACATGGGGGGTTGGCGGGCCGCAAATGTTTTACACAGAGGGTTGTTCACGTGTGGAATGATTTTCCTGAGGAAGTGGTGGATGTGGGCACGATCACAACATTTAAAAGCCTATTGGAAAGGTACTTGAACTGAAAAGATTTGGAAGGATATACTCCATTACCAGGCAGATGGGACTAGTTTAGTTTGGGATTATGTTTGGCATGGACAGGTTGGATTGAAGGGTGTGCTGTATGACTCTATGACACTCTGAGTCTATCTCACTTTGATAACTTTGGTTTACTTTCATCCACCTTCCTGATGAATGAGGATCTTAAGTAAAGTATTTTATCTGTGTTAACGTTGTACTGCTGCATCTGCACATGTCCAATTTGTTCTGTTAGTGGGACAGCCGATCAGTGCCCACACAAGGAATAGTGCAAAATGCCTTTTTTGTCTATATTCACCAATGGTGTAAGATTAAGAGGAACCTGGACAGGGTGGATAGAAAATAGCTGCTCCTCTTAGTCCAAGGGTCAAGGACAAGGACCACACTTTTACAGTAAAAGGCAGGAAGTTAAGAGGAGAAAAGACACCTGGCCTGTTTTTGGTAGTTCCCGGTACTAGGACTCTTTACTTTTCATCTTAGATTTTCATAACTCATAGCAAAGCATTATAATGGCCATCACATCTTGAAGCCATAGGTTATAGTCAAGTCATGAGAGTGAAAGGGGTAAGGTTCAAGAGGATTTAGGAATGGTTAAATGTCTCGGGCAGAGAATTTAAGGCTATTTAATTTCTACTTCAAAGATAAAAGCGCCTTGAGAAGTAAAAATTACAGTATTCACAATATGTAGAAGAGATAAGTAGGTGAACATATAATAATGGGCCAAATCATGCAAATCATACATTGAACCCAACCATCGACAGTGTAAGCAAACTCATTCAGTGCCATATATATTATAATGTCTTATGTCATACTCAGTTCATTGTTTCACGTGAAACAAACAACTCGTAGACAGATTATGTTATTGTAAACTCCGACTAACAGATATTACAGATGTAGTGAGAATGAATGTTACAAAACTAATCGTTGTGTATCATGGTCCAGATTGCCTGTTGTTAGTACTGTTGCTCAGGCATAGACCTATCAATGTGAACTGAAATTCCAGCACATTGTACAGCCTTTCTCCCTATCATCAAATCAATGCTGATTCTTTCCCAAAGACATCAACAGAAAATATGAATCTCATTCCATTACCTTTGCCATGGTTTTACTGGTGAATTTTCATGACAAGTTGGGAAATATTATCAAATTACATCACAATTCTGTGGATGATGGAGATCTAAAATAAAAACATAAAGTGCTGGAGAAACTCAGCAGGTCTGGCAGTATCTGTGGAGAAAGAAACTGTGTTAATGTTTTGAGTCCCGTACGCATCATTTCAGTAATCTGGAAAATGATGGTTTTCATGCTGTTGATCTCAACAGAGGAATGGTGAATGTAGCAGATGGGTAGGCGGTCCAGAGAAAGGGGAGTACTAAAGTGGTAGAGAAGCTTCATAGATGAAGTGTGGTATATGTTACCAGCAGAAAATAGGCTAAGATAATCGTTATAAATAATACCCTGGGGTGTGGTATGTAAAGTGGAAGACTATGTTCATGTTCTGAAGTTGTTGAATTTAATGTTGAGTTCTGCAGGTTGTAAAGTGCCTAAGCAGAAAGTGAGGCACTGTTCCTGTAGCTAGTGTTGGGCTTCACTGAAATATTGCAGCAGGCCTTATGACAACGTAAAAACAAGACAGTGCATTGAAATGGCTAGCAACTGGAAGATTAGGGTCATTCTTACAGAGAAGTGTTCCACAAAATGGGCACTCAGTTTGTATTTGGTCTTGTTATTTGATCTTGTTAATGTTGAGGAGACCACATTGTGAGTAACGAGTATAGTAGACCAAATTGAAAGACGTACAGTTAAGCCATTGGTCGCCAGGAAGGGTGCTTGGGGTCTTGGATAGTGATGAGAGAGGAGGTAAAAGGGCAAACATTACACCACCGGCAATTCCCCTTCCTCTCAGAAAAACAGCAAGGCTCCCCTAGTTTGCACTTTACACCCCACTCGTCTGGCATTCAAAGAACATCCTCTCTCATTTCTGCCACCTCCAGCATGCCACAACCAAAGATTAAAATCACCACCTGTACTTTCACTCCTTTTAAAAATTCACATCTATTTAATCTTACAGTCAAAAAATATATCTCACAAATGCGTTTCACAGCTGTCTTGTCACAATGAGTAGTTGTCACATTTGTAATTCTCTATTGCTGTTTGTCTATGGCTATATTTTGAATGATTTTTAAACCAAGATCTAACCTACATTGCAAGGAACAGACATATGCATTCGATGCAGAAATAATCAATTTAGCCCTTCAGAGCTACTTTGTGATTCAATAGGATCATGGCTGATCTGTTGGAATTCCTAATACCACATTACCATCCATCTCTGATAACCTTAGATTCTTTATAGGCAAGGGATTCTATTTAGTTCCACTTTAAAAATATTCAATAGCCCCAACTCCAAAATCTTCTGAAGCAGAGTTACAAAGTTGCACACTACTCGTTTAAAAAAAACTTCCCTTCATCTCTGTTCTAAAAGGGAGTCCCCTAATTTTTAAACAGCACCCCCTATTTCAAGGACTCAGCTGGAGGAAGAAACATTTCTCATTCAGGATTTTTTATACTTCATTCAAGTCAGCCCTCACTCTTCTAAGTTCCAGCAGAAACAAACCCAGTCTGTCCAACCTACCTTTCTCAGACAATGCACACATTCCAGGTATCAACTTAGTAAACCTCTGAACTGTCTCCAATACATTTCTGTCCTTCCTTAAATAAGGAGACCAAAACTGCAAACAATATTCAAAGTGTGATCTCACCAAAGCTGAGTATAACAGTGGCATAACATCTATATGTTTATGTTCGGTTCCTTTAGTAATAAAGAATAGCATTCAATTAGCCTTCCTAATTACTTGCTGTACCTGCATACTAACATTTTATGACTCATGCACAAATTGATGTTAAGTTTTGCACAAGGCAATTTGAAGGACAGCATGGATCTCAGTTGTTATGCCACTATTCCTTCCTAAACTAACTGTCAAAAGCGGCATAGATCATTCATCTCATCGGCTGGTTGTTGGACATTGTTTTCAGCTGGCTTTTAAACGTGACTGTCCTTCTTAACTAATTCAGTTATTATGCTTTATTTTAGAACGTGGTCCAAAATTGTAGAGATAACAGGTCAACGTTGCAAAATAGTGCACCAACTCAAATTTCTGCATTAGCAGAGATAACGAGGTGTAGAGCTGGATGAACACAGCAGGCCAAGCAGCATCAGAGGAGCAGGAAGGCTGACGTTTCGGGCCGAGACCCTTCTTCAGAAAAGGGTCTGAAGAAGCGTCTAGGCCCGAAACGTCAGCTTTCCTGCTCCTCTGATGCTGCTTGGCCTGCTGTGTTCATCCAGCTCTACACCTTGTTATCTCAGATTCTCCAGCATCTACAGTTCTTGCTATTTCTGCATTAGCCGTTTAGTTTAAAGCTCATTAATTCCTAATTCCGTATTGAGATTTTGAACTAATTGCACCATATATTCCCCCTCTACCTCTCTGTCTTTCTCGGCTCATTACTTGGTTTTTCCAAAGGTCAGAGGTTATCTACAATCCAAACCTACAATTTTTCTCCCATTATCGCACAACTGTGTATGAAATATTACTTCTGTTATTACTTTTAATTACAAACTGACAATGTTACAAATATAATAAGATGTCAAATAAAATTCAAAATGAAAAGTAACTCATAAAATATAGATGTAAACTCTGCCAACAATTTTCCTTATCCACTTTCACATAATGTATTAGTTTGAAAGCAGTTCACTGTTATGTTTTTATTTATGTGTGCTTTATTATGTGCACTTAGTTATAAAACAAATGAAACTATATCGGAAAGACTTTATTCTGAAAAGTATGCGAAGATATAAAACAGATTGATGTGCTGTAGTGCTGCAGTAAAGGAAATGTCCTCAATTTTTACTTTGAATGTTTTATGTTATAAATGCAGCAAAGGGTTTTGTAAAATCAACAGTACCCCTAGAGAGTTAAAGCTCTGTCCCTCCTTTTCTTATTGACCTACTTAGGACAAATAGAATCAAAAAACTTTCATGCTTCCATGTTTTTTTGTCAATTTGCTTCCCCAATGGCTACATTTTTTTTTTCATGTTTGACTTTTCATTTTACTTTTATAGATCTCAATTTTTGTTGCTTAAAACTATTTCCCTATTTTGAACATTTCTCTCCCACTCATGTTGTAGCAATACTCTGCCAATTGTGTTGTAGGATAAAATCCCTATGATTTGGATGTCACAATATCTCTTTATCCATTGTACTATTTGTCATCAAATATGAACTTTATTGCACTAATTAACAAAGTTTTTTTTAAAAAAGTATACACAGTGAAACGAGTTATGCCTAACGGGTGTGAATGTTTTGCTGGCTGTGGGATGTTAACATCAGGATCATACTGGGTCAATGTGCACTTTGCTGGTCTCTTTAAAAAGTCCAAAATCATTACATCTTCTGAACTGAAACCCAAAGTTTCAACATTAGTAAAATACGTAAGTGCATATAAAGCAACTTCTAGCACAGTTTACTTATTTTTGAGGACTGTGCAATAACATTTCTGAAGACTAACTTTTGTATTTCTTTGATATCACCAAATGATACCATTGCCACTTTGCCTGAAAAGATAAGGGGTTAGAATAGGGTGGGAAGCAGTGTAGGTAGCCAACATTACCATTTGTGGAATCTTGATATAGGCACAGAGACTGCCATGTTTTACATATTACAGCAATGACTACACTTCAATCTATTTCATTTGCTGTAAAGCATTGTATGATGAACTGAGCTACTGAAAAGTGCTACGTAGCACAAGGCTTTCTTTCTTTTATTTTCTCCAATAGTATAAATCTACCGCAAAGATATTTGCATAATATCTTTTTTATACAAGACTTCGAGGCTGTGCGTGTGTTTTATCTTGGTCATGTTTACAATCTAATCGTGAATTTGCATATTAAGTTGGTATATTACTGCTATAGTTCGTGAACTGCGAGCCTCTGTTATACAGACTATTTTATTACTGTCCTCAGTTAGTACTTGTAGCTCACACTGTAACATTTAACACACATGATATTATCTGTTAATATATTTACTGGAGAAAATTAATTTTATTTGAGAGTGCAAAAGCACAGCACATCCGAATTATGAAACCTGTGGTTGATTACATGAGCAGCTAAAGGATGCATGCACAATTAGTACAGGACTGTTTACAATATAGTTAAGATTGGGTACACTGCTGCCAGAGTTACATACAATGTGCATTCCCATTCATTCCTTCCAGCTTCTCTTGATGACTGATGTATTCATTTTGTTTTGTGGGAGATATCTAAATAATTCAGTAGATTTTAGCGAGGAAAGCATTAACTTCCTGGTAGCATTCAATGTGTTTCTATTTTCCCGATAAAAATGTGCTGACTGTTCACTTTTGGTTACAAATGAAGGTGCTGCTCCAGTGAGATTTTCTCTCCCTAGCTGACGTAGTGCATTTTACCTTAGTTATGCCATCATTTTGATACTGTCAACAAATGTGGCATATGGTGACATCAGGGGATGACTTTCTGCCAGTTTTTAAGCATATTTGACTGATATGAATATATGGACAAGGGACAAGGGAACAGACATGCTCCACCATTCAATAAAATCATAGCTGATATAATTATCACCTCAAATCTACATCCTTCCACCAGTTCTCAATAATCTTTCGTCTCCTTGGTAGCCAAGAATCTATCTACCTCTGCCTTAAAATATTTAATGTTTCTGCATCAAATGCCTTTTGAGAAAGGGAGGTCCAAAGACTCTCAAACCTGTCAGAGAAATAAATGTTTTCTCATCTCAGTTTTACATGGGCGCCCCTTTACTTTTTTAACAATCATCACTAGTTCTAAATTCTCCTACATAACGATAAACCTTTTCAATATCCACTTGGTCAAGTTCCCTCAGGATCTTTCAATTAAATCACCTCTATCTTCTACACTCCAGAAGGTACAGATCTAGTCTGTCTAGTCTTTCCCCATAAGGCAATCCATTTATTCCAGGTATTGGTTTGGTAAACCATCTCTGAACTGCTTCCAATGCAAAAAACATCCTTCCATAAGTACAGTGACCAATACTGTACACAGTATTCCAGATGTGGTCTCACAACGTTTGGTATAACTTAAGCACAGTCTCCGTACTTTTCTAACCAACTAATTCAGAAACAATATTACACAGCTCTGGGACAGGTTGGACTGGAACCCGGGCCACCTGGTCCAGAGGTAGGGACACTACCATTGCAGCACAAGAGGGCCCCCATAACCTCCTTACTCTTGCATTCAATTTCCCTCACAATAAACCATTATATTCTTTTAGTTTCCCGAATTACTTGTTGTACCTGCATACTAACCTTCAGTGAACTCAATGAATCATGCATTGGGACAGCCAGATCTGTCTCCATTTCGGAGCTCTATAACTTCTCACCATTTAGATAATATGCTTCTTTTTTATTCTTTCTGCCAAGATGGACAATTTCACACATTCCCACATTGTACTCTATTTATCAGGTTGTTGTCCACTCACTTAACCTATCTATGTCCCTTTGTAGACTCCTTATGTCCTCGCCACAACTCACTTTCCTACCTATCTTTCTATAGTTAACAGGTTTAGCTGCCATGCCTTTGACATCTTCGTGCAAGTTATTGATATAAATTGTAAAACGTGAAGGCACTACCATGACCTCTGTAACACACCACTTGTGACATCCTGCCAGTCTGAAAAATATTTATTTATTCCAAGTGTATGTTTCAAGTTGGCAAGCCAACTTTCTATCCATGGCCAATCTTAATCCTGCACCTGAGCTTTTATTTTGTGCAATAACCATTAATGCTGGGATATGTTGGGGAAATACTTCATGGAGAAACTTTCTGCCATTGTACCTGCAAGCAGCAGCACTGAGTCTAACTTGGGACATCAATCTTTTATTTCCAACGTTATAACAACAGGGAAAGATGGGGCCATATTGTTGTGTTATGTATCATGTCAGAGAAAATGTGTGATATACTGTTTGGAGACACACTTATGATATCATCACCATATCAACGTATATGACCTAACAGCACACAGCTCTCAATCTCCAATTTATTGAGCCTTGTCATCCTGTGCCATATCATGGTGAGGAAATTATGCTGTAGTTCATCCAAATAGCTTAGCTTGACCCCAGATATGCAAGTAGCTTTTGTTATCAAGTGCGTATGTTGATAATAAGTGTTTGAATAGAAGTGTGTTCACTTCTACAGCCATTTGTGATCCACATCTCATCCCGATATTATGGGAGTTAATGTAACTATCACAGCAGGGCGATCAGCATGTCATGCCATCTTAAGTTATGGGGGGCATGTCTCATATAAATAGGGAAGACTGTTAGTAAGAAATGTTGAGACACCAATGAACGTTAGCTGAAATTCTGAAAATTTTAAATTCAAGATTACAAAACCACAAAGCATTATAAAATGTTAAGTCAATATATAAACTGTTCTTAGATTTAAAAGGACAACTTCAGGTATTGCGAGGTTCAGTTAATTGAAACAATTGGTTTAATTCAACAATGTGCTCTTCTTCACAGTTCTTTTCGAATTGTGGGTGTCAAATTTATGGCAAGTCAAGCAACTGGGATTTTCTCACTCAATTGCAGTGGAATTGAAGCAAATAGTGGTGAAATAATGTCCAACATGCAACTCCTTACAGTGCAATGGTGCAGTAAACTTGCTGTTAGGGTTTAATCTGAAAATAGTGTACAGGATGTTACGGAAAATGATGCAAATTCCATAAATGGAGGATGACATTGGTGTAATTTGCATATTTATTCATAAGGTAATTGATCATTTAGCTTCATATCCAGTCACAATATGCAGGTTATGTGATTTAAGTTTTACATTGTCAAATGTGATTGTTTAGGCCATTCTTTCCCATTTGAGATTTTTGATGGAATAAGTGAAATAAGTACATAGCAATAAGGGTTCAGTAGTGAAATGCAAAGTAGTAATTCAATGGAGAAACTCTGGTGATTTCAACAAGAATGTAAGATTAATAATAGTTTATACTTTAGTGCTGCAGTCACCAATTCTATACTCCATCACTTATTGTCAATCTTTATCTTCCACCTCATTTTCTCATGCTATCTTTTCTGGTGTATCATTATTAGTGTATAGCCCATAATGTCAAAATCTTTTATGGCTGTGAAATAAATTGTGCTATAAATGAGCAAATCCACAGCCTGTTGTAGATTGCTGAGCATGGAAATGGGCCATATGCACGGCTGTTGATTGGGATCCAGACTTGGAATGCTGTAGATGCAATCTGGGGAGAGCCACCTGGTATGGCAGAGGTGGGGTGGGAAAAAGAGGAAGATGCAATGCAGGAGCAGGAGAAGGGAGCTGCAATGCAGGAGCAGGAGGAAGAGGCTGCATTGCAGGAGCAGGAGGAGGCTGCAATGCAGGAGGATGAGGCCGCTATGCAGGAGCAAGAGAAGGCTGCAATGCAAGAACAGGAGGAGACCACAATGCAGGAGCAGGAGGAGGAGGCTGCAATGCAGGATCAGGAGAAGGAGGAAGCCTGCACAAAAAGGAGGTGGAGGCTGCAATGCAGGAGCAGGAGAAGGAGGATGCACTGCACGAAAAGGAGGAAGAGGATGCAATGCGGGAGCAGGAAAATGAAATGAAGGAGCAGGAGGAGGCTGCAATGTAGGAGAAGGAGGAGGCTGCAATGCAGGAGCAGGAGGAGGAGGAGAATGCAATGCAGGAGCAGGAGGAGGCTGCAGTGCAAGAACAGGAGGAGGCTGCAATGCAGGAGCAGGAGGAGGAGGCTGCAATGCAGGATCAGGAGAAGGAAGATGCACTGCATGAAAAGGAGGAGGAGGCTGCAATGCGGGAGCAGGAGGAGGCTGCAATGCAGGAGGTGGAGGCCACAATGCAGGAGCAAGAGAAGGCTGCAATGCAAGACAGGAGGAGACCGCAATGCAGGAGCAGGAGGAGGAGGCTGCAATTCAGGAGCAGGAGGAAGAGGATGCAATGCAGGAGGAGGAGGCTGCAATGCAGGAGCAGGAGGAGGTGGAGGCTGCAATGCAAGAGCAGGAGGAGGAGGCTGCAATGCAGGGGGAGGATGAGGCTGCAATGCGGGAGCAGGAGGAGGTGGATGCAATGCAGGAGCAGGAGGAGGAGACTGCAATGCAAAGCAGAAGAAGGCTGCAATGCAGGTGGTGATGGAGGAGGCTGCAATGCAGGAACAGGAGGAGGATGCCATGCAGGAGCAGGAGAAGGATGCTGCAATGCAGGAGCACGAGGAAAAGGAGGATGCAATGCAGGCCCAGGAGGTGGCAGCTGCAATGCAGGAGCAGGAGAAGGATGCTGCAATGCAGGAGCACGAGGAAAAGGAGGACGCAATGCAGGCCCAGGAGGTGGTAGCCGCAATGCGGGAGCAGGAGAAGGAGGATGCAATGCAAAGCAGAAGAAGGTTGCAATGCTGGAGTAGGCGGAGGAGGCTGCAATTCAGGAGCGGGGGAGGATGCAATGCAGTAGCAGGAGGAGGATCCAATGAGGAGCAGGAGAAGGAGGCTGCAATGCAGGAGCAGGAGGAGGAGGCTGAAATGAAGGAG
>JAHRHZ010000099.1:11436092-11460483 GCA_024137785.1 Ginglymostoma cirratum
CCATTTCTGAAGAAGGGTCTAGGCCGGAAACGTCAGCCTTCCTGCTCCTCTGATGCTGCTTGGCATGCTGTGTTCATCCAGCTCTACACCTTGTTATCGCTGTTCTTATGAGGTGGGTTTTGACATTTGTCAGTTTGCTGACTTATCAGATGGGGTTGATCGCTTGATTTCTTTCTGGTGGAGAGATCAGTGAATTTTCTTACATTGGTGGATTGTTGATAAACACTTCAAGTTGTTGATTACTTTCTGGATTTGGATGATCTTTTTAGAATTCTGATCAATTTGTACTACACTAATATAACTGTTGCCTTGTTGTATTCTGAATTAATTAACATTGTAACGAGTTATCTCGTTCTAAAACTAAAAGCTATTAAAGGTTCTGCTGTTCTGAATGATTTTGTTTTACCAATCTGGTGTCCTCATAGAGAAGAATAAAGGTATCCTTTCGCAAGATTGTTAAAGGAATTGTAGAAGATCTGTGGACAGAAATTTTGCAAAATAGCTTCAATCAATATGAGTCAATGATGTTTTTGACTGTATCAAAGATGGCTGCCATGATGGTAGCCGTGATGTGGAAGTGCTGGTGTTGGACTGGGGTGGACAAGGTCAGAAATCACACAACACCAGGTTATGGTCCAACAGGTTTATTTGAAAACACAAGCTTTCAGAGCCTCTCTCCTTCAGGTATTAGTGAGAGAGGTAGTATCAGACACAGAATTTATAAGTAAAACACCAAAGGGTCACACCACTGATCAGGATGTATTAAACAAGCCTGAGAGGCTGTTAAATCTTTAATCAGTGTTTCATACATTCTGATCAGTGGTGTGACCCTTTGATTTGTTACTTATAAATTCTGTGCCTGATACTACCTCTCTCACTAACACCTGAAGAAGGAGCGAGGCTCCAAAAGCTTGTGTTTTCGAATAAACCTGTTGGACTATAACCTGGTGTTTTGTGATTTCTGACCTTGCCATGATGGTATCTTTGTTTCTTTTTTCCTCTCTGTTCCTGAGATATTTTCACATCGAATTCCACACTGAGTTCAGATTCATGCCATTTTATTGTTTCTGGTGTTGTTGGGTAGCAATTAAAATTGATTAAACCTATTACCTGCTGAATAGATCTTGTGTTTCACACCCAAACCATTGATATAATGAAGACTTCATTGTTAGGGCTCTGAAACTTTGAATTTCAAAAAATAATTTCATTTTTTTTTCCACTTGATGCAAAGTAAATCGATTTCTGAAGGACTTTGTTAATTTGATTGTTACTTTTTTCCCCAGATAAATAGTCTAAAACTGCTAAATGACAGCCAGAAACCTAGATTTTCAGGGTTTTTATTTAATCTCAGAGTTTGAATCTGCTTTGTGTGACTGACATTCAGCCTAATTTCACAGTGTTCGATTCTGAATAATCCTTTTGGCTTTTAATACTCTAACTGCTTTTTCTTTTCCCTTAAAAGCATGTTCCCCAATGACTGGCCATAAAATGTTTTTATTGACTTACGTTGTCTTTGGTGGTTTCTCTGCAGGATTTTTCTGTTCTGAAATGTTTTCTTCACAGTGACTGTGTGGCTCTGTTTGACTGTTTCTCATCTTAAAGCTCTATCAATGATTTATTTTCTTAAATTATTTTCTTCTCCAAATGGTTTCATGTCTACTTCTTGATCTTCACTGCTGCCTTGGTTTTCAAAATAGTGGTTCCCAATACTTCCATATTTTTGCTACATGGCTTTAGGCTCGCAACCACGAGTTTGGTAACCTTGCTCTGGAAAAAAATGTTGCTAAACTCCAGGGTTGGAGGGTTTGAACTATAGGGAAAGGCTGACTAAGCCGGGACTATTTTCCCTGGAGCGTCGTAGGTTGAGGGTTGACCTTACAGAGGTTTATGAAATCATGAGGGGTATGGATAGGGTGAATTCCCAAAGTTTTTTTTAGGGGAGTCCAAACTAGAGGGCATAGGTTCATGGTGAGAGCGGCAAGATATAAAAGGGACCGAGGAGCAACTTATTCACACAGAGGGTGGTGCATGTGTGGAATGAGTTGCCAGAGGAAGTGGTGGAGGCTGGTACAGTTACAATGTTTAAAAGGCACCTGGATGGATACATGAATAGGAAGGATTTAGAGGGATATGGGCCAAATGCTGGCAAATGGGATTAGATTAATTTAGGATATCTGGTCAGCATGGACGAGTTGGACCAAAAAATCTGTTTCCGTGCTGTACAACTCCATGGCTGTATGACTCTAAATGGTTGGAAAAAGATTTGACAACTGCAGTATCATGTGAGAAATTGTAGAGTAGTCCATTTCAGAAGGAAGAATAAAAAAGAAGCATGTAATCTGAATGGTGAGAGATTGCAGAGTTCTGAAATGCGAAGAGTTGTGGATGTACAGGTGCGTAACCTCACCAAAGATTACTTTGTATGTAGAGCAAATAAATAGGAGCGCAAATAGAATATTATTGTTTATTCCATGAGGGATTGACTTGAAAGGTAAGATTATGCCTCATTTATATGAGACAGTAGTGAGAATATGCCAGTTTTGTTTTCATCATTAGTCTCTTTATTTAAAGAAATATATAAATGAGTTGGAGATAACAAGGTGTAGAGCTGGATGAACACAGCAGGCCAAGCAGCATCATAGGAGCAGGAAAGCTTGACGTTTCAGGCCTAGACCCTTCATCAGAAATTTCATCATCATTTCTGATGAAGGGTCTAGGCCCGAAACGTCAAGCTTTCCTGCTCCTATGATGCTGCTTGGCCTGCTGTGTTCATCCAGCTCTACACCTTGTTATCTCGGATTCTCCAGCATCTGCAGTTCCTATTATCTCTAAATGAGTTGGAAGCAGTTTGAAGAAGGTTTATAGGACTAACATCTTGAATGGGTGGTTTATCCTGGAAGGAATGGTTAGACAGGTCAGGCTTGTATTCGCTGGAGTTTAGAATGCTAAGAGGGAACTTGATTGAAACATATAAGCTCCTGAGGTATATTAACAAGGAGGATTTAGAAAAGATGTTTTCTAATGTAGGAGGATCTAGAACCAGATATCACTGTTTTAAATTATGATGTCATCCCTTCAAAAATGGTAAGGAGAATTAGTTTCTCAGAGGGTTGTAAGCCTTTGGAACTCTGCTTCCACTGCATTATGAGGAAGAGAGACTTTGAATATTTTTAAGGCAGGAGGTGAAGAGTTATCAGCAAGTAATCAGATCAGCCATTTGAATGGCCAAGCACATCTGAGGGACTGAATGGCCTACTTCTAATTTATATGTCCACTTGAGGAACAGCTTAAATTGGGACTGCAATGGCCATCCAAATCAGAACATGGCCCACATGCTGAACTCTTGCCCTGATAAATTTGTGTTAGCACAACGACCACTTACAGTGCGTGAGCTGAACCCTATTGAATAGATTTTAACTTCAACATCCATCACTGCTTTCATACAAATAAAAAAAGAGTACTTATCAATGATCAGGAAAGATCATCCTCCAAGAAGCTCCAAGATTAATTATGATGGTATAATTAATTGGTCAAGATCAGCCAACTTAGCTTAAAAGAAAGGGAATCAAACCTGGGTCTTCTTGATTTGTATGACTCTGTTCTGAACCAGTCAGTGCACATCCCAAATGAGGTGACTTTTGTACATTTTATAAGGTTTTGTGCCTATTCCTTTTAAACTGATTGGTAAATATCAGTGGGATTGCTATTATTTATTGATGTCAATGAAATTTCTGGATTGCAGCCACGCAACAGAAATTCACTGACTAAATATAACTGCTTATGTGTTGAGAGTACTGCCCCAACTGTTCTGGACAAGTAGAACATAACAGTCATATAATTTAATATGTTAATTTTCCCAATTCTTTCAATGAAGTTGCATTAAAATCAATAACAGAAGAGCCTCAAATGAAACTGAACTGTGCAACTTTGAAAAAAATACATTGGAACAGCTGCTGCTGTTTGATGCTTATTTTCTGTCCAAGTAAAAGTGCTTCTTTTCCATACAATATGAAGTGACCATGATACTTCCTGGTAATTAACTGTAGTTAGCATTTGCAGCAATGACAAGTCAGAACTGACCTTCAGTGAAGAAAATGTGGGCACTGTCATATGCCCTGGGTGCACATCGGCCATACAAAGGTAGGGTTTCACTACTTTTGCCTGCTGTTAAAGGGAGGCCAAACTTTGAATTGGTTTTGAAAGCTTTACTACCCCTCTTACTGCCAACAATACAGCTGGCCCCATCTAGGGGCCTACTGTGTTCACTAAAGCTGCCTGTTCCAGGTGATAGGCAATTTAAGAAGAACAGAATGAGAATCCTGTGTGACAAATAGGGGCCCGATTACCATTTTAGTTTGATGCAGATCAGTGCGATCATTTCCACAGGTGAATGAATGAAAGAGGCAGGCCAAAGACATGTTTCAAATTATTTTTCCAAGCTGAAGTGAGAATTTGGGTCATATTTGTGAACATGAATACCACGTGATTTACACCTTGTTGGATGATGGATCAGCACAACTTTACGGTCATAATACAATGAACAAAATCAGCCTCCTATTTGAGGTGTATGTCCTCAGTATGCAAAGTAATGAAGCGATTTCAAATAACAAACGCCAAAAACTATTGTTTTCCAGAGACAGATTTTCATTAGGTAGTCAAACAAATGGTACTGATTACAGCCCAATCTGTATTTCAGAACCTGAGTATTACAGAATGGTTTCATCTGCTTTAGATTGAATTTAAAAACAAGCTAGCTGTGTCGCCAGTGTTTTTATGTTACAGAATACATTTGCCTCCTCAGAAAAGGATTATTTTTAATATGAAGTGTATTTAATGGACTGCAGCCTTCAATTCCTTCTTACCAAAATGATGCTTTACTCCTGAAACTCAACAGTTGTAGCACATTGTCATTCCAGGATATTGCCCATGTCCCACTTTGTGCTGCACCTGAAAATTTGCTTGAATTCAGTTGAGGTGGAGAGGATGTTTACATGTTGACCTCGGAGGTAGCCCAGAAGGTCATTGTGAGTGTAGAGATCAAAGAGAAACCTGACAGAGTCCAGACTTTTATGGCATTTTGCTAACGATGGATGAGACTTTGCACTTTTTATCGTGGCTGCAATTTTTTCAGTAGGCTTAATCTAGGCATTTACTTGGGCGAAAATTGGAAATCAAGCTTCAGCAATGGCCTGCGTCATTTTGTTTGTGTTGCCAGTAGGCACCTCTGATGGAATCTTGTGAAACACGTGGGAGTGGGAAAAGAGGCTAGCAGGTTCATTCAACTGAGCAGGAGAGGCAAGAGGTTCAGGTTCCTGATGATGAAGTGAAGTTGGTGGCAGACAATCATGTTTTCTGGCAGCAAGTGTTGGGGACCTCTTCTGAATACATTAGCATGTCATGCATCTATCCATTAAACACAGCCCCACCAGATGTAATTTTACCTGTAGACTCAAGTATACAATAAATGAGAAACACATACATTCAGATTCACTATTGGTAATAGGAAGTTTGCAGCAGACAATATGGGGTTTCTAGTGGATTCCTGTGAGAAGAAGCATTGATGTGTTGACATCAAGCGGTGGCTGTGAAAAGGGAATGGGGACATTGCAGGCGATGGATATCAATTAGTGATAAGCTGTTAGCAGTTACAGGAGTGTGAGGTAGGGGAGAGACTAGTGACAGACTAGAAGGTGAGGCGAGTGCAGAACAGGGCATCACAGCATTCCCACAAATCCAGAGGCAGATGACTGATCAGGGTGGAGGCATAATCACAGCATTTTCCAGAATGACTACCTACTCACAAGTAGTTCTGGTAATGAAACTGAACTAGTCCAAACTTCAGGCAAATGTTCTGGGCACATGGGTTCAAATCCCACCATAGTAGATGGTGAATTTTGAATTCAATTAAAAACCTAGAATTAAAAAAAATGCTTAATGGTGACCATGTAACCACAATTGATTGTGATATAAAAAATGCATTTAGTCCTCTAATGTCCTTCAGGGAAAGAAAGCTGCCATCCTTACCTGGTGAAATACACACATTTTCAGCCATGCGTTCAGTTTTTTTCTGCTGACTTGCTTCAAGACAGAGAACTCATTTTCTCTGCTTCTTTGTTGACTCTGATTTCAGCTACAGTTGTCAGTTTTGCTGCTCATCAACTGAAAAACGATATAGTTTCTAGGTGATATGTAGCCTCACTGATGGAATTCACTTTCTTGGCTTGAGTCCAACCACCCAGAGATTTGTTATTTCTTGGCTTTCCTGATGACTTGAGCGTATTTGGAATTCCAAATCCTGGCACAACATAGCTCTTCGAGCAACTGGTGAGGCAACTCCTTCCCAACCTCTCTTTGCAATATTCCATGACGACAATACCAAACCCCTAGGCATTTGGGTAAACCATTGGCATGTAGGTTGCATAAGAGACAATTCATCTGCTAGTATTCATCTTCAGTTAACACAATGCTCATAAATTCATTTTAATCCTTCAGAAATAGTAATCAGTGTCATTGGAGAATGGGGAGTGGCACTGCAGTTGAGATCTTTATAGCGCACTGCTTAACTTTGGCAAGCAATTTATTACTTTAGCTCACTCTTGTCTCTATGTCAGAGCATTTTGTATCTAGGCCCACAATCACAATTTAGGCTGGTACCTGTGTGGTACCAAGGGAGCATTGCTGAAGATGATGTTATTTTTGATTTGGTCTTAAACAGAAGCCTATCTGCTTGTTACGTGGATGCAAATTGTCCCATAACACAATCTAAAGATGTGCAGGGAATTCTCCTCCTGTTCTGGCTATTAGTCTTCTATGTGGTTCCACTTGGAAGTTGGTTACTTACTTATTTACTCCCCACGGGATCTTGCTATGTGAAAATTTAGTGTATAACCACAGTAACAGTGAAAGATGAAGTTATCTCCTGGAAGAAGCGAAAAAACAAAATCCAGATAAAAACCAAAACTAACCATGGAAAATAAAATTGGAAAATTCCTCTTTAGTTCCCCTGGATAATTAAAACTAGTCCAGGGAATCAACCTGGCCCTGCTAATTCTATACAGTGCTTACATTTTGAAAGCAATGGTTTCTGCCTTTGCCAAAAAATGCTAAAGGACATCTTGGAAAGCCATTATTGAAGTTAATTTTCTTTTGTTGATATGGTGACCCACTATTCCTCTAAAGTATTAAAAATATCAAAGTGACACTTTAATGCATTTTTTAAAGAGATTTTGCAATAAGTTACTCTGTATGGTTGTGCTTCCTTAACAACAAAAGTTGTCTGTTCACTCTAGCAATTTATCTTCTATTAATTTTAGCAGGTTGTCAAATATGTGCATTGCTTTCCTTGCCTTCTTTCCCATTAGCACTCTGACCCATCTCAGACATACAGTACATTTGTTATCCCACACTGCACCTTTCCGCTCCTCATGAACAACGTGCAGTAATCTCCCAAGTTAGAGTTATCATTCATGGTGGTGCTGCCAGCATGTTTTAGTCTCAGTGATGGAGTCCTGACTTGTGCCTTGTTTGATAGCCTACTTCATCACTCAGTCAATCAACAAAGCAAATAGCACAGCTGACCACACACATCAAACTCTTATATTGGTCTCTATTGTGACCCAATAAAAGTCAGTACTCTTGACCTGCACATAGCATTGGGGCCCTTTGTATGTCTTTCTGATCAATGGTGAAATCTTGTCAAGCACTCAGTCGAAGCACAGGATGTCACAATGTATAGCACATTTGGCAGATGCAAAGTGCTGGAAAAAAAAACCCAAATGCTTTCAGGCACTAAGGAAATGAATCAGTCAGAGGGTTAAAATGTCACAGTTTGACAAATAGAAAGAACAGTTAAAATGGCCCTTAAAGAGTTATACAGTCCTTCAGGGTTGGGCGATGAAGTGATGTTGGTAACAGTTTTTCATTGCTAATGTTACCATCAAAGCAGTTGTCCCTTCACATTCATGTAGAAAACTAAAGCCAAAGGAAACCATCATATGACCAAAACTGTCTGAAATAACATTATTGTAAAACATATGGTGAACTCATTTATAACCATCCTCTTCACATGTGTAAAACAGCTACCTCATTGAGCACTGACATTAATGAAACAATTTACTTGGATGGAAATTTTAACTCCAGGCGGTTAACATAGAGTGGGTGAAACACCTGTTCTGTTCCAATTTTGAAATGCTTACTTTTCAGCTATCCATGTTGTCAATTTTAGCTATCTAGTTATTTAAATTAACCTGTTCGGACACGTTTTGACACACCTCCATAAAGCTCCTTTCCAGAGGTAGGGACATTATCACGGTACCAGAAGAACCCAAAAATTTTAAACTTATTGCATTCGTGAAATTAGAGGATGATTTACCTGATTTGGACCTCAATTATATCACAGCTGCAAAGAGAAGACATTCTCCACAGGGCCACCTGGCGGCTACAAACAGGTCTGAAGAACAAAAGACCAAAATCGATAATTTTTAAAATAAAGTCCTTTGTAGGACCATGAAAAGCAATTAAGGAAAGTGTAAGAGATAGTAGGAACTGCATATGCTGGAACATCCGAGATAACAAGGTGTAGAGCTGGATGAACACAACAGGCCAAGCAGCATCAGAGGACCAAGAAGGGTCTAGGCCCGAAACGTCAGCCTTCCTGCTCCTCTGATGCTGCTTGGCCTGCTGTGTTCGTCCAGCTCTACACCTTGTTATCTAAGGAAAGTGTAAATTTCCCATCCTTGATCTTTATTCTTATTTTGGCTGAGAATTTGAGCAATGTCACTTCAATGAGAGCATTGCCACTCATGGAGGAGCCTGCAATTCACCAGACTATTTTGCCGGCCAGGAGCTAAAATTCCCATTGTGACCTCTGCAAGCATCCACGACGCTCCAGATCAGTTGACCTTATCTTGATGGAAATGTGTTTTTGACATGAAAGAGAAAAACTGGGGAAGCATGCATAGTTGTCACTCTCCAATGGAACACAGGGGTTATAATTTATATCTTAGAAATTGTGAGATTGTCATTTATTCCAGTGATATGTTCACTCACAGATCTTTTATTGGTGAGAATGTTTCTTTGAAATATTCTCCTATTATCTTTCTTCGCCCCTCATTTTGAATATTTAAAAATATTTTCTCTGTTGTCAGGTTTCCTGTCACTTTTTGATCTTTTCCTCATGACCTTTGTCACCCTCACACTTCGATTCGATGCTGAGGTTTTCTCACATTCTCTATCCCGTTTCTCACATGCTGTAAAGGGGAATTAAGTCACAGTTTTTCAAATATATTCCTTCGTGCTGCTGAATCATCAGCAGAAGGGCAGTGGGAGTAGCAGAGAAAGCTGGAAAAGAAATCAGAAAGTTCAGGGAAACAAGGGAAAACCGAGGAAGTGGATTCAAAGGGGCAGCAAAAGCAATCACAAAGTTGGGAGAAGGACAGAAACAGAAGTCAATCCTTTGACTAACTCATGCCAATGTATCAGTAATTTGTCCCCTTTTTTTTGCACTTTTATGAATCTAATAGTTTCCAGAATGTCCTCTTCAAATGGAGCCATGGAGCTAAGCAATTCCATAAATAACTCATTGTACTTATTGACATTGTCACAACTGAAACTGAGAGATTTGCAGTTGAAAAGCTACTGCTGTCATTTGTGAAAACCATAACATGTCAAGTATTTCATAAGCTTTCTGTAACTTTCCTAATTTTGCATCCTTTAGTCGTCTACTGTTTGCTTTTTCTTTAATTATATAGAAACTGCGGCCTAAATCCATTTTCTTCTACCCAAATAATTTCCCTTCATATGCCAACAATCTCACCAGTTTTGTCTCCAAGAAGTCTTGACACCTACTATAGTTTATTTGAGGTAGCCTTTGGAAAATTGAACACAATGAATTGACTTTCTTTACTGGACCAGGTATGTGTGTATGGTATTTCAGTATGGCAGGACACAATTATACTGCAAACAGTGATATGAGATTGGGTCACTCTTGATTTTGAGTCATTTGCACTGCAGTTAGGGAATCGCAGTTTGAGTTTGAAATATTGATTTTAAGTTACTATTGCAGCAGCGAGTCACATCAATGATATAACTCATTTTTATCGCTTCTTATTTGTGTCTTTGTGACAATGGGCTTGTGCTGTTCACAACACGTCTTTTTTAAATGATAAAAGCTTATTCGCAGGTGACAATGGTTAAGAACTGTTTATTTTAAGTTATGAGTCAACATCTTTCTATCAGAGTGAAGTAACTTGTTGGGTAAACTGTGTTGGGCTGGCAAGTTTCCTTCTGTGAAAGATATTTGTGATGGGGATGGTTTTATGTGACAATCCAACAGTGTTCATGGTCATTTTTACTGAGTCTTTCTCATTGATTGCGAGATTTATTTGATTACCTTCCATAGCTTTCTACATTAAAAAGTGAATGCACCTCAGGATTGTTGATCCGATGCTACCATCATTACATCCTCATAATGAAGATGATGGGCAGAATGTCATGAATTTCTGAATGAGGTGGTTGAATGGCTTGGATGCAGCAAATACAGCAAAATTTGGTCTCACAGGGATGTTTTTCTCCTTGCCTGATTTGCTGTATTCACTGCCTAAACAATATCACAGTGTCAGGAAAATCTACCATTAATGATAAGATGAGTTGAAATATCAGAAGCACAATGGGATAAAAGTTCATCTTGCAAGTAGTATTACACAGACTGCCTCTTTCATATCACGATACCACCACCATAGCCTGAGTCTACCTCTTAACAAGATCCAAGGGCAGTGACGTGGGCTAAACTGGAGACCTCTGGTTGTGAATGGATTCTGTTCTGGAGTTGATTTGTGTGCAAGTCAGAATACAATGCAAATTATTGTAAAGCAGCTGTTCATAACTACAGGAAATGTTTGGATATCAGGTCTTAAAATTAAACCTCAATGGAATTGTGTTTGTAAGTACAAGAGCTCATAAGTCGGACATTCATAAATTGGGGGCCCCTCAAGCAAGAATCATGGAAGAATCTGATAAGAAATCTGGTGATGCCAATCTCAATGTCAAGAACATCTCACTCCATCTTTTATGCTTCTGACAAGCATCATGTTAAGCTTTTTGCTAAGTAGTGCTGAGCTGCCAAATAAAGGGAATTACTGCTTGTTAAATGTCTTGTTAATGGCCCAACTCGCTTCATTAATATTCAGTTTCCTACCCTACCAAATGTGCCAAACAAGCCAGACACAAAGGGAATGCAACATGGACTTCCATGCAGGACACTGAAAACCCACTCCGCATCCCCACCAACATTGGCATCTAATATGTGCCAGCCTCTAAGAACCCTCGTGGCACATGTCCAATCCACCAAGGGAATACTTCTGAACTTCAATGCTGTGCCTTAGACTGTAATAGCAACTACTATTGTAATGCCACAGCAAGGGCACTATGCGCTAAGGAGGGCACAGCCAGCTCGTGGATGGACCAGGCTACATCTCAGGGTTCTGCACATTCTGAGCCTACAACAAGAAAGGGATACTCACAGCATCGATTCCCAGCCCTGTCTTTTTGTCCCCTCAGCTAGAGATACCAGACTTGTATTTCTTCTGTCTTGCCTTGTTGTTTGGTGAAAAGCTCATCATAGTTATCAGCAGGCCTCAGTCAAGTTGTGGGGTGGGGGTGGGGTTGGGGGGAGGGGGTGCTGGTGGGCAGAGATGCTATTAGTCATGGGGTCTCAGCACAGTGAGTCAAGGAAAGCCTCTGATACCAGTTTGCACTTGCTTAGTCAGCCACAAAGGGCAGCCAGAGTCAGGCTACTATTTGCATAAGGATAGAGGAGTCGAATGTTAGGCAGTCCATTATCCACCTTCCAACATTCTGCCCCATGGTGGGCTGTTATTGTCCTGGACTGAGAAAGAAACAGCTATTAAAATAAATGAAAATCAATAGCATAGCTGTTCTGTTTGGGGTGGGTCTCCTTGCAAGTGTGCTGGCTTAGCGGAGGCCATGCAGGATGAATGGTTTAGCAGGTTGGGGTGGGTGACAGTGCGTGAGGGAAGCAATTGCAGGCAATAGCGACAGTAATAGAGTATGAACCTTGCTAGGAAGTGGGTGTAGTAGCAGAAATAGACTGAGTATAAAGATGGTTGTACCCACACTGGCAGATTGGAGAAGGTCATTGACTTTCTTCCTATACTACTGGGTATTTCTTCAGGTTGCTAAAACTTTTTTAACCCAGGTGATAATCTGAAATCAGGCTGGCGTGATCTGGTGTTATGACCTTCATTACTGATCTTCGACCAGTCCTTCTGAAGGACCTCCAAGTCCCTGCCTGCAAAGCAAAGCAATGATTTCCTTCTGCCTGGAACCCTGCAACTCTGCTCTGGACTGACAGCACTAGTTTGGATGCACAACAGGCTTTTAAAGATGGTGCAAGGGAAGTGGGGAATTCCAGGATAACTGCTGAATGGTGATTGTTGCAGGAACAGTGTGCAATGAGATGGGGCCAGAATCAGACGTGACAGATGCCAGAAGAGTGGGAGGGGTAGTTAATGAGGTGAGTTTGGTTGAATCGGGTGAGAAATGCTGCTAAACCTCACAGCAGAAATCTCTCCAAAAACCTCAACATACATCTTTTTAGTTAAAGATAACAAGCATGGGGCTGGATGAACACAGCAGGTCAAGCAGCATCATAGGAGCAGGAAAACTTGACGTTTCGGGCCTAAACCCTTCATCAGAAATGGGGGAGGGGAAGAGGGTTCTGAAATAAATAGGGAGAGAGGGGGAGGTGGATAGAGGATGGATAGAGGAGAGGATAGGTGGAGAGGAGGCAGACAAGTCGAAGAGGCGGGGATGGAGCCAATAAAGGTGAGTGTAGGTGGAGGGGGTAGGGAGGAGATAGGTCAGTCCAGGGAGGACGGACAGGTCAAGGGGGCGGGATGATGTTAGTAGATAGGAGATGGGGGTGTGACTTGAGGTGAGAGGAAAAACAGGTTAGGGAGGTGGAGATGAGCTGGGCTGGTTTTGGGATGCGGTTGGGGGAGGGGAGATTTTGAAGCTTGTGAAATCCACATTGATGCCATTGGGCTGCAGGGTTCCCAGGCTGAATATGATTTGCTGTTCCTGCAGCCTTCGGGTGGCATCACTGTGGCATTGCAGGAGGCCAAGGATGGACATGTCGTCTGAGGAATGGGAGGGGGAGTTGAAATGGTTCGCGACTGGGAGGTGCAGTTGTTTGTTGCGAATTTTTAGTTTTTTTAGTTAAATCTGAGTGAAGATTCAGCTCCAAGAGCTTTTAAGTCAAGAGGACCAAATATTGAGTGTTGAGAATAACTAAAAGCTAACTTGATAAGATCCATTTTGAACTTCAGCATGAGAACAATTTCTGCTCAGTATTTTACACTTGTGTGAATTAATTCTACAACAACTGAAATGATAGCGTGGTCTTAGTGTTCTTGACCAACAGACATTTGAATTGTGTCTGTTGCATGCTAGTCTGAAATAAACAATCTGTGTTGTACCTCTTAGTTATCTCTTAGTTATCTCTTAGTTATCTCTTAGTACTACATGTACTTTTTGATATTCCAGTTTAAGGATTAACTGCTGTTTTTATCAGGAGCAATGCGCTGAATCTGAAGGAGTACCAGCAGCTGGTTTATGTCAAAAAGTCACACTTTGACTTCACATCTGTCCAGCAAGTTTACTTTAAACTACTCCCTTAAGTTTGTTAACTATTAGTGGGCTTCCTCAGCTTCCGGCATCTAAGCTGGGGGCCAACAAAGCTCGAGTCATGAAAGTGAAGAGGACTGCGCTGGTGTTTGAATGAGTTGAAAGCCCAGCTCACGCACTGCAATCTCTCACAGGAAGCAACAGATTTTCAAATCAGCATTCCAGCCTCTCCAGGGCTGCAGCGCTGGGGTGTCAGAGATCCTGTGTGCTGAGTGGAAGGCAGTGACATTCATTGGCACCTTGGGCTTTTAACTCATCCTTGAAAACACAAGATAAGAAGAGAGGAGAAGCTAGTGCTGGATGCATACTATAATGTTTGTGGTTATTTTAAACAGGTCATACTTCATTGGAAACAAGTCAATTGTTTCCCCATCCACTTTAGCCACTTTCAAAGTAGCTGCGTAAAAATCACATAGGACTTATTTTCACTCCAGTGCTGTCCAGGACACTAGTGTAAATTAGTTAAAAATGTTCCATGTACAGCTTTGGACATTAGTAGGTACAGACCACTGAAATTTGGGAGGTGACTTCAAATAGAATAATTAAATGCTTATAGTAGATCTGTAAGTATTGGGACAGAGAGTTAAAGCTCTCGCATTAGGCTGTGGACAGATTATATTCAGAGGTGCCTGAAAGCTGTGTCTTCTCAGAAAAAGAATGAGGATCTTTCATGACAGACGGAGAGGAGAGGGACCAAAGGCCAAGAGCACAAGCTGCAGATTGGAAACTAAAATCTATTTAATGAAGACTAATGTGGTTAGAAGAAGACACGTTGCCAGCACCAAGGTTGCTTGCAGCAGATCTGAGTAAATTGTCAAAATGTCTCAAACACCAATGAATCGCCCTTTTCTTTTCTCTTCTGTCTGCCGTTTCCCCCTAAAGATACAGATGCCTTTACATTCTGGAGAAACTGCCGGAGACTGTAATACCAAGCGACTCATCATCAGCTTGTTCCCTTTATCAGAACAGACTGCTTCATCTCCAATTATTTACCCAGCTTTTATCAATTCATTTCTTTCTAATTTGGCTAAGAGTCGAGACTAAAACATTTTGAATTGAAACATTTTTAGTGAAGTTTAATAAGCAGATCACTAAAAATATGGCAACAGTTTTTATGACGGATTTTTTTTTATGTAGGGACCATGTATGTTTGTTTGTCTAAATCAGAGGCAAATACTTTCAGTACTCTTCAGTTATGTCAAATTGTGCATCATTTATGTCTTTAATGTGGAGTGAGATAGTTGACTTTTTAAAATGAGACATGTCAAGTCCTAATTGCTCCTTTTACCGCAGTGGAGACAGAGCTCACGACACACAACTGGTCCTCGCTCCCCCAGCTGCTGCTTGTGCTATCCTGTAATCCAGTCGTCAGAAGGCATTATTCTTGCAAAATAGATCCTATTTTACCAGACTTTCATTGCATTACAATTGAATGACTGCCACATGGCATTGCTAGAAAGGTTTATGAAGCTCCATAAAGTTGAGTCCAACAAATTCAAATAAAATTCCTGGGCTCTGAATTGCCATAACAATCTGGCTGGGGTTATTAGCTCTGATAAAAACCGAAAGAACTGCAGATGCTGGCAATCAAAAAAAAACCAAAATTGCTGGAGAACCTCAACAGGTCTGGCAACATCTGTGGAGAGAAGTCAGAGTTAACATTTCAGGTCCAGTGACCCTTCCTGACAACTGATGGTATCTTGGAAAAAGTTGTTTCTTTTATGCAGAAGATAGGGTGGTTGTAAAGGGATGAGGAGTAATAATATGTGGAGACAGAACCCAAAAGGAGAGAAGGAACAGTTGGACAGACAAAGGAGTGAATAGAGGTCAGCCTAGGAGAATGAATTGTTGCTAATTGGGAGTATTAGTGGCTAACAATGGTTTGTGTTGGGGGTTGGGGTAAGGACATGGGAGGTGGTTATTCAAGCCCTAAAATTGTTGAACTTGATATTAACTCCAGAAGGCTGTAAAGTTCTGACGTGGAAACTGAGGTGCTGTTCTTCCAACCTGCACTGATACTGGTACAAGTGTGACATAGCTAACTCAAGTGTTGGGGGCCAGCACGTCATTAGTTGAACTGACCTTTTGCACTACCAGTGCTGTTTCCCTAAAATCAGCCTTGGTAAACTTGACATATGTGCCTTGCAGTAATTGATCCTTCCATATACTACCATAACTTTCACGTACACAGACCAGTGGCTGTTGAATGCACAGTCAAACTTGTTGCTAGCAAAGAAGAACCACCCCACCAACCTTTGGTCTGACTGACAGCAGGTACACTTTGTGACTGTATCTGAAATCCCAACAATCTCACTGCCTTCTAATCATTCCTGCCTGTTTGTTATTCTTCATGATCCTGGAACAAAAGCAGTGGGGCCTCAGGCTGAGAACTTCGCTCATTCATGTTGAACTCTTCTTCCGATTATTGTAGTTGAGTTGTGCAATAATTGGTTTAATGCCTCTACTAAAATAGCAGAGAGAAGAATTTCAGATCAACCTACTTATTATTGCCAAATTGGTGTCCCACATCATTGTTTCATGATTTAGATTCTTTCTGGTTGTCAGCCATAACCTGCATTTCTATCTATATATGGAAAACTTTTGGCAAAAAGCCATTGGAGATGTTGAATGTAATGTTGCAATCTTCTTCTCAACACACATTATGTGTTCTAATATGACCACTTGGAAGGGAAATGCTCAATAAACTTTAAACTTGCTGTCTCTGCACAGAATATAAATTGACTTGGCTCTGAGCAATATAGAATGGTAGAGGAATAGCTGATTACCTTACTGGTATCGTGAGTAATTCCCAGCTCTTTAACAGGCATCATGGAATTAATGCAGTGTGATGTCCTAACTTAATTTGTGCTTTTTAAAATTTGCTCTTAAGAAAATAATGTTGCAGCCAACATTTTAATAATTTGAGAAGATATCTAATTTTCATGATATAAAGAGCTTTAAGGTAGCAGCTACAGTACCTAACGAATTGAGTTTTGCTAAATTTGTCCTGGAAAATCAAAGATGATTCTTTATACTCCACTGTCTCCTGTTATGAAAATGTCCTTTGCAAATGTGGTGAAAAAAAATTACAATTACACAGGGCCTTTCATATCGTTAGTGTCAACCACAGTGCAGTAGAGCTCGCACATTTTTTTAAAGTTGTGCACAATTTAGTGGACACTTTGTGCAATGCAAGTTCTTACAGACATCAAATAAAGCAAGTGACTAGTTAATGCACATTGTATCATGGGATTATTTGTACTCACCTGAAAAGACAGAGGAGTGTCTCAATTTATGTTCCAATTCGAAAATGGCACCTCTAATAATTTGATACTTCATTGAATTTCATACAAGTGACTGGTCAAATTATTGGCCTAAATTGATAGTGGGCCTCAAAGCCACAATCCTTTGTTCCAGAGGTAGTTGCTCAACTAAAGGTACTACTTCAAGTAATTCATGATCTGTAACCCGATATTTCACATTTGCACGTTTGGAGTAATTAGATGACGCAGCATTTTCAGAACTTGGCTTTGAAATTGCTCGGTCGGAAGAGTAGAAAGCTTCATTCTTATGAGGTGATAAGGTTGTTGATGGTGTGGAGAAGGATTTAAAAACAGGAACCACTTTATATTGAGAATCTGCCTCGTTTTTTATGGACTGTCAAATTATTGAGAGTGCCCGTGGGTGCAATTTTCTGCCTGACTCAAGAATTCCTGGGAATTGTGTCCAGGGCAGATCATTGTGTAACTCACGCCTGCTCAGATGTGAGTCCCATCAAGGTCTTCTTAAAGTTTCCAAGCCTTGTCTGGATTCAAATAACTTAAGGAATACGAGAATCATCTTCTCTTAGGAGCATCAGGGCCAGTGCGCTTACAAATGTGATGTGTACACTACCATTATACAAATGATATTGACACCAGGTTTTAAAACAGTGTCATAAAACAAAAAACTGCAGATGCTGATAATCAAAAACAAAGATAGAAACTCAGCAGGTCTGGCAGTATCTGTGGAGCGAGCACGGTGGCTCAGTAGTTAGCGCTGCTGCCTTGCAGCTCCAGGGACCCGGGTTCAATTCCATCCTTGGGCGACTGTCTGTGTGGAGTTTACACATTCTCCCCGTGTCTGCATGGGTTTCTACTGGGTATTCTGGTTTCCTCCCACAGTCCAAAGATGTGCAGTCTACGTGGATTGGTCATGCTTAAATTGCCCATAGTGCTCAGGGATATGTGGGTTATAAGGGGATGGGTCTGGGTGGGATGCTCCAAGGGCCAGTGTGGACTTGTTGGGTCGAAGGGCCTGTTTCCACACTGTAGGGATTCTTAAAAAAAAAAGCAGTATTAACATTTCGAGTTGAGTGACCCACCTTCAGAATTTGTCTCTGGACCTGAAACATTCAATCAGCTTTCTCGCTACAGATGTGCTGAGTTTTTCCAGAAATTTCTGTTTTTATTTTGGAACGGGGTCCATAGCTTTGAGCTAAGGTGGACAGAATTCCTCTCCATCACATTGGAGTGGCAACCCCCTAAGTTTGTGGCTCTGCTTGTTTGTCGTCACATGGTCAGAATGCCCTCTGAACTTGGCTAGAAGCAAAAACCCTACCTGATTGACAATTGGATTGGTTAATAGTACAGTGCTTGCTTATGTTTACTTTTTATGCTCACTGTACTTGAATGGTTAAGTCTGGATTTGGACTCAGAGAAAATTAAAAACAATTGTAAAGAGCTGGAAGACATCTGTGGTGTGGAGGAGAAAATTTAAAGCAATGTGAATAAAACCCATCGACTACATAAAAATGGTGTCACCTCTCCAAGATAATGATAGTACTCAATAAGCATAGTTGCATTATGCAGTAAAAGACACACATATGCGATAGTAACTAATAATGCAAGCAAGTTACTTCAAAGTTCCTATTAATGCTGCTGCACGACTAGCATGCTACATGGAATGAATTTAGTGATGAGGAGTGATGCAAAGGCATGCATCGCTGACCTTGAAGAAAGCTGCCCATACAAATCTAGCGATCTCGGTTGTGTAGTTTCCTCCTTTTCCAATTGAAATTTGAGGTTGGTGCCAAGTCTAGAGGATGTCTTGACAAGCAGTAGCACTGATGTCTGGAGGTAGAGAGGTTTAAAAGTCACGTTGAAGTATTCACACAAAGCAAACTGGAATTTAAAAGCACTTCAAACTCTTACTTTCAATTTACGTTTTCAAATATCAAAATAATTTTGCTACAGTGATCCTATATAAGATGGAAGACAAATAAACAGAATTTCAAGAGAAAATAACGTTTCATTAACCTGTTTTAACATTTATGGAGAAGTTAGAAATACGGACAAATATAAAATTAACTGTTTGGGACCAGTAAGTGCAATGCAGCAGTAATTTTCTTCACTATTAAAAACCCAGCTATGCTTCATTCAATAAGATGTAACAAATTTTCCAGGTGTTTTTTTTATAAGAGAGAACAGCAGTAGAGTGGAAGTTTTCTTTGTTTCATGACTGTAATGGAGAACATTTACAGCACACCCCACAGAGGAACAGAGACTTACTGACAAAAACCTCAAGATTTCAATGCTATTTTATACATGAACAAATTCCTGAACTTGCCGAAATGAAACAGTGAATGCTGACATTTTGGCCATTATTACCACAGCAAAGTCCAGGCCAATAAACTTTCCCTTACTGCGTACTATTTGAAGCTCATTTTGAGTCCCCTCCTCCAGCAACAACAATACTGATGCCTACATTTCTCGATCAGTCATATACATTCAGTCAGACATCACGATGTAAGTGGCACTATAATATACACATGTAAGCAATCACAAGGTTCATATTTTAAAAATATTACAGTTTTTGAATGTTTCTTTTCAACATTCACAGATGATGACATAAACTATTGCACATTGTAGTAAGGAATTACACTACCTGGGTCCTTTTCTTTACCAGTACTCTTTTGAAGTAACCCTTAACTTTTCTATGGAAAACAGAGCCCTTGAAAGAAGAAGGAAACTAAGTTCAGTTGATGCTAAGTACCTGTCCCTAGACATTTTCCATATATTATTTAGCACATTTCTTTTCTCAAATTTGGTCTTAAAATAATCATTGTAAGGGCTCCTCGGTGAAGTCTGGCAAGAGCTCCATTTGCTCAGTGGAAGGGAATAAATTTGTGACATGAGATAAAGGGGTCCCCTTGGAATTTATTTCCTTGCCAATGTTTGCATGACTCTAGAAACTGTTCCTTTATACGGGACGTTAGCTGCTTCATTTCAGTCCCACATTATCTCTGCCGAGTACAGAGGGAAAATTAGAAAGAGTGTTTCCATCTGTCTGAAGAAGGAATGCACACAACCGGTTGAATTATTGGATATAAATCACAAGGGATCACTGGAATATACCTACTTCACTGTTTCAAAAAAAAAGGTTGCTTCAAAATGGAGTGTTTGAAGTTTTAAGGAAAAATGTAACACATTTTTGTTGAATGTAACTTAGAATCAATGGATTCATACTGTGGAAGGATGTTTGCTATGCACAAAGTGCATTGAAATTATAAATCTCAATCTTTGTGAAAAGCGTTATTAATTTACCTTGCCTAATGCACAAAGGAAATCTTTCTTAATGATGTCTATCTTTTGCCACAACAAGAAAATTGAAGTTATTTTGAAAAAACAAACAAAAAAAAAATTGAAGACTTATCCTGCACCTCTTAGCACAGGTATGAAAGAATTCCATACAACTGTAATTTAGGTACACAAATTATGCCTCACGATTACTCTGCCAGTATTGCTTTAAGAGACACAGTGCGTTAGTGTACATTTAAAAGACATGCTTATGACACCATGTCTGCATGTGACCTAGGGCTATAAATGTCAACTTAACTGATCACTAGAAGCATGACACACTCCTTGAAGTATGCTGCTCTGTTGTAATCTAACAATTTAATTTTAGCCTGGATATTTAAGTGTGTGCATTATTCATACTAATATGTTAATCCTGATTAAATGAGCCCTTCCTACCTTTCTTGAAAAATGGTGAGACATTTGTTGATTTCCAATTGTATGAACATGTGATCATTCAGCCTGCCGAGCCTGCGCCACAATTTAATACAATTGTGGCTGATCGAACGATTCAATATCTTTTCCCCATCTTTCCTCATAACCTGTTATGCCATTGGTAAACAAAAACCTATCAATCTCCACCTGAAACTCAAAGGCTGAGTTTCCACAGCCCTCTAGGATAGAGAATTCAACAGCTTCACAATCCTCTGAGTGAAAAAAAACATTCTCCTCATTTTGGTCCCAAATGGAAACCATCTTATTTTTAAAATTGTTCTTTCTCATTCTAGATTTCCAAAAACAGGGAAACATCTTACCTGCATCTACCCTGTCTGTCCTTTTAAGTATTTTGCAGCTTCCAAAGAGATCACCTCTCATTCTTCAAAAATTTTAGCGAATACAAGCCCTGCTTGCCCATTCTCAAAAATAATGTTGCTTCTTATCCTGCTTTCATATGGCAATAAAAGTCCAAAAGCTATACCTTGATTCCTCTTTGATAATGAAGTAACAGACATTACATGGATACTTCATTCTCCCACTTTCAGAAAACAGGGATGGGTAATCACAACCAAAATTTTATCTGCTACCAGTGTTATGCATGAGAACATAAATGTTTTGAGCAAAGTCCAAGTCCACATGATTTGTGAAAGCTTTGTTTCAGTTAAGCACACTCCATAAAATTCTCACACCACTGATGACCAGCTCCTCATAGTTACACAACTCATACAAATTAACCCTTCATTTATATGTCAGTTATCTGTTCCTCATTCCATGAGGTCTCATGTATCCCTTCAGGCCATTTCCTGAAGGTAACAATTTTCCTGATGATAACACTGAGCTTCTAGGATACCTTCATCATAGCTTTGTCTTCCACTGCATGGACTTTACAAGGTCTACAAGATTTAAAAAGACGTTACTGGGACTGGAAGATTTGGATTGTGGAGAGAAGCTGGATAGGGTCTGGGATTTTTTTCACTGGAAAAGAGGTGAGTGAGGGGTGACCTTATAGAGGTTTATAAAATCAAGAGGGGCATTTTCAGGATGAACAGCAATCGCCTTTTCCTTATGGTAGGGGAGTTCAAAACTAGAAGGCATATCTTTAAGGTGAGAGGAGAAAGATTTAAAAGGGACCCGAGGAGCAACCTTTTTACACAGAGGGTTGTTCGTATATGAAATGAACTGTCAGAGGAAGTGGTAAATGCAGGTACAACATTTAACAGACATTGGACAGGTACATGAATAGGAAAGGTTTAGACGGATATGGGCCAAACACAGGCAAATGGGACTGGTTTAGTTTGAGAAACCTTGTGGGCATTGACGAGTTGGACTGAAGGCCCTGTTTCCGTGCTGTATGACTGATTTCTAATGTCTATACATAGTAGTGACTTCTGCATGGGGTAAGTCAATGTATTGGCTCCCTGATCGGTATATAAGAGATTTTATAATGACTGTGTGGCCAAGCAATTTACAGGAAATGTAGCTCCTGTGCTGAGATCCTTCCTTGTTATTGTCCCTATGTCATCCCCTTTACCCCCTTCCTTTACCCATTCTGGCTTTTCAAAGTAGGCAATATCCTGATAATTCTCCTCGCTAGCCTACTTCTGTGCCACTGCAATTGCCTGGTTTCACTCATATTTATTTCAGGATAGGTACAACAATAGTTGTAACAGTTTTAAACCCTCTGTCTGCTCACAGTCACCTCTGGGTGCCCCAGTACACCCTCCTCTTTTTCTAAATACTGCCCCTTGGTAACATTATCAAGAAAGTGGGACAAAAAGGGATAAAATTATGATAATATTTTTGTCTCCTCTCTTGATTCAAATGTTGTTGCCACGTAGTCCCACTTCCTGTTCAATAATGTGATCTGGGCAAACCAGTAATTCTTGCAATTTGATGTCAGCATAACCATAGCCATGTTCATTTCCGACCAGTGTCAACATATCTGGATGTAAATCTATTAGACTGTTTAGTTGCATCCAAAAGCTAATTAGGATGTTGGTCAAAGACAGACGTCACATGACACCAGGTTATAGTCCAACAGGTATATTTAAAAATTACAAGCTTTTGGAGCACTGCTCCATAATGAGGTGAAGTCCCACTTTGAGCGAACAGTTTGTGGTGTCGATTCTAGCCATGATGCGGAGATGCTGGTGTTGGACCCCAAAAGCTTATGATTTTAAATAAATGTATTGGACTATAACTTGGTGTCATGTGACTTCTAACTTTGTCCATCCGAGTCCAACACCGACATCTCCACATCAGAGAATGCTGGTGTGCAATATGGCAGGGCCATTCAAATGTCTATCTCGTTAATCACTTCATCACTACGACTGCTTTCTTTCATTCCATAGCTTCACGTGTCTTCTTCTTCTAACCGCCTGACCTCCACCTCCTCATTGTTGAAACTCTAACCTTCTGTTGTGGATCCCATACAAAGTTGGGATGATGGGGAGGAGATTGAGTGTGGGGAAAGAATAATCTGCTGAAAATGGAGAGCTGAAGGGATAGATAGTTAATGCTGTGCTGCTGGTATTGAGATGGAATATTAATGTCAGTTTTACTGTTCAATCCATCAGGGTGGTGATAAACTGTAGCATTTCATTTTAGGCAAACAACATCAAGAGTTAAAACTACGGAACAAGAGAGTACTAAACTTAAAGAAGGATAAAGTGAAGATGAGGTAAATTAAGTAATATTAATTAGGAAATATTCTTTCCTTTGGTGGTAAAAGGAGAATTGGCAGTGCTCAGAATTCAACAGATCTAAGGTCTGGCAAAGAATCAGTTAAAAGTTGGTGACTGTGATGAGTCTTAATTTAAACAGTGTGAGAAAGTGGTGAGTCATGAGAAACATGTAGAATTGTGTTTGTGGCACAAAAGAAAGGAGACTGGTAATTTCAGAGCAGCATGTCTTACTGTTATATCATTAAATAGATAAGAATTGTGAGACAGAGAGAGAGATTCAGGTTTAGAGTTGAGAAGTTGATTGTTTGTCAGGAAATACCTGTACAAGAGTTTGAAAGAGGTGTTAAAGGATCCTCTGCCGATATGAGCAGAATGTTTTATTCCTGAGTGCACTTGAGTTTAATAGGGAATCAAATGTTATTGAGTGCAACAGGAAATTGAGCTGTTTGCAGACATCTGCTGATATAAAGGAGAAGATATTTAAGTTCCGTTTGAGGTGATAGGAGATGGTGAAGCCAACATGTCAATAGATGGAGAAGGACGAAGTAGGAAACTATTAAGAAGCAGCAGTAACATTGACTTGCGAGTGAATTGCATAAGTTTTAGATGTGGAAAATAATATGAAAACCCTTTCTAAAGTAGTATTAGCCACTTCAAGAGAAGTAGGTTGGTCACCTCATTAAACTACTGTGATAATTCGAAAAGTACAAGTTGCCTTTGACAAATACTAACAGTTTAACGTTTTTGAAAAGACTTGTAGCTTGGGCTGAGGCTGAGGTTGTTGGTTTGTTTGCCGAGCTGGTAGGTTGCTTTGCAGATGTTTCATCACCATACTAGGTAACATCATTCTGCACCTCTGATGAAGTGCTGTCGGTCTGTTCCACTTATAACAAGCATGGGGCTGGATGAACACAGCAGGTCAAGCAGCATCATAGGAGCAGGAAAACTTGA
>JAHRHZ010000099.1:11465483-11485076 GCA_024137785.1 Ginglymostoma cirratum
ATGAACACAGCAGGCCAAGCAGCATCAGAGGAGCAGGAAAGCTGACGTTTCGGGTCGAGACCCTTGATCAGAAATTCAGAGACTCATTTCTGAAGAAGGGTCTAGGCCCGAAAAGTCAGCTTTCCTGCTCTTCTGATGCTGCTTGGCCTGCTGTGTTCATTCAGCTCTACACCTTGTTATCACTTGGCAAGCTATTGACCTGCAGTGCCCACCAGAGCAGATATAATCACCTCAGTAAGTATATTTACTGGAATGGATTTGGGCACAATGTGGTGAACACATCTCGGCAGCCAGTGGTAGAAGAAACCCCTGACACTTAGAGCACTGCCAGGAACCAAGCACCAGCTCAGTCCTGTGCAAAAGATGTACCTCTGTATTCAGCCATAAGTGACATGGTTAACTTGCGGAGACAGGCAGAGTACATCAGACAGGGCTGTTGGAAATTCTCAAGTGTGTAAGGTTGAGGAGTCTACTCATCTTCTGTCTACCGTGATGGATCAGGAATACCCTTTCCGAAGTTATCCTCCCTCCCCTTTATTCAGACAATGATATTCCCTTTATTCCTGCTTTCACAGTTCCATGTAGAACAGATATATGCAGCCCTTTCCAATTGTGCGCTGAAGCCTGCAATTTAGTGATAAGCAGTGCCCTGCCTGACATGTAAACACAGCATGCCCTTGATCCATAAGCTGCCCCCTGTTCGTCATGTGCTAGTTGAGCTTAGAGAAGGCCCAGGGAGACAGACTGCCTGGATCCATTTGGATACCTCGACTATACTTGGAGAAGTGACAGGGCAAGTGACTGTCAGCATTGTTTAAAGCTGTATTATTCTCAGGACAATGCAATAAATATCTATGCATTTCCTCATCCTCTGTTTCTACCTGTAAACTATTGGTCAGGGCTCTTAAAATTGCAGGTTTTCTTGGCTTTTGGGTAAAATCCTAATTCGAAGAGCCTCTCAAACTGTTTAACTGTTCAAGGTACAGAATGTTTTAATCTTCAAAATGAAGTTTCCTTTCATCAGCTCAGAAAGCACTGGCATTGAATGCAGACATTTCCAAGGGTAGCAGGACAAGCCCAAGAAAGCCTTTTGAAGTTTTTTTTAAAAAATCGATTTTAAAGTGACAGTTTCCCTACTGTAATTCTATCATTTATGCCTGTGGGTTCAAATTGCAACACAGGTCCAAAATTAGCACCAGAACCCTGCGTGACATTCCCAATTTTTTTTAAGGTTCCAGAAGGTAACCCTAAATCTTTCAGTTCCTGTGTGAGAAAGGAGAATCCAGCTCATCTTCTTTATTCACTTATTCACTGGATCTCTTGCCTTGTGCATAGCTGTCATCCAGACCCAAATGAATTTAAGTTATAAAGGAACCAATTTAACCAGATTTTTTTGACTTAACAAAGAGAGAGTTTAATAATTAATAAATGAGAAAGAAGAATCACTACTGAATGAGATATTGTACGGCAAGAATCATGGTTAACTTATGAATTAGAGCTTTACGATAACTGCAAATTATAAGCAATATTTAGCAGATACATGTTAACAAGGTGTGGAGCTGGATGAACACAGCAGGCCAAGCAGCATCGTAGGAGCAGGAAAGCTTGACGTTTCGGGCCTAGACCCTTCTTTAGCAGATTCATGGTCTATTTTTTGATTTCAAAACCAATAATGCAACACATTTCGAAGTAAGAGGGAGTTGTGAAAGAAAAAGTAAGAATAAGGGTATACAGATCAGTCTCTGAAAATGATTCTGATAGTCACTGTACATTGATAGTGTCCTGAGATGCTGGGATCGAAGATGGAGGCATGGAGGAGAAAGCAGTGAGCTGGAGTCACCAGGTTAAGATTCTGATTTTCAGTCGGAAATTGCAGCTGTCTAGTTTCTCTTGGCAGACAACCTGCATATAAATGAGGTGAGATTATGTAGTAATGAGATATTAATACATACAAAATCATCTCTCACCACTTACTAGTGAGTTTCTCATCTTGTTGTCAACACCTTGGGTGGAAAATCAGACCTCCTTCTCCTGAAGTTAAGAATCTAATTTTGCAATCATGCTAAACTTTGCCAACTGGCTCATCATTGTCTGCATCGTTCTAGGGTTGGGATGGCTCCATGCCCCCCCAAAAAAAATTGCCTTACGTATTTTGTTTTATAATGCTCCTGGTGAACTACTTTGGAATGTTGAATTATGTTAACATGCTACACAAGTATAACTTGTCGACAACTCCAGCCAGTGCCCCCTCAGGCCGTGTGGTAGTGATTGAACTGTGATGACTCCTATTCAGAACTGATCCTTACACGGTGAACAAATACTTGTTTTGCTGTTTAGTACCTTGTTTGAAAAGTAAGCATAATGGTTGATTATTGGCTTTGAAACCGGAGAATAGAAAATATTGTTTATAATTTGCAGTATCTGCAAAGATCTAATGTTTAAGTTATCCATGATTCTTGCCCTGCAAATTTCCCATTCAATATTGATTGGGATCAGAGATGAATACTGAAATCAGATCAATCAAAAGTCACTGTGATTCTCGTTGCCATAGTCTTTTAAACAAAACAAATGCAAAATGTTACCCCGCTTAACGTTAACACACGTCTCAAAACTTCTACATAATGGGAAGGAGCATTCCTACTGGGGTCAACTTTTACCCTTCAATAATATGTCAACCTTTAACATTTGTGTTGTTAACACTGAGCCTTTTTCTAATGTTCCCTCCTCTCCTAAGGGCAACTTTTAAATCAAAACATGTAGAACTGCATCCCAGTAACTGTCTAGCATTGTGTCTAAGGGATCATTCAGAACTTGTGACAATAGATCAAAAGGTTTTCTCTAAACCTGGTACTATTGTGACTTAACAAGGTGTAGAGCTGGATCAACACAGCAGGCAAGGCAGCATCAAAGGAGGAGGAAAGCTGACGTTTCGGGCCTAGACCCTTCTTCAGAAAACGCTGCTGTTTGCTGCTTGGCCTGCTGTGTTCATCCAGCTCTACACCTTGTTATCTCAGATCCTCCAGCATCGGCAGTTCCTACTATCTCTGTAACTATTGTGACTGACAGTTGACTTCAGGCAACTTTCTGCTGGGGCTGCATATACATCAACACAGTTTATTACTGCTCATTTTCAGTGGCAACTTATTCAATCTTGTGCCCAGCAGACCAATGTTTAACCTGAAGCTCCATGTAAACTGAAGTCAACCGAAAATTTGGGGAAGCCAAAATTGGCAGAATTTTGCAGGGCAATGATATCGAAACAAGGTTGTCATGGGAGTCAAGATCAGCCATGATCAAATGGAATGGAATAATAGGCTTCAGGGGCTGAACAGCTATTCTTCTATTGTTCCTAACTTTCAGTGACACTTCTTGCTCTTGGTGATCTGCTATTAAAGGCAATAGCTGCTTCAAGTCCCAATTCAAAGGAATGGATGGATTGAAAGTTTCTTTTTCAGGTTAGGATTGGACTGCTATTCTTCTAAATAATTTTCAACAAATATACTTTTCTTGTCTCTAGGTTGAGCATTGTTGTGAATTTTTGTTTGTCATGAATACTTACATGAGAGAAACAGACGAACCATTGTTCCTGGTATCGTAGAATGTCTCTAAGCATGTAGCAAAAACAGGAAGTTCCATAAGTAAGGCAAAATCATGAAGTGTCCCCTACAATGCCAGCATTCATACCAATGCAGAATGAGGCACTGCTTCTTTCTAGAGACTGCGCCAAGTTCAGAGCTCATTAGTAAGATACACTTGACTTGTTGCTACCAAGTTATAGCATCATGCTTTAAATGTTGTGGGATAAAATAAAACAAGGCAGATCTATCAGAAAACACCAGATCACGATGGTTACAACTGCCAGATATCACCAAGCTTATATACAGCCCTTAGGACGTTATGAGTCTTGATAATGCCCCTACCACTGCACCATACAATCTGATTATGAGTCCCAGTGGTATGTCATAACATGTCCAAACAAGTTGATGAAAGTAATTATACACTGTTCTTGATACATATCATTGATGGTCACTCACAGACGAGGATGACTGTCTTCCACTCTCTGTAGGTGACCGTACAGACCAATGCAGCTTCTGCAGGCTCTGTTATACTTGGGGCAGAAGGGGGTCTTGGGGAGGGTTGGATGGGCCATTCATTTGGCAGCGCGGTCTTCACACCCCTTTCACCTGGCGTCATCCCCAGCATTAAGGTACTGACCACCCTCGATCGGCTAGGATGGGCTGGGCACATTGTTCACATGACCGACATGAGACTCCCCCAAGCAGGTGCTCTGCTCCCAGCTCCGAAACAGCAAGCGATCTCCAGGTGGACAGAGGAAGTGCTTCAGGGATTCCCTCGAGGGCCCAATGGCGAAGTGCAGCATTCCCACAGGCCCCTTGGAATCTCTGGCCAAGACTGTCCAAAGTGGAGGAGGAGCATCCAGGAAGGCGTCGGGCACCTTGAAACTTGCTGTCGGGAAAAGGTGGAAGCCAGGTGAAAGGGATGTGAAGAGCATGCTGCCAAACCAATGTCCCATCCACCCCTTCCCAAGACGACCTTCTGTCCCAAATATAAAGAGCCTGCAGAAGCTGCATTGGTCTGTATGGCCACAGCTGGTGTGGCGTTCATCCCAGCAGAATTACAGGATCTTGTCCAGACAGTGTTAATGGTACAGCTCCCACACCTTGAGGTGTCTGCTGTAGACAGTCCATATATCAGAGTCATATAGGAAAGTGGGAATCAACCCAGGTCTGTAAACCATAATCTTGGTGTCAGATCTGATGTTGTTGTCCATGAACACCCTTTTCCTCAGGCATCCGAAGGCTGCATTAGCACACAGGGAGCAGAGCTGGATCCCTTCATCAATAGCCGCTTTGGATGACAGGACATTGGAAGTGGCCAATGTTCTCCAAGGCCTCCCCTGGACCTTGACGATTGGAGTTCACTCCACAATACCGTGCCAGGTTGGTGGAGGACCTTCATCTTATGGATGTTCGTGGTGAGACCCATGCTCTTATAAGCCTGCATAAAGCTGCCAATGATTATCTGAAGGTTGTCCTCTGATATTGCACATACGCAGGAATCATCCTCAGACTGCAACTTGATGATACTGGTTGGGGTGACTTTTGGCGCTGGCTTGAAAGCAGTGGAGACTGAATAATTTCCCATTGGTTTTGTAGGTTAGCTCCACTCCAGAGGGGAGCTTGTTGGCAGTGCAGTGAACCATTGCATTGGCACATAAACTTGGTAAGGAAGTCATGTAATATGTGTTGCAAAGATATTGGTAGCAAATCTGTCCTATAGGGGTGTTACTTGCAGCAGGAGGCAATGTTAACTGCTCATCTATGTTTTGTTGACTTTGGTTTCTTCGAGCCTGGCATCAGCATTACCTACCCCATCAACCAATGTGTTGTTCACACTGAAATAACTCTGAAGTCTCAACCAATACAACCAGCCATTTCATTATTTCTATTTACAAGGAACAGACTTCCCAATATTACAAAATGGTGTATTTCACCAAGGAGATAAAGTTTTTAATATTAAGCATCATGTCAAACTTACTCCTGTAATGTCAACAGTTACTGTTCCTTTTCTGTGATGTGTGAGTCATCAATAACTAACTTCTCAGATTCACTTATTGCATTCTTCTGGATGTGTAAAACTCTTCATCAAATTTGGTCTCTAGGATTCAAGAAAGGAGCAAAATTGGTCCATGCCAGAAGCACAAAGCAGTCTTATGTTGATTTGACACCCAAGCTGCATCTAATCATGTTTCACCTGTGGTAACTAGAAATCCCTCGTGTGAAATGGGCTGCCAATTCTCTGAACCAATTTTACTGGCACAGAGCATCTCTGAAGTTTTCTTGACATGACCCTATTGGTAAACAGTGGTCCTGAATCTAGTGACAGAAAAGTAATTAATTTTTCAATACTGTTTGCAAAATGCCCCTTAACAGAGCTAATAGTACAAGATATTAACTAAGGTACATGGTTGTGTGTGGGAGTGACTACAAATGGGGTCAAGACAGTGGAAGTGAATGATACTCACACATCCTTTGAGGATAGCCTTCCACTGCTTGATAGTCTAGTCTCCTGATAGAAGTCAAAGCCTTGTATGTTATTTAGCTCTTTTCCAGTTTGAGCTTCTCTGTTGTATGATGTGTCATTTTTCTATGCACGTCAAGAATTATATGGTACGTGTGAAAGTAAGATAAACCTACCCTGGGTGCCAGTAACTGACAAAATTATGGTGAGCCTGTATTACAGTGCTTTTATGTGTTAAATTCTATAAAAAATATGATTGTGTCAGTGCTTATGATCCGTAAGTTACAAGTTTAATGTATGCTCACCCACTTCTTACCATAAAAAGCTCTATGTTTGGGTGAGGACAATGTGTTAAGTAGAATATGTGTGCAAAAGCTACCTAACAACATTATTCAATACATAAAAGGAAAATGCTATGGATGCTGGAAATCTGAAATGAACCCAGGGAACACTGGAATAACTCAGCAAGTTTGACAGAGAGAGAAACGGTCTTCCCCTCCACAGATGCTGCCTGATCTGTTGAGTTTCTCCAGTGTTTTCTGGGTTTACTGTTTATTGGGTTGACTGCATACATGGGCCATGTACATTGTAAATGGAAATAAGGGTAGGTTTACATTGGTGTCAAAATGAGTGTCATCTTATCCTTTTGATTCTGTTTCTAGTCAGTCTAAACAACCCTGAGCCTGGCAGTATGATAAGAAAGATATTGTGAAACTAGAAAGGGTTCAGAAAAGATTTACAAAGATGTTGCCAACGTTAGAGGGTTTGAGCTATAGGGAGAGGCTGAATAGGCTGGGGCTATTTTCCCTGGAGTGTTAGAGAATGAGGGGTGATCTTATAGAGGTTTATAAAACTTACGAAGGGCATGGATAGGCTGAATATTAAGGTCTTTTCCCCAGGATAGGTGAGTCCAAAACTAGAGGCCATAGCTTTAAGCTGAGAGGGGCAAGATTTAAAATGGATCTAAGGGGCAACTTTTTTCTGCAAAGGGTGGTGCATGTATGGAATGAGTTGCCAGAGGAGGTAGTAGAGGCTGGTATAATTACAACATTTATAAAGGCATCTGGATGGGTATATGAAAAGGAAGGGTTTAGAGGGATATAGACCAAATGCTGGCAAAAGGGACTGGATTATTGTAGAATATCTGGTTGGCATGGACGAGTTGGACTAAAGATTCTGTTTCGGTGCTGTACATCTCCATGACTCTATGCTACTTCCTGCTAGTGGTTGCCTTGGCGTAACAAATATTGCAATATCCCTCATAGTAAAATCATGGGGCACCGTCTCCACACTGCATTGAATAGAACATTGAAATACCACACAGCTCCATTAGTCATCAACAGACATGTCTTTGGGCTGTACACTTATTCTACTAAGCATGTTTTAAGTCAGCCATTGTTCGGCCAAAATAACTTTCAAAAATATTTCCAGCCTTTTTACATAATATAATATTTATTTTCAGTATGCAGCCATTATTCTTGATGTAATTAAATTCCTTTTCCCAGTGCACTTTTATAAGTGGAGTATTGAGAAAGATGGACAATCACAGTAATACGTGTTTAAAAAAAACTTGCACTTGTATGGCACCTTTTGCAATTTCAAGATGCTCCAAAGCACTTCACAGCGCTTTTAAGTGGTTTTATATTGTAATCACTGTTGGAGCATACTGCACTGAAATGTCAGTCTAAATGTGTCTCTGGAGTGGGGTTTGAAGCTGTAACCTTCAGAGTCAAAGAAGAGCAAGTTACCATGAGGTCAGCGCTGATGACTTGTAGGTTAAATCGCTTTCACGTGCTCAGAATATTTCAATTTGCTTTAGTACTGCCAATGAAGCACAGTTACAGTTGTAATGTAGAAAATACAATGGCCAATATATTCACAGCAAATCCCCACAACAGAAAAATGTGATAAATGATTAGAAAAGTCATTTATTTTTAGTGCTGTTGTATGAAGTACATTTGCTAGCCGCAATGCTCTTTCAACAGACCTGTGGTGGGGCTTATACCCATAAACTTTGCAGTCAAAGACAAGAGCATTACTACTGAATCAATCTGACATTAACTATTCTGAAATGTTTAGTCGACTCAACCTCCTGTGATCAGGCACACAAATCCCATTGCAACCTTCTGCTGCTACATCCATATGGGGACCTATAGGTCTATAGAGCTGTAGACCTATAGACCTTGTGCTTTCAACTGAGGTAGTGAATTGCAGAAACTCTTTAAGTGCACAGCAAGTTTCCAAAATTTATCCCTTTTTTTTGCCGTGATTTTTCTGCAATTATTGACTTCTTGTGTCTATGGAAGGTTTTGCCATGTGTTAATTAAATTATTTTCTGAGGAAGGGTCACCGGGCCTGAAACGTTAACTCTGACATTTTTTTTCTTCTTTGCAGGTGCTGCCAGACCTGCTGAGCTTTTCCAGCAACATCTGTTTTTGTTCCTGATTTACAGCACTCGCAGTTCTTTGGATTTCTATTTTCCTCAGTGATTGGATAGTTTGTTTTGCATAACTTATATCCTTTTGGAAAGTTAGGTGGTGGGTTCCTGGGACTCTGGGACTACAGTTATGTTTGGAGATGTTGTCCCACAAAAAACTGGATGAAAACATTACAATGGATTGTGACTATTGGCATTTCTCTGAATGGAGTGGCACTGCATCTGCATGTGATCCTCAGCATCTACACACAATCGTTTTGCATGAACCTCAAGATTGCAATTTGGAGCAGATACCCTGTTCTTTTTAATGTCACCCCCTAGCCTGAAGACACAATGAGCAATTGTGGTATGACACCCATAGCTTAGCTGTGCACAACAGATGTGGGAAATATCAGGGATCCAATGCCGGAGCTTCCTGCCCTGTTAACCTTATTGCCACATTTTACATTGTTTTTTGACAAGCTGAAGTAGAATGGAGCCCTTTAACTGCCCTTTGCCTTTAGAATTCTAACAGTACCTCATCAAAGAATAATGGAGATGCTGTCAGTGATTAATACTGCTATGTTATCCTTCACGCTTGTCAACAATGGCCTTCAATAGTACTTAGTAAGTCTCAACAACTATTGATTGTGAGATCAATGGTACTAATTGAAACAAACCAGTTCTTCCTGTAATGTGGTCATCAAATTATAGGATATGTTATTCCTGTCCAAGGACTGAAGTAGCAGAACTGGAGTGGAGCGAGTATTTTTGATCACCAAGTCTTCAGACTCAAGCTCTCAAAACAATCTGGGATCAACCTTTATTACCCTGAACATGAAAAGTCCTGGCCTGGGTTTGGTCTGCTTATCAGGGGGTTGGATAGAACATTGTGTGCATCTTCACTCACTGAAGGACTTGAGTCTCAATTAAAGGGATGCGAGTTCTTAAAGATGGATGGTATCATATATTTTATTTATTCATAGGACATGAGCATCACTGACAAAGGCCAGTATTGCTTTCCCATCCTCTATTGGTGGTGTTGAACTGCTGCTTTGAATCACTGCAGTGCCTGTACTGCTGGTATATCCACAGAATTGAGCTATGATGCCAAAAATATTTCAGTCGTTCCGAAGGCTTAAACACTAATTTTCACCCTTCAGGAAGGCTGCAAACAAGGGGAACAGAGTGCCTGACAATAAGAAGGCAGAATACAATGGGAAATGTTGAACTGATCCTGTCATTATGTGATGGAGCAGGGCAGGACCCAATAGTTGGCAAAGTGGAGGCATGAGGTGAGTGCAAGGAGGTTTCGTGGTTTAACATTTCAGATTACCATTCCGGAAGAGAGCAGTATAGCAATGCCTGCTTGGCAAAACCTGACAGCCGGGTCAACTGTGTTTACTCTATCCAAGGAACCTAGGAATGGTCACAAAAGATACCAGCTGCTGATCTAAGACTTTCTAGCAATGCCCTTACCCACTAAATAGCCAACCAATATTTCAACCATTTTCAGATTGAAGGCTGGACATGGTCAAACGCTTGAACAGTTTTGTAGTTCTTTGCAGGTAATTCATACACCCCGAGTGCACAGATCTCGTAATTACTGTCTTTGCATATTTTTAACAAAGTATTTGTGTCAGCATATCACCTGCTGTTGGTCAGAATGGGCTACAGGTTAGATCAAAGCTTGTCACTGTTTAGGTATTACTTGAAGACAGCAGTAAAGAGTATTCTTCTGAGCCCACCTAACTCAAGCAGGATCTCAGAAAAAAAAACTAACAGGAAATCAGGTGACAAGGCCTGCTTCTGCCTATAATGCCCTGCCTGGGATTTTGTCCTCCTTTCCCCAACAGGCCTACATCAGCCTGCTTCCTCCTCAGCACCCACAATGTCACTAATGCTGCAGCAGCTGCCCCAACATTTGGAGCTTTCAAGTTTCTTCCTTTGCAGTGGCCCTGGTATTACTGAATTCTCACACAGGCAAACTGGTGGAGGCTGAGATAGACAAAAATTCCAACCTTGTTGGAAATCCTTCATGAACACAATTATCGTTCTCATGTCTCTGTTTATATCAATGAGAAGGTACATAATACACCAGCTGGAGGAAGACTCAGAAGTTACATGTCTTTGACTCCCTTGATAGAGACAGATGGAAAAGGAGTTGTGATAAATCAAGAGATTGTGATGTGAGATGTAGGTTTCACATCTCTGTGATCTCCAATCAGTTAGGCTCCTGCGCTCGTAAGCCCGTGCTCTCATGTGTCCCTGATTTTCATTGTTTGTCAGTGTTGGCTGTGCTTCGAGTCACACCCAACTCTGGGTGGCTCTGCGTTAAACCACACCCCCTTGTCACCAGTCTCCTTCAAGATACATCTTAGTGATAAATGTCAGAAATGAATCCTTTTGTCCATTGTACGATGATTCAGGCTTGTTTGTGTTAAAGTTTTACGGTATTTGTGATTGAATTTGCTGCCAAACATTGTTTTAATTATACCTGAAATTGCAAAATAAATATATTGAACACGAAAAACTATCTCTTTATACAAGCTCTTGGTCACCAACTCTCATATCTATTTTTATGGCTCAGGTTTTGTTTGATAACATTCCTGTGAATTTAAAAGTTTTACAAAGTCTGACAAGCATCGATAAGCAGGTTTATTTGTGGGGCAATATATTAGTCAGGGCTAAAGAAAGCTCATTGGGCTCAAATTTCATATTTCAGAATAATTCTGAAGAAGGGACACTGGACCCAAAACGTTAACCCTGCTTTCTCTCCATGATGCTGCCAAACCTGCTGAGTTTTCCCAGCTATTGGTGTTTTTGTTCATGATTTTCAGCATCCGCAGTTCTTTGTTTTTATTTATTAATCATTCTCCACTTCAGATGTCCAATATCCACTGAAATTGTCACTTTTAACAAATGTGTTGTATGTATTGGGACTGATGATAGCCATTCCATTTTACATCAAACTTCGAGATCTAACAAACAGTGAGGATTTGCATCTCAGTCTGAGCTCAATCCCACCTAGGGTGGGAATTGAAAGGCTCGTGTCTAACTTAATGCATCACAAACTAACTCAACTATGAAATTCCCATCCGTCTGCTTATGATGGGGCCAAATAATTTCACTCCATAGTTGTCAGTTCTACACGAGTCTGACTGCTTCCATAATCCTTTTATATGACAAATCACTGAGACTGTCTATCCAGCAGTTCCCTTTTTCCAAGGAAGTTTGGCTTCTTGTTCCATGTACTAATGGTATTGGCTGTTGAAAGATACTCTAGCTGTTTCGGTTCTTAATATACCCAAAGTACTGCAGTCATCTTTATTGGGTTTACTGTTATATAAACAAAAGGTTTTACCACTGAACATGCGTGTAGAATTCAACATTTGAGAAGAGGCAAAATCAAACATTCCCAACCCATCATTCATTGCTGAAAGCAACATTCACCCAAACAGACCTCCCCGCTCAGGAGCCTACCTGTTTCCATTCATCGATCATCGAGGCTTGAGTGTTGTTTTCGGTCAGATAGGTTGCCCAACTCCAAGCATGTGTGGTCTGGGAGCTATTTTTATTTTGTTAACTTCTCCCTGAAATCCGAAATAAAGCAGGAAGAATCAAAGGAAGGTGAAAGATTAGAGAGAGGAGGAAACACAAGAAAGGTTTTGGAAAGGACAGCACCTTATCCAGTGTCTCCCTGTCTAAGCTTCCTGGAATAGTTGCACAAGTCCCTGTCTCTTCAGCTTTGTGCATATCCTCATTATTTTAATTAAATTTTTGATTCCTATAAAAGATACTACTTTTCTTGACCTCACAACAACCCAAAATATTTGACAGGAACTGAAGTGCTTTTGAAGTGAAGTACTTTTGATGTGTAGCCAATGTTGTAATGCAGGAAGAGCAGGATCACGCAAGATCCATTGCAGTTCCATGTGTAATGGACCTTACTTAGCTAGTGAGCTGCCAAACCACAGCGTGGACTGTCTTAACTGCTCTAGGATTTTGCACCTCACTTTCAGATACATTGTCAATAGTTTTTTTGTATAATGTAAAGTAATCCTGGCATTAATCCTGACACTTGCACTGTGGGATTTTTCTGGTTTAATGACATAAAAAGCTGCATAACCTTCAAAACATTTATCTTCGATAGTGCAAAGAGATTACTAGCACTGGTTCAGAAGATTAAAACCATTAAAGTAAGTGAATTTTTTATTACATCATAAAACTAAGGTGTGCACTTTCTAATTATCACTTTATTGCTTTAAACAGCAAGATAAATCTTTAATTTAATAATAGCCTGCACTAATTTTAGTACATGTCAAATATTCTACCCCTACCAATAGTCAAATGGTTTTAGCGATATGTATTTTCTTCATAAACATTTGGGAATGATGGTTGAGTTCTCACTGTTTGCAATATTAGGTTTGAACTCAACTGTCTTGCGCAGCCAAATAATCTTATCATCCCCGCCATTAGCATTCAGACAGAGACAGCGCAGATGAGATATGAGCTATAAGAGTGTGCTTGTGATTTTCTAATTCCATTACTTTTCACAGTTACTGCATTTTTAAAGGTATTACGAAACTGTAAAAAGGTTGACATGGTTCATATTGTCAGTTAGCAGTTCCTCAGTTACATATGGGCCACAAGTATGCCTCTCATTGTATACACTGCTCCTATAACTCCGCTTTTCAAACTTTCTATGTGGAGTGCGCCGTTTGCAAATATTGACATGTCCCCAGGGAATTCCTGCCCTAGTTTTGGAAAGACAGTGTCAACTAGTACTAGATGTCATTCGAGCAAACATTTTTATTCACACACAGATATAGAAAGAAAACATGCACAAGTATGTTAACAAATGTGGAAAAAATATCAATTTCAGAATTCTCAAGAGTGTGTGTTTTTGACACACAGGATGTTCAGCCTCTGCCAGGCTCAACTCTGATAACTTGCCAGACCTCCTGGGATCTTCTCACAGACTCCCAGGCCTGCAAACTTCAATTTTAAAATTATTACTCCAAATCATTCCTCTCAGGAATTCAAAATGATTTAACTCCAAAAACTCTCCTCCACTCAATTTTTCTTCTCCCTGCCATTCTGTGGACTTTTGACATCAAGTCTTTTGACATCAGTCTTACTTGACTTTCTTTCACCAAGAATATGGGTTTTCCTTTTGATTGGTTTTAAAGTCCTATAGCTTCTCACCTCACATAACAATATATTTGACTTACTTCAAGAACGTTTTCTGCCTCAGCTTCCATCTGACTTTATATCCTTGTTTAGGAGTGGCGTGGGTTGGGTGAAGGAGGATGGTGATCGTGTGATTTGTTGTTGAAAATTTTTGCTGTGGGATGTTTTTATTCAATAGGTGTCATGGTGGTCAATTTGAGGAGCGAGCCAGAAATGTATTTCTTTCTGGAGAATCTGCTGAGCCATGTGGATTGTGGAACAGTCAGATCTGTTAATTGCTATCAAATCCTGTGTGGTAAGCAGGCACCTCATTTACCTACACAACTATTTAGATTAACTATAAAACATTCAGAATCTGATCAGATAAATAAGATGATCATTTATCTGTGCTTCCTGCTGTGTTTCCACTGGCTTATTAGTGCCTGTAATGTCAACTTTTATTCCTAGTGATTGGTAGCCAAGTGCCATTGCTGGAGCTTTTCTAATCACAACAGTGCTATAGTACAAAAGGAGGCTATTTGGTTAGTTGAGTCTTCATCGGCCCTTCAAATGAGCATTTTGACTCAGAGCGATTCTTCTGTCTTTTACCTGTAAACTCAGATGCTGCCCCCAGTCAAATGATCATCTAATGTCGTCTTGAATGCCTCAATTATACCTGCCTGTAGTAATAATGAAAAATCTAACAATGGCTACAAAATCAGGCGTTTGTACAATGGATTGCTGCAATAAAAGCAGCCATTTTGAAGAGAGTTATTGAGAAATAAAATCTGACGCTATAATATCCCAGTGAGCAATTGGACAATGGTTTGGAAGTTGTCAGTGCATTTACTAATTTCAACTAAAGACAACAGTTATAAATTGTACATTGAGGACAATCTCGCCAGTTTAATTCACATGAAGCAAACTTCTGTTGAGGATCTCCTGGATGCAAACGACAGGCTATGGTTTGGCCAGTCAGACGATATATAGAATAAATCTGTCAGACATGAAGAGGTCATTGGTTGATGAATTCAATGGGCAGATGGTTTGTGCACATTATGGACCCTCTGGTGACAAGGAGGCTACATTCCCAAATGGTGGCTTTGCTACCAATGAAATTTTTGTGTGCAGTAATAATTCCCCATAACCTGCTCCTTAATTGCTTGTATGGCGACCAGTTTTTGTCGAATGGGCAGTTGATCCATCTGTCTTCCTGGAAACTGGAAAAACTTCTTGGTTGTTGGCATGTGCTGCTGCCAGGCAAGTGCCAACACTGGAGAATCTTGCTAAATATTCAATATCAGCCAGTGATGTGACTTTGTAACTTTACAACAGAATAAATAAAATTTCCTGAAATGATTCATAGACTCATTACTGGCTGGTGACACTTTTTCAATAAGGTGTTCCCTGAACAGTTTGCATTCTATCAAAACATTGCTGTAGTGCCGCAGAGAGGTATTAAAGAATAAAAGCTGTATAGAAATAATTTCTCAATTGCTGTAGCTTATCCGTTTCCTTGCTGTCACGGAACTGATCAGCAGCTAAATAACAAGAGAAAAATAGAAAACTGAGAACATTGGAGCTACTGGGTTCAGCAGCTCAATTATTCTGACAGAAGGTTTATTTTCAAGATAGAAACAATGTAGGACATCTACTTAGAAGATACAAGAAACCTATAGCAAATGTCTAAAAACTATGTTCCATTTGAAACATTCCGTTTCAAGGATAAACAGGCCCGTTGTGTGTGTTTCCTGTTTTCTAATTTAGATTAATTGGCATCCATAGTTAAAGCTCACTTAAGTCATTGTATCCTTCAATAAGCAATACACTTCGAAAGAGGCAGTTCCATAGTTAAGAATGCCTGGGACGAGAGGAGAGCCCTTCATTAAAACCATTGAAGATTATGTCAAGAGGACATATTAAATCAAAGGGAAGACATATAGCAGGTTGATGCATATGGAAAAGAAATCAACCAAAATTGATTCAAGAAAGATTCATGTTTTAATGCTTACAGTAGAGAAGACAATACCGGAACCTCCTACTCTGACAGAAGTTACAATACAGCGATCTTCAGATTTATAGTAGCTCAGAGGAGTGAGAAGTGATGTTTAAATTTATGCCCGTGCATCCAATTGTCACCCTCCTCAGTGAATCACAGCAGGAAAAACTTCCCTGGCTGAAGGTTTGCCTAACTATCCACTATGGATTCAAATAGATATCCTAACTACTCACTCAGAATGTAAGCACAAATCAAAAGCTACTACTTAAGCAGAGTCAATGCCCAGCCAGAACAGTATCTGAAAATAATGTGAGCCATTTAACTTTGAGTGATTTTGTAAAGCTGCCAATATTGATTATGCCTTAGTTATAATCCACGCCCAATTCTCCATTTCATGAACATCAGTGGCTAATTAGATCTTGTTTGCTTTCTAACATCACCTCTGGTTAAAATTTTCTCCAATACATCTTTTCAGAAGATGCTGCAAGCTTAAAAGAAGGCATGTAAATGGGAACTTTACTATATGACAAGTTAAACCATGAGGAAGAAGTAAAATAACTAATGGAGAATTCAGCAGTGAGATTGTGAAAACAATTGCTGACAATCTTGCACGAACTGGCAAACAGTTATGAAGTTCATCTAAGAGGATAATCAATTCTCCCATTGTTCTTCCAGGAAATCCTTGTCAGAGACTCATTCTTGAAGTAGGAGGTCCCAACTTACGGATGTTAAATGACCCTCCTCCACTCAAGTTCACAATAGCTCAGTGCTCCTTAAATAGAAAGTATGCATGTATTGCAAGCCTTTATTTTGTTTTAGTTATTTTGGAACTAATCTATTTTAAGATATTAAGGGAACCCAACTGTTTAGTATCATTAAATAGATAAAAACTACCCAAGGACTGTGCCAAGCAATAGGATTACTTGAAAGGATGAAATGCAAACATATGTTCAGCTGAAACAGCAGGACAGAAATTCCAATATTAGAATGTTTTCAGAGAAAAGTCATCAGTAAAATTATCCCACAATCTGTCAGTAAAATTATCCATTCCGAGAAAGTGTCTTAAACTGCAATATGCTTAGTAGCATTGCATTCGAATAATTTGATCACTTTATAACAAATAAACCCCACCACATTATTCCATTCTGCCATTTTATTTACCCCAGGAGGGATTAGCCTGGAGTTGAAGCAGATTTGGGCTGAACTGCGGAGTAAGGATGTGGGTCTCCTGAGACTGATATCTTCTCTCATCAAAACATTCAAAGGAAAAGATTATGACTGGGGCCAGGGTAAAACCAAATGTGCTTCCACACTCAACTGCAGGGAAACTGTTATAGTGCACCAATTTATTGCAATTTGTACCTTTTCTCCTTCATTGAACTAAAGGGTTGGAGGTAGGGGAGCCATTGTAATCACTATTTTAGATCTATTGCTAAACGTTAAATAATGTGTGGTCTAGAAATGCGAAGCCCCTGAATGTTTTCTTTTAAAACAATAGTGAAGACCTCTGGCCATTAGCAGTACCAATACAAATGATGTTTAGTAATTAACATAGAATGAGCAAGCCAGTTAGATGACACTATTGGGGGCATGTCTCGCAAAGTTTCTAATTTATCCCAAGTCATGATATTTGCAAGCTCAGAACTGCAAGCTGGCAGAATGAGTCCAATATAAATGTCCTCAACTCCTTCATGAAGAGCAAGTTTTATTCCAATTTAACTTGTTATTTATATCTCAAAGTCTTATTAACTGTATCTGCTTATGCACTTCTGGCAGTGATATGCAGAAGCTTTCTTAATAGAGTATTATAAAACTTTATTTAAGGAGCTCATCAATTTAATATTCTGCAGGCAATATTGTGAATAAATCTAGTCAGTATATGTTAGTAATTTTACATGACCAGATGGCTAACACTCATAACAAACTGCTACTGCGTGTGTTATTGAACTGATTCAAATTGTAAATAATGAGTGCCACTACCTATTTACGTTATTGCAGCAGGAATCTTATAGAAAGCATATAACAGTGTTTGAAATAATTTTACAATTATTGTGCTTTAAGGTGGGATCTCCTCAGCCAAAAACCTTTTTCATTATTTTTCATCCAAATTTGCTTTTCCTTTGTGGTCTACCTAATTCTTTTTCTGTTAGCTTCAAATAAACAGCTCAATCCAAACACCAATGTTGGTAAAGTTTATGATAGTAAGAAAAATTATTGCACTTTATTTACTAAAGTTTTCTTATTCTTTGTAATTCAAGCATTTTATAAACTGCAGCCGATTTTCGTTTTGTTTTTATTCTATATTTAAAGGGGTTGACACTGATTAGCTAGGTAGAAAGCCTCATTGCCTTTGGTATATAGTTCTCAGTTACAGTCAAGAAGGGAGCTACCAGGTCTGAAGGGCACTGGCTGTAAAGCAACTTGCCTATTTTGGAAATCAGGGAATCTCATGGGGCTATGTTCAGCACAGACCTTCAACAGCGCCTTAGAAGGGAGAAGTAGTGTTGGAGCATTTTGATGAAACAATAGATTCCAGCAGCGGTGAATGTTTAACAGCATCCATTGCAGCAACCAGATGAAATTATGAGGGAGGTGAGGAGCCCTTCTAAATACCTGCAAGTGGGCTCCCATCTCATTTGATGGTTGAGATGAGTGGTATTTGGGGCCTTGATAATGTCGGCTGGCCCTTATTTAAATACATGGGCCCCTAACCTGCTTTTGACAGGAGCTTTGCTGACCACCTAAACGGAGGTAAATGTGAAGCTCAGAATGGATGGGCAATTATATTTTGTGTTAGTCTAGCTGGGAGACATTACTGAGTCTTTGAAAGGCTTGAACAATAACTGGTTTATTACATATTTGGGAATTATATACTGACTTACAGAAGCATGACTAAATTCGGTGAAAACGTGAGGTTTTTCTTCCTGAATCTGGCCCTTGTGATCTCTTACATCACAGTGGTGGGTGTTACTCACATTGTTACAGACACCCTTTCAAAGCATTACAGTACATATCTCACACCCTCTTCAAAGTCTTTGCCCGTGGTTACAATAACAGTGAGCATGAGCGTACTAACCCCCACAAGATTCATGCGGAATCACTAATTAATCTCCCTGTGGTAACAAGCAATGTCCTGCCCAGCTAGAAACTCTTAAGCTGAGCCCTGTCAAAGCAGACCCAGTAGAAACAAAAGCAAAAAGGTTTTGTGGTGCAGTCATAGTGACTGTACCCTCGGACCAGGAGGCCAGGATTCAAGCTCCACCTGCTCCAGCAGTGTGTAATAACATCCCTGAGCATGTTGATTAGAAAATATTATAAAGAGATGGGTTTGCAGAGCTGTCTGTCCCAGGTTGGCACTTGTCTCTGTATGTCATAAGTCATTGCTGCGTTTTGGTATTCAACAATAAACAATGTTCCTCTTCAGTCAGGCTTCCTGAATTATTACGGTGAGCTGTCAATATTCAACATCCATCATCTGATTTTAACAATGGAGACCTTCATGGACTAAGGTGATTCCTGCGATCATCTAACCACAAATTGAAGCAAGTTCATTGAACCTATGCGGAATACATCAAACCATCTACGCTGAAAATACCATTTCATCCAAAGACAGTGAAAACACACAATTAGGTCAGAGTCAAGAAATCCACATCACTTTTTCATTCATGCTGGCATGACAAGTTAACATCTTTGAAGATGAACGGCTGGATGCCTGGTGAGCAATCAGTTTGGAAAGACAATAAAGTTAGACTCATGAGTATAGAAATGGATGTATTGCAATTGCTGTCTTTGAGCAACAAACCAAAGAGAAAGAAACAGGGATTTATTTTAACAGAGATAGTAGGAACTGCTGATGCTGGAGAATCAGAGATAACAAGGTGTAGAGCTGGATGAACACAGCAGGCCAAGCAGCATCAGAGGAGCAGGAAAGCTAACGTTTCGGGTCGAGACCCTTCTTCAGAAA
>JAHRHZ010000099.1:11485476-11579174 GCA_024137785.1 Ginglymostoma cirratum
TCGACCCGAAACGTCAGCTTTCCTGCTCCTCTGATGCTGCTCGGCCTGCTGTGTTCATCCAGCTCTACACCTTGTTATCTTTATTTCAACAGAACCGGGAAAGTGGGCCCTCTCTCTCTTTGCCTTTTCCTCTCAACCTCCGAAGTCAGTGCTTGGTAAAAAAGCAACTTAGGAAAATAACCATTCACCGGAAACTCCTGAATTCGACATATTTTACCACTGCTGAGGAAGAAGGCCACAGTTAAACAACCGTGGACTCAGGTTTCAGGTTTCACTCCCATACCTCAAAGACTCTAAGAACTTTTAATCTGTGTAGCTTTGTTGTCCCTGTCTGTACCACTCTCTCCTTTTAAACATATTGCTTGTGTTTGTTGTGTGTTTGTTGTGTCTTATTAATTTTTCTTGATGTTAGTAGATAACATACATCCTTTTCCTTCCATTCTGTTCATTTTCCGACAACCCAAATTTTGATTGACATCTAATCAGCTGTGCGCTGAAAGAAATACAATTACTTATTTGGCCTGACCAATAGGGTGCTGCAATGAATGGGACTGATTCCTCCTCCTCATCTGTTCGTAATGCCATGTATATATTCTTGCGTAATCATGTTTTTGTTTTTACACACCAAATTAATGTCCCCCCATGCCCCCTTCTCCACCCCCAATCTCTGCCATTACAGATTCAACCTGCCCAGAGTCTTCATACTTTCCCTGAAGGCTCAGAAGATTAGTGGCCTTTCTCTGAACTCTTGCTTCTGGACTTCTTTAGCCTTCATTGATGTTTGTAGAATCAGCTTCCTCCTAAACCTTAGGGTCAATATCTACTTCATCTGACTGTGTCTTTGATGAATAGAAATAAGATTTCTCCTGTTTCTTACAGCACCTTCTAAAGTATATACCAACTAAGATCTTTGTTAATTAGCATCTTTCTGGACAATTACTCCTGCTCTGCCCTGGTCATTTATCCATACAGTTTCTTTTTCCTTCAACTTGTCTAGGTTTCTATACAACAGGTCCAGCTATTATTAGAAATTTGTTAGATTCAATAATATTTTACTCCGACTTCCACTGTCTGTGGTCTTCTAGCCTTGTAGGTAACATTTTGCTTAGAATGTGTTTTATGTCCCAAGCTTTCTTCCCATCAGCATTCCTGATGGTGTAAGTCCACATAACCATGGAGCAGACCTGGAGTTCAGGAATCTCTTGAATGTTTGAATGTCTTCACTCTTCTTTGACAATGACTTGATACTTCTGACTTCTTGTTCAGCCTTCACCATTGGACTGAGAATATGTAAGGAACTAGCATGATGTACAAATTCACAGTTTTCCACAACATGTATGAAGTCTTCATTTGCACATTCTGGAGTAATAATCCAGTCAGGCATGCCATGCATTGCAAAGATCTCTACTGAAGTTCTCCAATGACTGATTATTTTTCAAGTTGGATTGAAATCAAAGTTTGTACAAATGACTAATGAAAACAAAGAACCTCAAGAGGTAAGTTTTCACGCCAGGAGCAGGAAATAGGAGTCAGAACAGCTTTCAAGTTCCAAACCTAGCTCTCGAGAAAATAATCCTTTTGGGGATTTTACAGACACACCACATTAATTAATATCGAGATGGATTCCTTGCCCAAATAAGGGTGGAGGGTGGTCTCTTTAAGTTAGAGGGCCAATCAAAGCTCTTTCAGCTTGAAAGGAGCATTAAATAACTAAGAGTTTTTTTTAACAATGAAGGTGTTTGTGGTTTAATGAAATTCACGTAAATCATAATGCAACTGATCACGTTACTCTGACATCAGTAAGAGAGAATACACACTTCTAGAAGGATGATGTGAAGTGAGAGGTCTTGGGCACAACACTAGCATAGCTACATTTGGGAACTTGAAATACACAGACATAAATAATGGAGTGTTATAGTGCACAAGGAATTGAAAAGTCTAGCTCAGTGATAAGAGCAGGCAACCCCAGCGGCAAAGTAAGTGCAGACATAGGCAGACCAGAGGTATTCCAGACTAGTATCTCAATGTATAGGTAGCAGAGCTGGCTTAAAGCACAAAATAAATCAGTATTTCCAAAGCTTTGCAGAAGAATCAGATTCAGCAGCTAAGCCACCCACTGAGGTTTTAAAAGTGGTAGCTTTTGGCTGCATCCATACTCCAGTAGACAGAAAGCAACTGTATGCCCGACTCGAGTGCTGCCCCTTTTAGCCTACCACTGGGGTCTATAATTGTGACAAAAATGACTGGAGGTGGGAACAAGGTAAGGAAGCCAGCATGGTGGGTGGCACAGGTATTTTCAGGTCAGATTTGCCGCCAATCCTGATTTGGGTAGGTCTGAAGTTTCTGCCACAACTCTTTTTAAGCAGGAAAGCCTAATTCACAGCAAGCTTATTGTTAAAGCCTTGAAAATTGTAGGAGCAAAGAACTATTAGGAAAGATGAGGAATTCAACAATTCTGAAGTCTGGGAAAGAAAGATCAGCATAAAAAGTCAATGCCTTGATTTCAACACAGGGAGGATGAGAGAAAAGAAAGGAATGCACCCTGGTCTCCTGGCTGTAAAGTAATATTAAGGCTACAGTAATTGAAAAGCCTGAATAGTGGGTAACAAGATGCTAATAGAAGCTGGGAGATCATAACCCTCCTGAGGACCAGTCGCCTGGGAAAAGTAAAATCACCTGGCTCCAGGCCAGTTGCACTTTTGACTTCATCTGAGGGGTCACATTTTTACCCTTTTATTATTCTGTAGTGGGAAGGTTTTAATTTATTAATCATGTAATGGTTACCTTCATTGGAAAGGAACTGTAATTTAGTCCATCTGCACTTCTATTTCTAGTTTTGACAGAGATTTCATCAGTGGATAGGATCTGAATCACTTCTGTCTTCAGATTCATATCTTTTTAACTTCCCCAAGGTCCTGAGGAAATCCCAATGGACAAAACCTGCCTCTAAAACATAGAATACATTACAGTGACCCGGCAAAATGTTCCATGGTTATTTTGATGTATGCTAGCAGGCATTTGCAACACATCTTCAAGATGCCAAAGATCTCTAAATCAAAATATGAGGAAAACGGCTCCTTGTTATATCTCTGGCAGTAGGTGTCCATGCAGGAGTCAAAAATGTTGCTATCACTGTCCCAGAAATATTTCAAAGTAGAAAAGAATAATTTGGCTTTTTTATAGCTTAGAAATTGACTCAGATGCAAAACTACCTTTTTCTACATTGCAAATCACCAGGATCTTTTTAGCCAAAGATGTGAATGCAGTAGTTGTATTTGGACTTTACTTAATGAAGCACATTTTGCTTAATGTAGTTTCTGAACATTTGCAAATGGAATTGTTGTCTAATTCAGAAAATGGCTTGACTTGCAGCAGTTAGTAACTGATAGGGTGCTCCAACATGGAGGTAGCCTCTAAGCAACTTATTAAAGTCTAAAATAAGATATAGATGTGGCACCCTGCCCACAGCTGTGAGCATGCCGGGGATGGCAGCTGCAAGAAGGTATGTAAAATGTAGCTTTATTTATTTGCTAATTTTGCTGCAGCATAGTTATAGAGTTCAAATTTGAAGTTCCTTCCAACAATGACAATATTTTTGAGTTGAAGATGACCTGTGTTTGCGCTAGGAAGATGTTAAGTATCGACAGTTTGAGTAAGTACTGATTATACCTTCACCAGCATTATCTGTTCGAGGTCATGTTTTATTTATAGCTCTTTTTTTAAATTCCTGGCAGTTACTAGAGATGTTCCAGTGAAAAATCTCTTGGATTAGATATTTGTTTTTATTATTAAAATTCCTAGAGTGAGTTTTTGTGCCATTATTCAGATTGTTATTGGATCCTTTTTGAAAGTTGATTGTGGCATTTTCCATCATTATGTCTGTGAACTCATTTATACTGACTGTTTAACCAGGATATTACATGTATAAAGCTGAAGTGATGTTGACGGGAAAATGTTCTCCGTTGTCTTTGAAGACTGCAGCCTTGATTTTTTTTTTCTCTCTGTTAACTTGGAAATTGGATCTTTGCCCAAGTCGATCTAAATTGAAAGATGGTTACGTTTTTGGTGAGTCTTTTGGGATCAGGAGAGAGCCTGCACCAGGGAACTAAATGTTCCTTGTAGGCTCAAAGGAACATTACGGTCCTTATTGCCCCAGAAAAAATGTAAACCACTTTGAAATGGTTTTGGTTCTGGATCATTTCCCAACTGTCTTAACCTGGTGGAAAAGTCATTTTGATTTTCTCACTGAGGCCAAAGATGTAATGGCAGATGTCAGTCAATGATACCATCCAGACCTTATCAGCAATCCAACAGCTTCAGGTGGCAACTTTTGTTGCCTGATCATAAAACATGGATAAAATGGGAGACTTCAGGTTCAAGGCAGAACATTGGAGGGTAAATTAATTGGCAAATTTTAACTGCCCAGGCACTGCTAGGCTAGTACAGTTAAAGTGCTCTACACCTTTTGAGAATGCCTTTTCTGCAATTGCCAATTATTTTCTCCACATATGTAAATGCGGGAATGTATAGCAAAATAAAAATGTTAAGTAAGAAAAATGTATTGGCGAATGAATGTATCAAGACATTAGGAAATGAAAATACTTCTTGTTTTAAAAAACTGAAATCATTGGAGATAAGAACAAATTTAAAAATATAGAACAAAGTGTTTTTATGCATTGAATTGTATTACAGAACAAATTCCATTTTGAAATAAAACATTCTGTCTATTGATGCATGGCTGTTAACCAGGTTATACTTTATTTGTCATGGCTTTCTTTTTTTTGTATTGTTGAGGAGATTCCATATTTATCTGAACAGTTTAAGGGGAAAAAAAGGTCAAAGTATTCTGACTAAATGGATCATGTTCATCTAATATTTTTACAACCAGAGCCTTGAGAATATGTTTTCAATATCCACTCGTCGCTCTATGTTAGTGTTTTACCAGGCAGCTAGCTGCAGGGGTCTTGACCTCTTCTGTCTCCCAGGGAAGGGTCAAGCTTTGTCAGAAGACTGGAGGCTGCTGGTTATGCGACATGATAGGATAGCGCCTGTTCCTCCCTTCATCTGTAATACGGTTAGCTTTTTAGAAAGAGTTACATTGGTCATACCCAGTAACAGATTACATTACGGCTTGTGTGATCAAGATGTAACAAATGGAAAGGAGGAACACAAATGACAGCAAATCAATGTTGAAGCAGATATGTTTTGAATCATTCCTTAGATCTGTCTACTAAGGGGGGAATATTTCATTTCTCAATATGAGCTTGTGCTGCATCAGCCCATAGCAGTTGTGAGTTTAGTGTAGAATACCTGTCTCTTTGGATATTGAAATCAAAACTGTGTAGCATAGTTAAAGGTCTCCCCACCTCCCAGGCTCCAGAATTTAATGTCCCTTTGTTCTGCAGGGGACAGACATGGACAAGGCAATTGGGAATCAGATGTGATTTAATTAACTTCTTTGAAATGAAATTAAAGACACTGGATATGGTGATATTGCAGACCTTTTGTATTGAGGTTTTTCATTCCCATTTGCTGTCTCCTCATCATCTCCTGTTACATAGCCTGATAGTCAGGGCAGATGCTTGGTGCATTGCCTGATAGGTTTGTGAGCAGCAGACTGCACTTGGCACATTTCTGTTTGTTTTTAAATCTTGCAAGGTTTACATCTTTGCTGATTTATAATTCATTGTCACTTAAGTGCTGCCTTTGCAAAGTCAGCCTCTGCTCTTTAAACTTGTAGTGCTTTCGTTAGATCTGCTGTTAATGCCTAAACAGATCTGATGGCCAAAGCATGATTTGTTAAATAATCTACAAGCACTTTGCAGATGACATTTCTGGTCTTGCTTTGCGGTGTGTTTCACTTTCTCTCTGTGCTAATTGCAATCACACAATTCGCTGCCAGGAAGAAATGATATGTTTGCTCTCAGACACTTCTCCTATTTCAGTGGATGAAACATAGATTATTTAGTCTTGCTAATTTGAGAATTGAGAACTTGTGTGCCAAAGTAAAAAAGGTTCAGGAGAACTAAGATATGAGAGAATTTAAGAAGTGAAACAATAATTCATACCATGTTTCTGTTCACTTCTTTGAAAGTCTCCAATCATTAATGTTGCTGATGTAAAATTTCTAACTATTTCCAGGAAGTACAGACACTAAGTATTAGCTTCAGCAATCTGCAATTGGGCTTTTCCTTTTAATAGATTATGTTGTGCATTGTTGGTTTCAACCAGTTCTGTTACATATTTATGAGGAGTTTGTGTGCCAGAATTGCTGTAATCTTTTTATACAATTTGTTAATTGAGAATGGAACCAAGAATGATTTTGAATTTGCCCCAGAAGATTTGTATTAGCATTGTTTGATAAACATGAATTACAGCTTTTAACCATGGACTTTAAATTCTGAAAATTATAACTTAGAAAAAAAAATGATCACCAAGGTAACTTGATAAAATTCTGTTAGTGTCTGAGCGAGCATAATTTACATCCTGTCAGTGAAACAAACCATCTGTTTTATTCACAGTTTGTAATGTACATGCCCACACAATCTTGTCCTCTTCAATTTTCAACCTGCATAGAAGGCATCTCTACTGGTTTGTGATTAAATCTCTACTATGAGCCATTTCAATTCACATGAGCAGCAGTATAGTTTTGTTCCTTTGCAGCAATCAATGTAGATTCTCTTTGTTAACAGAAAGCAAAGATCGCATAAGCCAGCAAAAGAACATGGAGGGAAGGATGTAGTAGGTTGGGCAGGGAGGGAAGGGAAGTTAAGGGTAGGAGACAAGAACATTGACAGATGGAAGATGTGAAAAATAATCTGGGAAACAACGAATGGCAAGACTGAATGAATGTAAAGAATTGAGAAAAGTTGGGAGAATGCATGTTAGAAAGAGAACTAAAGGTGTGTAGGACAAAGCAAATTTCAAGTGATACAAATTGAATAATGGAAGTGATGATGAAAAAGTTATTTCCAAAATAGTTAATGCAGAATTTGTGAAAGGGAACTCCACAGTTAGGTATTGTCCCATACCTGAACCATCTCCTCTCTAGCTATTTCTGTTCTGTTATATAGAAACATAGAAAACAGATGCAGGGGTAGGCCATTCGGCCCTTCAAGCCTGCAACACCATTCAATATAATCATGGCTGATCATGCAATCTCAGGATCCCATTCCTGCTTTGTCTCCATACCCCTTGATCCCTTTGGCTGCAAGGGCCGTGTCCAGCTCCCTCGTGAATATATCTAACGAACTGGCTCTAACAAATTCCTGTGGGTGAGAATTTCACAGATTCACAACTCAGAGTGAAGAAATTCTTCCTCATCTCAGTCCTGAATGGCTTACCCCTTGTTCTTAGATTGTGACTCTAGTTCTGGACATCCCCAACATTGAGAACATTCTTCCCTCATCTAGCCTGTCCAGTACTGTCAAGATTTTATACGTTTCTGTGAGATTCCAACCTCATTCTTCATTCCAGCGAGTATAAGCCAATCTAGTCTTTCCTCACATGGCAGTCCTGCCATCCCAATAATAAAATCCTTGGAGCTGGCAATAGTTTTTTACTAGATGTTAGTCAGGAATGGAGAGTTAAATGCTAAGTATCAGCATCACATTGCTGCCAAGTTTCAATCTGTCATCTGCACTATCTGCTTCTAGTTCAATGTTGTAGCCATCCTTTCTCCTCCCTGCGATTTCCCATCCCTTATTTTCACCTTCATCTTTGGCTTCAAACTGTACTCTCCCTAATGACCTGCTAAGCAATGCTAGCCCAATGCAGCCCCATTCTTACATTGCCACAGCATGATGAAACCAGTGGGAAGCAAAGGCACTAAGGGCCAGAGAGTAGTGTCACTATGTTGCTGAAATACAATACCCAATCGGTGTCTCACTCTCTTGGACTCAAGCTCTGGCCTTTAAGTTGACCAATTACATCCACTTGATTAGACGGCCTGAAGGCCAAGATCAAAATCTCATCTAAAGGATGGAACCTACAACTGCGCAACCTTCCTTCAGTGCTTTACTCTAGTGCCAACCTACAATATAAACTCAAATTCTTTACTGAGACTTAAACTCACAACCTCCTCAATAAGGTATGAGTGCTATCAACTGAACAAAGCTGACAATACAAGATTTGTATGTAGTGTGTATGTATTATTGTTCTATATTGTGCATGTTCCATTTATATGTAATATTAAATAATGTGTGTTTCATAAGAATATAAGGTATGGGAGCAGGTTTAGGCCAAAGACCGAATAAAAACCAAAAGAACTGCGGATGCTGTAAATCAGGAACAAAAACAGAAGTTGCTGGAAAGGATCAGCAGGACTGGCAGCATCTGTGAAGAAAAAAAGTCAGAGTTAAACATTTTAGGTCTGGTGACCCTTCCTCAGAGGAATGTGGCTTGCAACTATATTTGCATTCCTGCTGTCTACTTCTAAAAAGAATTACTCATCACAGCTCCAAGTTTAAATTTCAATTTCCAACCAGTCATTAATATGTTGATTTATGAGTAAATCATTTGAATCTGCTAATCCTTCAAAGCTTCTTAAAATTGCTTGAGAAAAGATATTAATTTCACTTTCATTAGAAAAATATAATTTTAACTAACAACTCCTGTGGTACAATATTATTGGATAGCCAAGTTAATACTTTGTTAAATGTCTTATTCTATTTATTTGGATGATGTCAATCTGAAGTTTGCCACCATTTCAGTTTTATGAAACTTCAGTTTTACAAGTCAACAAGTATTCACAAAGGAGAAGGATATGATAGATGGTGAGTCTCAGGAGGGGTATATTGATATCGTAGGACATGTCCATCTTAAAAAGAAGGAGGCGTTGGGTGGTTTGAAAAGCAATAATGCAGAAAAGTGCCCAGGACTTGATGGGATCTATCCAGAATGCTGAGGGAGGCAGTTTGAGAAAATTTCTTGTACGAAATATTTGTACCCTCTTTAGTCATGGGAGAGGTCCCAGAGGATTGGAGAATAGCCAATGCTGTTCCTTTGTTTAAGCAGGGCAAAAGAAACAATGCAGGAAATTACAGGCTGATGAGCCTTATGTTAGTGGTAAGGGAATTATTGGAGAAGATTCTCAGGGACAAGATTTACTCTCGTTTGGAAAAACGTGGGCTTATTAGTGAAAAGCAGCATGGCTTTATGTTTGTGTCTCACAAACCTGATTGAGATTTTTGAGGAAGTGACAAAGATGATTGATGAGGGCAGTGTGGTACATGTTGTCTACATGGACTTTAGCAAGGCGTTAAACAAGGTCCCTGATGGTAGGCTGCTACAAAAGGTGAGGTCAGATGGGATCCATGGTGAGCTGGTAAGATATATACAAAATTGGCTTAGTCATAGAAAACAGAGAGTAATGTTGGAAGGGTGTCTGCCTGAAAGTGGAAACACAAATGGACAAGGTGGTCTAGAAGGCATATGGCATGCTTGCCTTCATTGGTCAGGATATAGAATATAAAAAGCGACACTCATGTTGCAGCTGTATACAACTTTAGTTCAGCCACATTTGGAATATTGTGTACAGTTCTGGTCACCACACTAACAGAAGGATGTGGAGGCTTTGAAGAGGGTACAGAAACAATTTACCAGATGAAGCCAGATTTGGAGGGTGTTAGCTACGAAGCGAGATTGGGCAAACTTGGCTTGTTTTTACTTGAATGTCAAAGGATGAGGGGCTGACCTGACAGAAGTTTACAAAATTGAGAAGCATGGTTAGAATGGTTATTCAGAGTCTTTTCTCGCAGGGTAGAAATATCAAATACTAGAGGACACAAGTTTAAAGTAAAAGGGGGTATATGTTTAAAGGAGATGTGAGAGACAGGTTTTTTTAAACAGGGAGTGATAAGTGCTTGAAATACACCGCCAGAGGAGGTGATGGAGGCAGATACAATAACAGCGTTTAAAAGGTACCTTGACTGATGCATGAATAGGCCAGGAATAGAGGGATATGGACATAGCGCAAAGGGATTTCATTTAGAAAGGCATCACATGTCGGCACAGTCTTAGCGGACCAAATGATCCGTCCTGTGCTGTACTATTCTATGTTCTTTTGTTCTTTGTACCTTTAGTGTTTCTTTTTGTCTCATATTAAAAGAGTAAGACCATTGGAGAAGCAGGAAAAGGGTCTCTACTATTGATAGTGTGAGAGGGAATTCTATCAGGAATTGAAATCACGTATCACAATAATATGTACAATCAAGTTGCACTATCAGAATCCAACTGCAGGGGTGCAACAATGCCAAAAAAATGAAGTATTCGGAGCATTGTTTATTGCAAGGATTTTCAAAACCCTATTTTGCCATTTATACGTTTTTGTTATTATCTTGCATAAGTGAAACACTGCAAGATGCAGAGGATGAACGTGATGGTGCATGGTTAATAGTGGAGAAGTGTGCAAACTATTTTCTGCATTGATTATATTGTACATTAATTTTGAACTAGGATTTCTGGACCCAGCAGAAAGTTTTGGAATGATCAAATCCTGAAGCTCTGAAACATTTTTCAATGTAAGCTTCAATTTAACAGATGATGCTTCTTTATAGATCTCATTTAATTTTTAGCTTCACAATGTTCAGAATTGAAACGTAAGTGAATTGTAAAAATTGCTGTTTGCAATGATTTATTTCAAGGAATAAACCTGTGAGCAAAAACCGCTGCCAAATCATGAAACACTTACAATCTGTTTTCCTGTCTGTTATATGTTCTGTACAGATTTTCATACTTGGCTTTTACTGGTTTGAACCTTCGACCCTTTGCCAATCTATCATAACTTAGTCTGAAGTAATATTCTGGGTTTATATTTCTGTACAATTTTCTTATCTTATTAGCTAATATCCTGTGGAATTGTGCATAATAAATGGGAAATTATAGTCCGTCTCTTTCCTGTCTCTTACTATCTTTATGCTACTGTTCCTCCTTAGAGTCAGAGGGTAATTTACAGCACAGAAGTAGGCCAGTCAGCCCATTAAGGCCATGCTGGTGCCACGTCGAGCAATTCAGTCATTTTCTATTTCCTGTTTGATCGCTGTAGCTATGTAAGATAATTTTCATCCAAATTCCCTTTGAAACCACTGTATCATTGCCCACCACCTTCATGGATGGCGAGTTCTGCTACATTAAAAAAAACATTATTTTTCACATTCCCCTGCATCTCTTCCTCAAAATTTAAAATCTATACGCCATTACCCTTGTACTATTAGCTCATGGGAAGAATTTTTTTCTAGTTTATCTAAGCCAGTCATAATCTTGAAGATTTCTACCAAATCACCCTCAATCTCCATTGATCAAGGAGATCAATCCCAGCCTTCCAGCCTAAATTTTTAACCTAAACCTCCTCTCTTCCCATTGCCACCACCACTTTCCAGACCACTTTCGTAAATTTCCTCTGTACCTTCTCAAAGACTTCATCTTTCCAAATATGCCTAATCAGATTCAGCACAAAGTTCCTGCTTTTGTACTCAATGCCTCTATTAATGGAGCCCAAGACAGAAAGTGCTTTACTTGCTGTTCTCTCCATATATCCTGCCATCTTTGAAGATCAATACACTTGCATTCCCCAGGCCACTCTGTTCCTGCACATTTTTCAAAATTGGACCATTAACCTGATATAGACTCCCTCCATCCCTTCAACCAAAATTATCACCTTTCCATTTTTCTATATTATAACTGATCTGCTACTAGTCTTCCCCAGTCTGTAAGTTTATCTATTTCTCTTCCTGTCAATATCATATATTCCAAAATGGACCACAACCTCTGGCTGTTCATCCTCCCCTTTCAGAATATCCTATGCCTGCTCGGGACATCTTGATCCTGGCACCAGGGAGGCAAGACTCCATCGTGGAGTCTTGCTTGCAGCCACAGAAATGCCTGTTTGTGCCAATGACTACCATTGCTCGTCTGTGTTTTGACCCTCCTTGCTTTATCAAAATTCACGTCCCAGCGTCTTTCAGCATTTCAACATTTAAATGAAAACAAGCTGTTAAAATTCCTCAATGTATTTCATTGCACCTGAGTTTCACAGCTAAATTGGAGAGCTACCAACGTGGAGGCTCACATAAAGAACAATTTATTTTTGGATTGTAGTCTCATGTTTTGTCATCAACAAATAGCAACATGGATTTAAAAGTAAAATACACTAACTGGGCACGCTATATAATTTAGAAAGGCTGTACTCAAGGAGCCTCCAATGTTGAAGAGGCTTCAGATCCAAACAAGGCTGTCACGTTATGAATGTAAGGTGGATTTGAAGTGGTTCTCATAAAAATCAACTTTTTTTTTGGTTGACAGATCAAATTGGTTTGTTTCCTTGATTTAATGAGAAGTGTTAATCCTCAGACTGCAAATGTGATTTTGTTTCCTCATCCTGATTGATATATTTAATATGGTTGTGTGAATTGTATGTCTTCCTAGATGTTCACCGCTATGTTAGTGATTCCCATGTTATATGGACATTTGAAGTCTTGCTGCATTGGCTGCGAATGACTGCTGTAGTTAATCAAAGTATTTTCGACACCTAAGGGGTTGAAAGAAAACAGTTTGAGAAAGTACCAGGGAGCTTTCAGAAGTAATTGCCTAAACCATATTCAAGTTCAAAGGGAAATAAACCCTGTTTCAAGGTAAATGAGTAGTTAAGCAGGATGAGAGTTGAATTTGCTGTGACGTAATCCGAATTGCACTTATTGTTCAACAGAGCTCTTGAACTCAGTCAGGAGCCAGTCTTATAAATGGTATTTAAACCTTATGGATTTTGTCACTTTAAATGAAGTTAACTAAACCAAAAAGAAATCTAGGTGCCTTAGTGCTTCATTCTCTAAAAGAAATTTATGATGAATGCCATGAGGCTGTGACTAATACAGGAAGGATTAGACCTTTAATCAAAGGCCAATTCATAGTAAAGTAAAATGTGCCTGTTTGCCTTTGCATTATCATAGAATCCCTACAGTGCCGAAGCAGGCCTTTTGGCCCATCGAGTCCACACAGAGCTCCTATCCCAAACCTACCCCATCCCTGCAAGCCTGCTTTTTTCATGGCTCATCCACCTAACCTGTACATCCCTGGACATTACGGGAAATTTAGCATGGCCAATCCACCTAACCTGCTCGTCTTTTTGCCAACATTAGCTCAAAGTCCTGGAATTCCCTTCTGAACAGCATTGTACATGACATGAACTTTAGTGGTTCAAGAAGGCTTCCACACAAACTCACCAGTGGATAATGTGGCTCTGTGATTACAGGCTAGATGTTAGAATTTTCTGCTATTTAAGTAGTGTGGGCAATTATGAGCAAATAAAGGAAATACAGAAAGCAATCAGATTGCTGAGAAAGTTTTTTTGGATTTGCCTTCAAAATTTAGAAGATGAGTTCTGAGTCTCACTAACCTGTGGTGCCTACCTTATTTCCTTGCATTTGTGTCTCATTAATAGTGCGACAATACTGTGGCTTTAACAGCCAATGGAGGAAGCAGATTGTGATGCCTTGGTAATTTGTTTTTAAAGTTGGAACAATAGAAGCAGCCTGAATGGGTGTGGTCAAGCACCCACAGAATGAGGATTTTTAGTTTTAGTTTTCACCAGTTGCTGTCGGGGTCATGAAGAAGTGGAAGCTATTTTTTCCCCTTTCTCAGTTCCAGCCAAAAGCTGAGGGTTTTCTTCCAGTTATGGGAGTTGCATGTGAAACAATCTGTTTTCTGAATTTGCCTTTTGCCAAGAGTGTGTTTATGGGATGTTACTACACTGGAACAGTTAATTAGTAATAGTTGCCATATCTATTATTTAAGTTTTCCAATAGATTTAAGTCATTCCAATTCCTTCTTTCTTTTGTTGTATTTTAACTACAATGGATGAATAACATGTGTTTTGCTTTAAATCTGGTAGTTTGGCCAATCGAATTACATATCGAATGCAACACCTTGCATTTACTTTGAAAATAAGAAAAAGTTAGAGTCTAGACTATCTTTTGAATATTTTGAGTGGGTTTGGTCTGGTCCACAACAATAAGCAAACTTGCCTTGTTTGTATGCAGCACCTGACTACCTCCACCTTCCCTGAGAAACTAAATGACACCAATTTCTGACATGAAAATTGGAGTGGTTGCCTGGTGCCACAGTTCGCAGCTTGCTTTTCTGCACCTTTGTATAGCTCCACTGTCACTGCCAATTCCCTGCATGACCCATGGATACTGTCCTCTTCCACTCTTCCTTCATGCAACTGGGCATTGTCAAACCACCAGCCTAGGTACATCAATGTCGGGAACAGAGAAAACATTAGCAGGCCATTCACCTACTAAGCCTGCTCCACTATTCAATATGGCCAGAGTTCATCCTCCATGTCAATGCCATATTCCCTCTCTCTCCCCACAGCACCTCTAACTTCTAGAAATCTATTTCCTAAAAAATGTATTCAGTGACTTTGCCTCCACAGCCTTCTGCGATACAGAATTCTACAAGTTTACCAGCCTCTGAGCAAAGGAATTTCTCCTCATCTCAGTCCAAAATGGCCTACCCCCTTTCCTGAATCTGTGGCCCCTTGTTCTGGAATACACATTGCTGGATAGGAGACATATCACCCCTGCATCCAGTCTGTCCAAACCTGTCAGAATTTTACGTGTTTCAATGGATACTTTTGGACCAACTCACACACTGCTTCTGTCCTTCAGCACTTCGCTCTGGACCTTGTCAACATTTCAGATCTCACGTCAATTGTCCTTCTGTTACAACTGATACACAAAGCTGTGTGGGCACAAGCTCAAAAGTCTTACTTGATTTGACCATTTCTGCATTGCTTTCCATTCCTGACAGTGCAGCACAACACATCAGAGCTGCAACTCTCTCTTTGTGATGTTAAAATGTGGCATTGTTTGGGACGGGGTGCCACAGCAGTGGATCCATTGAACTCACAACCTGTAGTATCTGCACCTTTGCTCTGCAATATGCCTTTGCATAAGGTTAATTGTACAATGCTCTTTAAGACATAGAAACTCAGAAAATAGGAGCAGGAGTGGGCCATTCATCTCTATGAGCCTGCATTCAGTATGATTGTAGCTGATCGTCCAACTTAATACACTTTAAGTTTTCTCCCTATGCCCTTTAATCACTTTAGTCCTAAGAACTATATATTTCCTTCTGAAAACATTCAGCATTTTGACCTCAACTGCTTTCTGTGGCAGAGAATTCGACAAGTTCACCACTTCTCATCTTACTTCTAAGTGGCCTAACCTTTCTCCTTAGACCGAGTCCCCTGGTTCTGGGATCTCCAGGCATCAGGAACACCTTCCTACATTTACCCTGTTAGAATTTTATAGGTTTCTGTCAGATAACTCCCCTCATTTCTCTAACTCCAGGGAATATCATCCTAATTGATCCAATCTCTCTTCATACACCAGCCGCACCATCCCAGGAACCAGCCTGATAAATCTTTGTTACATCCCCTTCCATAGACAGAACATCCTTCCTCCTTGTGAAGGTGAAGTCGATGAGCCACACTGTGGGAGGTCATTACATGTCGTTTCACTGTGATTGGTGTAAGGGATCAGGAATACTGTTCCTGATGTGTTGTTCCAGTTCCAACATTACCCACAGAATACCTGTTCACTCAAGTGAGACATAAACAGCACTCAAAGGGTTCCATGTGGTGTTGTTAGAAATCAGATCACAGCAGCAAAGAAAACATCAATTAGCACATCGTCACCAAGACCAACAACAAGAGGAAATCGAGCCCTCCAGAGGGAGATCCAGCAGCTGAAGATCCTCCAAGAAGGCAGAGGAGAATGACCAGCCCAAAATTTATCAGCCTCACTGGATTTATCTACAGCTGTCAGAGAAGCCATGCTGGAGGAAGCTAAGGATATCCCAGGCCATTATACCAAACAATGCCATCCACTAGAATTGGGCTTGAGGTCAGAAGGAATGGGTGGTCATCAGTGTTCCTGCATTTTTTTCAAACTTCTGAGTGGACCTTCAAGGTTCGTACATGGTAGTAACTTCTAGAACTTCTGGAATATTGCAAACAGTGCTGGCACCCAAATTGTTGTGCGGGATCCTCATAGTGACTGGGAGCACATGCAGCTGTGCAGTTTGGAGGGGGCGTCAGTGGTCATTTCATCTGAGTGCCTATCAAGTTTACAGCTATCCTGAATTTTTATACCAGTGGCTTGTTCCCAGGAGCAGCCTTGGAAGATGCCCCCTGTGTGACATCCCTGTTTGTCTGTCCACTAATACAGTCAGAAAGCACAGATGGCACTTTAATCAGAGTATGCCAGTTTATAATGTTCCAGTGTAAGGGGTAAAAGGCTGTACCCACATTGCTTTGAGAGCACCCTATCACCTGTAGAGTTCATCACATGAAAGGGCTTCTACTCCATCAATATCCTGTTCTTCTGTTTTTGATTTTACTGGCAGGTAATATAAATATATGTAAAAGAAGTAGCTTTCAGCTGAGAGAGGGATTAATCAGCCTCCTTGTTGTCTCTTCTTGTTAAGTATTTTGTTGTTACATATTTCAATGACTCTTTACAGGTATGAGATTCCATAGGCTTTACACAGGACTTTGACAGACAGTTATTGAATTTACATCCACAGTTCTTCTTCCCTAGCAATTCATTTTTTGGAATTAAAAGTGAAAAAACATCTGTAAGTGTTTTTGGTGTTCTGACCCAGCATTGTAAGAAGTCATTGGTACAGATGGACACAGATAACCAGTACATTGACCGAACAAAACGCTTTCCTTTTGGAGAAATCAGTCATGTTCTAATATGGTACGCTCAACGTGATGTGTGTACAGTACTCTGCATCTGGAGAAGAGTTACGTTGGCAAAGCCTATTGATGAGCTGCAGCACTAGCTGTTTCATAGGGAAACCAGATGAAATGGTGTGATCTTTCAAAATTTGCATCTGTAACAGCCTTGGTACGTTTTTGTGTTGACGATCGAGAGATCCTGCACAGGTCACCAGTGGATGCTTGGAAGCAGCCAGTTGTACAAAAGTTCAGTGCAGCTGTCACTTTGACAACACCCAGGATCAGACGGCCACCAACACTTTCAGGTTACAGGTCCTGGTCTAGCAGATAAACACAGTTTTGTAACATGGTCTGTAACAATACAGAACCACTTACCTTAAAAGCACCTAGCAAGAGGCTAAACATGCCCAAGCTCTTGGACTGAGATCAGACCTGTCTTTAACTGACTGTGGTGTCACCCCCTAACTGATGACAGTCCCTCTTGACTTGACCAAGCACTACACCCCTTATGCTTTGAAATATGGCCACTTGTTTGAAGGACTTGCAGTGTGCTTGCTCCATAAACTGCTGTCTCATGGTGTCAAGGTGACATTGATGAAGCACAGTGCCACATTGTGTCACGTCCACATACTTACTGGCAACTATGACAGACAGCCTAGCATTGTGTTTGTACTAAAAGGCAAGGCAAGGCAGAGATGCTGTGAACATCCAAGAAGGCACAAAGTGAGCGAGTGCTTACGGAGCAAGCTAAGGCCCCTGATAGACACCCTGTTCTGATGCATGAGATGGGTGCCTTTTGCTGAGGGCAGAGCAGTTGAGTAGCAGCATTGCAATGAAAGGTGTCAGTGAGGTCCGAAGTTCAACATTGAAATGGTACACTGTATCAATTCCACCCATTTTGACATCTCATTCACGCTCAAAGGTACAATGTTAAAAAAGATAACATTCAGTTAAAAAAGGAACATTTTTAAAAATGCAGTTTGAAGTCCTTTCGGTTTCTGAAGTATTAACTTTAAACCTGAGACCATGGTTGTTTAGGGGTGTCTTGGATAAGTGGCACCTGTGATTATTACAGGCATCTTTGAGTTCTTGATGTTTAGATGTTTATCACCAGGTCCTATGACTTTCAAGGCTGAGAGGATAAAATGTTTCCAGTTCATTTTAGTTACAAATTCATCTCGCTGCTCTGACCAAAAGCAGCTCCTTGAAATACAGGTTTGTCTATTCCAGTGTCTGAGTTCCTTGTTTACAAGCTGGATAATTACAGGCAATTTTTTTTTCTCTCTCTCTCCAAAATGTGAATTTCTCAACAAAGTGTGAACCAAACAGGCGATGCAGATCTAGTTTCAGAGATAGCAGGAACTGCAGATGCTGGAGAATCTGAGATAACAAGGTGCAGAGCTGGATGAACACAGCAGGCCAAGCAGCATCACAGGAGCAAGAAGGCTGATGTTTCGGGCCTAGACCCTTCTTCAGTACTGGTTTCAGCCATGTTTGAGAAAAATGTTCACTTCAGTTCAGACTGGTTCTTGTTTATTGAGTGTATCATAAAGCTTGGCTCAACTTATGGTCAGGAGGCTGTTTGAAGTCAGTGTATTTTCCTCTTTTGAAACCATTTCAGTCTATGAAAGTCCAAGGTATTAAAATCAGATAGTGAAGTTTAAAATTGACAGTCTATACTTTTTCATGGTCATGACATACTGCTATCCTGTGTCTCACCCACACTGACAGCAAGTAAAGTCCAGACACATTTTTATCCCTTGGCACTGTTATCTAAATAATGCCTTCTGGTATATTAATCTGTTTTCAGGTGATTTCAGCTGCATTTGAAGTTCAGTTTGGTTTGAAACACAGCAATTGCACAACGACAATTGAAAACTGATACTTTAAAATTGTATGAGATGAGGCTGTCAGCTCATTTTATTACTATGGGGTGAATTATCAACAGTGTGTAGCAATTGAATAAGCTGCCTGTATAATTCACTAAACTAAGTATCTATATTAGTTTTACATTCAATGGAATTTTGGAATGAATTTGAGCTCAGTACTAATTAAAGTAAGTTTGTCACATCAGTGTATCACTGCCCAAGAAAGAACATTTTTCCTTAAGTAAACTATTTCTATATTGAAATAAAAGAATTGAATAATTTGCTTAGCACAAGGAATTTATATCATGTATTTTTAGTGAGATCCAATACATGGTCTGGAATTCCCAGTTGAAACCCATTCAGCTCCTTTAAAATCCTTAAGGTCCACTTCTTTGACTATGCATTGGGTCAGCCCTGTTAATATCCCCTTGTATTATGCAAAGTGCTTTGAAATATTAAATACATTATGTAAAGGTACAAATGGTTTTTGCTCCTGAGCCATTAAATTTCCTGGCTTTTGTCAGTTGACAGAGAGTGGCAGCTGTGATGTGATGTTGACACTTGTGTGGTATTGACATTGAAAGTTTGGTATTGTTGAGCCCTACCCATAGTACAAGTTTCAGTCCCATTCAGCAGCGTTAGTGGTTTGACAGAGTGAGAGACAGAGTGTAGACTGACCTTTTTAGCTTGTCACAGGTGCAGCTGAAGGCTGGACATGACAAATGTGGCAAGACTGATTCCTTGGCCCATTTCTATGGCAACATTATTGTCATGGGGACATTTTAACCAAGGTGGATAGATAGATAGATTTTATACTTTAATTTATATGTTACACTTTTGATTGGAACCAGGTATAAAATGTGCCCATGCATTATACTGACCACCTTCTGAATTATACTTACAGGTCTGTACTAGTTAAAAATGAACTTAGGTCTGGGAGATTGACTTCAGTGTCCGAAGGTATATTCATCATATTGCCTCAACAATAAGCCAGTAAAGGCATAACTCAATCATACACATTAGTTAAGCATCATAACATTTATCAAAGATGGGTAGTTATAAGCCATGATGACAGGTTAGATCTGATTCCTATATACTCTGACTATAGATCTATGCCTAGTAAAGGCTAACAGCATGTGTGGATGTAAGTCCACTCACGAGCAACATCTACAGCAATAATAATTACTTTTACTCCTGTGGTGAACAAAGCAGGAGGAACAGTGCATGATTCCTATGGCAAATCAAAGGACTTATAATACATCATATTAAAGTTGGAATTCATGACCTATTACAATTCATAAAGATGTTTTCATTCATCGATATGCCTGACAACTTCAACCCTCCTGAATGAATAGAAAACAGTGAAGGAGTTAAGAAATTGGAGGTGATTTGGAATAGACTATTCTCAAATTCAAGTATGTACATATACTCATCTGCTACATTGAATAATAAATCAGTTCATTGCAATATGTTGAAAATGCAACAGTGAGGGTGTTGCAGTAAGTAAGTGCTTTATTCTCGCATCCCGGTCTCTCAGGATTCTGTGGTTAAATCCATTCAAAGTGGATGTGTTGAAAATTTCTCCATGAGATCTAAATGGTTTGGTTTAAATTAGATGAGCAATTGGAATCCGATTGCTTCTGATCCTGGGCTATAGCTGAAAACTGGAGATTGTTACAAACCTAATTGAATGGGATCTTGTGGTGCAGTGAGAGTGTTCTATATCTTGGCTAGAAGGTCTGGGATCAAGTCTGACCAGACTACTCATGAGAGGTGTCTTAGGACACTTCTGAATAGATTGATTTTAATAAATTGCTGCCAATCAAATTGACTTCACACTGGCAACTGCTTATGTTATGGGCCAGACCAAACCCTGTCAAAATATATTAAGAAGATAGTCTAGACCCTACCATTTTTCTTATTTTAAAGGTAAGTGTTAGGTGTTGGGTTCCAGATGTAATTTGATTGGTCAACTATCAACATTAAGCAAAACAGACTTTAATTTTACACTACAGTTAAAATACAAACGAAGTAAAAATAAAGTAAAAGAATCAGCTTAACTATAACCCCATCAAAATGCTTAAAAAACCCACTGTTTATTAATAATAAACTGTTCCAATGTAGTAACATCCCATAAACACACCCTTGGCAAAGGCAAATTCAGTAAAATAGATTGTCTCATGTGTAATTCTAGCAGCACAAAGAGAACTCTAGCATTTAGTTGTAACAGAGAGAGGAATAAGAGCTTCCACATCCAGTTTCAAGAGCCCAAAAACTGCTACTGAAGGCGAAAACCAAAAATAATCCTCGTCCTGGGAGAGCACCAATTCATGCTGCTTTTATTGTTCCAACTTTTAAAAGAAATTCCCCAAGTCCTCACAAGCTGTTTATTTGATCAGCTTAGAGCAGACCACTCCTCGTCTCTGTCTCAACCTTTCTTCAAAACAAAATGGACGAAGTATACCTCTTAAAGTCATACTATCGTTATACTCAGCAACAACTTTGGGAAAATTCTGATCTTGTGAAAACTGTGTAAGTGTCCTGTGGTGAACACTATAAAAGATACAAGGTCAGGAAGAATTTTCTGAAAGGAATCCCTTCTCCGAGTTTGAGTAGGCTACAGGCACAGAGATAATTTTGCCAGAAACGTTGGACTGTAGTAGTCACTGCTAGTGAGTGTGAGCTATGAGAAAGCAACAGCATTTATAGGGCCCCACTTTACCATAACGATAGCTGATTCTCAGGTAGGAGGAAAACAGAATGATTGTTCAGAATGATATTGCTGTCTACACTGCTCCCTTTCATTCTGCAGTGTTGTGGTGCAATTGAAGGAAAGGTCTCAGAAAGGCTTTAGGCTCTAATGAAGGCTGAAGGCTAACTTCCAGAATAATGACAAGTGTTAGCTGCTCAAAGAACTCCCAGCAGAGTCTATGCAGTGACCAAGATCCCTCAAACCTGGACACAGGCAGGGAATACACTTTCTGCTATTATAGGAGGTGAAGGAAAACGTGCTTTCTTCTTTTACATATATTTCCTCCAGGGATGATTAACAATAGCGCAACCTAAGCTAGGATTTTCTGCATCTTTGGGAAGTACATTTTATAGACTTGCTCCCTTATGCTTGTATCAGATAATGGTTCTAAAGGGTTTAATATTAATATTACATTAACTTCATCCATTCTACTGAAGTCACACACCATCTGTCAGTGAAAGTAAAAAGTTCTACTTTACCTTTGGAGGGAACAGATGCATCTCTACCGGCTCCCAAAGCTCCTAGTATTTATTCCTGACCAAATATAATTGTATTTATTGATTTCGTGAAATACACCACCTTGTTATCTAACAGCAGTGCTTCTTCTTTAAGTACTCCTATAATGGGTATCCTTACCTGTTAATCACTAGGTAGGCCCAAGATAAAGAAGGGATTGCTGGTAGTGAATTACCTCAAAAAACTTTCACCCAGTACCATGCACTGGTGAAGGTAAAAGAATACCGCAAGTTACCAGGGGTGGTCATCTGGTAAAAGACCCCAAACATTCTGACCTTTTTGTGTATTTTTTTTTTCCGTTGTGTCACTTATGGATAATGTTTTCTGAAAGATGCAGGTAGCAGGTGTTTAGTCTGCATGAAACATTACTCGTATCTTATTACTTCATTGCAAAGTGAGTAGTAAATTAATGTTACATTCTGCCAATAGTTACATAACTTTCATTTTTTTTAAAATCATAAAACACTTCAGCTGTTCTTTACGTGACTCAAGCACTTGCTTATCCCAGTTTTCACCACTTCACCAGTGACAGCAGCTATTATTTCAAATATCAAAGTCCTCTGGAAATCCCTCTCATTTTGTTTGTTTGTCTTTCAGATATTCCTTAAAATCTATCTCTTTGAACAAGCTTTTGATCACTTGTCCTTATATTTCCTTACATTAGTTGATGTCTAATTTGGTTTGATAATACTTTGCCAAAACACCTTGGGATGTTTGACTTTGTTAAAAGCACCGTATGAAAACAGGATCTTCTTAATATCATACACAATTAAAATTTGTGTTATAAATCTGTTTTCTGTACATTCACTAGTAGAAGGTCTGCTAGATAGTACACTGTATTTTGAAAGGGAATCCCATCTGTGCCCATGTCACCACCCATGGCTGTGGCCAATTCTTTGAATTTAAAAAAAAAACATTATTCATAGGATGTGGGTGTTGCTGGCTAGGCCAACAGTTATTGTCTCCAGCTGCTGTTGAGAAGGTCCTGGTGAGCTGCTTTCTTGAATTGCGGCGGTCCTTTTCTGAAAGTAGGCACACAATTCCTTTCGGGAGGGAGTTCCATGATTTTGAGCCACTGATGCTGAAGGAAAGGCAATAGATTTCGAAGTAAAGATGGAGGGGAGCTTGTAGGTGGTGGTATTCTCATATATCTGCTTCCCTTGTTCTTCTGGATGGTAGGGATTGTAAGTTTGGAATGTGCTGCCTAAGGAGCCTTGGTGAATTTCCCTATTGCACCAAATAGATGGTACACAATATTGTAACTAGTTGCTGGTAGTGGAGGGAGTGGATGCTTGTGGGTGTGGTGTCAGTCAAGTGACCTGCATTGTCCTGGATAGTGTCAAGCTTCTTGAGTGTTGTTGGAACTAAACGCATCCAGAACAAATGGAGCATATTTCATCACACAACTTACTGGTGCCTTGCAGATGATGGACAGACCATGGCGAGTCAGGAGGTGGGTCATTTGCTGCACAATTCCTAATCTTTGATCTTCTTTTGTAGCCACAATATTTATATGGAAAATCAGATCAAATTACTCATTCAGCAATAATATTATCAGACCATTTCCCACTTCTAAATCCTTGCCTCGAATATTTAGAATAATGTATCAATTTCCCAGTGCTGTTTGCCTTGTTGCTGGATCACCTGTGTCAGGCAAGAGGCTCATGCAACTACAATGCAATTTGCATTTTGGTTTATTTCATCAGCAGGATGAAAACATAAAAATAATCTGCTTATCTGATACAGTTAAACACTCTAAATTTGTTCTAATTAATCATAAGGATCTTTAATTTTTGAATCATATCCACACCCACTCCCGAAGACACACACCATCTTTCCCATCACAGTCACAATAATTCAGGATGTCAGAAATACACAGCGTTTCTTAGCTTAGTGTAAATGTGACATCATTGCCAGTGGCAACTGGGAAGAGGTGTTTGTTGGGAAGTAATCATTGAAATGACTGCCCTGCATGATTCAAGTCTCTCAACTGCTCCAGTTGTCCACAAAACTGCAGAATAAATTTGAGCTTGACCCTGTGTAGGGGTTTGGGTATAGGAGAACAGGCATTCTCAGAAGTGTCCATGAGGCTTTCGTATCATTAGGAAAGTCATAATGATGCTGCATGGGCTTTTCTGATTCCAGAATTATTATCAGTGTGTTTTTTTAAATACAAAAATATACTTTATTCATTAAAAAATATCTTTATATACATACATAGTCTCTGAAGCAGTTCAGTTCCGTATAGTAACATATGAAGAAAACAAACATTGATGTTCGACTGTATCCAACAAACAAAACAAAGGCATCTCTTACGTGAACAAGCCTATATTTATATGCAATTGAGGCACTAGAAGGGTCCGATGACAGAACGAACCCCAATTAATTATCAATGTCATCTCAGCAACTCTTAATGCACTCTTACCAAATTCCCAATCTCTGTTATATTGATGGGGGCATTAACTTCAGTTTAAATAAGCACCTAAGTTCTCGTTATTATTAAATTTGCAAACAGAATATTGTTTTAAGCATACTTGGCAAATTTACAATAAAAAGACCAATGGTTATTTTCAGGCCTCTGTGTTTATTTTTTATGTTCTTATGACAGTTTGAACCTATATTGTGTATATAATTAAAGAGAAACCTTTGTTGTTTTTTGGTAAAATTCCTAGCTTAACTGAAGCCATTTCCTCAACATGTTGACATGTTCAGCTGAGGTAGCTTTGGTTCACTGCATTCCTCCTTAAGTATTCTAAAACTCCCAGCACTTTCAGGACTATGTAATTATCTTTTTTATTTTAACCACAGACAAACTACAGATATCTGCAAATAACATCATTAGTCAGAAATCAATCATTCTGTGGTGTGTGTTACAGGTGTTTCTGGTGGGAAAAGATTCGTTAAAAATATATTTATTCACAAGCCTTTTTCGAAAGAATGAATAGAACTGAGTAAGTATCTGCTTGAATAGGAACAGAAGGTTTGGCACATTTTCCTCTGCTTTTTATTTAATGTAAATAGTAATATGAACTAGCAGGAGGTACCAAAATCCAGCCTGTGAATTATTTTCTTTTCCATTTGGACCCAGTAAAACTCAAAGGTTGATTTTTACTAACTTTGGCTTAAAGGTTAGAGGTGAGCCAACTTGTCCTTAGCTGGATTGTCACAGTCATTTAACAGCTGTCAAATCCTTTTTAATTGCCTCTCTGATACCCAAAGATTAACAGGCTATTGGTGCAGAACATGTTGGTCTCAGTAAAGTTGTGGAGGCACCACCCTGCTCTCTAGCTGAGGTGTTAGGGAACTTTCCCCGAGGTCTTTCTTCTCTACTGATCCATCTTCCATCCAGAATAAACAGCTCTCAGCAAGAAGACTGCCTGATGAAGACTACTGTAAACAAGATCGACCTGATTTCTGACTGACTTTGATGAATAGACCCTAGATCTGACTGGCTGCCTGACTGATGATATACAAATTCCTAGACTCTGCTGCTGGCCTGACAAGCTTAACCATTGCCCACTCCCTGGACTGCTGTTGGACGGAGGGCAGGCGACAACCTGGTGGTATTATTATTGTTAGACAGATAATGTTTTGGGGATCTATATTTGAATCCTGCCACTGCAGATGGTGGAATTTGAATTCAATAAAAATCTGGAATTAAGAGTCTAGTGATGACCATGAATCCATTGTCAACTGTTGGAAAAACCCATCTGGCTCACTAATGTCCTTTAGGGAAGGAAACTGCCTTCCTTACCCAGTATGGTGTATACAGCAATGTGACTCACGCTACAATAAACGCTGCCTAGCCAGTGACACACTTAGCCCGTGAATGAAGAAGAAGAGGATCCCCTGACAGCGAGCATCCCAAGATGACGACTGACTGTGGCTAAGCTCATGGACATGTGAACTGTGCCCTTATTGATGGTCCTGGGACCCCCCACCCCCGATTGACAGTGGGCCTTTCCTTGATGCAGGATTAGCCCTCAGCCAGTTTGTGATATGGCCAACATTGAATAAATGTTCAGTATGTTTGCAGCACAGACAGCTGACACATGCTGTAGTTGTTAAACTGATGTCATGGTGTGCTATACAGCAAGATATCTCTTTGCCCCACACAGATTCTTACTGTTGAGCAGCCTGTCTGTCTGTCTGCACAAGGAATTGCCAATATGATAGTACCGATAGCCTTTGGCTCTTGCTGAAATGCTCATGTGTTACCTGGCATGGCAAGGCAAAGCATGGATGCTGTAAACATGTAGTTGGCACTATTTGAACAAGCACTAAGAGAGCAAAGAAGTGGCCTGAACTACAAGCTGACTCAATCCATGAGCTAGGTGCCTGTCCTCTAGGGCAATGGTTCTGGGTGCTGCTTGATATTGCAAATTTCCTTCGGTATGTTGAGTGTTACCACTCCAAGCTTCAGACTTGCACTGGCAAAGATGAGTGGCTTTTGCTTGGCATCTGGAGTTGGGACTCCAGATCTTCATTCATATCATTGCAAAGGGATTGCAAAGTAATCTGTTCTCTCAGCCTGAGTATGGTGCCACCATATAACCAAAATATTAATTCAAGGGCTCATTTTGGGATCACCATGTTGACCCACTTCACTCATGTCCGTGAAGGTCATGATGTTGCATGATGCTCTGGTGTCTATCTGAACATTTTATATTGGCCTGATGTTCTGCTTCTGCAGTGTCATTCCAACATTGCCATGTATTTCCTATAAAGCTGAAAGCAACAGCCTGCATTGATTTGGCAGGATTTTCAGCTGATATCTCTCTGGTGGCCATCTGCAATTGCCTGTTGTGTTTTTTTTCTAGCCATGAACCTGTATGCAAAATTATTCAGCTTCTTGCATTAAAAATACTGCATTCCCCGTGCTTGATGTGTGTTCTTCTCCTTTGAATGATGTCCCCTGCAGATTATGCATCCTGACCTTTGCCTGAGATTTTTCTGCTCTTTGGGTCTGGAGAATCTGTCAGTAAAATGCAACGTTTGGCCTCTTCTGCCATGAATATGCTCCTACTGATTACAACCTCAATGCTTTCCTGCAAGTAAGTTTCTCCTCTCTCTTGATGTGCTTTAATCATGTGAACTCTTATGCTAATGTAATCCTGTCTTTAAATAGATAATCTTTTAGTCGTGCAAACTCACAAGATTCTGCAAGTTGAGCTAATGAAGGAACATATCAGTTAATGGACTCTTTTTCACCTTGGGCCCCAAGGCTTTCAAAATTTCTTCATTCTTTTTCTTCTGCTTATTTGATAGATTTAGGGTGAATACATGTCAAAATAGTCTCTTCTCACCAGTGTTAAGGGTGTAGCAGTGTGTAATTGCTATACTGTTTTGAAATTTTCCCATCATATATGGAAAACCTGCTAATTTTGCTTCCTCCACCTTTCATTTCAACTGGTTGCTGCCCTTGTCACTTACCCAGCTTTTCAGCTGCTGCCTGTTTCTTTATTTTAGTTTCCTTCAGTTGCTTGCAGTTGCTTTTACAGCTCTGAAAATTTCCTGTGTCTTCTTTTCAATAATTCTGCTTTTTTGCAGCTCTTCAACACTTAATTTCACTTTAACGTAGAATCATAGACTTGTAGAATTTTACAGTACAAAAGGAGGCCATTCGACCCATCGTTTCCATAGCTTCTGAAAGAGATACCCATCTACTTTATGCTCTGTGGTCATAGGCAGCAGCATTATCTGCACAATGTCTTTATTGAAGTCCTGTAAAATGGCTACTTCAATTGCGTGTGTTTCATGGTAAAAGTATATGACTATGAAAGATTCAGGAGGGCATTTGTACATAATTATATTTTAATCCAAACAGCCTCTTGTTTTTAGTACTGAACCAGTTGGATGGGCAAATAAAACAGAATCTAGTATAGGATGACATTATTTATCAGCATAATTGTCTGGGAAAATTGTGTGATTGTTGCAGTCATTGCTTATCACACTTAATCTAGCAAAAGAAAAATTGAATTGTATTTGTTGCAAAAACAGCTTGGATATTTTATAAATATCAGTACCCACATAAAATTGCCTTCCTAATAAAATAGGAGGTTGCACAGTGTAGTAAGAACGCATTCAACATTTATGTGATAGCAGCATACATCGTAATTTTCATGTTAACATCATTGTGTCACATTCTGTTCTGGATTCTCACACATCTGATGGGTAGGTTGCCTGAGGAACTGTTTAAACTGATGACTGTTCTTGCTTTGCTTCAGAAGCAACCCAGAAAATATTCCCATTGTTTATCTTTTATATTTTAAGTATTTGTTATGATGAAAGTTTGTTGTGCCTTCGTGCCATTTTGATTTGGCTCCTGAAAAAAAAAACTTGTACATTTTCATTCTTTTTAAACAGTGGGAAATTCACAAATCTTCATGGGTCAAAAGTGAAAACAAAAATAACTTTATAGACATAGGGCCCATTTGGTTAACCACATTATGTCTGAATTAATGAAATAAATCTGCTGAAATGTATGTTTGTTAGACATCAACATTAATTTGGATATGGGCGTAATAGCCTAATAACGAAAACTCACAATCAGAACTTATTAGCATTAGTGCCATTATACTGTGCCCTGTTAGCCCTGGGCTTATATCTTATACCTATTCTGATAATGTTCCTTTCTAGTCATTAGATATGAGCATGACATTGAATCATTAATGAGCAAACTGAAAAGGCAAGCGTGTTAGATCGCTAAATCATAACAGAAATGGGAATATGACAATGTACTTGGTGGTGTGTTTGCAAATTGCTGGAGGAACAAACACTATAGTTGACTTAGTTTTGCGATCTTCAGAGTCAAGCCACTTCTGGAGCATTCAGAATTCCATTTAAAATAGTGAGATTGAATCAAATGATGTAAATGCAGCAATATTCAGTTATTAATTGCGTTTAATGTTGTGATCCTCATCCTCTGCTTGATAAATGTATATTTTCAGGTAACCTACATATTGCATGTTTTATATAATATTGAAACACGTAGTACCATTCCTTCCATTTATGGTTGGAAGCAACTTTTAAAATCATAGATTTTATATGGTAATAGGTAAGACCCTTTATATTTCTGTGATTATATTATTTTGTCATATCGGTAGCTTTTAAAAGATGTATCTGGCTAATACAGATTTAATGTTGCTGATTTGAGAGCTTTTAAAGCCCATTGTTCTTTGTTTGTTTCAGTAGGAATTGTCAGTCTTATCCTTTTCGGATTTGAATGGATGTAGCTTGAGGCTGAATGCAGCTTGACTTTGAGTGTGGTGGAGATGATTCACCGTGAGCTGAGGAATCTAGGAAGATTCTTTCTTGATCTGGAATAATAACAGTTTTTCACTCGAGAATTTTTCCTCTTCAGAAGTAATAAAGGCATTGTTGCAGTAGTCATGCTGCGAAAGGCATATTGATTACTTCTTCCTAGTCATGAGTCATTGTCATAAGCTTGAATGGGCAATTTTATCTTGTAGATCTATTCCTCATTCTCAGTCAATCAGTAGATTTGCTTTGAAAATACTGTCATATTTTCCTTTCTGAAGCAAACAGTGCCTTGAATCCACTCATTTCCAACTCGGACGTAAACGTGTTACTCACTAAGTTATAGCAGATACTTGATGAAACAAACACTGTCTCCATCAAATGTTTTCTTAGAGCAAGAGTCACCAGCTAATGTAAAGGAGTGGTAAATTGGCAGCCGGAAAAAAACGTAGCATTTATGCTTTTAGTCCTTTCACTGTCTTTTACTTCTGCAGATCATCTACAAGTGCTTTATAATCAATAATGTACTTTTGACGTGCAGTCACAGTTTGCTAATTTGGAGATATCGCCGCTGTCAGCATGTCATATCTTCTAATTACCAACCAATGGTGTCTGGGGACTGGGGTATTTCACTGCCACTAATCGTCCTTTTGCATGTGGATTCTAGGGCATATTTAATTATCAGTGGTAGAGGATAGACCATGAGGGAATCTTAGCAGGAAGAAGCCATTGTCCTACACAACCAGGTGTAATTTACTGCAGGATATAGGTGCAATTGACATTAATTTGTTAGGCAAAATTACAACTATCAGGATCTTTGTATGTCATGTCTGTCTCCATTGGGAACTTGTACATGACTAACAGTTTCTCCACCCAAAGACTGAGACTTTATCAGGTTGGGTAGGGTTAATGAAACCTCAGCATTTTCTCTTTCACAGCCTTTACCATATATGACAGTGACTTAAGGAAGTTTTTTAAGTAACACAGCAAATGAAACTGCACCCAGCAAGCTCTCATTGTAAGAATGAGAGCAGGTAATCTGTTTTAGGTGCTGTTTTGAGGAATAAATATTGTCCAGAGCACCAGAATTAACTTCAGTGTGATCCTTTGAATAGTTATATCATGTTTTTATCTCCTTGACAGAGCAGACAATGCCTCCATGCCTCTGACTGTGTGGTGCTGGATATCAGATATAAGCATTCTGCACTCTGTTCCCACGAGGAGCTCAAACAGTTCATCCACTTCACTAACACCTTCCACCCCAACCTTAAGTTCACCTGGACCATCTCTGATACCTCTCTCTCCTTCCTGGACCTCTCTGTCTCCATCTCTGGCATCTACCTGGAAACCGATATCCATTTCAAGCCTACCGACTCCCACAGCTACCTATTTACACCTCCTCTCACCCACCTTCCTGCAAAAAGGCCACCCCCTATTCCCAATTCCTTTGCCTCTGCCGCATTCGCTCCCAAGATGAGGCATTCCACTCCCAGACATCCCAGATGACCTTGTTTTTCAAGGACCGCACGGCAACTTCCCCTCCACAGTGGTCGAAAATGCCCTCGATTGTGTCTCTCGCATTTCCTGCAACTCATCCCTCACACCCCCTACCCGCAGTAACAACCAAAACAGAATCCACCTCGTCCTCACGTACCACCCCACCAACCTCCTGAATCCAACGCATCATCCTCCGACATTTCCGCCATCTGCAATCTGACCCCACTACCAAAGACATTTTTCCCTCCCCATCCTTATCTGCTTTCCGGAGGGACCACTCTCTCCGTGAGTCCCTTGTCCGCTACACGCTCCCCTCCAGCCCCACCACCCCTGGCACTTTTCCCTGCAACCGGAGCAAGATCTACACCTGCCCTGACACCTCCTCCCTCACCCCCATCCCAGGCCTTAAGAAGACCTTCCACATCAAACAGATGTTCACCTTCACATCTGCTAATGTGGTATACTGTATCCGCTGTTCCGTTGTGGCCTCCTCTACATCGGGGAAACCAAGCAGAGGCGTGCGGACCGCTTTGCGGAACACCTACGCTTGGTTCGCAACAAACAACTATACTTCCCAGTCGCAAACCATTTCAACTCCCCCTCCCACTCCTTGGACGACATGTCCATCCTGGGCCTCCTGCATTGCCACAATGATGCCACCCGAAAACTGCGGGAACAGCATCTCATATTTTGCTTGGGAACCCTGCAGCCCAAGGGTATAAATGTGGACTTCACAAGCTTCAAAATCTCCCCTACTCCGACTGCATCCGAAAACCAGCCCAGCTCGTCCCCGCCTCCCTAACCATTCCTCCCACCTCAAGTCCCACTCCCATCTCCTACCCACTAACCTCATCCCGCCTCCTTGACCTGTCCATCCTCCCTGGACCGACCTATCCCCTCCCTAACTCCCCACCTACACTCACCTTTACTGGCTCCAACCCCGCCTCTTTGACCTGTCTGTCTCCTCTCCACCTGTCTTCTCCTTTATCCATCTTCTATCCGCCTCTTCCTCTCTCCCTGTTTATTTCAGAATTCCCTTCCCCTCCCCCATTCCTGAAGAAGGGTCTCAACCCAAAACGTCAGCTTTCCTGCTCCTCTGATGCTGCTTGGCCTGCTGTGTTCATCCAGCTCTACACTGTGTTATCTCTTAATACTGGAGTCCACATAGGATCATCTGAAAATAGGAAAGCTAATATTTTGCTTGCAGAAAGGTATCACGAAGGTTACAACCAAAAGTTTAGCCTGCCTTTGTCGTAGATCATGACAAGTATCCTGGGCATTTCCAGCATTTGTTGTTTTATTCATAACTGAATGAATGACAGAAAGTTTGCTACTACAGTGGGAGTATAATCACAATCTTTATTAATCCTGCTCACAGCATCCCGACTCTCCCATCACTCACCACACCCCTTCACTGATCGCCACCACTCTCCTACTGCTCACTTTATTCTCCACTCCCATGTCCATGTGTTTAACCACACCTCCAGCTTCACCCGCACTCTGGTCACAACATTTTCCGAGCCCCAGTCTCACATGACTCACTGCAACTCCATCCTCAACGCTACCCTCACATTGGTCATGGTATCATCAGCCTCCCAGAGTTATATATGTGCTATGGAGAGTGTAGCAGTCCTTGGAGCTAAAATGTCTGTTGTACATTTTAGCCAGAGCAGCGACATAGGTGGCAAAAGATGACATTTTCAATAAATCAGCAACAAAGCTGTTCCTGTCCCTTCTCCAACCACCTCCATCAAATCCTGATTATGTTATACAAATAAAGCTCAATGGCCTGTGTTAAGTGATGCTTTGATTGAGTGTTTGCAATCAGGAATACAATACAGAATAATGTCAATTAAATCCTGTCAGCATTTGGCCAGGATCTTGAAGTATGGCTGCAAAAGATAAGTGGCTGCTTCATGGAGGTGGCTATTAGAAGACATCACACTGGGGAGCAGTAATATTACATCCTAATGAATTTACCACCTATGCAGAATTGTTCAGTAATTCATAATAATTCTCTCCTCTGGATTAACATTCAGCTTCATCAATTTATGTAACACAAGTTAGGACTGCATGTGATAGAAGTAGTTAGGACTTTGAAAGTTATCACGGGATTTCGATTTTCAAAGTAAAATGTTGGCTGTGATTTTCTTGGCAATAAAATGATGTTCAATTTTATTGCTGGAAAGCCTGTGTGGGCTAGAAAATGTTAGTAAGGGACAGAAATGAAGGTGCAATTACACTGCTTCTTTATAGCAAGATCCAAATGGCCACAAGGACTAATTTCTATGGAAGGTGGAAGGGAGGGGGTTGCTGATCTGCTGTTGCTTGGTGCAAAACCATTAATTTAACAGATTAGCTCTAAATCTGTATTTATTAAATTGCAGTTCATGGGGCAGATAGGGATCTGAGTAGCATGGGCAAATGTGATGTAAACTGTGTTATTGATTTATATATTGTAAATGCTATTTGTTGAGAGTTTGGATTTATGGTTTTAGAGTACATAATTGGCGGCTTTTCCATGTAGTAGTTATTGACTTGTATGTATTTCTGTAGCCATGGTGATTTCTTTTTAAAACAGTTTTGCAGCTTGCCTTTGGAGTGAATGGGTTTTGTACAGTATCCATAGACTTTTGTTTATTTTAGATTTTTTGTGACCCAGCAAGGAAAACAATGGGGTCTCAAACCTTATTAGTTCAGTCTAGAACTATTTAAGAAGGAGGGAAATTCCCGTAGCAAAGTGAGTCGGAAATAAACAGATAGCTTTAATATCACTGATAAAAGGTACTGCAGATGCTTTTGACTTTGAGTGGAGAAGTCCTGACTTCAGTCTTCAGAATAGGATGGTGATGTGGAAAGTGCTCCTGAGCAGAGAAGGGCATACAGTAAACTGAAGAAGAGTCTAAAGAAGAGTCAAATTGAACTGGAAACATTAACCCTGTTTCTCTGCACGGACGCTGCAAGACCTGCTGATTTCTCTATCATTTACAAGGTAATATTTTACTGCGATTCTCAAAATAACTGCATTTTCACTAATTTTATGGTCTTAGTTTTTGTGCAGTTCCATGCCAAGGTGGTTATGGAGATTTGAAGTAAGGTATATTTTTAATCATCGGCTCTGACTGACTCTTGCCACTATTTTGCAATTACAGATACTTCTGTGCCAGAACAGTATGTCACATTTAATCCTGTTTAATCTAGCTACAACAAGGACATCAATAATTTATAATTATGTTACACCTTTCAGATAATAACGTTTTCCAAGACACTTCATGGGAGAACTATACAATAAAGTGTGATATGAAACCACATTAGGAGATATTGGATTAAAAGTCGGGGGTGGGGTTGAGAGGTGGGGGTTTGGGGGTAGATGAGGGGGTGGAGAGGAGCAGGGTGGGGGCACACAAGGGGTTTCTCATGGGAAGAAGGTGAGCTAAAAAGGCAAAGAAGTACAAAAAGAATATTCTAGAAATTGGGCACTACGCAACTGAAGACATGGCCACCAATATTAAATTGATTAATATGAGGGATATACAAGAAAGCAGAATTAGAGGACAGCAGATATCTTTTAGGATTGATGGAATAGATGGATTACAGAAACGAGGAGGCATGAAGCCAGGGAAGAGTTTGAAAACACGATGACCACGTCATTGCTTGACACAGAGCTAACCTTGACTTAAAAGGTGGGACTTGCATTAACAGAAGATATAGACATCAAAGCTTGCAATGACCTCAAGTTTAAGGAGGTAGTGTGTGGGAGACCAGTCAGGTGTGCATTGAAATATGTGTGCATTGGCATGAATGAGGAATGCAAAAATAAACCCATTGAACAATTAGGCAATCATCAAGCTTCAAGGAACTACATAACAGTAAAGAAGAATAGTAAGAACAATATAGTTTCAGAAGTGCCAGACCGTGACTGACCACCTTCATGAACTGAGAAGTCAAGTCCCATGTGGATGTTAGAAATCACCGGGATTTGGTGGACGTCTGGGGCTGAATGTCTGAATTCAGTTTCTATGCTCCTTGCATTCTTAGACTCAGAAAGTCTTCAACAATGTTCTCCACAAAAGTTCATGCATTTAAAGCAATATTACTTGAGTTAAAACTTGCAGCTAGATAAGGGGTTTCCTGAGAAAAAATTCCAAAAGAGTAGCAGCTGGGAGACTAATGTTAGGCCTTTGGGCAGCATTTTCTTTTCAATATTAAAAACAAAAGTTCAAAAGCATAACACAACTTATTCACGTCTGAAATGAAAATAAAAATGGACAGGATGATATCATCTATAAAGTCATTACAGATGGACCTAGAAAAAACTTTGTAAGTTGATTAGAATTATTGCAGATGAATTAAAACCCAGCCCTTACCTACCAGAAAAAAGTACTGAATGACATTAAATACAGAAAGACTGAAAACGATTGAGGACGTCATGGGGAGTTCAACATTGATCATGTTCAGTTTTAGTAGAGGTGTCAAAGCAAACAGGCCCAAAACTAGATTGTCAATTCAATTGAGTATGCACGTAGATTTACAATATCTTTATAGACTCAGTGATCTTCTCTCTGATTCTACAGTTGTAGGATGAAGTTGTAAACTAATACAAAGTCAGTGCCTATCCCACTTGGGAATGAAAGTGGTGAGACTCCCTGAAGGAGACCGCCAATAGTCAGCCTCAGCACCAGATTGGACCGTAACTATGGCATTACATTGTAGATAGTGTCTCACATTAATGTTAAATTTCCACGTAAATAATTCTGAAATCTGAAGCTGTCATATTGAAATAGTATCATGTCACAATTAGCCTGTACCTTGAAGACCAAATTCAGTTCTGTTATTGAAACACGAATGAGATATCTAAAGCCTGGAACTGAGGTACATATGGCCATTCTTGGGAGCCGGTAATCGTTATGGTTCAGTTCCAGAACTGTAGCAGACAGTTTGAGCCCAATATAACCAAAATTGAGCCTCATTAACATTTTGTCCACAGATTTCTGTTATACCTCCAAAAGCCAATCATGCTCTAAATCAGCTGAGTAATGGGCTAGATTTTCCAGCACTATGGATTCAGTCTTGAAGGTGGGGGAATTGGGTTCTTATAAATTGGGAAGATATATGCCAGGATAGTTCTCCAGTGCTTTCACAGTATGAGGGCACATGCCCATGGACAGCCTCAGAAAAAGTTAGTCTAGATTCTGCATTCAAATTCTGGACTTGAACCCACATCCTCTAGATTCAAAGTTTTAAATGTTTCAAACATGGGCAAATAATTTGATCTGCTGTGATGGGAGGGACAGTTGTGATAAATATGAGCAGAGCAAAATCTTTTGGGAGTAGATATATTGAATACCAATTTTTGTTGTTGTAGTTAAATCTCTGCTATTAGGAGGCGTGGTGAGTTCTATGCAGTCTTATAAACAACTCGGGTTTAGTTTACAAAAACAAAGGTGCTGGAAAAGCTCAGCATGTCTGGCAGCATCTGTGAAGGAAAAAATAAAGTTAACGTTTCGGGTCTGGTGACCCTTCCTCAGACAACAGGGTTTAATTTAGTTTTGAGAAAAGGAAAATTTGATGGGGTTGTAATGGATATTATCCAATATTGTTCACTTTACACTATTGCACATAGATAAAATTCCACCATTACATGTGGAGAGGACGTGAGCAATGTAGTGTCTGTTTAGCCTGAACTTCTGGGTTCCTCAAATAATAACTCTTTTTAACTGATACATCTACAGTGTGACAATATGACACTGATAACACCTTGTCATAAGCAGCCTTTGGAATTATATTCTTTTGCTTTAGGCAGAAAATAATCATTCTCACACATTTTTGACAGTGACACGCCACCTTTTCAATCCAACATAGAAAGAAATAATGACAAAGATTAAGCTGACTGTGTTTAATTGGCCAGTTGCTAGGGAGTGCCACCTTTCAGTCCATATAAATAGGATTATGGGATTAATTCCAAACACACCTTTTTGGTTCATCTTTGTACTTTTTTTAACCACAGAGACCTTGAGGGTGATCTGAGTATGATTTTGCAAGATGTGTTGATCTTTTCAGGTGCTGACTTTGCTAATCCTTCACCCACTGAATACTTTAATCTTATTTAGAATGATGCGTTACCAAAGTTCTTTTTGTAGCCTTACAGTTAGCAACTGATCTAGCAGTGTGTGTGGCTTTGACCTTTGCATCTTGCAATCTGCAAAAAAGGAACTTTTACACCAGTAGGAAATTCAGAGGGAAAGCAGACACCTTTGGAGAAGGAAAAACTTAGGTGAGGACTTAGCACAAAGAGTGACAGCTTATTTTCATAGTGTAGGTGAAATGTGAAGCAATCCTTGCACCTACCAGAATAGATTAGTCAATATCTTTGCTGAAATTCACGCACTTAAGCAAAGGGGAGTTGATGCCTCAGCATAATCATTGGTCCAGGTCAAACATGTTGTCTACTGACGACTCAAAATGATAAATATTTATTAAACTGAAAATGCTGTTTAATTTTTGATAATTTACTTGAGCATTGGAATTTCCTGTCGATGGAATGTCTTTTGGCTACAAAAATATTGATAAAAGGGGAAAAAATAACACAGCGAGAGGAAATCAGCCAGCAATATAAAAAAATGATATGAGCTTACACAAATAAGTGAAAAAAGGGAGGAGAGTAGCTAAGTAAATGATGGCCCTTTAATTCATACACAGGAAAACTTATAAGATTTGACAAAGTCAATGATAAAATATTTCCTATTCTGGTCTCACAGAAGAAGACATATCAAAAATAGTGGAAATGTAGTGCTAAACAGAGAAAATTAATACCAGCAGAAAATTAATATTGGAGAAACCTAAGTGACTAATATCTGACAGACCAGAATACAGGATTCAAAAAAAAAAGATAGCTGCAGAGATGGTCAATTTACAAAACTCTGATGCTCTGGTTGTGATGTTCTAAACTCCCCTGGATTCTAGAACAAAATCAACAAATTTGGAGTTAGCAAACATGGTGCAGCTTTTCAATAAAGGAGGGAAATAGCAAATGCAGAACCAATTAGGCCAATTAGCCTGACATCAAATTACAGGAAGGTTTTGGAATCTGTTAGCAAAGATAACTTAATAACGTACTTAGAAAATAATTGCAGGATCAGACAAAGTCAACATGGTTTTAGAAAAGGAAATCACATTTCACAAATTTATTGGAGCTTATTGAGGATATGATTAGAAGAGTAAAAGAAGGGAACCAGTAGAGCTGGACTAGCAAAACGCTTTTGATAAGGTGCACATGAAAAGAGAAAACAGAGAGGTTCATTGGCAGATACAGAGATCTCAATACAACAGAAGCCATAAAAGAGGACATTTAGAATGTACAAGTGAAAGGTGAGAAGGAAATTGAGAGTGCAAAAAGGGGGCTTGAAAAAACATGGCAAGTAAAAGTCAAAAATCACACACCACCAGGTTACAGGCCAACAGGTTTACTTGAAATCACAAGCTTTTGGAACACAGCCCCTTCGTCAGATGCAGTGAGTTTATAGGCACAGACACAGAGTTTATAGGCTCTCTCTACCTATAAACTCTGTGTGGACTTTCCTGTCACTGCACCTGATAATGGGACTGTGCACCGAAAGCTCGTGATTTCAAATAAACCTGTTGGCCTATTACCTGGTGTTGTGTGATTTTTGACTTTGTCCACCCCAGACTAACACCAGCACCTCCACATCATGGCAGGTAAAAATAAAGGAAAATTCCAAGTTATTTTACAAATGCATTAAGGGTAAAAAGATAACTAGGGAAAAATAAGGCCCATCACATAGCGCAGTAGTAATTTGTGTATGGCGCTGGAGGTGCATGTAGGGTTCTAAATGAATACTTTGTGTCAGTGTTCACTAGTGAAAGGGACAATGTCAATATAGAAATCAGAGGAAAAGGCCATGATATACTTAAAGAAAGTAGCATGGGCAGAGGGGATGTTCTGAGTAGTCTGGCAGGCTTAAGATAGATTAATCTCCAGTGCCAGATGAAATGTGTCCCAGGCTGTTGAGGAAGGCAAGGGAGGGAATAATGGGCAGTGGCAATGATTTTCAATTCCTCAGTGGCCGTAAAAGAGATGCCCAAGAACTAGAGGAAAACCATTGTGGTACTGTTATTCAAAAACAGAACAAGGGCTAAAAGAGGAAACTACAGGCCAGTTTAACCTCAGTAGAACATGGAATGGACTGGGTGGGATTGAAAGATTCACATGTATAGTGGCCTCTGGCAATAACAAAACATGTCCAAATGCCATTTGTTTCTAAGACCGTGTACTAACAAGGGTAATCCCACAAAGGAGAAAGCTGCCAAAAATTATAGTCACAGATGTCATTGGAAATCTTCAAGGCCCATATTTCAATAATTCCCATATAAAGGATTTTGTTATTAGGATTGTCATCCCAACAGGTCATGCCTGGTTAGCTAGCACTACCATCACAATGATGGTGACATACAAATATTAGATATTATGCTGACACAATAAAACACAAGCAAAACAGAGAATTGGCAGAGATTTAGACACATTAAGTGAACAGCAACAAGGTTGCAAGTAGAATATAACATGAAAAGTGTGAGATGGCTCCCTTTGCTTGTGTGAATGGAAAAGGAAAATATTTTTAAAAGGCATGGAACTTGTCAATGTTCAGAAATTTGGTTGTGCTCATGGAAAGAATGTGGAAATTTATTATGCGATTGGGAAGGCAAATGGCATGTTTCCCTTTGCAACAGTTTGGAGTACAGGAATAAAGATGTATTGCTATAACTGTGTAAAAGCTTAGTGATACTACATCTTAAATACAGTGTGCAGTTTTTAGTATCTACATTTAAGGAAGAATATACAGCAAACTTTGTTTTAACTGGCATCTTATGAACTGGCACTCTCAATAAACTGGCAATAATTATATACCTCAAATACCGCCAAGTTTATTGTATTATTCTGTCCAATTATTATAGTTTTTAAAATTTATTTACCTTCATGCAAATAAACTTGTTGTTCAACCGATTGGCCACATGAAATATCAAAATTGATTCAATTTTACGTCAATTTCTCCTCAATCCCACAATCTACCACTATGACCGAGTGGTCAGTTGAGGGTGCAACTGAGAAGGCTCTCTGTTTTATTTAAATTTTTTTTAAGGCAAAGTTGCATTATTATTTAAGTGGTTTATGCTGTAAGTCAAGTACAGCAGTGATGTGTATACCCTTGGCATTAAGTTTCATCAAGTGTGTCTTTACATTGATTATGTGACCTCTTGATTACCTGGAGTATTTGATCAACTGGTACACTCCTGGTCCCATAGGTGCTGGTTAATAAAACGTTTGTTGTATTTGCATTGAGGGTTTGTACAGCAATGTTTCACTAGGTTGCTCACTGGGATGAGAGGTGTAACATATGAAGTAAGGTCCAATGACCTGTGTTTATATTCTTTGAAGTTTAGAAGAATGAGAAGTGATCTCGGTGAAACATCAATATTTATGAAAGGGCTTGAAAGGACACACATTGAGAGTTGTTTCTTTCGTCTAGGACTTCTAGAATACAAAGGCACAGTCTCAGACTGAATTGATAATCATGACAGGGATAAGGAGAATTTCTTTAACCCAAAGGGATGCAAATCTTTGGAATTCTGTATCCCAAATGGTTGTGGATATTCCATTGTTGACTATATTTATGGCTTAGAAGACAAGATTTTAGTCTTACTGGGAACTGAGGGATATGGAGAGTCAGCAGGAAAATGGAATTGAAGACCATGATTTGTGTCACGATTGCATTGAATGGCAGAGCAGGCTCAGTGGGCTGTATGGTCTGCTTGTGTTCCTACCTCTTGTGTTCTTGTTTGCAATGGAGCAAAAGTCAGGGGGGTCCAAAGTGTATAGATGTTTAACTGGATGCCTGATATAAAACTGATATTTCAATAATTGAACAAATAGAAAACATGCGTGATCTTCATTTGCATTGAAATAAAGGGAAATAAAAAGAAATCAAGTGATTTCAATAATAGACACCTAACTCACATCAACAATTTGGGTTTTGGAATAGCTAATTTTTTCATCTCTGAGAATCAAGGGATATGAGGACTGGACAGAAATGTGAAGTTGAAATCCAAGATAAGCCTCATTGTATTGAATGGCAGCATAGGTCAACGGGCCATATGGTTTATCCCTGCTAACATTTTCTGTGTTATTTTGTGTGACTCAATAACATCATGAGCTTCCTCTATCATTCAGATTGGAGATCACTAATTTGTAGTGATGGTGAATGAATTCAGATTTGGCCCACTGTTGTTCAGAAACTCTAGGGTATGAACCATTTGGCACAGAATGTGTTGTTAAGAAGATGTGTCCTGGAGCAAATAATGATTTTGATTACGCTAGCTGGAAACCTGAATTGAACTTTTAAAAGCACACTAAAAAAAAACTAATCGTGACTTAAGATCGCAGATAAAGATGGCTGCCAAGATTTGTATTACTGTAAATTCTATTTTCCAATTTATTGGAATGGAAACAGACTGTCTGCAAAAACAAAAACAAAAGAATTGTGGATGCTGTAAATCAGAAAAAACAGAAGTTGCTAGAAAAGTTCAGCAGGTCTGGCAGCATCTGAGACGAGAAATCAGAATTAACGTTTCGGGTCCAGTGACTCTTCCACAGAACTGATGGAAGCTGGGAAAATGTTGGTTAATATGTAGAAGATAGAGTGGGCGGAGGAGGTAAGGAGTAAACAATAGGTGGGGATAGACCCCAGAGAGAGACAGAAGAACAGTTTGACAGAAAAAGGAATGGATAACAATCTGGCTAGGACAGTGAATAGCAGTCAGAGAAGACTGTTAGTTGCTGACAATAGGTATTGTGAAATGGCAGACTATATGATAACAAGGCCTGGTGTGTGGTGTAGGGAGCTAAGATATGGGAGAGTTCAAGCCCTAAAATTATTGAACTCGATATTGAGTCCAGAGTGCTGCGGGATCCGCAAGCCAAAAGTAGGGTTTTGTTCTTCCAGCTTGCGTTGAGCTTTGCTGGAGCACTGCAGCAAGCCACAGACGAGATGTTGGCCAGGGAACAGGGTGGTGTGTTAAAGTGGCAGGCAACAGGTAGCTCAGGGTCTTTTTTGTGAGCAGAACATAGATGTTCTGTGAAGCAGTCACTGTGTTTCGTTTCCCCACAGTAGAGGAGACCACATTGTGGACAGCGAATGCAGTAGACTAGATCGTGTGAAGTGCAGGTAAAGAATTACTTCACCTGGAAGGTATGTTTGGGCCCTTGGATACTGGGGAGGGAGGAAGTAAATCGGCAGGTGTTACACCTTTGGCAGTTGCAGGGGAAGGTGCTATGGAGCTGTGGGGTGGTGGGGTGCGGGGTTGGGGGTGAAGGAATATTGGACTAGGGTGTCCCAGAGGAAAGGGTCTCTGCGGAAGGTGGACAAAGGATGGGAGGGAAGGGGAATATGTGTCTTGTGGTGGCATCTCGCTGTCGGTGGCAGAAATGGCAGCTGATGATCTTCTGGAAGTGGATGCTGGTGGGAGGGTAGGTAAGGACAAAGGGAATCCTATCGCTGTTGTGTGAGGAAAGAGAGGGGGTGAGAGCGGAAGTGCGAGAGATGGGTCAGACCCAGTTGAGGGCCCTTTCGACTGTCTGAAAAACCCTCTGGATGTAACAGGGAAAATCTTCCCAGCCACTGAATGATGAAGACACTGGTGAGAATACTGGGAAATTAGTGTGAGATTGGCAACAATGAGATTTTCAACATCACGCACTTGATTGAAATTTTTGAAGAGGTGACAAAGAAGATTGATGAAGGCAGAGCAGAAAACATCTATATGTACTTCAGCAAAGCATTCGACAAGGTTCCATGTGGTAGGCTGGTTAGTGAGGTTAGATCACATGGGATCCAGGGGAAGTTAGCCAGTTGGATACAAAATTGTAGACAGAGGGTAGTGGTAGAAGGTTGCCTTTTGGACTGGAGACCTATGGCCAGTGGTTTTGCCACAAACATCAGTACTGGGTCCACTGTTTTTTGTCATTTACATAAATGATTTGGATATGAATATAGGAGATATGGTTAGTACATTTGCAGATTACACCAAAATAAGTGGTATAGTGGACTGTGAAGAACACTATCTTCGAGTAAAACAGGACCTTGATCAGATGGGCCAATCGGCTGAAGAGTGGCAGATGAAGTTTAATTTAGACAAATGTGAGGTGTTGCATTTTTGTAAGGCAAACTTGTACCTGTACAGTTAATAGTAGGGCCCTGGGGAGTGTTGTCGAACAAAGAGACCTAGGGGAGAAGGTGTGCAGTTCCCTGAAAGTGGAGTTGCAGGCAGACAGGTTGGTGAAGAAGACATTTGGCACACTTGCCTTTATTGGTCAGAACATTGAGTACTGGAATTGGGATAACAAGGTGTAGAGCTGGATGAACACAGCAGGCCAAGCAGCATCAGAGGACCAGGAAAGCTTGACGTTTCGGGTCTAAACTCTTCATCAGAATTGGGATGTCATGTTGTGACTGTACAGAACATTGGTGAGGCTATTTTTAGAATACTACATACAATTCTGGGGCCACCCTTCTATAGGAAAAATGTTGTTAAACTTGAGAGGATGCAGAAAAGATTTACACGGTTGTTGCTAGGACTGGAGGGTATAGGGAGAGGCTAAATAGGCTGGGGCTTTTTTTTCTCGTTGGACCATGGAGAATGAGGGGTCACCTTATAGACATTTATAAAATCATGAGGGGCATGGATAGGGTGAATAGCCCAGGTCTTTTTTCTAGGGTGGGGGAGTCCAAAACTAGAGGGTGCAGGTTTAAGGTGAGTTAGGATAAATTTTAAAAAGGGCCTGAAGTATAACTTTTTCATACAGATGGTGGTGCATGTATGGAATGAGCTGCCAGAGGAAGTGGTGAAGGTGGATACAATTACAACATTTAAGAGGCATCCAATTGGCTATATGAATAGGAAAAATTTAAGAAAGATATGGGATAACTGCTGTCAAATGGGACTAGGTTGGATTGGGATGTCTGGTTGACACAGACGAGTTGGACCGAAAGACTTGTTTCTGCGTCGTATGACTCTAAGACCCTATGGCTCCATCAAAATTAAAGTGTCCCATTGTCCAACTAAGTGTTGAACAGCAAGACATAATCTCTCTTGTGAGCCATAAGAGAACAATTTACATCCATTTGCTTGTATTAAAATTCCATTATTACCTAATGTATCCTGACTTATCATCAGTTTCCCATTCTCCCACCCACCAGATAGAAAGTACAGAGCGATAACTCCCAACCTGAATATCAGCTTTCAGATGAAAGTCCATCTTGGATGCCTGGCATCAGCCTCTCAGAGCACACTCCATGAGCAGTAACCATCTACTCCCCAAGCCCACACTTTGATATCAAACATGCACCAGCCTCACGGGGCCCACGTGGAATATTTCCGATTCACTCACATTCTACGGTTCAGTCATACACTTAGGAATGCCTCAGCACCTTCTATTGCAGCTCTGCTGTCAGGACATTTTGCACGCATGGAGAGGCACTCAACTCATGGATTGGACCCAAGTACATCTCAGAGCTCCTCAATTGCTCTCTTGGTGCTCACTCATTTTGTGCCCACTTGGATGCTCACGGCATTTTGGCCTTGCCTTGTCTTGGTTTTGTGCTTTGCCCTCTCAGCCACAGCTTAAATGCCAACAGTGCTTCCATCTTACTTTGCCTTTTAATGCCGACACAAATCCAAGCAGTTTAGCAGGGTTGTCAACAGTCATCAGTCAGGGAGATGGACATGTTGATATTCAGCACCATGCTATGTCAATATCACACCAGCACTAACAGCCTGTGCATCAAGCCCACTGCATCTACATCAACCAAATGGCCATGTCTCAAAGACTAAGGGGAGTAGTCTTCAGTCAAATGAAAGGTGCCAACCTTCATTCAGGGTGTTCTGCAACAGTACGTGAAGACCAGCATCCGCTATCATTCCAAAATGCAAGCAGTTCCAGTTTGTTCCATGAGGCAATTTCTGTCTGTTTTGTTATTTGATTTTGTTATTATTAAATAAAAGAGAATGATTGGAACCATTTGAAGGCTTTCCAGTAAGTAATGATCACTCACTGAACAATGAAAAGATGCTGGGCGTTGGGGAAAGAGTAGCTCTCCCTGAGATGGGGTTCTAACATGGGATAAGGCTAAGAAATGGATAAGATGTGTAGCTTTATTCTGAAAGAGCAATACATTTATGAATGTGCATTTGTGTTTGCAATTAAGGGGCAGCTGTGTCAGGAGACACAGAGAAGCACTTGTTTTTGGTTTCCCTGCCAGTACATGCTTTGTGAAAGACAACTGGCTTGCAGCATTTTACTGAGTGCATAGCTGGGCTTTAAAGATCATGCCAGCACTAGTGATTCCAGGCAGACTCGGGAGTGGCAAGTACTTCCCTGTATTAGCAGCGAAGATAAGATGAGCGAGCCTCTCTAGACGTGTTGTGCATAGCTAATAATGTGAGTTTTGGAAAATAATGTGCGAAATTTTGCTGATGCAGAGAGCTAATGCAGAGAAATTCTCCATGAAGCTTGCCAAAAGTGACACTTAGCAGATTTCTGGCAAGATTCAACCAATTATGTCAGAAGTATGTGAAGGACTCTCCTCTTCGGTCATTAGCAATGCACCTATGGAAATTACCTGTGTATTCCACAATTGGGACTGAATCATTTAAGACTAATTTTATGGGCAATGGGATCCTGTCAAAAATAGATTCTGTGCATAAGCTAATCAAATTGTCTTTTGGATTACTTGGATAATGTGTATTTTTTGAGTCCCCTTGGCAGTTGGAGAGGGGAGATCACACAACTAGCCTTAGTATGTTTGAAGCAAACGTTTCCTTAACAAAACTGATGACAAGCGGACTTCGGAAAAGACCCAAATGTGGCTCCTTGAACCTCATTCCACTCAATCCACTTAATGAGCTTCAAATCCTGTTTGCAGACAATGATAATCCAGAAAGCCTTGCTGCAGATAGAAATTTCTTGAATAATTCAATCCAGTGATATAGTCATCCCAAAGAACAACCAACTCATTTACTGATAATTTTAAATTGGAAGTATCAAGACCATTAAGTTCAACTTGAAACAAGCCAAGTCACCAAACTACAGTCAGTATACTCTTCTACCATTGTTAATGGGTTCTAATTTGCAAAACCTATCCTTCCCTCTCTGTAATCTGTACTTGTGTGTATGTGAACTTTGGGTGCGCAAAAACCATTGTGTATTTCATTGTTTTGCTTAGACTGGCTAATGTATAACAAAACCAAACTCTTTCTTTGTTGAGGAACCCTGCAGCCTAATGGTATCAGTGTGGACTCCACAAGCCTCAAAATCTCCCCTCCCGCTACCGCATGCCAAAATCAGCCCAGATCGTCCCCGCCTCCCTAACCTGTCCTTCCTCCCGCCTATCCACTCCTCCCACCTCAAGCCCGACCCCCACCTCCTATCTACTAACCTCATCCCACCCCCTTGACCTGTCCGTCCTCCCTGGACTGACCTATCTCCTCCCTACCTCCCCACCTACACTCACCTTTACTGGCTCCATCCCCGCCTCTTTGACTTGTCTGTCTCCTCTCCACGTATCTTCTGCTCTATCCATCTTCTATCCGCCTCCCCTTCTCTCCCTATTTATTTCAGAATCCCCTTCCCCTCCCCCATTTCTGAAGAAGGGTCTAGGCCCGAAACGTCAGCCTTCCTGCTCCTCTGATGCTGCTTGGCCTGCTGTGTTCATCCAGCTCTACCCCTTGTTATCTCTTTCTTTGTTGAACTCAGAAAGTTTCTTTGTGAATTATTATAGCATATAAATGGTTAAGCATTCACTGCATTAGTAATTATATCATTTTCAAACAAAAAGAACCCGTTGTGGTCTAGTAAAGAGAAGGCAAGGATGGGAACCCATTGACCCTCCCTTGCCTGATCATAACAATCTGATTAGCACAAAATCACTGTGGGAAGGAAACGTGGTGTCCAATCTGTCGTGCAGTATAATTGACTCCAGTCACATGCTAATGTGATTGACTCTTAGCTTCCCTCTGAAGTTGCCTTGCAGGCTGACTATTAAACAGGGCAATGAAAGAAGGAAAATCACTGCTAATTTTTACCCTGGATCGAGACCTGGGATAGTGCAATTTATCCTGGCCACACTGAGAAAGAATTTCTACCTAATAGACCTCCTCTTCTTCATTTGAGCTGTTAATGCACATTATGAGACTTTGATTAATATATATCCTGAGTTAGATGGACTGCTGTCTTAACGAAAGAACCCAGTTGTGGGGGAAATTGAATGGGAATCCGGCATTGTCCTTACATAAATATATTTCATCCTGATCCCACTAGTGGAGCTGGGTTGAGATTCACTCTTTCACGTCTAATAGAGTTCATAATTCATTTGCTGTAGGAAGTGCTTTCAGTGTGAAATTCCAATCTACAATTGTATGAAAAACTAAAAGCATGAAACCATAAAGAGCCAGTTTAATGTGAAAAATTAACCAATCAACTGATGTAATAATGAAATGTGCTACAAACTGATAGGACTCCTTTTTTTGGACGCAGTAATTACAAATTCTTAATGATGGAGGCAAATAATTGAAGTTGGGTGAACATTAGAGGCTAAGTTTCCTCTGGATCACTTTCACACCTTTTCAAGTGACCCCTGACAAAGTGGAACTGGCTACAAGTCTATTAGCTGCTCGTCTCCCTGAACAAATAGGTAAGAGAAGTTAAGAAAGCATAAAAATGAAGCAAAGGAAATGACTGGTTGCATTTTTCAAAACCCATTCCTTGAACAGCAAGACAGAAGTCAAAATATATTATGATGGGAAATGGCCTTTAATTTCCCCTTTATTTTTGTAAAAGATTACTATTTGTGTAACCTATTTAAGTACATATGTGTGACCTGGAACTGACAGGCTCCAGATTTGAACACTGTTGGCCTCATATGTGACTTGACAAACACATGATGATTTGGTTGAAAAATGAACGCTGCAATCAGTGTTGCAATTTATTTTCCGGAGCAAAGTGGGAACATTTTTCACTACTGTTTATAAGGATCTCTGTTATAAAAACATTTGGTAGTTTATGTTCTTTAAATAGCAGCTAATTGTAGCCAAATAGTATAGTGATTAAGATACTCATTTCACTGAATGTGGAGCAGCAATTTCAGTTGTCAAGTATTTTGTTGTTTATCCGATCAAAAGGTTGAGATTTGAGGCTCAGGAGATCATAATACTTTAACTCACTGCTGTGTGATGGGATGGTGAAGTTTGGTGATTGTGAGGAGCTGCGAGTGAGAAGGCAATCTGTAACACCATGGAAATGCTACATTATCAAAGGCTCATAGAATGCTGACAGAAGAGAAGATAGACATTTACCCTGTCATATCTGTCTTGGCTCTCAGTCCCCCATCCTTTCCTATAGCCCTGCAAATTCATTCTCTTCAGATAATGATGCAAACTCAAGAGTCTTTGGATTGCTATCTGGAAAGAAAGAATGTGCAGGGATATGGGAAGAAGATGAGGGGAGTGACACAATAGGCCCAATTAGATGGATGGCCTCTTTCTATGCTGTAATTATAATTCTACGACATTTTGATTCAATTCCCTTTTGGAAACCTCCACTGAATTTGTCACCACATTCCATACTCTGAGGCACTACACTGTACTCACTTTTCCTCATGTTGCCATTTAGTTCTTTTGCTATTCACATTGAATCAATGTTCTTCAATTCTTATTCCTTCTACCAATAAGAGCAATGTTTTCCTATTTCCTCTTCCAGATTCCTCATGATTTGGAATGCTTTGATTCAATCTGCCCTTTTCTTTCTCTTTACAAGGATAAAAGATTCCAACCCCTCATCACAGGGACCATTCTCATGAGTCTATGTGGCCTTAAAAGAAGTTGCTATGGAGATACTGGACCCATTGGATGTAATCTTCCAAACCTATAAAAGTAACACATTGGTTCAAGAAAAGAAAGAGACTGAAAGCAGGGACTTATTGGTCAGGTAGCTTAACAGTTGTCATTGGGAAAATGGTAGAATCCATTTATAAAGGAGGCAGCAGCAGTATGTGTAGAAAATCAAACAGTAATAAGGTGGAGTCAACATGGTTTTGTGAAAGGGAAATTGTGTTTGACAAATTTCTTAGCATATTTGAAGATAAAACCAGCAGATTTGTGTCACAGACAAGAAAGAGAGGGGTGAGTTGAATGATAGTAGTGTTCTTTCCTATTCCTCTCCTTAAAAAGGTTTTATTTTAATCTTATTTTTGCTTTCGCTTTTGAAAATAGGCAATCATGTGTTTCCCTAAAAGCCCATTCAAAAACTCCAATTTAAAAGCAACCTACAGCAAATTCTTGGGAGTTTCAACTAGGTTGGGTTCATTGCGCATTCAGAACCCAGTGTTTGCAGCATACATTCATGCACACATGCATCTAAGCAAGACAGAAAACAAAAAATAATTTTCAAATTACTTAAAATCAAAAGTATCAAGATTAGATCATATAAATTAGAAAGTCCAGTGAGTCAATGCCCAATGATGATTCTTTCAGTTGGCTGTGTGAAGCAGTTTTCTTCAGAAGCCAAACGCAGCTTGGATCTGAAGTTGGTTACTCTTCTGGTGTTATAAGCAGACTGATGAACAAAAATCAAAACTATATAAACTAAGCAGCAGTCTAAATCAGGTGACTGCAGATGTGCGCCTAGCCTTTCAGCTAATGAGATGTTTTTTGTTGTCCTTCATCAAAACTCAATGTGTTTTGTGACAAATAACTATGGAGTTGATAACACCAAATCAAATATAACTGGATATCAGTGGTTTCCTTTTTTCTGATTTGGCTAACATAGACATCTTGTCTATAGTCCTTTTGTAACAATAACAGAAACTGCTGGAGAAACTCAACAGGTCTTGCAGCATCTGTGGAGAGAAAGCAGAGCCAATGCTTCAAGTCCAGTGATCATTCTTCAGAACATAGTTCTTTAGTGTTGCCTTCACTGAAATGTTCATACATTACAAGCAATGTGGCATCCTAGGAGGTGTCAAGTTTGCTTTTGCCCTGTTATTTGTGAGAAATTTCTGGAAGGAGTAAACTTGTCAATTCTGTGTTCAGTTCTAGCCATGCTATGTTCTAGCAGGAGTCCATTTCAAAAAGGGAAATTAAGAAAGATAACATGTCTTTAAAATAAAACAATTTACACTATCTCTCTTCCTGCCCTCTGAGTTTTACAACAGATTGAAATGATAGAAAAGCTAAAGCGCAGAAAGGACCATTCAGTGATATTTTTCAGCACCTGGACCATAGTCCAGCGGGTTACAGCAGTTCACACACAGATCTGGGTATCCTTTTCTCAAACAAGTTGAAGGTCTCTGCCTCTGACATCAAAATTGTCAGTGAATTCCAAACATCCATCACCCTCTGGGTGAAAAAGATTTTCATAATGTTTCCTATAATCCTTCCACCGATCACCTAAATCTGTACCCCTGCCAATTGATCTTTGCACTAGGCATAAAAGGTCCTTCCTTTGTTGTCTCCCTAGCCACCTTCTTTTTTATACACCTTAAGTCGCACTGGCTCATGTTAATATAGACAGAGGATCGGCCAATTAATAGGAAACAGAGAATCAGGAAAAAGTGGGTAATTTTCAGGTTGGTAAACTATTACTAGTGAAGTGCTAAATGGCTTAGTTTTGGGGCCACAGCTATTTATAATCTATAGAAATGACTTGGGTGAAGGGACTGACTGCAATTTAGCCTAACTTTCTGATGATATAGTTGCTACAAGGATAAGAGTCTGTAGAGGGATGCAGATAGGTTAAGTCAAATGGCAAAAAAATTAACAGATGCAGTGCAAAAATGTGAGATTGTTTCCTTTGGCGGGAAGATTAGAAAAACAGAGTATTAATTAGAGGAAAGGGACAGCAGCGTGCTGCGATTCAAAGGAATCTGTGTGTCTTTGTAAATGAATCACAGAAAATTAGCATGCGGTTACAGCAAGTAATTAGGAAGGCAAGTGGAATGTTGACCTTGATTAAATAGAGACTGAGGTATAAAAATTGGGAAATCTGGCTACAATTTTGCAGTACATTGGTGCCTGTACATCTACAGGTCTGTATACAGTTTTTGTGTCTTAAGGAGGAATCTACTTGTTCGGAAAGCAGTTCACTGAAGGCCCACTAGGCTGGAGTGGGTTTGAAGGTGATGTCTTATGAGGAACGGCTGGACAGATTGGGTTTGTACCCACTGGAATTTAGAAGAATGAAAGCTATTATCGCTGAAAGGTATAAGAATGTGGAGGCTAGATAGGGTAAAGGATGAGACAATTTTTCCCAGTGTTGGAGGATCCAGTGCTGGGGCAGCATAGATTCAAAAGAGTGGTCAGCCATTTAAGACAGAGATGAGGTGGAATATCTTCTCTCAGTGGGATCACGAATCTTTGGAATTCTCTTCCACAGAAAACTGGGGAGACTGTACTGTTGAATCTGTTTCAGATTAAATTAGACAGATTTGCTCAACAGGGGAGTCAAGGGTCGATGGGGGGGGTGCGGTGGTGGTGTGGAAGGCACATGTGTGGAGTTGAGTACTTATTGAATGGCAGAGATGGCTCATGAACCAAATGGCATACTCCTGTGCCTATTTCTATTATTCTTACCATCTTTTGTATGAGGCATAATGCTCCAGCTGAGGCTGAACCTGAGTGTGTTTTTTTTTTGTAATTTCATGGTAACTTTTGTTTTTGCCAGCATTTAAAATGTCCAGATCCCACATGGCATTTTAACTGCTTTCTCAATCTGCTCTATCTCTTCAGTGAGTTGCACCCATGTATCTCCAGGTCCCTCTGCTTTTCTAACCCCTTTGGAATTATACCTTCTTTTTTCTTATTGCTGGGAATGAAAATGATATTCATTACTTATTTGGATCAGCCCTCCTTCCATCATAATGAGGGGTATGACTGAGGAGTTGAAGATAGATCCTGCTCAGCCTGTGATAGGGATCAATGAAAGTAAAATCAGGAGAAATCTTAAGTACAGTCAACCATCTGTTAACATGTTTCTCACTTTACTTAAATGACTATATTTATGTAGGGATAGTGACTAGGAAATTTCTGAGCATTCCGATATGTCCTATTTCCGAATAATGTGCACCTGGTGACAGGGTGGAGGTAACAGGGTATGTGGAAGGACAGAGCTCTCTGGTCTTTCAGGGACAGCAGAGATTGTGCCAAAATCTTAGGCTTTTTGGTGTGACAGCCTAGAATGCCTCAGGTTGAAGTAGTTGTCGATCCAAATGCGAGTGCAGTATTGATATAATTCAGAACAAGTAATCTCTGAAGGATAAGCATTGCCAGCGTTTGTCATCAACTCCTCGTCTGGTGTTACCTTGGCACCAAAGATGGCCAATTGCTTCTTTTCCCTGTGCTACCATTACTTCCTAAGCCTACCACCTAATCCTTTCTTAATGCTTGTTGACGTACTTTCCAAAGTTGCCATTTCTTACTGATCTTTTCAGGCTAAGCTGCACAAAACAAGTGTCAAAAAAAGTATTATTATTTTCTTTGTCAAGGAACTGCCTTTGCTTTTTTTCAGACTGAGTAAGTATGATGTACAACATTCTTCTGTTACTACCTAAACGATTTTCACTTGAACATTTGTCATGGAAAATCCACTCCTGTGTCTGAACTATAATCACTTGCATGTGTACCAGATGGTACTATGCTGTGCATCAGATAATTTAGAAAAGGATCAAATGTGTAATGAAAATGAAGAATGCCGAAACCTTAGCTATGTCGGACAAATGGAATAAAAGTTCAGTAAAAATGACAATGCCACAAAATTTCATTTTCCCGTCAGCCTGCACGCTGATTATAAAGACCTCACTGCACATATATTTTAAGTACTATTAGTTTAAGGAAGCATCCTTGCCTGCATGTTCTGTGGGGCATAACAGGCCATAATGTTGTTCATTCTTGAATTCTATTAGAATTTATGTTTTATTTATTTAAACTTTACGACTTTCTGTTTCTGTGAAATGTAAGGTACCACTTTTTGTCATATGCCTAGAGGTAAAAGAGTGAGTGTTTGGGCCTGCTCTCTCTTTCTCTCTCTCTCTCTCTCTCTGTACTTTGCTACACTAAAGCAGTGATTGAGTTTGCAGTTATTCAATTAGTCACTGTTTTATCTTGAATATTGAAGTATTAATTAGGAAAAGTTAGCAGAGTTTTTAAGCAAGACTTTCAGCTCGTCCTCCCTTTCTGGGTTTATTGCGGAGAGGTGTTACCATGAAAGTATTTGGAGTTGAAATATATATTGCAGAAAGGAAATTGATGCGGATCAGGGTTCTTTGGCCTCTGCTCAGATCTGGAGGCTGTATTGTAAATATTTTCCTTCCTTGTAGATGATTAGACTGACAGGAGGCCAAGCATCTTCTTTTTTAAGCTGAAATTGCTTGTATCTGGTGGGAGACATTGCTCAACTATTAATAGAAAGAGGAATAGATTTGGTGGGAAGACTAGGACCCTGCCCAGGGTGACGGTGCCACCCATTAAAGAGGTAGATAGTGGTAGATGAAAACCGTGCCAAGAAAAATTGGCGCCAGCTACGTAAACATGCACAGGAATTAAACAGCAAGACAGCTGTTGCACGCTAACATTTACAGAAGGAGCGCCATGAAGAAATGACAAATTTATCATTGAAACTCGTAAAATACTGGCTGCTATTTTTGTCTCTTTTGCATTCAATTCTTGTTCCATTCTGATGCCCTTACATCTCTATAGAAAGTGTCTCTTGCCAGCTCCTAAATGTAGCATAATGACCAAAAATGAACATCACAGGCTTGTTTGATCCAAAATGCATAAACACAATTCAGTCAGTGGTTACAATTACTTACCTGTACAATTTGCCAGTTGTTCTCATTATTCCACCACCATTTCCACAGCTTTAATTTTCTCCCCTCTCTTTTGAAGCCACAGTCTCATACACTTTGGGGAGGTCGCTGACCACTATGGGCACACTTTTGGTGTATTGGGGTTGGCAAGGTATTTAACAATTACAATGTCTGTCTGGAACAGAAACCGAAGACCTGGCTGATGCTCCTGTTTACTGTATGTAACACCAACCTGGCTCCTGAAACACTAATCAACAAGTGAACTTCTAACCTTGGTGGTCCAGATTGCTCAGTGTGTAACACAGCATTTTACCATGGAGGCATTGAACACTCATTTTAATACAGCTGCATCATGGCACTAACAGAGTTGGCCTAATGAGCAATGCTTCCTCCATTCACCTGTGCCTGTCCCCTGCTGGCTATGTGTTGCTACCTGCCGTTGTGCATTATCTTTTCCTACAAGAGAGAAGGAAGTGTTACAGGAAGGGTGGTGCAATTTGTTCGGCTGATGAGCCTGTTGTCGTTGATTACCTGGCAGTGCATGTGTAAACTGTGAGATGTGACTACGAAGAATACAGTATCACCAAGTGTCTAAGGCTGAGGTGAAGCTGTGAATGTGAGGCTAGATGAGTCATGGTTGGTAGAAATTGTTTCAAAGTGAGTGAAGGAGGTGCAGTAAATTAAACAGTGCTTGCATCCAGGGGTACAGTTGTTAAGATATTACATTTGAAGATGCAAGATCTTTGAATATCTTACAGCCCTGCATCTAACTCCTTCAGGATGCAATTGTGCTGGCTAATTACGCCTATTTCCGTTGCAGTTTTTGTTTGAAAGGTTTCCTGACCTTCTGTCTCCACTAAACCTCACTCCAGCTGTCGACCTCCTACACCAGATGACCAGTGCTGTGTTGAAGAGTCTCAGAGCATTTTCTCTGCCACGTTGCACCTATTACAGGTCAAGTTTTTGAATGATTTTCAGCAAATACTCCAGTGAAAGTGCAATTGCCCTTTTTAGGGTGAAAGCTGGTTTGAAATAGCACTAGTTTGTACTGGTTTCTCCTGTTGTTCAGCTAGTAAAAAGCTTGTTTAGCATTGACTGCATGCTCCAATCCTGTAAATGGCCAGACAGCACAAAGTTTGTGTACTGCCTGCAATGATATCTACAGATAGAAGTTAATCACGCATTGCAGTTCCTCAGGGGCTTTCTCATTTTTAGCCAGTCTTCCTTTGGGAAGAAAGCTTGGAGCATAAACGCTCTTCTTTTTTGTTTTAAAGCAGGCAAAACAAAGAATTTCAAAAATGATAAACCTTTGTTTAACTTTTTCTAAGAGTTTCTGGCAGTTTATACTGATACCCACCCATTCAGAATGTTAACATTTAACTCTTGCATTATTCTATAGTGTGTACTGAATTAGTTTTAAAATGTTGAAATAATTCAAAATCTTATATCTGTTTCTTTGCGTGGTAACTTGAACTAATGGTGTAAGAAATCTTTGATTGAATCTCATTCTCAGTTGAGTCGAAGGAACAGCGTGATTAATTTTCATTTATATTAATGGAATGAAAATTGTGTGGGTTCCATAAACTGCTTGCCAGGTTGTTACCAATAAAACAATATTTCAAAGACTATAATCTGCAAAAGGATTGAAAAAATGCTTAACGTTAGGACACTGCCAATCAGCACCTAGAAATAATCTTGAAAATAAAACAGTTAAGCTACTGAAAAAATTAGACGCATCTCTGAATGGTCATATTAATTCCACCCACTCTGATTATATCAAGCTTTCAATCTACTGAATAATATATCTGGCAAAACAAGTCATGACATTACCAAATTAAACTCACACAACCCACATTCAAGACCAAAAGAAATTTGGAGTGTACCTTTATTGGTCAGTGCATTGAATATAGTAGTTGGAAGGTCATGTGTGTGGCTGTACAGGACTTTGGTGAGGCTATTATTGGAATACTGGAATTCAATTCTGGTCTCCCTGCTACAGGAAAGATGCTGTGACACTAGAAAGGGTTCAGAAAAGATTTACAAGGATGTTCCCAAGGTTCGAGGGTTTGAGCTATAGGGAGAGGCTGAATAGGCTGGGGCTATTTTCCCTGGAGCATTGGAGGCCAAGGGGTCACGTTATAGAGGTTTATAAAATCATGAGGGGCAATGATAGAATGAATAGTCAAGGCCTTTTCCCCAGGGCAGGGGAGCCCAAAACTAGAGGGCATAGGTTTAAGGTGAGAGGGGAAAGATTTAAAAGAAACTTAAGGGCCAACTTCTTTACGCAGAGGGTGGTGCGTTTATGACATGAGCTGCTGGAGGAAACATGGACACTGGTACAACTACAACACTTAAAAGGCACCTGGATGGGCATATGAATAGGTAGGGTTTAGAAGAGTATAGGCCAAATGCTGGCAAATGGGACTAGATTAATTTAGGATATCTAGTTGGCATGGGCAAGTTAGACTGAAGGGTTTGTTTCCGTGCTGTACATCTCTATGACACTATGTCAACTCCTCCTCATGGGCTTCAGGATCATCCTTTACTTCATTCCCTTAGCAAGAATTTTTGTTTAAAATATTCAAATTGACCTCTTCAGCAGTATCATCATGCACCTCTGGAGCAGAAAGGAGTTGAACCTAGGTCTCCTGGTTCAGAGGTAAGGCCACTGTCAGTGCATCATATTTTAACTGAGTGTCTAATACCACTCGTGTGTGTGTGTGTGTGTGTGTGTGGGGGGGGGGGGAGGTGTGTGTGTGTGTGTGTGTGTGTTTGTGTATGTTTGAAGCTAAACACTAGCACTTGCTTGGAAAATTTTAATGTTTAGTGGTTACTATCACTCATATATTGATGGTCCTGATTTTTTTGAAAATTATTTCAACTTTTATTTCTATTGGAAAGTTAATTGGGCAGATCAGCTGGCATTGAATTAGGCACTGAAAGTGACAACCTCATCTCTGGCCTGTCAACTCTGCAAAGTCCTCCTTATCAACATCTTTGGGTTTTGTGCTAAAATTGGGAGAGCTGTCACACAAGCAAATTAAACAACAGCCTGACATAATTGTAGCCATGGAATAATACAATATCCAAGATACTACTACCACTGTCTCTGAGTATGCCCCATTTCATCAGCATGACAGACCCAGCAGAGATGGCGGTCCAGTAGTGTACATTTGGTCAGGAGGTGTCCTGGGAGTCCTCAACATTCACCCTAAACTCTGAACTCTCAGGCACCAGGTTAAACATGGGCAAGGAAATCTCCTGTTGTTAACCACCTATCCCCCTCTCTGGTTTTCCTCCATGTTGAGCACCACTTGGAAGAAGCGCTGAAAGTGGCAAAGGCAAAGAATATAGTCTGGCTGGGGACATCAATGCCATTCGCCAAGGTGAGGAGAGACACCATGATGCTTCAGTACAGCAAGGAAACTTCAAGTACCATCTGAAGGGAATAGCTAGGGAGCTCAACCCTTAAAGTGTGGGTTCAAGGACCTTGCAGTAGTGCCTATATCTAATGACCTCATGTGAGTGTTCAGTGCCAATAAAGTTACCTTCAGTAACATCTCCTACCCACCACAATGTTGGCGTCTGATGCTGTTCAATGTACCAAACTTCCACCCTACAACCAGTGGTAGTTCCTGGCACTTGGGACTCAGGCCTCACCTCACTTTAAGCACCCATCAGTACTACCAGCTTCCCTCTCAACTCATGCTGAACTATGTTCTTCCAGCTGATCAGACAAACCATGCAAACACAATGCTCCACAATCACTGACATCTTGCAGATAAAGGTGACACACCACATCACTTAGTAACAAGAAAGACTGCATTTCTCAAATGCTGCAGAAGAAATGGCTCTCTGTGTGATGGGTCCCACAGCATCACTGCTAAACATTCAGGATGTTGTCATGTTGCTGTTTTATCATCCATCTCAACACCCAGCTCATCCTCATCTTTCTGTTTGGCATGATGAACAAGTTAACAGTATGATGAAGATTGATCTTGTCTGTGATCTTCCTCAAGGCTGAATAGCATGGCAGACTCATGTCTGAATAATGGCACCCGCAGAAATTGTATCCATGTTTATATGCTTTGAAGAAAACATTGGTGCAAACTTATTCAAAGAAATCAATATGCAAATTACTTCCATATGATGCATGGTAAATAAAAGATTCAACACAGTGAGTTCTGTCAGGTTTCTCAGATGAATGTGTGACAGTTCGTTTCTGTATTTCTCCAGTCTGTGCCTCTTCCTTTTAAGATTCCAAGCAAAATCAATGCTGAAGTTAAGGAATAGTTCACAATGTATCAAAGTATTGATATAAGCGCTACTTAACTCTTTAATGTGAAATTTTAACAGTCCTATTTACATTATTCCTGCCTCCCTGTGTTGCCACCCCTAGAGCCTTTGAGCATTGTATTTCAAAGAAATCGACCACCTGACTAATTATTTTATTCAAGTATTGTGATATTAAATACACAAACTGTAAACAGACTGTACAAATGCAAAACAGTCTTAAACTGAACAACCAAATTAAAAATGCTGTGTGCTTTTGCTAAGTGACAAGCTTCCAAAGTTCCTTCAATAATATCTCTTCAGCAATTATGTGGATGTTCTACACAGTTTGGTATTTTAAAACACAGAAGAACACCAGGATCAGAATAAAGGGCTGGTAAACCTGTTCCAGATTGATCAAATTGCTTGTTGTTTTTGAAAAATAATCGTGGCTTGTAAGGAATTTATTTGGTCTACGTGAACTCTTATCAGACAGGGACAATGATCACAGGCTGAGACTTCTGACAATCACACTCAGAAAAGATTAAAGCACAAACCAAATCTTCTGTCTTACCACCCACCATCCTGTCTAGGTTTGCCACTAAAGTTAAATTTTAAACCTGTGGAGATGGACTTTTTCAATTAATTTGCTTACTTTGGCACCTATTGAATTCCTACTGACTGCTATTTTAGATTTCAAAATTATACTCTGTTGAAATATATTTATTTGAATAATGGTTTTGACCCCTTTTCCACCCCTCTGCAGTATCTCACTCTACTGACACTATTCTTTTGCAGCCTTCATTAATTTAGCAGCCTATAGATGTGCCAAGTTTTCAGAGAGAAGTCTGCTTACTGTATTTGTACAGAGATAACCTGGCATTCTTCACGCCTGACTCCAGTGAAATGTTAGCTGAAACTGTCCTGATTCTTTTCCCCCTCTCTTTTGATTGTATTAGCAGTCAGTCTTTCTGAGCGGACTGAATGCATTTTGTTTTCTTTGAATGATACAATAGGTTCAAACAGAGGATTAAACTGCCTTTGTTTTGCTCTCTACTTTAAATTTAGACAATTAATAATGCAAAAAACTGCTCAAGGCGCATATGAATAACATTTCCTCTTCATTTAATAGTATCATTTTTTAAACTCAGGAGAATTCAAATTAATGTACAACTGAATTAAATCAGTGATTTATTTAAATTATTTCATAAATAGGCATTTTGAGCAGTGCTGTGAGAAATTGGAGTGCAATGTATTTTGAGAAATAATTTACTTGAGGCTAGATTTTAGTCTGCATGTACATTAAGTTCTGCCATTCAAATTTTGATATAAAACTATTGACCCAGATAATAATCCAGTTTATTTTCATTTTGATATTATGTTGAATATTTCAATTTAATCCTACGAGTATGTTTTGCAAATTCTAGCAGTATCAGATGGCTATGTTCCTTGGATGTATTTTGGACTATTCTTTTCACATTAATTGAAAGCTGATGTATACTCTATTCTCAGCCATTTCCCTCAACGCTATCATATTTTATTATCATCTTTGTTTATAATGTGAAGACAATCTTAATTGCTTTGTTAGAATTTTTTCTATGGCATGCTTTGTTGAATGAGGCTTTCCTCATCTTCAGTTCGTGAATGCATGTCATTAGGTTCTGCAGCCTGATGCAATGGGACAGCCGTTGACATTATCAGTGTGTGTGTGAGGGAAGCGTGCAAAAAAAAACTCGAGGGGTTATACTTAGCAAGTGACATGTGAATGTACGCATACAATTAAGAAAATTCTTGACTTCTTGTTGCGAGTTGTTAAGATTGTTAAGATATGCAAGCCCCACATTCCAAATCTAAAGTTGAGCCTTTAATTATGAGACATCATGGACTTTTAATTACTTTTTTTAAGATCTTTGGTAATCTGATCTTTGCATTACAGTCAAATGTGCAAAGACAGCATTATGTTTAGCATATCTGTGGATTTATTTTTTATAATACTTTGCAGTGCCTCAAGCAAATAATTAAGTCCTTTTTCTCTTACAACCAGTTTAAAGGCTGTGGGGTAACTTAACAGAATTTCACTTGCCATCTTTCATCACTTGTCTGTATTTATTTGCTGCTGCTTTATGGCAAAGATTTTGCTTAAATCTGTTGTGCATATATTGACTCATATTTTAAATAAACTGAGTGCCTTTTTAAAAACATGTCATCATTTCTTGCTTTTGTGTTTGTCGAAAAGCAACTTATACGTCTTTAGGTGCCAGAAGCTGACCCATTTAGTTGGCGGTTCTGTTTTTGAAAGCAAAAGAAATTGCTTTAATAACGAACAAAAAAAACCCAGACACTTCCTTCAATCAGTATGTACTTGATTGCACTCTTGCAATTCGATTTAACAGATTTCTCACAATGTCCAATGAGTAGCTAATTTGAGAACTGTTATGCTCCCTCTCTTATGTCTAAATGCCTGATTAATATTCCTGGTGAATCGCATACTAGTGCCAGCAACAGAGTTATCCCATACAATCTGTATATAGCAGCAATGCTTGTGCCAGGTCCCTGTTTTCTCATGTGAAACACAAGTCACCAAGTCTCTTCTCATGACCAGTAGTGAGCTCTTCTGTCTGGATAACTCAGGAACTCTACACTGTCGCCTGCTGAATCATTTTCATTTTGAAAGTCTCATGCCCATTAATGTCTTGACCTTGGAAAACTATGCAGTTAATGGAAGAAATGGATGTAACCATAGTTTGAGTCACTGCTGTGCGTAACTCTTGTATTCATCTTCCTTGCTGTTCCACATAAGTTTAGTCCTCCATACGAGGGATCATTGACTGAGTGCTTTGAGGCATCTAAAAAAGTAATTAAGTACTTTTAAATGACTTTTTCAGACACAGTCACATTTTTCCACAATGATCTGGGCACATCTATTACGCAGCTTTGAGGACGTATCCCATAAGGCAGTTTATTCCATTCTCCGTGCATACTTTTCTTCACTACTGATGGAAGTCTGTTGCAAATGACATGAGGCAGTGGCCCATGTCTTCCCAGTGGTAGTAATTGAAATGACTAATTTTCCAGGATTATTTGCAGCTGCTAGGGAAATAACTAGGCCGGTGTGACTCTGTTGCTGAGTGGTTCTGGTCAAGTGGGTGGAATAAGAACATTGGATGGTTCACTAGGATTACCAAGCCATCTTGTGATTTCCCAGCTTCAAAGTGTTCACAGAAATAACTATTGGCCTTGCTTCCTGTGTTTATCCAAGGAGCGAATAAGCCTTACCAACCATCAAGAATCCAGCTTCAGCCCCAAATATGAATTGGCTTAGGTGGTCCGAGGGCTCTTGTCATAGAAAGAGAATTTGGCCAAGTGAAGGATTCCTGTTCACGATTCAGTGTAATAACTCTCAGGTTACAACAGGATTAGCCTTGCCTAATGTGTTGTCTTTCTCGTAACCACACACCTCAGAATTCTACTAGTGCTAGTCATTACAGCCATTACAATAAGGATTCATATTAACGTGTCATGCACAGTGCTAGTGTCCCTACTTCTGGGCCAGAAGGTCCAGGTTCACCTGCCATTGAAAGTGTATGTGAAACATCAAGCAGTTTAATTAAATGTACTCTTTTTTTTCAAAGACGCATGTGCTAATAGCAATCACTGGATGATTAGTTATGTGATGTCATACTCTCAGCAAAGAGCCAACACCTTCCAGTGGGGTGAAAGAAAAGGGAAAGAACGAATATAAGTCTAGGTTTTTGGTGGCCTAATGAACATGCGACTTTGGAAACGAAAAAATAGCCAAGTATAGAATAGGTACCCATTCAAGATGCACCTTGAATTGCACTGGGGATAAAAACGTTACAGTAAAGAACATAGTTGCAAAATATTATCCTTGCCCTCCAATTCACTACTGGTAGTAGAGGAATTCCTGAAACAGCTGCCATGGAAACACCACTGTAATGCCATTTTACTATACGAATTGATTACCAGAGTGCAGAAAAACGTAGTGTGTCATGTTGACAAACTTAAAGATATGGAACTGTATTTTCATGGGTTCAAGAAGACTCCAGAGACTTTTAACAAATGGCAGGCATGACCATTTCTGACAGATTCAATTTTAATCACCAGGGTAAGTGTGCAGGCTATGGGAAGGAGAGAAACACATTTTGGTTTGTTTACTGGCCTAAGTCTTTAGTTTGGGAGTCATGAATTTATGCAGTAGATGTAGGGTCAGCTGAGGTCTATTTAAATGTCATGATATTAAGTTTTCAAAATCTCCTACCCTTTAAACTTGAAGCAATACATTTAAAAAGCAATTGGAAATTTAAAGATAAATTCTGATAGACTGCTTTGATTGACTGACCATCTGTTCTAGTACAAGCTAGAACAAGAAGCATTTCTATCAGATCATGTAGTTTCAATCGATTTCTTTGTTGCAACTTCCCCAAGAGCTATTATGATGTTCTTATAAATGCTTGGCTGTGTTTTAAAGTCTACAATTAGCTCAACACGGAGTTCACGGTTTGATTCTTAGTTTGAAAAAGCTAATAAAGAATTTAATAATAGACCTGAACAGAAGCGTATATGTTTTAATAAAATTAACTACTTGACATTTAAAAGCTTTGAATGGATTCCATGAATGGGAGGTTTTCTTTGCTATTAGGTGTAAAGGAATGAGAGCTGTGTTAGACTGTTAGATTATTAAAAATCCAATTAGTCATAAAACAGTATTTAGCATAAAATAAATGCCTTTTTATACTATTAATTGATTATCTAAAAAATAGTGGATAACAAGGTGTAGAGCTTGATGAACACAGCAGGCCAAGCAGCATCAGAGGAGCAGGACAGCTGACGTTTTGGGCCTAGACCCTTCTTCAGAAAAAGGGTCTCTAGGCCTGAAACATCAGCTTTCCTGTTCCTCTGATGCTGCTTGGCCTGCTGTGTTCATCCAGCTCCACACCTTGTTATCTCAGATTCTCCAGCATCTGCAGTTCCTGCTATATCTGAAAAATAGTGTTTGGTTTGACATTCTGAAAGAAAGAAATCATGTCCTCCTCATCCAAATCAAGGTAATCTTGTTTTTACTCAACTGTGATTTACGCTAAATCTATTATTAAAAGTGTTTTATAAAATAATATAAACTTTTCAGTTGTAACGTATTTCTTTTATTTGAAAGTAAAGCAGCTTGATGAAAATGGACCTGATTTAATCCTTTCACAGGCACTTTCTGCTAATTTGCTGGTTTTTGCCCATAAAATAGTTGTGCTGAGGAAAAGGTCAGCCTTTGCTTTATAGTTATGTGTGCTGAGGTTAACAATTTTAACCTTTTTGGTTATTGTAGTGATGTGAGAGCATGTAATATTAAACACTGAATTCAATAACGGGATTTACAAGGCAACCTTGTGTTTGAACTTTGGAAAAGCAAATCAAGGCTTAACTGAATAAACTTTGGTCTTAATGTCATATTTCTGCTCCTCATCAGCACTGCATGTTCATCAGAAACAATAAGAATGTGGATACCTCACTCCTATTATTGTAAAAGTTAAGTGTTTAATCTGAAAACATAAAAATTTGGAAATAAAAGAGAGCAATTTTAGCTTAAGCTCCCTTTTGGGTGGAATTTGGCAGCAGATCAGTGTCAAGTGAAATTTAGGATGAGCTGGAGACATTTCAAACATGCATGTTTGGAAAATACAGAAAATTACTTCCTATACAGTAAACTCTGAAAATGTTTAGTTTAATGTCCCGGCCACACTGTCTGTGATCTCCTTGTTTTACGGTCAAAAAAACCTGTTTCCTATCACACACTGCAAGAGAGCTTGACAGTCTGTGTTGCCTGACTTTGGCAACCAGCAATTAATAGTGGGGTCTCATAACACAAGGAAGTGGCGCTGTGATGTTTATATTCTGTAATAAACACAGTCAAGAGTCTGGCATGATTCTCTGCAATGGTCAGTGCTATGCTGAAAAGCAGAATGCCTGCTGTCTGATTCTGAACACTTTTTTTTTCCTTTTTGAGAGTTTCGGAAAGTGAAACCTTTAAGTGCTTTGGGTTTGGGTATGGGTGAACATTTTGAGTGTAAATATTTGTCAGAAAGAACTCTCTCACACTTGCCTCGTTAATGAGGTTAACCGTGACATTCTTCATGCAATGAAATTTGATTCAGTGAACTCTTCATTTTGAACAAAGCTGCATTTGGCAGAAGCCAGTTCACTGTACTTCATCACAGCAGGAACAATAAAATTCCTGCAGACTTCAGCATAGGGAAGCATCAATGAGCATAAATACTTTTTTGACCTGCTAGTAAAATAAGACATACAGTTGGGAAAGAGATGCAGCATTTCTGCAATTTTGACGCTTTGACGTTTATGGGTCACATTAGGAACAAATAACGAACATGAAGTAATGTAGTTATTCATGTTGTAAATTATAGGAATGCAAACCACAGAAACATTAACAAGTTTGTTCAGTAAAATAGTTTTGATGTTTCACCACTGCACTGACAGAACCTGCTGCTCCTCCAAATTTTAGCCAAAAATGGGGAATTGAGTTCAGAATAAAGGAAAATCCTCAGCATTATGAAATGGATGGCCAACTGACCGTCTTTGTTTTCCTACTTCATGGAAAAACTTCAAGTAGAAGCCAGGGATATGGCTCCAAAAGAAAAACATAAAAAGTAGGACCCAGATAAGGTTACTCGTTCTCTTAACTCTGCTCCACCATTCAATAGGATCTTGCCTCCAATGCCTCACCTTGAAAGGTGACTGGTGATATAATTACAGGCAGCAATATATCTACTCCTGATTCTGCCTGAAACACTTTGCAACAGTGATATCTGGACAATGGCCTTGGCAGACACTAGCCTCCTGTACCTTCCTCACTAACATAGAGATATTGACACCAATCAAAACAGTCCCTTGACAACCTTTGTGACACCCAGCTAGCTTGGACACAACAGAGTTGGAACCTGATTAATTTCCAGTCTGCAAAACTCAACCCGAAACTGAATAATTTGTTTTTCAACTGATATATCAAAGTGATTGCTAACCTTGACATAGTTCATTGAGCCTCTCATTTGTAATTGAGGAAACCAGTGGGAGGATAGACTAAGGTCCAAGAATTTGCCTGTGTCTCGAGTGACACTGGGAGTTCCTGTTGGAGCTTTTCATAGAAGAGCATCCACCCACCTTTTACAAAGCTACTGACACAAAAGGGGCAAAGTTTACTTGAACTGAGATTAGTTGATAATGAGACCTAAGATATGATTGATATAAGGAAATCTGGTCCCAATATATGTACTGCCCAATCCCAACAGTCATATATCCTCTCTAAGATTCAGGCTGGAGTTGAGGGTGGAATTTCCAAAAGCAAGGAGTTCAGTTGTTGTTGAAGGTGGATTGAAATGATGTCCTTTGTAAATGGACCACCTGGGCTCTTTCAATATTCATTCTTGAGGAAAGTCCCAGGGACATTGCTAACCCCCACTTCACACTTACATTTGATGTATCATTTTATCCAACATTCTGATGACTATAAAGTGAATTGTTTGTAACAACCATTAAAAACAGATAAAGGGGTAACATCATTCCATTCTTACGTGATTTGGTATTCACAAACAAGCAATCAGCATGAATGATTTAAAAAGCAGATCATGGTTTTTTATTTTTATTTGCAACATCTGTTATTACAGCTTCTGTAATATAATTTTATAGATTTTTCTATGCCTGCACTGACTAAAGTGCAACAAAACGTCATGGACAGTTATCAAATATGATTAGTTTGTTAAGCAAATCTCATGACTCAAAAAGAAGGCTATGCATGATCTATGGTAAACGTCATACAATTATATGGCTGAAAGATTCTATGAACTTATCAACGCTTATAAGATTTTCAATATGGCAGCCAGAAGTATGGGAAAGATTAGTTTAACGAAAATACTGTTATTTAGCATCCCAGAATCATACAGCACGGGAACAGATACTTTGGTTTACTTTGCTTTGGAATTTTCTAGTCCACGTCGACCATAATCCTAAACTAAACTAGCCCTACCTGCCCTTCCCTGGCCCATATCCCACCAAAACTTTCCTATACATGTACTTATCCAAATGTTTTTTGAACATTGTAATAGTAACTGCATCCACCACTTCCTCTGGAAGTTCATTCCACGCACGAACAGTGTAAAAAATTTGCCCCTCATGTCTTTCTTAAACCTCTCCCCTCTCACCTTAAAAATGTACCCTCAGTATTGAAATGCCTCTTCCTGGGGAAAAGACAACTAACATTAACTGTACCTATACCCATCATCATTTTATAAATTTCAATAAGGCTGCCCCTCAACCTCCTATGCTCCATTGGAAAAGGTCCCGGTCTATCCAGCCTTTCTTTATAACTCAAATCTTTCATACCTGACTACATCCTGGCAAATCTCTTATGACCCCACTCCAGCTAAATTATACCCTTCTTATAACTGAGCAATCAGAATTGGATACAGTACTCCAGAAGAGGCCTCATCAATATCCTGTACAATGCCGACATGACTTCCCAACTCTCTACTGAAAGGATTGAACGATGAAGGCAGGTGTACGAAATGCCTTTTTAATCACCCTGTCTATATGTGACACAAAATTCAAGGAATTCTGTACCTGAACCCCTGGGTCCCTCTGTTCTACAATACTACCCAAGGCCCTATCATTAATTGAATAAGCCCCAACCTTGTTTGTTTTTATTCAGATTGAACTCCATCTGCCATTTTTCAGCCCATTGACCCATTTCGTCAAGATCTCTTTGCAATCTTAGAAAACCTTCTTAACTGTCTACTCTACCACCAATTTTGGTGTCATCTGCAAACTTACTAACCATGCCTTCAATATATCACACAAAAATAGAGTAAAAAGATTCATTCTTCCTTGCCTGTGTTGGTGTCTCTACTCCATGGGTGTCTCCCACATTCTATCTGCCTCATCTCTTTCAGCTGATCTTTTCCCTTTTCTTCCCATGTATTCAGCCAGTTTCCTTTTAAAAACATCCCAGCCATCTGTTGTGGTTTGCAGTTCCACATTTCAACTGTTTTAACGAATTTCTGAGTAAATAAATTTCTCCATATTTTCTGATTAGATTAATGAGTAACAGTCTGTCACTTATGGCCCTGAGTTTTGGGTTTTACATAAATAGGAAATGTGCTCTCTACATCTCCCCTGTCCACTTAATTCATAATATTGAGGACCTCAATCAGATCACTTCTGAATCTTCTCTTTTTTAAAGAATAGCCTTTTAGTCTTTCCCTCCATCTGTAAGCTCTCTCTTTTCCTGTCATCCTAGTAAGTCTCCACTACTTCTATGCCCTTTACAATGTATGGAAACCAGAACTGTGCCCAGCATTCTTATGTGTGAACTGACCAGGTTGCTGTTCATATTTAGCATCATTTTAAAACTTTGGAGCTCTGCACCTTTAAAGATAAATTCTAGCATATTGTTAGCACTTTTAACTGCATTGCTAACAACCTGGTGTCGTGTGATTTCTGACCTTGTCCATCTAGAAGGTCAGGACAGCAGATGATTTCATTTGATTTAATGTCATGTGTATTTATTAAAAGTACAGTGAAAAGTATTATTTAGAGTCACCACTCTCTGGCACCATCTTAAAACACAGAAGATAAACCAAAACACGGAATATAAATATAAAGACTATAATATAGTCTTATCTCAATAAAGTTAGGTGGTCTTTGGAATAGCTCCCACTTCTAGCTGAGCAGTGGGCCTGGATCCAGGCTCCTTCATGCTCCCAAACCAACTACATTTCTATAGCCACGCTTCACCGCTGCTGGAACAAACAGTCCCCACTCTCTGGCACCATCTTGTCTCCACCAATGCCACCACCATAAGTTCACGATGTGAGGGAGGAGGGGAAACCTCACCAATGCAGCCGCCGTGGGCGCCACAGAGCCCTACGCTCGGAACAAACTCATCACTGCCTCCGCAATCAGGTAGCTGAGATTTGTAGCGGGCCTGGAGCCTCAGGCCAGCCATGCGAGTCTGGACCAGGGCATGAGGCTGGGGACCTGCTCCTCGCTCACAGGGGAGACCTTGGGCTGGGTGGAGCTGCATGAGCCTCACCCTGGCGTTGCTGTCGCTTTTACTGCGTACGTTCTCCTTTGTCATTTACTCGGCCTCACCCCGTGCCCGGGCCAGTGCCACCGTCTTTGTCCACATGGGAACACCTCTATCTGAAAGTCCCTGCCCAGAAATACAAACCATCCTGAATTGGAACTATATCAATGTTTGTTAGAACAGTTGAAACGTCATTGAGTCAAAATCCTGGGATATCCAGCAGAATTGGTATCCCTACATCCGAAGGACTACAGCAAAAGATAGTTTATCATTCCCTTTTCCAGTGCAATTAGAGATGGGCAATGAATGGTGGCCTGGTTAGTGATGCACACAATCCCACAAATAAATAGAGAAACATCCTAATTTCCTTTGCTGTCCATCCCCATTAAGTTTCTTATTTTCTATAATATCTTTTTCTTCCCAAAACCAATTATCCATATTAAAGTTTGTTGCCTCACTTTACTACTCAGTTGTCATATTTCTGGTATCTTCTTGTACTACATTACATTCTTCCTTCATATTCGCTGCCCCAATTTGTTAATATTTGCAAATGTTGTGTAGAGTTACTTGTTCCTAAATCCTAAATATGGCTGTAAATTACAATTAGCTGTAGTCACGTTATTTTCCCCAAATCCAAATAATTATCCTTTACCTCACTTAATACTTCTTTGTTAAATAAAACTCTCTTTAGATTTGTTGTCTGCCCACTGATTCCATGATCCTTAGCCATTCTCAGACAAATTCTGTGGTACTGTATCAAAACCTTTTGAAAATTCGAGTGCATGACAGTTCTACATTAAAAGATAGTAACAACTGCCGATGCTGGAGACTGAGATAACACAGTGTGGAGCTGGAGGAACACAGCAGGCCAGGCAGCATCAGACGCTCCTCTGATGCTGCCTGGCCTGCTGTATTCCTCCAGCTCCACACAGTTCTACATTATCCTTTTATATCATTTCAGTTACCTCTGTCAGGTTAGCGGCAACCATTGCAATCCATACAAACTGGTTTTTGTTATTGTATTTTCAATTTCTGGATGCCTTTTATCACTTTTAATACAAATTCCTATATTTTACCTATCACTAGGCTGCCTGGTCTATAGCTCTCAAGTTTTGTTCTATCTTTTTGGATGTAAGTAAAAGTGTTCATCAAGCCTCCAACACAATTCCCTCTTCTTTCGAACTGTACCATGTACGTTTTGGCAATCACCAAGGTGAGTCAGAAACTAGACAGATGGGAACACCACTCCCTCTCCATTGCAGGTTAAAAGCATGGTCATTGGGTGAGAGGTACTCTTGGTGTTGCTGTATGTCTGGCCCATTCCCCAAATCTGCACCACTACAGTCACCTGAGCCATTTTCCACTTCACCTGAAGGTCAAAGATAGACCGGTTCCAAAGGGACACCAAGTATAAAGCTCAGGGCAGAAGGGGGAAGATGCCATCCTTACTGTGACAGCCACCTTCATTTGCAGCTACATCAAGCCCTGAGTAGACCCTCAGTACGCAAACACCAAGTGTCATGACGTAGTGAGGTTCTACCTGTTCCCGGTGTTGCGAAGGAAGGGCCAGGTTTCATTGCCATGGAACACTCCAAGTAGTTGGACCGTTCCATATCACCTGCCCCTTGTGGAAGAATTTGCAAAGGAAAACACCTTTGATCACAAGTACATCAGGAAGTGATCAGCACGTAGTGTCCTCAAGACCCCGCGGGAAAGGGAAAGGGATGATCCTGTTGGGTGATTCCCTGAGCAGACTGCCAAAGTCATTTGGCAGAATGCCTCATTGCCAGAACTTTCCAACAAGCACAAAGACATCACTTGGCTGGTGATGAGAAGGGCACCGCCCTGTGAGATATTTCATGTACACCCGCATTCTGTGGACCACAGCAGGCTGCTCTTGAAGCAGCTGCAGGAGGACAAGAGGCTGTTACACATCTCCTGATGGAATGTACCTGTGCAAAGGAGGTTTGGAGAAAGATGCAGTGATTTTTGCTGGGATTCGTCCTGAGCAACTTTGTGACGCAGGACTCTGTGCTCTACAATCTGTTCAACAGGATGTATGCTGAGACAAGCATTGATTGTGCCTGGAGGACCATCAGCTCAGTGAAAGATGCTTTTTGGTCTGCCCAGAACTCATTGGTCTTCCAGTGCAATCAGTTGACTCCAACCAACTGTTGCAGATGTCACATTCCAAGGTCCAGGACTATGTGCTGAGAGACACTCTAAAGGTTGGGTAGTTACCACCAAGCACTGGTGGGGAAAGACTACCATGTAAGGCCTTCCTTCCAAAGTGCAATGGAGGTCCATTCAGTTATCAGATCCTCTCGGTACCTCAAATTTATTGTAATATAAGTATAATCCAAAAATGCCTTGGGTTTTTTTTTTAATTAACTGCAGGGAATACCAAATTATAATGTTTGTTTGTTGCTCATGTGCAAAGACTTGTCAGGAGCTGTATATAAAATTTTTTTTAATGAATAAAGTATATTTTTGCCAAAACAAAAGGGTCAGACAGGCACTTGGTCCTACTAGAGTCTGGACATTCATGTCCTTGTAATCCTGGGGATTGATGCATGGGTCAGTTTTACAGATCAGGTGCAGCCCTCTGGCGATTGCATTAGGTAAGTAAGAGTGTTGTGCAGACATCAGTCCAGAGGCTGTACCATGGTCAGTTGAATCTGTCATGCTAAGGCGCTCTGGGATGGGCCACAGTCAGTCTTGGAGATTGGTCAATAACCGTTTAAGGGCTAATCACAACTGAGTCCAAGCGATCTTGGGGAAAGTGGCAACTCACGTGTGAGGATGGGCTTCATTGTGTTGGTTCACTGAGAGAATGGTGACAGTGATGGGGTCACGATTGGAAACAGCAGGGTTGGACCTCATTTGTGAATTGGAGGGGATTAGAAAGTTGGATTCAAACTGATATGGTAAACTCTGATCTCTAAAGGATGTAGGGCTAACAAAGGCATGAGAATTTACAAATTCTGGGGGTAAAGCAGGCACATTAAAAGTTATGCAAATGAGTTCAACTGAAACATAGTGGTGGGAGGTGGAAGGGAATGGTTCGGAGGGACTGAAATGTCATTGAAGCTACAGAGAAGGGAACATAAATGATGGAAGTTTGCGGGTCACGGGCAGAGCCTGAAGGTCATTTGCACTGAAACAAAGTTGGGACCTTGCCATGTTGAATTCAAAGTCAACTGCACTGTAACTACACAAAATGGCTGCCAACTCATGCTACTTAATTGATGGTTTGCCATTCATCCTCTAACCTTTTAAACTGAAAGGAAAGCTCCTTCGACATTGTCCCCATCAAACACTCCCAGGATAGGGATATCATTCAATAAAAACCAAAAGAACTGCGGATGCTGTAAATCAGGAACAAAAACAAAGTAGCCGGAAAAACTCAGCAGGTCTGGCAGCATCTGTGAAGGAGAAAACAGAGTTAGCGTTTCAGGTCCGGTGACCCTTCCTCAGAACTGGGATATCATTCATTTGCTGAAGGGTACAGATTATAGCATTAAGCAATCGCGAGCATTACATCAGTGCGCATTAATAAAATCCTTGTCAAGGCACCTAAACAGGTGCCATGGGAACAAAGAACATCAAAGCAGGAGTAAAAGTCTCACAGCCACATTCCATAGCAAGCACTGAAAGACAACACTTCACAGGTGCCAGATTCACACAGTGAACTGTAAAATATGAACAGCATGGACTATGATGTGGAAGGGAGCCTCTTCTTTGAGGAGATATCATTATGCCTTACATGGGATGGAGGGCGTGTTGAGCAGTGAGTATGTAATTGTCATTCTGTCTTCCCAGCACAGAATTCTGCTTCCAAAGTAGTGTGAACGTATTAGTTGTGCAATGTACAACTGAATAACACTTACAGGGGAGGAGGTCTGTGCCTCATTTCTCCTCTCTATGGGCATGTGCTGGCACCAGCCTGTCTCCCTGAGAGGAAGAGGTACCTGAGGTGAGGTCAATTCTATCGTACCCCTCTCACCTTACCCTTGATGCTGAGTACCCAAAGCTAATGTGATGGAGTGTGCAATTGTGTGTATATCTGTCAGTTATTGAGTACTCTGCTGGACCTAGGTATCTACACTAGTTGCTAACTTGTCTATAGGGACATCTATAAGCACATGCATGCCCAAATCAGCATGGTACTGATAAAGGTGGACTCCTCAAACCTCCGCTTCAGCTTAATGAGTGCCTTTGTTAAAGCTGCCTGATTTTCTGTGCCTGTCTCTGCAGTTTGCTCAGTTCATTAATGGTCAGAATAGGGTAATGTCTTCTGCCTGGTCATTAGCAGGTAACTGTTTTCTGGCAGCCCTCCATGTGCCAGAGGCCCTAGGGCATCTCTTCCCTGAATAACAGTGAAGCCGTACCAATGATGTGTTCACCATATTGTGCTCCTGACTCTAACCTAGAAAGCATGCCACCCGAGGTCACAGCTTTGAAGCTGGTGCAGGGTGCTGGTATATCCTAAGGATACACTGTCTTCCTTCACAGAGTTGGGGTTGGGGCTGAGAGCCTCCAGCACTGGCCCCTTTGTGGAGGTTCACTAGATGCCGTTCATCCCCACATCTGGAAAGTGAAGGAATTTATTGTCCAAATCTGTTGTAGATTTAAGAATGAGTTGACACTGGTGGTCACAGTAAAGCTTAAATAAAACAAACATCCACAGATGCTGAAGATCTGAAACAATATAAGGACATGAATGGGCGATGTTTGGAGGGATATGGGCCTGGCACAGGCACATGGAACTTGCTTAGCTTTGGATTATGGTTGGCGTGTTCTGGTTGGACTGAAAGATTTGTTTCCATGCTGTATGACTATGACGCAACAGAAATTGCTGGAGAAACTCAGCAGGTCTGGCAGCACGTATGGCGTGAAAGTAGAGTTAACATTTCAAGTCCAGTATCCCTTCTTCAGTACTGATAACAGCTAGGAAAAGGTGGTAATCATGATAATGACAGAGGGTGGACAAGGAGTGTGCAGATGATGGAGAAAGAACCCAAAAGAGAGATAAAAAGTTAAGCAGATGAAGGGAAGGTTGGTAGTAAGTCAGGGAAGAGGAGAAGCTGATAATGGGGGCAATGACAAGGTGACAACAGTTGGCTTTGTTGAAAACAGCCCATGTCATGTCAGGGCCTGAGGTCCGGGGGGCTTAAAGGACATGGAATGATGTATTCAGGCTCTGAAATTATTGAACATGGTGATGAGTCCTGAAGGCTGCAGGCTGAGATGCTGTTCTTCCAATTTACCCTGAGCCTCACTGGAACAATGCAGCATCTCTGAGCTAGAAACATTGGCCAGGGAACACAATGGTGGTTGAAGTGACAGGTAACTGAAGTTCAGGTCATTTTTACAGACAGGTGTTCAGCAAAGCGGTCACCCTCTCAGAAAAATGGTTGTTTTGCATGTCATAGTAATATTCAAAGATTTTTTTCTTTACTCAGTCACAAGATGTGGGCATCGCTGGCTGTACAGCATTTATTGCCCAGAGGGCAGTTAAGAGTCAACCACATTGCTATGGGTCTAGAGTCACATGTAGGCCAACCAGGTGAGGATGGCAGTTTCCTTCCCTAAAGGTTGTTAGTGAACAGGATGGGTTTTTCCTGATAATCAACAATGGATTTGTGGTCATCATTAGATTCTTAATTCCAGATATTTTTATTGAATTCAAAATCCACCATCTGCCATGGCGGGATTTGAACCTGGGTCCCAGAATGTTATCTACATCTCTGGATTAACAGTCTAGCAATAATACTACGAGGCCATTGTCTCCCCTATAAAATGGGCTTGTGTATGCACAATCTAGTGATGAAAACATGCAAATGAATTGTTAATTAATAATAAACATTGTTAATGCTGTTGCATTGTTAATGTTATTAAGCATTTTGTATTGAATCCAACTCCTTAGTTACGCAATATTAAGGCTTTTTCCTACTTGCCACCATTTCCAATGCAAAGAATGTAGGCTGGACAGAAACCTGGGCCAAGACAAGCAATCACAGAAATGTGGATTGTTGTACTAACTTCAGTCATAAATTGTGTTTTGTAGAAAACTGACTCTTGGGATAGGTCTTGTCAAAATTCCTTAGTAGAAAGGCTGCCAGGAACAAAACACTCCTCGTTTGAGGGTTGAGGAAGAGTCTGAAGAAGCAGAGAAGCAACATTTGCAAGATTTGTTACATTATAGATGCCAACTATTGATCTGGGAATCCTAATCAAAGGCATGGCGATTATTTTTAAATTAGTTCATTGGAAGTTGGGATCACTGGCTGGGTAAGGTTTTATTGCACACCCTTAATTTGCCCAGAGGTCAATTAAGAGTCAATCACATTACTGTGGGCCTGGAGGCACATGTAAACCAGACCAAGTGCCAGATTTCCTTCCCTACAGGACATTACTAAACCAAATTGATTTTTAATGACAATTGACAATGGTGACAGTTTGCCGTGAGACTGGTTGTTTTTTAATTCCAGATCCTATTGAATTCAAATTTCACCATCTGCCATAATGGGAGTCGAGCCCATAACCCCATAATATTAGCCTGGACTTCCGAATTACTGGTCTGGTGTCATTAACATTGCACAAAAGACTTACACATGTTCATCAGGATGATGCATGAAATGAAGTTATCTCTTGTGGAGAGAAATCAGAGGACTGGAGGACAATATGAGTTGTGAATCATTAAATGTTAGCAGGTATGGTGCTGAGGTATGTAAGGTATGAATGTTTGATTTGTGCTTGGTGCTGAATTACTTGACATTAGCCGGAGCAACAGTACCTCTGCCTGATAATTTTGATCGTCCTCTACTGGAGAATAGCTAATTGGATAGGTATGTTTATTAGTGCTGCTCGCATCCATTGGGACTCGCACAAAATAACATATTCAGATGGGAAGTGAGAAATAAACATAAGATTTGCCAGTTAACCACTTAGTAACTTGGACCCATTAGTAATGCATCGTAAAAGCATGTTCTTGTCATCATTTCAAACATGATTGTCCTGGTATATAATTTCTTGTAACTTTTTTATTTGTAAAGACAACTGACAAGACTGTTTAAGATGGCTGCAAAGGTCAGGTGACTTCTGTTAATTCAACAACATTCTTAATTTACTCAAGTCCCCTTAAGTCAACATAACCAGCTCGACCTACCTGTTGGAATTACACTCGCTGTTGAAGTCTCTTGACTTGAAACCTTGCTTCTCTAAGCTCAATGTTTAATGAAAGAGAGCTGAAGAGAATAGTTATCCAAAAATTAATGTGAAAGAGTGTCATCTATCTCCCATTGTGTAGCAACGGGATTCATTTAAGCCATTCTGTGCGGACAATGGCCATTGGTCATGTGATGAAAACCAACTTGAAATGCCAAATGTTGTTGTCCAAAGACCCAACAGCCAAAGGCAATTAGACGAGAATACCACAAACCGCAGAATCTACAGAAAAGGCAGCATTGTCTTTGCCTTTAAGAACAATAAAACCTATGGCTGTGAAAGTGTCAAGATCCCCCAGGCCTAATTCCATTCTCCCAAATGTCCAGCAGTATTTAAAGATAACTTCCTGATCAAAAAATCAATAGTAAACAACTTTGTGATTTTCTGAAAATGTCATCTCTTTGAGGAAATTCTGCAATAATCATGATATCTGGCTCTAGCTATTTCAAACCAGCAAAGCTACAATTCATGAGTAGAGAAGACTCATTTCTTTACTGGGCCTGTAACAACAGCAGTATATAAACTGTTAACTATTCTTTTGCTTTAACTCTTGTCAGAGAGCACTATCTTCTACAATTGTGCCTTTTTTGACTGCCTGGTGTGTGGATAATATAGCATTTTCTATGTTTTTGAATAAATAATCCTCTTATTTAAACCCACATGAGCTTTTTGTTGTTAATAAATTGCCCTGTAAGGTGTATAAGTTATATACATTCTCATGTTATTTATTTTAATGTTTGAGTTTTGAATTAGTGACGTTTGGGTTTTGGTTTGTGTTTGAGGGGATTTACTGAATAATTTGTCAGCATTTTTGGGCCTTTTTAAAAACTATGAGAGAGAGAGTCCTTGGAGTGACAACGGGAATTGTTTTTGCAATCAACAAGTTTTAGAGGTGAACAAAGTAAATATTTATATTAGTTGTTTTCTGCTTTGAAGGATCGGGGGGAAGACCTATCATTTTAAAACTTTTGTGGGTCATTTCATAGAACTCCTGGTTCAAATTATATTTATGAAACATTTACTCCTGGAGAAAAGAGTTACTTCAGAAAAGTGTTTTAAATTTAAAGTTCCATACCAGAAGTGTTTGGTCACTATTCAAAATGTGTTATTCAAAGCCGCTTAGGTATAAGCTCAGTAGTGCGAAACATAGAAGATAGGAGTAAGAGGAGGCCATTCAGCCCTTCGAGCCTGCTCCAGCATTCATCACAATCATGGCTGATTGTCCAACTCAATTGCCTGATCCTGCTTTCTCCCCATAACCTTTTATCCCATTCACCCCTAGTGCTATATCTAGCTGCCTCTAGAATACATTCAATGTTTTGGCATCAACTACTTCCTGTGGTAATGAATTCCACAGAGTCATCACTCTTTGGGTGAAGAAATGTCCCTTCATCTCTGTCTTAAATGGTCTACCCCAAATCCTCAGGCTGTGACCACTGGTTCTGGACACATCCACCATCGGGAACATCCTCCCTGCATCTACCCTGTCTAGTCATGTTAAAATTTTAGAAGTTTCTATGAGATCTCCCCTCATTTGTTTGAACTCCAGTGAAACAATCCTAACCTAGTCAATCTCTCCTCATATGTCAGTCCTGCCATCCCTAGAATCAGCCTGGTAAACCTTCGTTGCACTCCCTTGAGAGCAACAGCTTCCTTCCTCAGACCAAACCAAACTCCTAAAACTTGGAATTAAACGAAATAATTAATTTAAATGTACAGATATGATAGAGAAGCAAATCCCCTCTGGTGTTATAAATAAAAAAGAAGTAATACCATTTTCCAGCACTTGGCCTATAACCTTGAACATTATGACATTTCAAGTGTTCCATCCATGTACTTTCCAGGAAGTACTTTTCTGACATTCCTGGCATGCTTATATTTCAGTGAACAGTCACCTTGTTAATTTTTAAAAATGATCTATCAAGCCAGTTTTCAGTCTGGTATCTGACTTGCCCAGTAATAATATCAGCTGGGACCATAACAAAATTGACTACACACTTGGGCAGAGGGCTGAGATACGCATGTTGTCTACTTTTCCAAACAATAAATCTGATTATGGGCAATACAAGTGTCACAGAGGTTTACTGTACAGAAGAAGGCCCTTTGGTCCATCTAGTCTGCGCTGGTTATAAGCAACTACCTATCTATTCTTATCCCATTTAGCCAGCATTCAATTTCCATAAATATAATATGGCCGCAGAGGAGCTGCATTTCCACCTTTATCATAAGCTAATTCTCAATTTCCTCACCCTGCAGGAATAGAAACATTCTCTGCTTCCCTTTCTATTACATCATATTATGCAGTTTCACCACTTTGCAATTGGCCTAATAATATAATAGATTTATCTTTCTCAGTTCATTCAGCAAAGTTCTACTGTGATTGTTGTAGGAATTCATTGTCACTGTTGGACTTGAGGATGGAGTCTGCAGAGACTCCAATATCATGTTAAGCTATTTCTACATCATACATGGGGTAAGGGTATTACTCAATATTCGTTCCAACTATATTTAAACTTGTCCCGATTAAATTTCCCTTCCCATTATTCTTCTCACATAAGTACATTGCCCAACATAATCTCTAATTTTAAATTCACTTCCAACAATTTTATTGCCCTTTCCAGTTTGGCAATATCTGCAGTTTTGACCAATTAGCTATGAGTTTCTGCAATGAAACGTTAGTAAAAAAATAAAATCTGTAATTATCCCAACACCAATCCCTGGGCACAATTATCTAGCTTTCTTACCACACTTTCACCAAATCCTCGATCATGGATATGACATTTTCTACCTTTTACCCAGTTTTTTTAACCAGTTAGCTTTCATCCACACAGATTTGTAATAAATTAACAGCTTTCCCTCTGCAACTTTCCAAAAATCTCTGGACATCAAATTGCAAAAGTATTGTAAATCTTTCGTCAGCACACCTGGGTCGTAATTTCTTCAAAGAAATTGGGCGGTTTGATCAGTCTATGTGATTGTACAAGTGAGTGCATAATTTTTCAAGGCATTTTTAGCACATTAATAACAAGTTCTTGAACAGTAATGAATGTTGGAGTTTAAACAAGTGCTGCAGAAGCTAGTTGTGTAATGCCCATGTTTTGGCATTGAGTGCCAACACCATGATGCACTTAAGCACTTTTGGTGCAGAATGTGCCAGACACCATTCTGGCTTTAGTGAAGGCGCAAAGAGAATGCAGGTGAAGTGTGCAGAGTAGGTAGATTACAATGTGAATCTGTTAATTTAGCACCATGCGAGCACTGTGGAGCTAATTGTTTCTAGCTAACTCCCTAGCTTAGACTCATACAACTGTACATACATTCAGTAACCAGGAGGCACCTTTGCCAGTCCTATTTGAAGTGATCATCAACTACTTATAAGTTAGTGGCTGATTTATTTCTTTCTGGCTGTTGCTGAGTATGCAGAAGTATGTGGATGTTTTTACTGCTACTTAAAGTTGCTGAAATCTAAAGGAAGTAGTGTGTCAAGTAGTGAATGTCTTAGTCCTGAATTCAAGAGCTGCACTCTACTGTCAAGTCAGAAGGCAGGACAAAATTTGTGTGTTGTTTACCTGGCAAGGAAGGGCTAGTCTAATTCTGTGTTGCAATTAATTGTACCAGTTTTTTGGGAACTATCAAATTTTTCACCGGAATCTCAGTTCACTTTTTTTTTCAGTGAACAATATTTAAATCTTACTTGGAAGAAAATATTAATACTGTACGTTAAAAGTTACATTCAGATCATCGTGTTTACATCAGCTCATGTTGGCTATTTCTCCTTATATGTTCTTCTATGCATTCTGCTGATGTTTGATATGGTTTCCATCATATTTATCTGTAATGAAGCCACAGTGCTAGACTTGCTAGCTGAAGCTAACAATTTGTGTAAATCAAAACACATATTGTGCCAGTTTCAAATAATTTCATGTTCTGTTTGGTATGAGCAAATGTTTTTTCTTATTAATTCACAGGATGTGGGCATCATCTAGGCCAGGATTTATTGCCCATTCTTAATTACTCAGAGGGCAGTTAAGAGTCAACCCCACTGCTGTGGGTCTGGAGTCACATGTAGGCCAGACCAGGTAAGCATTACAGGTTGACTGAAGGATATAATGTCTCAAGGACATTAGTGAACCAGATGGGCTTTTTCTGACAATGGTTTCATGGTTATCATTAGACACTTAAGTTCAGGCTATTTATTGAATTCAAATTCCACCATCTGAACCTGGGTGCCCAGAGTACTAGCCTGTTTTCTGAATTATTGGTCTAGCAATAATATCACTTCGCCATTGCCTGGGTTGATGTTATCAACAGAGATTGTAGGAACTGCCGATGCTGGAGTCTGAGATAACAAGGTGTGGAGCTGGAAGAACACAGTTATCAACAGTTAGGACAAGTATGCAGTAGTCACCAGTATCTCCCATCCTTCCAGTTAGAAGGGTATTCGAGAGTCTTGAATTAAGGCATTTATGTTTTGAAACTGAAAGTATAAATTAACTCAGATATTAGTTTATCTGTTCTAAGATTAACAACAAATCCTGTTATCAGTAGAGGTAATCAGTTTCGACAAGTGCCTAATCTGATAGTACAGTCTTATTTACAATGTGTAATTTCTCCCCCCTACTTCCAACATATAGTGTTATGACAATTGGCAAAGAGGCTCAAAGATTGTTCTACAGATACTGGCAGGAATCTGGTAGCTCCTTAGTGTGGCATAAACCTGTATTGTATGATAGATTCTATCCAGTTTGCTGGCATTATATTCCTGGACTATAAAAATGCAACATGTAAGAAAATTAAACATCCAAAATCTCTGCACAGAGAAGTACCTGAAACCATGCATACTTTAAAAGCTGCGTTGATGTAATTACAACTTGACAATAATAATTATTTCAAAGATTGAATGACCACCAAGACTGAATGTAATATCATGATGAATATAAGGATAAGATTTCTCTCATGGTGATTATACCTTGGTACCTAAAAGATGGTCATCTGATGTCACATCAAACCAAATAAACATTTCAATCTTGTGATCTATGTCTCTTAGTGACCTTTGATAATTATTCCTGTGGATAGAATATGACATGTCAAAACCGGAATCAACCATGTGATTGAGCAAAGTGAAAATTTAACACCATGAACGATGTTTTCAAAGCTGAGGCAAATGCATTTCTTTAAGGCCCAGCTTAAAATGTACAAATATGGCATTCTATATTTACACTGGCTTCATGAGGAATGCTGAAATAAATGTGGATACTGAGTTGTATGACCTTGAAACCAGCCAACCTAAGCTGCAGAAGAGAACAAGGAGAATTCCTACAGTTAAAAAGAAGCTAGAAAATAATTGCAAAGGATTGAGTTTCTAAGTTGATTTTGAAGATGAAGGATAGGAAAGCTCATTTAAAATGACTGTTTCATGAATGTTTTCATAACCTTTGTTTTTTTCTTTAAGAATATACAGCATGTAAACAGGGATAAGGCTTCCTTGTAGCAATCCAAACATTGAGGGTAATAGTGATTATTTTTAGCCTCTAGAGATGATCCTGAATTGATAGAGGTGGCAGTGTAGGAAGGGTAAGCACTCAGTACTAATTAAACCATTCACTGCAAGGTCAGTGTAATTCTGACATTTAGCAGGAAGATAAGGGAAGACAAGTCAAATCAGAATGGTAATCAACTGCCCTGGGCAGCCTGGCAGCAACTAGCACAAAGAAGGCACGGAGGCAGAAGCCGCAGGAAGGCCGTTACATGTAAGTATTGCTTTGTTGCCATATCCTTCAAATTGTCAGACTGCCATGTACAAGTCGCAGTTACCTGAATCAGCATTCAGCTCACATTCAGCAATTTTTGTTTTGATTTCCATGCCAGAGACTGTAAATTTGTCACTGAGATTTTCCAGGCTCTTCCCATAAGAGAAACTCAAAGACAGAAACAATATGTCATATGACCCTTAGTTTGTTAGAAAGTCAGAGGCTTCTAGGCTTTTTAAACCTGAATATTATATGGAATGTTAGGATGTCATTGAAATGATGTTCCCTGGGAAAATAATGGCCAAAGAGCAGCAGGAAATTAGACTGGAGATTCACATATTGTGTGATAGGCTTGAAGCAATAATATGATGGCTGATGAGTCTGGGAGGACAAATATTGCAGGGTTTATGGCTGTCATATTCTGGCCATCTGGTGGCTTATTCACCAGTCATCAAAGTTGCCTTACCTTAAAGGAACACCCCAGGTTATCAAGAAAGTCTCTGTCTACAAGAGCCAGCTGCTCAGTTTGAGCTTTTGTTTCCTGTGCTTGCGCAGCTAAATCAAGAAACTTGGCTTCCTTTCACATAGGAAAAAATAAATCTAGCAAGTCCTAGACTTTGTTTATAACTTGGTTTCATTTTGAAACATGGAGACCGTTGTCGCATAAACATAATGCATTTTTTGGTTTTACATACTGACGGATATAAATGTGGTTTTAGTAAAAGGTTTTGGAGAGAGAACGCAATGTAAAACCGACCCCTGTTGACCCTATGAGTACCAGGGTAACGTTCTTCACCTAGCCATTCCAACAACACGTGTACGAGACACCAGTAATTAGTAGATTAATTGATGGTTAATTTACTACAGCTGGAACCAGTTATCATTTTTGGTTGTCAGAATGTTGTTGACATCATCACTTGCCACAGCCCTTCCAGTTGTAGATTTCCAGGGCTACTATCTGAAGAAATGAGTATTTTGTGAGCTAGCTTTCTGTTTGGGGAAGGGAGAAATTTCAGAGGAAAGATATGACATTTTTATTTGTTGCAACAGAACAAAATATTTTGTTAGTGAATGCAAGCTTCCCCTTAATGGGCTGCTAAGCAAGTACCAGTAAAGAGATATTCCTTTCTTTTCACACAGTGTTATTGACATGACATGTTGTTTATTCAATGTCACCTTGTTTTGCTTTTTGCATTTTAGCACCATTGTGAATGATTAACTTTGTCATCCCAAATATATCATGTTTGTCATATTGGAGTTAATGTTTATCATTTTGTATTAAAGAAGACAGCCAAAGTATATATTTATTTTGCATGGAGTTCTTTGATAACTGATGTGATCTACTTTTGCCTGGAATGCAAACAGATTGAGCAGTGGATCCTGCACCCACTGGTGTGGGAATCTTTTAATTTTACAGAAGAGAATTCTCAATTGATGTTCACATTCAATGTCAGCGCTGTGACTAGGGTAGTTGTCGAGGGGTCTTTAAAGATGAGTTTTCATTGTACATTGTAATCTTAAGCAAGAAGCTCCCGCAAATGCACTGTTTCAGAGTCACTTTCAAGACCTTTCACAAAAGCACTTATGAATGATCATGTGACATGAAAAAGCTTCGTGATTTGTTCATGAGGCATGTGACATAGCCAACAAAGCAGCGCATCCGCAGTCAGAGTTTCCAAGCTTGTCCTGTCATTTTTTTTTAAAGAAACGCTGGACACAATTGTAATGGATGGCAAACTGAAACTTACAGTTGCTTCACGGGACATTTAAAGGACAGCTTGAAAAGTTCTCAGATTCTGAGTAGCATGTGCAGTGTGCTGCTATGACGATGTGTGCCACTCCATGTTATGACAAGTGGAAAAAGAAGTGGTGCCATTGGTGGTCAGCAAACAAGAACGCTCCACTTTGATGGAATACTCTAGTCAGTATACGTGATGAATCTGCCATTCTTCTTAATTGTGTAAAGATTGCTGACTATTTCCATGAGGAAAAGATAACCAAAAGACCAGTGTAACACTGGTAACTTAATGCTAGATCGTGCAACTGTGAAGCAAAGTGCTTTTTATTTTGTGTTAAGATTCTCTGTCAGCTATTTTTATAGGGCAGCCTTTTGACTCATTATAGACTCCTCAACAGTTTCTGCTTGTGTGTTTGCCTGCCTCACTGTTGTCTACATTAGTTGCTGGGTCATTTAGTTTTGCAGTTGGTCCTGTTTCAACATTGTCGGGAGTAATTTCCTGCCTTCTTGTAGTCTCATCCAACTCGGTTCTCTCACATTTTCAAGAAGCAGTTATAAGACCTTGAAATGATTTTGCAATGCATTTTGGAGAAAAGGGCTCGAGAAGATAACATCCACCTTCTTCCCTAGCCGCATCTTAATATATTGAAACATTAATGAAGCTCAACCACTCAATCAAAACAATTTGAACTTTTGCCTTACTGGATATTTTTGAAGAAATCCTGATTAATAAAATTCTAATAGGTTTGTCTTTGTTTGAATTCAGTGATCACCTTTAGCAGAGACAGATGAGAACATGATGTCTGTGATTGACCTAACCAGGCTGGTCACATTGAACCCACCATTGCAGATACAAAACTAATTAATGAAACTGAAGGGATGTTACTCAGCGATAGGCACATGTGTGAGCTAGTTGTTGGCTTGCATCTTACAAGGAACTGTATCAAAGTAACATGGGGAGGATTTTTGGGTTGGGATCCTGACATCTGGGTCACATGCTGAGACTGAATTGCTTTAACACCAACGAAGGTCTCTGGCTTAGCCAACATAGCATTCAAGGCTCGGATTGAGGAATCTTGCCCCCAGAACTATCATTTTTTGCCTGGGAGGAATGGAACATGCACATCTGCCCTTCTCCACCACTGAATCAAAGTTGGACGATCTGGGGCATTTTCTCCAGAGTCAGTTTTTGCACAGATGGGAATTGTTTTGATGCCAACTTGGGAATAAAATTTCAAGGTGCCGTGTCAGGAGTAGCAACCTTACATTCGTCTTGCCTGTATTGACCCATCGGTGATCCGACTTGGGAGGGGAGTGTGGTCACTGTCAAAGTAAGCAAGAGGGCCAATAAGAAGGCCTGTATCCTGTGTCAGTAAGTGAGAGAGACACCAAGAGAAGTAATCTGTCTTTTTGAACACAAAGAAACTGACCAAGGTGCTGCATGCACCACTGTTGCACTCACATGGCAATGGGCAACAGCAATCTTGTAGACACATAGGCCAGAGTCAGGTGGGATGGAGGGGAGTCTCAATGAGTCCTGACCCTTCAGTCTGGGAGCCACCTCCTGGTAACTATTATACTCCAAGATGTCCATAAACTGTATGGAAATGTCCAGTTCTCCTCTGATCAGTGTCCTTAACTGGCATTGTAATTGCTCAGTTGGCTATTGGCTGGGTACCTGTTACAACCTCCAAGCAAGTGAATTGGAGGTGGAGTGGGGAGGGATAAAGGATGTTTGCAGCAAATTTGTGCTCCAGCAATTGGGACAGAATTACATACCTGCTCTCTACCCCCACTGCCCCCTCCCCTTCCAAAAACACACAGAATTAAGTTTGCCAAGTTCTACCTACTTTCTGTGGGGTGTTATTGGGACAGTTAGCCTGCTAAAATTGTTTGGGAATGGTAGCCACAAGATGGTTACTGAGATTATCACTTTCTGAAACTCTTCTCTGTAATGGTATGATTTAAGTGATAACAACAGACTTAAACAAAAATATACTCCATTTTCTGAGCACCAGTTGTATCAGCGTGGCTCAGCTGGTGGCTGAATTGGAGCCAAGTCAGAGAATGGTAGGTTTGAGGCTGATTTGAATAACTGAAACAAAAGCTTCAGTGGAGAATGAAGGACTGCAACATTACTGGATGCACCCTTTGGTTAAGACATTAAACTGTGGTAGTTTTTAGCCCATGAGAGCAGATACAGTTTCTAAAGCACTCCTCAGATGATACTCTCAAAGTAAATGAATCATTTTTCTCACCTCTTGCTTCTTAAACCTCATTGGCAACAGGTTAGTTGACATTTAATAATAATTGTAATTGCCAGATATGTAGTTGTGAAGTTTTTTTGCATTTTCTTGAAGATGTAACTCTGATGGATCGTATACAAATGTCAGTTCCTTCTCCCTATTGCCTTATATTGTCAACCTTTTGTGAGCTATGATGATGCCATTAAATAGAAATAAGATTGGCCTACAGACATTATAGTCCCACATACTATTATGAGGTATCTTCTAAGAATCACAACCTTCACAAGTGAATTGTTACATTCAGGAGATGAAGGAAATACTTCTGATTGATCGCCTCTCGTATTTGAGGAACTTGGGTTTCGCTGGCCCTTATCCAAGTTAATGCACTTAATTCAAATAATATATTTTTGCCCCGGGTTCAAGCCTCACTATATTCAGGAAGCAGACATTATACAAAATAAACTTTCCATGGATCGAAAGTGAAAGCATGGAGTATCTGAGAGTCAATGCACTATTGCAACTGTAAGGAATCATTCGAGGTGGCCTGGGCATCCGACAACTTGCATTCTGAAAGGCATCAGGGAAAATATGGCCCAATGCCAGCTGAGGCATTTTGCTACTGCTCTCATGTGTGATCCAATCCGGTGATAGGAAAGCAAAACTAAGGCAGAGACCACCACATGCTATAAGCCATGCTGACAGGTATGGCTTAGTGTCTCCAAGGTCATTATTCCACTTAATTTGCTAGCTGTCGGGCAGTATGTTAGAATTTAGAGAACCTGTGTTTCAAAAATGTGTCAATTCTTCTTAGAAGCACTTATGGCAGCCAATGTGTTCCACTGCTTTTACTTCCAGCCAATGGTGCACATTGTAATTCTGTGACAAAGTTCCCTTGTTGGTGGAGAGTCAATTAATGTGACAGTGTTCCCTAGTAGATTAACTAGTAATGAAAGATCACCACTGTACTCCCATCAAATCTGAGCACCTGACTAAATAAGGACCCAATCAATCAGAGCTCAGAAACCAGGAAATGGAAATTGCTTTCTAGTTAACCAGCTTTCCATTAAATTTTCACTTGCTAAATTGGCAGGAAGAACACCATTCCTGGAATTTTGCTGCAGTTCAGACCATTGGATCCATTAGGTTTTTGGAGAGCTCAATCACATTTTAGATTTTATTTTGATTTGACAAAAAAGGCATTGAAGCCAAGTGATTGACGACGTTTTGGAAATTTGAGGAGGTTCAGTAGCTAACAATGCTGCCAATGAATCATCACTAACTCAGCACGAATTAGACAATACTGTTTCCTTCACAAAGGTTTACTCTATTAATAGGCAGTAGCATGCAGGAGCCTAGCCTGTACATACCACACATTCATTAACTGACACCTATCCTCGCATCAACTAGGTAACCATACACTAACTGTTTTATTACACAATAGGGTTGCCATCTTCAATTCAAAGCATAAAATTGCATAATATTTATTTTTACATCAAAGAAGTGAACAGCTTTTTCTTACAGTACACAATGCTCATTTCAATTTATTGCATTCAAAATGGAGATAAATGCATAATGATTTGAGCTGGTACCTTGATGTGCATCAACAAAGTAGCATTTTATGGACTGCATTCTTTATTTTTGAAATCTATTCATACACCTATCACTTATTTTCTCCTCATTGTGCACGTTGCCCATGGTACTTTGGGTTGTTTTAATCATAGATTGGAGGAGGAACAAACAAGGCAATTTTCCACCTATCCTCTCCTCTATCCATCCTCTATCCACCTCCCCCTCTCTCCCTATTTATTTCAGAACCCTCTTCCCCTCCCCCATTTCTGATGAAGGGTTTAGGCCCGAAACGTCAAGTTTTCCTGCTCCTGTGATGCTGCTTGACCTGCTGTGTTCATCCAGCCCCATGCTTGTTATCTCAGATTCTCCAGCATCTGCAGTACCTTTTATCTCTGATACAATTTTAATTAGTATTATTATCTCACCTTGCAGTACATGCCTGCCTGCTGGTTAAAACACTTTATTACAATGAGTTTAAGAAAGGTGAGGCTATTTCAATTTCCCCTGCCGCTTTCTTCATTTACACTTCCGTCTGGCACAGTTCTTATTCAGGTGCTAGACTGCAGTAGAGCCAAAGAATTTAGTCAGAATTCTTAATTCCCACAAAGAATGTGTCTCTGTCAGAAAAGGAGAAAGCAGTTAGCTGAATCTGACCAGAAACTCACCAAGTATCACTTCTGGTGAATTTCATGGAGGGATTCTGTAAATGAGCCCAAGTGAGTTTTCTCATGCTATCTTACTAATCTCACCTCATTATCTTTGCACCATGATACCATGCTTTTTATATCCTCCTACTTGCAGTCGGTGAAAATACTGTCCTCTGGGGTCTAGAAAGATTCTTGGTGTTGGCATCATCCTGTAAATCCCAGCCATGCACCCGGTCAAGATCTGGCAGTCCACAGTCCATGAACTGCTTCAGACAAGTTGGACAGAGTGAAATTGGAACCCCACTTGGAACCTGGACAACTTGGTGTGCATACAGTCACTGCTGATGGAGCATTCCCTGAAATTTTGGCATCTGGTATCCAAAATGGAAGCTCCTGGGAGCAATTCGCAAGCTAAAGTCACCAGGTTACTGTTCTGACTTTTGTGTTGGGAATTATCGCCATCTAGTTTCTGGGGTGGCATGGTGGCACAGTGGTTAGCATTGCTACCTCACAGCGCCAGGGACCCAGGTTCAATTCCAGCCTTGGGCAACTGCCTGTGAGGAGTTTGCACAAAATCCCAGTGTCTGTGTGGGTTTCCTCTGGGTGCTCTGGTTTCCTCCCACAGTCCAAAGATGTGCAGGTTAGGTGGATTGGCCATGCTAAATTGCCCATAATGTTCAGGGAGGTGTAGATTAGGTGGGTAATAGGGGGATGGGTCTGGGTGGGATGCTCTGAGGTTCAGTGTGGACTTGTTGGGCCAAAGGGCCTGTTTCCACACTGTAGGGATTCTATGATCTGGTGGGCTGGAGAATGGGAAATTCCATACCAATGAGGTGAGAAGACGCCACAATGAACACGGGACAATATGTGCAAATAGACATCTCATTGGAGTCACTAGCAAGAAATTCACTTCACCATACAATGGTTGGAAAATGAAAACAACATTTTGCCCTTGCAGCAAATCTCACATAATTCTCTGAAATTCCTTGCCATTGCCTCCATCATTCAGTGACTGTGAAATTCAGCCAATTAGTTATTAATTGCAACAGGCAGTGGCAGATCTATACATTTGTCAACAGTTGCAATTTTTAAATAGAAAAGCACTTTAAATCTCTGACTGGAGGACATAGCCCTTTTATTTTCCAAGGTATCTGAACTGGTGTAACATATTACCACAGCCCTCCAACCTAAATAACACGATGTCCAAAACCCGACATTATTGCTTTGTCAAATGAGTATGGAGAAAGTCAGCTCTTGGGTCTCTCACTTAAGAGCAGCCTGAGGGATATGTCGCAAACGATTTCTGTATATCTCACCCTTGGGGAAGCAACTGGCCTCTCGTCTGCGCCATTCTCTGTTAATTCCACTGAGATCAGGCACTCACCGTGTGAAAAATGATAATGCTCATTCTTTTAATAAATCAATGCAAAATCAAAACTTATTCTCATGTCACACATTTGAGATTGGACAGACTATCCTCACAAACACATCCTATACACAGTATTGCCTTTTACAATTTGAGCCCTGTGTGACTGAATTCACAATGCAGGCAGTAGGATCTGGAATAAGTGTCACCAGTGGGATGGGAAGTGGGGGCAGACTGCTGAGGCCTAAGATCATTCACAATTAGTCGTAAAATTACCAGTGAGTTTTTTTGTAAGCCCTCTCACAAAGTCAGAAAAATTCAATTTCAATTGAATATATATGAAAAATTTTGTTCGTACCTCAAAAGAACACACTTTTGATTTTAAAGAGATTTTTTCAGATGAAAGAAATAAATATCTTTGTTGCATTCTTAAGAGTTGCAATCATTTATATCTTTGAACTCATTGTACAAACAGTTTGCACAGTGACCATACACACAAGTAATGGCATGTTGTTGCAGCTTATTTAATCAATTATGATGCAATGTATAAATGTTAGAATATATCATAATTTCTGACACCACCATCCTCCTTCCTCCCACACCACACTACTCCTATCACAACAGGCAAAGAGCTGGAAGTCACTTTGTCCTCAATTAAATAACAGCCTCAAGGTTATTACAAAGAATCTCCTCAGCTAATAATTATTCTACCATAATAGAAACTTATTGAACATAAAAGCATATATTTTATTAGTATGAAGAAAGTGTGCCCACTTTGTTGAGCATGAGAAGTAATTTCAATTTTCTCATCAAGCCTGATTAATATGGCCAGAATATTTCAAACAAACATATTTAAAATATATTCAATTCCATGATGTATCACCACTGGGCAGGAATTTCTCACAAGAGAATGACATGTTGCCTAGTGAAGGGCATGATTGCTAGTTAATGACCTTATTAACCAGCTATTTTGCTTTATTATATTAAACTCCCTATCTTACTACCTGTGTGAGCAAACTAGATGCCGCCAATTCACAACATGGAAGCCAAATCTGATACCGGGCAATTTCAGCTCGCTGCTGGTCTCCAAAGGACCAACCTACTGGGCACTGGGTAGCAACCTCTTATGGCACACTCCATGGGCACTAACCTCATGCACCCATGTCCACGGACATTGCCTTTTACCATGTGTCACCCTCTAAGAACCCTCATGCCACTCTTCCATGCCTGATCATGCTTGCGTGTGTCACTGGAAGTAAACCTGAGACTACAATCTTAACATCCCTACAGTGTGGAAGCAGGTCATTCAGCCCATTGAGTCTACACCTGCCTCTGAAGAACATTCCACCCAGACCCACCCCCATCCCCATCCCTACTCTGTATCCCATTCCTGTAACCCTACATTTCCCATGGTTAATTCACCTAGCCTGCACATCTCAAATATAATTACAATTTATTCCTACATGCTCACTTTAACTGCAAAGAAGAGGGTACTGTCTATCAATATATGTAACTAGTGTAGTACACCCAACTGTACCATCTTAAACTGATTGCCAGTGTAACTCTGAGCACTTTTGGGATTGTTTAACAAATGTTGTGCATTATTAGAATCACAACTAATGTTGGACATTGGTTTCAGTTTTGCAAGCATGGGCTGGTTGGGGACAGTCAGCTCTTTGCCTGTTGCAATCAGCAGAAAGGAGATACAGTTTGATATGATCTGCCAGACATACAACCTACATATCATGCATCACACTGGCATTGAAATTCACATACAACATTACTCATTTGTGTGACAGACATAATGTCTTTTGGGCTGGACAGCTACATAATGTTATTTGACAACTTAAAATAGGTGACAACAAATTCTCCAGTTTGTTCCTCAGAGCAATACCTTAACCATTCAGAGTCAAGCCTGGCTTAAATTTGAACAAAGCTTGGCATTAAACTGTCAGTTGTCATCTAATTGGTGCATTCTCCATGACAACATCTTGACCAATCAGAGTTCAGTTGCCAATTAATTATCAAACTCTTCTCATTCAGTATGAAACAATGGTTCCTCTTTGCAATGCCATTCTTATCCTGATGACTGCAAGATGAAAAGCTGCAATAAACTGTGTCTTTTATCAGAAATACTGCAGCTAATGTTTTAATCTCCATTTTAAGTTTCTTTAGGATACTGGGTATCAATAGTTGAGCTGCACCTTATAATGGAATGGAAAAAGAGGCAAAGTATCTTCACTAGGCAACATGTCATGGTAAGAACTTGCCAGAGTTACTCCTTTGTGTAGATATGGGAATGATATTTGAATGGCATTGCGGATAGGTAACAATATGACCTTAATAATGGCTAAATAAATTTGGACAGGGACATAAACTGATAATTTTTGGCTCTGAGATAGTAAGAACTGCCGATGCTAGAGTCAGAGATTACATAGTGTGGAGCTGGAGGAAAACACAGCAAGCCAGGCAGCATCAGAGGAGTAGAAAAGCTGACATTTCAGGTTGGGACCCTTCTTCAGAAATGAGGGAGGGGGAAGGGAGCTCTGAAATAAATAGAGAGGAGGGGTGGGGCTGCAGAAGGTAGGTGGGATGGTGATAGGTGAGTACAGGTAGGGAGAGGTGGGGATTGGTCAGTGAGGTGGGAGGAGTGGATGGATGGGAGAGAAGATGGACAGGTTGAAGAGGCGGGGATGAGAAGGAGGGTAGGTCATGGGATGAGGCCAGGGGTGGGGAGATCTTGAAACTAGTAAAGTCCACATTGAGACCATTGTGTTATAGGCTCCCAGGGCGGACTATGAGGTGTTGTTCCTCCAGTTTCCAGATGGTGTCGTCGTGACACTGGAGGAGGCCCAGGATGGACATGTCACCCAGGGAGTAGAAGGGGAGTTGAAGTGGTTCGCGACAGGAAGGTGTTGTCATTTGTCACGAACTGAGCGTAGGTGCTCAACAAAGTGGTCCCTGAGCCTCCACTTGGTCTCAGTGATGTAGAGGAGGCCACACCGGGAGCAGCAGATGCAATAGACCAATTGATGGATATGCAGGTGAACCTCTGTCTGATGTGAAATGTTTGTTTGGTGTCTTTGGTGAGGGGGAACGTGTAGAGGCAGTTGTAGTACTTCCTGAAGTTGCAGGGAAAGGTGCCAGGGGTGGTGGTGGGGCTAGTGGCGAGTGTGGAGCGAACGAGGGAGTCACAGAGAAAGCGGTCCCTATGGAAGGCAGATAGGGGTGGGGAGGGAAATATCTTCATAGTTGTGGGGTCAGATTGCAGGTGGTGGAAGTGGTGGAGAATGATACATTGAATCCAGAGGTTAGTGGGGTGATACGTGGGGACAAGGGGGATTCTGTCTATGTTTTTTGTTTATATTCTCTTTTTCAGGTCACACCTTTTTTTGCAAATGATTGTACTTTATTTCCTGTATAAACTTTTAACTGGTCACTTGCCAGTGCTTTGAGCCACTATACATTGATATATTGTGTTGTATTTGCCTGCTTGCCTTAAAATGAAGCTTATGATATTTAGTTGCTCTTTGGTGTACAGTGCCAATGTAATTAGATTGCTGGTGTATATCTGACCTATTTATTTTGCCAAACAATGACCTTCTTCTCACCATATTGATTTCTGCTTGTCCAAGAAAGACAAAGTTGTCAAGGTTGATGTTTTTGGAATAAGACTTATTACAGAAAGGTTCCTTTCTTCTGTCATTTTCGATCATTGCTGGTACATTGGTTTGGACTATAATGAACGCTTGCTCTATGGCTTTTCTGTCGTGTTCAGATTCTGTCACAAGTTCGCCTTGGATTGTTGAGCAACTTTTTCCGAATACCTGAATGAATTGCAATGCTGCTTCCTTGTCAAGTGTTTGTCTTTAAAATAATCAGTGTATAATGTGACTTCCACCAATCCACCCTCATGTAATAATCTGAATTTTGAATGCTGAATGTTGAATGCCAGTATTATTATGGCTAAGAACACATATAATTATCTTTCATGGCAATCTATTCCATTTCTTTCCATGAGTGTGCAATATTCTATGTTTTATCAACCATGTGTTTCTGTATTTTCTTACTTTTCATTTTTGAGAGCTAGTGTTCTTTCAGTGCTGTCTTGCTGAGGAGTGTCAGCAGGATTCACAATACAGGATCATCAGTGTTTCTCTAAAGATGGATCCCTAGCTACTCCAGTTGCTATCAAATGATGTTACCTTGGTTTCAATGGCCAATAGAAAAGCAGATCAGATCTAAGGTCTGCAGTTTTTCCCCGCTCAGATGTGAGTGGTTGTGGACAATTAAACAATTCATTTGAGAAGGAGACACCACAAACATTCTCCTCTTCAATGAGGAACCAAACAAGTAATTGAAAATGATAAGGCCAAAACATTTGCAGCAATATTCAAAAAGTGTTGAGGGGAAAATCCATCACGACTTCCTCCAGAGGTCCCAAGCATCATGGATACCTATCTTCAGTCCACATGATCTCAAGAAATGGCTGAAGGCACTGGATGCTGGAAATGCGATGGGCTCTGACTACATTCCAATGATAATACTGCTTGCCACACTCCTAGCTAATCACTTTCAGTATAGCCACGACAATGGCATCTACCAAACAATATGGAAAATATCCCAGGTGTGCCCTATAATAAAAATCAGGACATGCCTAATCCAGCCAATGACGCTCCCCATCTGTCCACTCTTGATCTATAGTAAAGTAATGGAAGGTGTCAGCAATAGTATTATCAAACAGCATTTGTTGTTCGCTGATAGCCAGTTTGGGTTCCACCAAAATCATGAAACTCCTGACCTCATTACAGCCTTATCTCAGCTCAAAGAGCTGAATTCCAGGTGAGAGGTAAGAGTGACTGCTCTTGAATCAAGGTTGCATTTGATCAGGTGTGGCTTCAAAGTATCCGAGCAAAATTAGAGTTAATGAGAATCTGGTCTCCTCTGAAGTCTTATCTTGCTCAAAAAAGAATGGTTCTGGTTTTTGGAGGTCAGTCATCAAAATAATTATTTTAGAGCCTGTTTTAGGGTATGTACATCAACGTTGTGGTGAGACGAAAGTGGTTTACAGTATCTCCCAAGGTCACACAGTGGCCTTATAACTCACTCAGAGATAACAAGAACTGCCGATGCTGGAGCCTGAGATAACACAGTGTGGAGCTGGAGGAATACAGCAGGCCAGGCAGCATCAGAGGAGCAGGAAAGCTGATGTT
>JAHRHZ010000099.1:11579574-11615634 GCA_024137785.1 Ginglymostoma cirratum
ACTGTGTTATCTCACACAGTGGCCTATTGTCCAACTGTCCTCCAGTTACCAAAAGCAGAGGTACCACAGGATTACTGCCTACATAAACTTAATTAGTGCAGGAAGATAAATCAACCTATTCAACAGTAATGAGTGTGCATAACAATGGGATGAAACAGCACAATTCTGTGGCCATGTGTCAGCGTGAAAGATAAACATAATACTAAATTAATAATGGAAAGAACTTTTGAATTAGTTGCATTTAAGGATTTTGCATTTAGCTATTTCCTGTAAAAGTCTGATAAACTTCTATGAGTTCCAACATATCCCTTCAAGCTTTCCGTTGGTGAATCTTTGTGAGTTGATGCAATGAAGTAAACCAAAAATGGCTTGTATTGATTTACAGAATGGATATTCTGCCAGTTAGTTTACAAAGCAAAAACTTCCTTTGCTTTCTACGAAAGGGAATAAATTCAAAGAAGCCTATTTGCATTGCAGCACTAGAATTTTCATAAGGCAATTTGAACAAAAAACAATTTTAATTCTGCCTCTGTAATTCTGCCTGTTAACATTCTCAAGTCTCTTTAGAGTACCTATTTTCTGCTCACTAGGTTTCTGATATGCCATCTACTCTAACTGTATCAGACTATCTGATGTCTCATGTCAACCTTGGAGAGATCTTGCTGCCCAGTCTGTTTTTAAAGTTACTTCATTATGCCTTAAGAAATACATAAAATATCTTTATGTCGTGAAATTGCAAGCCCAGGGGCACCAGGCTGACCCAGCTGTGGAAAGTTTCCCAATCCACTGTTGGTTTCTGCAATCTCAGCCCTTGCATACATCACATAAGCAAATGCTGAAGGAGAAAGAAAGCTGCTGTAACTGACACAACTGGCTCCCTACAGACTAAGGGAATGGCATTAATGAGTTTTATTGCCTCTTGTGGCTCCAACTCTAAGTGGGTTCAAGGAGCTCCTGCCTCCCTGGCTGCAGTATGATTTGCTGTCGCTTAAAATGGTATCAACTCTGGCTGTCCTTGCTATGCTTTTAAGTAGCTTGTGGTTCCCAGCTTAGATTCGCAATACTTGAATGTGTTTTTTTGTCTCTGGACAGCATATATATGAGTTGTCATATATCAGACTGCAGTAGTTTGCAAAGTTGCTTTTGATGTTTCCTCCTCTAGTAATTTTAGTTATGCCTCTAAAGAAGTTGATTGATGACCCATTTTATTTTCTCATTTTTTTGTTCCCAGTCAGTGTGTTGTTTATAGAGCATTAGGATTTACAGTATTCCAGCGAGAAGGAAATTTTGTCTTGCCTTTATTTAGCTTCAAAGTACAAAACTTGAAAAGAAAGTGTTTCAAGACTATGTATTCGTCTTTATCATTTTCAGGTTTTTTGGATTAGGTTACATAAAGCAATATGACGGAAATTTAATTTCCTTTTTCACTTTATAAGTTTCCTTCAGTTCCATACAATTTGGGACATTACACATGAAGAGTTACTTTTCAAGGTAGATCATAGCAGATTAGGTACTTCACTTTTTTAAAAATCATTTCATTTCTGGAAAATATGGGTTTTTGCATCAGTTTGAAATAACTTCACCTTCTATTGCACAGAATGCCTGAAATAAGAAATCCCCTCAGTGTCGCGTACAAAATACGTTGAAATAAAGGGAACCAATTCATTTCATTCTGCAGCAAAAAGCAGTCTGTGCTAACCTTTTCAATAATTTATAAATCTTAAATTCTACCTAATCTTGTTCGTTTATGATGCCCTTCATTTATTATTAAAACAGCCTGCCTGCTGGTTCTTTAATTTCTCCTATAGAGTTTTTGAAGTCGTATTGCTGAGCTATAACACAAAGTCAATCCCTTGAGCCACAATGTTCATTGCATTGCATCTTTTAATTTCATGCTATTCTGGCTCATATTAGTTTGACACAACTGATGGAAAGTTACATGTTATAAAGGTGTACATCACCATATATTAAGGTCAGAGTTTAAGAACCGTGAAAGTTCACAAAAAAACCTGTCACTTGAAAGTGGGAGTGGGTGTGTGGTGTTACTGAGGGGAGCACGCTGGCATAGTCATTATCACTGCTGCTTCAGTGCCAGACACCCAGGTCCGATTCCAGCTTTAGGTGACTGTGTGGAGTTTGCACGTTCTCCCAGTGTCTTCTGTGGTTTCCTCTGGGTGCTCCAGTTGTATCCTACAGCCCAAATATGTGCAGGTTGGGTGGACTGGACATGTGATATTGCCCACAGCATGCAGGGATGTGCAAGCTGGAATCATAGAATCATAGAACCCCTACAGAGTGGAAGCAGGCCATTCAGCCCACTGAGTCCACACCAACCCTCTGAAGAGCTTCCCACTCAGATCTATCTCTCACCCAATCGCTGTGACCCTACGTTTCCCATGGCTAATCCGCCTAGCGTACACATCTTAGGTAGATCAGCCATGATTAATGCGGAGTTACAGGGATGGTATGTGGGATGTTTTTCTCTCATAATAGCATTCTATGTGTAAAATAGGTGGCTACCCAGTGTTTGTTCAGTTCAGTTGACAGGACTTATTTCTAATTTCTCAAGTTTATTTCCTTTCTATCCTTTCACTGTTCCAACAGAAACAAAAGCCTGAGACAGAACGTTGTGGAGCTGAATGAACACAGCAGGCCAAGCAGCATCAGAGGAGCAGGAAAGTTGACGTTTAGGGTCGAGACCCTTCTTCAGAAACAAAAGCCTAACATTTTTATGTATTCCAAACCAATAACTCTTAATCTGCTCATCTAAAAATCTGTTTCTTTTCCTTACTCTGTTGTCAGAATATATTGTCCTGAAGCAGCTGCCCAAAAACTGGCTTACTCTGTCTACATGTTGAAAATTATCAATGGCACTAGAATATTGGATACTGTCCTGAGAACTGAAGGAAATTCAAGTCATGGAAAGGGACTTCTAAAAACTCACTGGAAATACATCTGAGATCAAGTTTTATAGTAAGGAAGAAATGTTTAAAAAATCAGTGTTATTTCTACTTGAAATAGAGGTTAAGTGGAAAACTTCTGAGGTTTTCAAAATCATGAAAGATTTTTAGAGGATAAATAGTGAAAGATTTTTCTCATTGATTCATTCTATGGTTATAACGATACAGATTCTAGATTATCAGAAAAATGTAAGACTGAGTTAAAAATGTAGGAGGGAGTTAGAAAGTCTTTTTTAGATGCAGACAGTGTGAATATAGCTGGAGAGCTTTGTCACATGCCGGCTGAGGTAATGACCAGAACAACACTTAAAACGATTTTGGATGAATGTTTGGATAGAAAGAATGTGGCAATGTCAGGAAAGGATGGAAAATCACAACTGCAACAATAATTATATTTATATAGCATCTATTATTTAATGAAGTGTTCCTAAGTGCTTCACAAAGTATTGTAAAACAAAGTATGACATTCTGCCACAAGAAGGGAATCGTGCTGAGAGGTGTGTGGTGTGTAGATTAATTTTTCTTGTTTGCATTTCAAACTAGTGTCCTATGGATTGTGGTTTATTTTTGCGAAGGGTTTTAAAGATTAACTAGGTCAGTCTTTGTGGAACACATAATTTGAAATCACCGTCAGAGAGCAGGTGACAAGCAAAGCCTTCTGGAGTGTTAATGGATATTTGTCAATGTGGTGGGGTTTACAATCAAAGAGAGAAAACATTAGGCCATTAGTTATAGCTGAATCTAGGATGAACATGTTGTTTTGAAAATCTAGTTCAAAAGTTTTTGGGTTCAATTTGAAGGAGACCTAACTGGAGTTAGAATTAAGTATCGTCTCTCCTCGAAAAGGAGATTATTCAGACTAGTTGGGGAAATAAGTTGCCTTCGTGGAATAATATAATTTGTAAAACTTCCACAGCAGGAGTATTTGGTTAGAACAGCAGGCACCGTGAAATAAATGACTGAGAAAATTCAAATTCTCAGTTATTTGAATATTCGAGAAAAATGCCTCATAACTTACAATACAGGAACTGAGCAGAAACAGTTCAGTCAAATCTATAGACTAGACCAGGAAGAGAAATTTCCTCTGGGTTTTAATTACCTACGAAATGATGGTGTTCAGGAATAGGTGTGATTTTGTTTTGCCATGTATTTTGGAAGCTTTCAAACCCTGTTAAATGTAAGTTGCACGGTTTGGTATATTTATTTGTTTTGTGTAACAAACGTCTGTTTCATTGTTAAAAAACAAATCTGCAGCATTTTATGCTTATATTTCAGGGAAAGACAAACACATTAATTAAAAAAGAACAAAATTTAATCTATCAAGCCATATTTCATTTTGGGATCTGACTTGTCCATCAACTGGAATCATAACAATATATTAGGTCACATAAACAAAACCTTAGCTAAAGAGTATGTTTTAATGAGTGCTTTAAAGAAAGAAATCAAGGGAGAGAGATGGAGAGGAGAAGGAAGAATATTCCAAAGCTTGGAACCAAGACTACTAAAGGCATGACCTCCAATGATGGAATAATTATGATTGAGAAAGCACAAGAGGCCAGATTTGCAGGACTGCAGATATCTCAGAGTATCAGAGGAGATTACAGAGCTAGAGAGGGGCAGTGCAATGGAGTGACTTCAAAATAAGGGTGTGAATTGTTAAAGCCACTTGATCTGGAGCCAATGTAAGTCAATGAGGATTGGGGTAATAGGGGAAGGGGATTTGGTGCAAATTAAAAGATGAGCAGCAGTTTTTGGATGACCTCAATTTTACAGTCTGGGAGACAAGCCAGGAGTGCATTGGATGAGTTGAGTGGAACAAGCCAGGAGTGTATTGGACTGGTTGAGTGTAGAGGTCATAAGACATGGATGAGAGGTTCAGCGGCTGATCAGCAAATGAGATGAAAGCAGGTCGCTCCAATTAAACAGCTAGAACTGGCACATGTATGTTTGGTGAACTGGCACATGTATGTTTGGTGAACTGGCCTCCTTCAACATTATAATTTGCATTATTCTGAGCCATTCAGGAAGAGTTAACATTATCCTCTGTGATTCTTTGATATCTGAGTGGTATCTCCTGGTCAGGATAACTCCTCACTTGGTTGGCAGGACTTTAGGTAAGGCACTTTGGGAAGCTAATTGCTGCAGAAATTAAATATTTATTTTCACAGAGTGTGTTACATTTAGCAACATTGCTGGGAAAGGGTTTCTTTCTTGGCAACAGTTATACTTGTCCAGAAATGACAGCCACGAATAGCTTCAAGATAATCTGAGCAAAAGGCCTGAAACTTCTTTACGGGCATTGTGTCTCAAGGAAACTGGCCCCTTTTCTCTATTTGCGTTTTGTGCTATTCTCTCAATTTTTTTAATGTGATGTGATGTTTGCACCCAATAGAGGAAACTGTTCAATAAAGCAGCAAAGATTTGTTTTACAAACCATAAATAGTTTGGATCAGAGTTTGTGCATCCTGTTTCTCATAGGATATGTGAAAGATTTCCAGGATATTCATGCACCAATTTCATGCATTCTTGGGTTATCAGTAACAACTGCTGCATTGTCTGAACATAACATGCAATCAGTTAAGACAAGATGGGCATGAGATCAAAACTGTGCTGGGAAAGTCAATAGCTGCTAACTGTCAGTATAGGATATAATGGTGTTCTTTTCATGAAACTAGTGTCCATCGTTTACCAAATATAACAGTACCTATGGTTTTACATTAATAATCAAATTATATGTTCATAAACGACTTGTCATGTGTGTAACACCTCAGTAAGATGAGTAAAATGGGAACAACACTGAACCCTGGATATTGAGATTAGTAAATATATCATTTGGAAATAACTGAAGCTATTTAATTTATTTCAGACCATGTAACTATCAGCTTTATGGTCTTTGTGGAAAGAAAATACTGTAAATACATCAAAGGTACTGGGGTGAACTGAAGATGTATATTATTTTGGGGCTGAAGCTGTAGCTTATGGCAATTAATTGAGTGAAGATTGTTGTGATTGTTCAAAGTCGATCATCTCAAGCCCATGACATCACTGCAAGAGTTCTTCAGGGTAATGCTCTGGGCCAAATCATCCTCAGCTACTTCATCAATGATCTTCCCTTCATTAGAACTCAGAAGTGGAAACATTCACTGATGACTGCAGAATGTTCAGCAACATTTACGGTTCCATTTGCAGGAAGACCGGATAATTTCCAGGTTTGGGCTGATAAATGGAAAGTAACATTCATGTCATACTAGTGCCAGGTAATGACCATCTCCAACAAAAGGCAATCTAACCTTCACTTCTTGAATTTCAATAGCATTGCCACTAATACAACTAAACTCCCACTATCAATATTCTAGGGGATTACAATTGATTAGAGTCAGAACTGGATAAGCCATACAAACACCCTGGCAACTAGCAGGTCAGAAGTTAGGAATTGTGCGGTGAATAACTCACCTCCTGTCTCCCCAATACCTGTCCACTAACTATAAAGCACAAGTCAAGAGTGTGATGGAATACTTTTCTAGATGAGTGTAGCACCAACAACAGTCAAGAAGACACAACCTAGGACAGAGCATCCTGCTGTTTCATACCCAACTTTCAACTCAGTCTCTTTACTAGTGACAGCAGTGAAGACCATCTAGCAGATGTACTTCAGTAGCTCACCCTAGGCTCCTTTACCAGCACCTTCCAAACCCACAGCCTCTACCATCTAGAAGGACAGAGGCAGCAGATGTCTGGGTATACCCCACCTCAAACTATACACCTTCCTCACTTGTAATGATAATCTATCAAACAGAAGAAGAGGAACAGGCAGGTAGTGAGGGAAATTTCTCAAGTGCATCTTGCTTGAAAACTATTTATTAGTCTTGGAAAATAGTAAAACCGATGGATCCCTTTGGAGACCAGCCAGAACCAAGGCAATGGTACTGTAAGTGGTCCAGTTACCCAGGGTGGGAGGGAGAAGTGTGAACCAGCAATAGTTGTAGGGGATTCATTAGTGAGGGGAATAGACAGGTACTTTTGTGGCTATAGATGTGACTCTAAGATTATATGTTGGCTTCCCAGTGCCAGGGTCAAGGATGTCACAAAATGATTGCAGAGAATTGTGAAGGAGGAGAGTGAACAGCCTGATGTTGTATACTATTATAGGGTGTAATGACAGAAAAAGGAATGTGAAATGAGCTCCTGCAAACAGACACTGGGGAGAAGAAATTGAAAAGCAGGACTTTGAAGGGAGCAACCTCCAGATTACTCCTGGTGCCATGCAATAGTGAGTACAGAAATTGAGTGCATGGCTGGAGAGATGTGCAAGAGAGAGGGATTTACATTCGTGAGGTATTGTGACCGTTTTAGGGGAGATGGGGACCATATAAGTTGGACATGCTATACCTGAACAGAGACAGAACCAAAATCCTTATGGGGATGTTACTAATGTTGCTGTGGTGAATTTAAAATAGATTGGCAAATGGTTGAGATCCTAACAATTACTTCAGTGAGGAGAGAAGCTGTGAAGGAATCTAGAAGTTATAATATGAGTAACTGTGTTTGGAAGGCAGAGGAAACATGGACTAGGTAAGAAAGATGTGCACTTAGCAAGACTAAATGGAAAACAAGCAGCCTGGGGAGTAATTTGGAGATCTGATGGAGGCATGGGAGTATGATACCAAAGCTATGACCGAAACTTGGCTGAAAATGGGAAGCATTGGCAGCTCAACATTCCTGGTTATAAGGTATTTAAGAGGGATAGTGGGGTTGGGGGTGGGGGGAGCGGTGGTTGGTCATCAAAATATTGATCATTAATTAAACTGGTCTTTCACTGCAATCCTTGTAAAAAACCAAATTTAAGACAGGCAAATACAAAATTTGAGACATAGGTTTCAGTTTAAGCTCCCTACAAATTAAGTTACATTTGTCCAAAATAAAAATGTAGATGTTCTGACTCAACAACTGCATGCATTCAGTCCTCTGTTGCAGACCATGTCCACATGCATCAAGATCTAAATAATATTTAGACTTGTGCTGAAAAGTGACAACTAACATTTACACCGCATGACCATCATGCAATCATCATCTACAATAATAGTGAAAATAACAACCATTTCCCTTGGCATTCAACCAACATTGAATCCTCCACTATTAACTTCCTGGTGTTACCCTTAAGCAGAAAATGAATTGGAGCTGCCATTTAAATTTTGTGGCCACGGCAGAAGATCAGAGGCTGGGAATTCAGTGACAAGTAACGAACATCCGATGTCCCTAAAGTCTATTCACCACATTATCTACAGTTCACAGGTCAGGAATGTGACGAAATATCCTCCACTTTCCCAGATGAATGCACCTCTAACAACGCTTAAGAAGCTCAACACCATCCAGGGCAAAGCATCAATCTGATCAGCACCCTATTCCGTACCATCAACATTCACTCCCTTATCTTTTGATAAAGAAACAGTGGTGTGTGCCATAAATATGATTCACTGAAGCTGCTCTCTCAGCCTCTTTCAACAGCATCTTTCAAATTTGGGATAATCATCAAGAAAGATAAGGGCAGCAGGAGTGCTGCCACCTCCAAGCCACACAAATTTCTAACTTAGAATTGTATCACTGTTCCATCACTGTTTTTAGATCAAACTTGTAGAAGCTATTCCTTAATAACACGTTGAGTGTATGTTAATCATTTCAAGATGGTAGCTCACCACTACCTGCTCAAAGTCATTTGGGATAGGCTACAAATTTTGGCCTTGAAGTATGAGAAAAGGAGAACAGAGGCCAGTATCCACATGGTCCATAATGGAATTTCCTGATCTGCTCTGATGGTAACTTTGTGCCACTGACTGAGACCTCAGTCAGAATTTCTGTTTCTTTTTAAAACATCAAATCAGCAAGAAGAATACATACCGCGATGCTACCAATAGCTGAACACCAACATGTCCCAAATTGTTTGTTCCTCCGTTTCTTGGTTTTGAAATTTCCTTCTGTTCCTCTCTCATGGGTTAACAGGGTCTTCAAGGTGTTTTTAACAGGTAGTTAATTAGAGTCATGTGGATTCTGACTCTCCCTGCTAAACCACCACGTTTTGCTTTGAAAAACTGTAGATGTTCCAGAAACATTGGAAAAATGGCATGCCATCCAAGAGCTCCATCTCCAAAGAGTGCTCACAGCCAACCTCAACCGCACAGGCAATTGATTTCCTATTCAGGGTCTCTTAATTAATGCACTGCTCTTCCTCCACCACCCCGCCCCCACTCCTCACCCCCCACTTTCTTGGGGCTGCCAAAACTAGTCAGGAGGTGGATCTTGGATCTCTGAAAGCAGCAACTCAAAAAGAGAAGGTTGAGGTGAGAGATGAGGAAATGGAATTGAACGAAAGAGCTATGTGGTCATACCATCAGCAACTTGCTCTCAACATGCTAATTAGCAGGACAGTGGTGCTCTGGGAGCTGAGAAGGGGCTTAAGACAGAAAGGCAGAATCATCCTCCATGTTCTCAGCAATATTAGATGTCACAGACACCAAAACAATCAACCTCACCATGTTGAAAACCAAATTCCTCTATCAGGTGCAGAGATCCTTATACCCTGCCAGTTCTACCCTGCTCCATTTTATTATGCGCTACATCATCCTGCAAAGAAAAAGCAAAATGTTGGTGGTTGTGTTTGTGTGATATACATGTCATAGCTAAATATCTGGAGGTATTTGGAAGCAAAGAGATGTTGGTGCAACTCCGACAGCATTGTTGCAACCTTGTGAGCACTTTTGTACGTCAATCAGTTCAAGAAGTTAGCTCACCTCTGCCTCCTCAAGGTCAATTAGGAACAGGCAACAAGTCCTTGAAATACAAAATTGGAGAGAAGAGACCCAGTGCCCATACAGTTTATAATAAGATTCCTGATCTGCTATGATCATATGCTAGTAACCTTGTACCACTGCTTGAGAACTTCAGATAGAATTTCTCTTTTAAGTTTTGAAGGGTGAAATTGACTCTCTGGATATTAGCCCTGAGTCCTGGCTACTAGGACATACTGCTGGGCAAGTAATGGGATGTGAATCATCAAACAGCATGAGAACAAATCACAAATCACAAATCCCAATTCAAATGGAAAAGCCATGGAACAGGAAATGAGATGTATGCAAAACAGAAAACTACACATGACAATAAAATCCAAAGTCTAAAAATCTGAAGTAACGTTGTACTGTATGAACTACATAAGTCTAAGAAATGACTATGTCCGTAGTATGGGTTAGCAAGTACCATCATAATTGTTTGAAAACATAGGAACTCAAGTTGATGGCCACCTCCAGTATACTGATGAAAATACGAGCAATATTTGGAATCTAAAATATTTATACCAGTGCTGCATGGACAGTGGTCAATATATTCTTTTACTCCACATCTCAGCTGCAATTGACTGTTGTGACCGGAATAAAAAAGCCAAAAGAAGTACACAAATAAATATAAGTAATGGGTTTTGCAGTGGCACAGCTAGCTCTGTTGCATTGTTTTCTGCTTTCCTGGTGGCAGTTTAAGTTTGGTGCCAAATCGAAATGTCTTCACAAGTAACAGCAGTAATGTCAGCAAACATGTAGGGAAACACAGTGCAGCGTTCACACACATCGAACTGAGAAGTTAAAAAGCACTTGAAATTCTTTACATTTCAATTTGCAAATAACAAAACAAATGTGTGATGATAAGTTAGATGCTAATCTAAAGGTAAATAGTTTTTCTTTAACGTTTTTTTCTTCTAAGAATTTTTTTCAAATACATGTGGAATTTTTATCAATATGAGGTGACTTGACATTTTAAAATATGAAAATCTTTCTTTTCCCCAGGATAATGTTACCGTTGTAGTGAAACTTTCAACATTCAACTTGCATAATTTGAGTTTAATAACTGAATTTGGAATTAAAATGATTTTGAAAAGGACACTACTGACCTAAAATGGCTACTGGGATTGCATGAAATGCCAAGGCAACCTACATGAACATAAAAAATTGTATTCATTGAAACTACCGTTTTAATCAATTGGCCCTGAAACCCAGTGAGGCATCAAGAAATTTGCATCTTTTGTTTTAACCACACTTTTATGATAAATATTTTCTCTTTCGTAGTCCCTTCTGAGTTCATCCCCTTTCAGGCACACTTATGTGCTCCTTTCTGGTTTGTTTGAGTGAGACAGTGTGACAGCTCACATTGGGCAATCCACTGGCCCCACTCACATCTAACACTTTATTTGGTGTAGTTATGGAAGCCTGGACCTACTGGAGAGCCCTTCGACATGTTGAGACTCCACTTAAGACAATACCCACAAGAAGCTCTTCCAAATGTTGAATCAGTTGTTCACTCAAGACAAGCATCTGCACAATAAATTGGCTGGTTTCTGAAGGGGCCAAACTTTATACTACCTGGAGCTCGGGTGAAGGATTCTACTGTACCAGCCATGTGTCTTGTACAGACAGTTGCATTTACTAACAAACCTGTTTCCCGCTTGTGCTGAACAAAATCGAGCATAATAACATAATTGCAGCAGGCTGGGGCATTGATGAGTATTCATGACATGCCAGTAACTTCAAAGCAGCCCCCACTTGCTGAAAACCCGCCCCGCCTGAGAAATTCTGCCCACTCAAAATTTAACAGAAATTTTGCCTCTTGTCCAGTCAAGCTCCCCCACCTGGCATTCTGAAAGCTTCTGGTGATTCCAGAAGATTCTGCAGTTGGATTCATTTTCTGTCCTTCAAAAACAGCACAGTGAAAGACTGGTCATGACTTATTCAGTCATCAAACAAAGATAACGGTCTGGATTTTGCTGTGGAACTAAAAAGCAAACTATGAGAATTCACTTCATTGAAATTGATAACAACTTTGGGAGTTTGGAGCGTGTGAAAAATCCCATGGAAATTTAAAAAATGCTGCTAGTGCTTCTGTGCTCCTCTAAAAAGTACAAGATACACCTTGTCGAATTATGATCCCATCTTTTTCAGTTTTGCAGCCTAAGAGGTTTTTTATGTGTATTTATTTTTATTGCCTGTGTCTGCACTAAACAACCCTCTTTCCATTCCCTTTTTAAAACACAGTTGCCTGTTTTTGTGCGTGCATGTTTGATATCACGCTTCCTTATTTCTCTTGGGTTTAATAGATAAAAAAAAACCCGACTCTCTCAGCCAATTCCAAGGTATTCTTGACTTTCTTTCATTTTTGATTTGGTGAGCTACGTTTAATTGAAATGTGATAACAACATGCTAAAAAAGAAAGTAAAATATTTGCTGTGACCAATGGAGAGGACGTTAAAAAGAGGGGAAATGATAGTAACAATATTGAAGTGTTTTGTTTTCAGTAAATAACAGCAACTTTGAGAGTTTGGACATGAACAGAATATCATGGAAATTCAGCCTGTGAGCTTCTTTGGGATATGTTGTGAAAATGAACACAGTCTGACTTTCTACACCATTATAAACCCCAGTCACCAACATGGTGTGACTTTTACCATGTTTTCGATTAGATAAATAGCAGTTCTTATCAGTTCATGAGCTAGAAGACTGGGAATTTCTACAGCATATTCCTTGGAGGAGCACAGACTCATCAGTATCATCTTCTGAGTTTCCATTGGATTTTTCACATTTCCAAACACCCAAAGTTGTGATCAGTTTCAGTGGAGTGTTGACAATGAATGCTGACAGTTTTGCCACAGTAAAATCCAAATCTTTAACTTTATCTGATGACTGAATATGTTTTGAACAGCCTATGCAGTGTTTGAAGGACACAAGCTTGATCGAATAAATAAGTTTCGCTCATTTTTACATTTCCTGTTGGTCTTTAAGTTGACGACTGATGGTAAATTTCCTGATGCCCCTCTGGCACAGAGCTTTGCCTGCCAAGCAGTCATATCAGGACACAATCTGAACAGCTATTGATTCATCATCTATTAAAATAATAGATGGAAATACTGTGGGCTGCATTTTCCCAGCATATGCTGCCGGTGGATGGGCTTGACACCAGAAGTACGCAGTGGGCAAAATGGAAATATCGGAGTAAATTAAGAAATTAATAGTTTGCTAATCAGTTGCTAAATAGTTTTCTAAGTTGAAGTGACATTGCGTGCTTGGGGTGGTAACTGATGTTACAGTATCGAGGGATTTAAATTGGACAATCTAATCGATGTGTTGTGTTATTTAGACCAGCTTAGTGATTCTTTATCAGGCAGCAGGAAGTTTATTTTCATGAATACTTTTGTGGTTGAGCCAGAACATGTATCTGTGTGTTTTTGTCTTTTTTTATAAGTTTTTTTTAAAATCTAAGAACCATCGTAAGGGCAAGAATGGGAACCACTAAAAGCAAGCAGTGAGATTAATTCAGCAGTGCTATTAGGTAAACAGGATTCATTCAATAAGGTCATTGTTAGTGGAATTCATCCAGAAAAGGCATGAAAAAGGTGGGAATCATCAAGTTTTCTTGCAAAGAGTGGAAATCGTCCATATTAGTAGCAAAATTGTGGGGATAATTTCCAGTACAGCATGACATAGTATCGCATTTTCTCACATACATCGCAAAACTGTGGGCATGTAGGCTTCGAAGCCTTTGAGGAAGACATGGCAGTAGAAATAATATTATCAAGATTTAATCTCAGAGATACATCAAATAGAACACAGAATTTGATATTCTGGAGAAAACAATTCTTAAGACACGGAATAGCTTCTAAATTACATACAAAATCAGAAGTTGAGCAAGTTAAAACACTTACCCATAAAATTGGATGAATGTCTAGTGATCTTATAATTCATCAGTGTTGTTAAAGAAGCAACAGATTCTTTTGATGATATTCTGGAAACCTTTGACAATTACTTTAACCTAAGAACAAAGAAACCCTTGAAGAAGCAAGTACAGTAGAAAAAATGAAATCCATAGATAATTTAATTTATGATTCCTATAGATTAATGGGAAAATGTGACTAATGTGATTTGAAGACAGAATTTATAAATGCCAGAATTACTGTTGGAAATGCTGATGAGTTTTCGTTAACATTACTATAGCCAGAAAGAAGATTTGTCTCTGGAGAAAGCCTTTCAGTTGCTGAGTGAAGCAGAACTCAAAACGCAACACAGATTAATCCTAGTAACCTTGTTAGGATTAGGAGGAGATCTGGAGAACCCGTTCAGTAATGAAACTATAAAGCACCTGAAGACATAGGTAAGAAGCCAGTACAGAGAGTAGGTCAGTCTAACAATTAGCATCAGCATTGTGGAGGAAGAAAGCTTCACACACACAAGTGGTGCACAGTAATTAAACAAGAATGCTTCATGTGCAAAACAATAGAAGCAATAGGTCACTTAGCTATGTCCTTGACTGTTGCTGTTTTTAGATATCCCTGGCTATCACCTGGAACTGTTGTGGTATCAACATAGGTATATAAGGGAACAAGAACACTCTCTCTTCTTCAGTGTTATTGTTAAAATTCAGGGTCAGCTTGGGCGTGCTCGGTGTTGCACATTCCTCTGCCATTTACCTATTAACGATGAGACAACTGGACTATATTTCTTTCTGGAAGAGCAGTCACACACTGGAATCTCAATTTCAGTTGAATGTTGGACCTCCAGTTTCCATTGTACTTGAGACAAAGCTCAAATCAACCTATACGCATGATTTGATATAGTTAGGAGATCAATATTTTTAGGTGATTTTTCATGCTGAGTCACTGACTTTCCAAAGAAAAAGCAAGGAAAGATGATAGAATGGGTCTCAGTTCTTTGTCAGTTGTACACCATGGAATCAACTTATTACTAACGGAAGTGAGAGCACTCAGAACAAGGCCTTTTAATTTCAATGTTGTGTATAAAGTGCAAGGAGACTGTAAAAATGGGATAGACTATGGTTTGGTAAAGTGTTATTACACAATTGATCATATTGCTTACACATTTCTCTCATTTCTATTCAAAATCAGGTGTATTCCAAAACACATTATGATAATAACATGGCCAACATATTGCAGTCAAGACAAGACATAGTGGTGCTGTCCACTGATCTTGAGTAAAGCTGAGCACAAAGAATCAGTGATCTCTGCGATGTGGGATTCCTCTGCCAAGTCAAGGGCATATCTTGCTGTCCAACAATACAAATGTCATCAAGTTTGAATATCCTCACAGAGACTAAATCCTTCCATTAAATTAAAATTTGTAAAAATAGTTAAATCTTGTGGAGCATACACAATTAAAATAGAAACTGAAATATCATAACTTCCTTTTAAAAATGAATTCCTTTAAAAAATGATTTATTGAATAATTTTGATGAAATGTGCCCTTCCTTGAATATAAATTAAGTTTTCAGGAGCAGTGAAGTTGTGCATAAGTAAGTATGATCTAAGTTTGCTGTTAAAATCATTGTTACACCTCATTGAACAAGGTGCATAGTCCTATCCAAGGTTTTTACAATGAGACTAACAGAGTGAAAGGGCAACATTTCGTCAGTTCAGTGATTTTTAATTGATGGCAGTCTGAGGAGGTTTCAATAGTAACACTGAATGACTGTTATAGGCCTTGTGGTGCAACAATTGTGTCCATATCTCTGTGGCAACAGGTCTGGATTCAGATCCATCTGCCCCCAGGGGAGTATCATAATTTGTCAGAACAGGTTGATTAAAAATAACTTTAGATTTATTAACAGCTAATTCTGTTTTTGACATCCATTTTGTTGTCATTACAAATGTAAAATCCAGGACAGTGTTTTGATTCAGTACTGATAGTATTTTCAATACTTTTATGAATTTGACTATGATCGAGCAATTCTCTTGAAGTTTCAGTTTTGAAAATTGTAACTCTTCTGGTACCGTACATAAGAGCAGGAGACTTGCTTCATTCAACATACACAGTAAAACAGCTTTCGCTTCTATGGGGTATATTTTGACAAGCATTTAAACATTCAGAAACAAAAACAGAAGTTGCTAGAAAAGCTCAGCAGGTCTGGCAGTACCTGTGAAGAAAAACCAGAGTTAACGTTTTGGGTCCGGTGACCTTCTGGATTTGTCTGAAAACCATAAAGCTTTAAAGGATTTCTTGCCAGGTATTTTTTAGACAATAGTTTTGCCCCACTTTGAGTTTTATGTTTCTACATTATTTCTTCAGTACCTTAAGTCCTATGTTTAATGCTGCCTCAAGTCTGAAACTTGTTACTGTTGCCAGCAGAAGAAATAATATCCATCACTGCCACCAGTATTGTCACTACCTGCTGTCACCAATGAGGAAATTAGGAAATGAATGATACTAATATCAAAGTCTGCCTTCTCTTGGGAATCACCTAGGATCATATCCTCAGGGTTCGACTACAGTCAAAAAGTGATATTCGCCATTAGACACAAGTGCTTCAATGTATGTGACAAGAGCTAAGAACATTTTAGGAACAGATAAAGGCCTCTAGTCCCGACAAGGCAGATGCTCTTTGATCAATGACCTTCATCCGTCCACCTCCAAGACGTTGTCCTCAATCCCTCCTCTCTCCATAAACCTACCTAAATGTCTTATCAACTATTTAGCCTGTCACCGACAATAACGTTTTCTAGTAATTTCTTGCATAAAGTCTATTACACTTCGAATGGAAATATCCTTCCTGTCTTCTGTTTTTGCTCTTAACGTCCTGGTTTTTAAGTTGTGTCATTGGCAATTGTGTCTGCCTTGATATATTTATAAATTGATATCATTACTTATCTAAAAGCACTGACAGCCAACTCAGTACACTTTGACCTTTGCTTTCAGAGTATATTGTTCCTGGCTGTTGCAGGAGCTTAGCCAGGTCCAAAATAAGCCAAAATATTTAACAATTAACATCCCATCTAAAAGGATGACTCCATGTATGCTTTAGGCACATCATCATCTCATTGTTGTCAGTGAGTCAGGCTGCATTATAAGCTGGGATCGATTACTGGATGGTCACAATAGAATATATCACGTGGTATCTCAGGGCAAGAGGAGATGCTTTCAAACTGTTTCCTCCTACCCCTGAGATGCATCAAAGCTTTTATCCTGCATGCATACAAAAGAAAAGCTAAATTGTTTTTATTTCCATTAGCATAGCATAAAAAGTGGAAAGCATTACACACAGCCCAGGCCAAACTCAGCATTACTCTCAGTGCTGCGTGATGAATACTTTGACTGCTTCCACATTGTTTATGGGCGTCCGGATGATATTGACAAGTATATCAGCTCCCGAACCACTGAGAAGTTAATATATGCACAATGACTACAAAAGAAACTTTATAATGGCTACTTTCTCAATATGAATTTGGATGGACTCAGTCCAGCAGGTCCCAAGATGTTTTGTGCCTAATGGAGCTACTATTCGCCAGCAGTCAATATGAATTGATCAAACTCTTATTTGCCCGAGTAGTCATTCAAAGTTTATTCTGGTGTCAATATTTATAGTTCAAAAATCAATTGTGCATAATCATTAAAGTAAACTTTAGAAAGCTAATCATTTGGATATGGTTTCATAAATGAGCACTACTGATAGCTTTAACCGTTTTTGTCTGAAAGAGCTCCTTAATAAACCTTGACTGACTGCAACAGGCAATTGAACTTGTGCACATTGAAAGAATTACTATAATTAACATATTCAACATTATAACCTTTCAATTTTATTTTCCTATTCCACCCATCTTTCAAGCATAGTTCTTAGCTGGTTTCAGCTACAGAACAGTTCACAATGCCATAGAGGTTTGCTTCAAAATTAACTGCCAGAAAGCTATGTTAGCTTCCAATACAAAACTTCTTTGAATTTACACATCAATCTTTCTTGCAGTGCTGTCAGGGAATTTGAATAAATCTACCTGACTGGGCTGGTGGATCTGAATATTAGCCAAGTCAGGAAGCTTGAATTTGTAACCTGGAAAAAGTTTGGGTATCCCCGTATTTGTCTCTACTCGCTATTGGCTTAACCTTACATTCTCGATTTGTTTTATTTGCAAGCTATTTCTGTCACACAAGTATATACTTTGTTGAAAAAAAAATTGTCTGTTCTGATCATTATGATGCTTTATTAATGACTGCAACTCTATAAAGTATTTCTCATGGTATAGTATTTGCAAAGTGGCGCGGCCAGAATGTGAATTGCTCCTTGGCAGACAATTGATTCAAAGCTGAGAGTTTAGTAGACAGAGGTTGAAAGGCCAAGTTGTGAGGTTCCATGAGTTCTGCTGTTTTTCTTTTGCAATTGAATTGATGCCTTGTGATTGAGCTGAATTGTAGTCTAAATTTTTTGTCATCAAAATATGAAATAATATTTGCTTGACACAGGTATCATTTCAGCTGGCTAGAACTTTTCTTTTATTCATTCACGGGATGAGGGCATCACTGGCTAGGCAGCATTTATTTGCCCATCCCTAATTGCCCAGAGGGCAGTTAAGATTCAACTACATTGCTGTGTGTCTGGAGTCATGTGTAGGCCAGACCAGGTAAGGATGACAGTTTCCTTACCTAAAGGGCATTAGTGAACCAGATGGGTTTTTCCTGACATACAACAATGGATTCATGGTTATCATTAGATTCTTAATTCCAGATATTTATTGAATTCAAATTCCACCATCTGCTGTGGCAGGATTTGAACATGGGTCCCTCAAATATCATCTGGATCTCTGGATTAACTGTCCAGTGATCATTCCACTAGGCCATTGCCTCCCCCCAGTGGCTTCACTCAAATGATAAAAAGACAGTTAAGTAAAATTGGGAATTATAGTTGTCAAGATGATATGAAAATTAAAAGGCAGGTATTATGATAAATAAATCCTGGAAAAAGGTAGTTTTGTTCCATTTCTTTGTGATGAGGTCACAGCTCATCCTATTACATAATGCTTTGGTTTTGCTGTGAAAAATCTGCAGCAAAATAAAACTTTGAAGAGAAACAAAGGCAGTGATTAAAATATTGAAGTAGTAAACTATATGAACAGGGACAAAAGTGAGGTGTTGTTCTTCCAGCTTGCATTGAGCTTCGCTGGAATACTGCAGCAAGCCAGAGACAGAGATGTTGGCCAGGAAGCAGGGTGGTGCATTAAAGTGGCAGGTAACAGGTAGTTCAGGGTCTTTTTTGTGAGCAGAATGTAGATGTTCTGCAAAACAGTCACCCAGGCTGCGCTTTGTTTCCCCAATGTAGAGGAGACCACATTGTGAGCAGTGAATGCAGTAGACTGGAATCTGGGAAGTGCAGGTGAAGTGTTGCTTCACCTGGAAGGTATATTTGGGCCCTTGGGTACTGGGGAGGGGATAAATGGGCAGGTGTTACACCTTTGCCGGTTACAGAGGAAGGTGCCGTGTGGCTGTGGCGGGGGAGGGGTTGGTGGTGGATGTTGGGGGTGAAGAAGCGTGGACCAGGCTGTCCCAGAGGGAAAGGTCCCTGTGGAAGGCAGACAAGGGAGGCTAATACGTGTCTGGTGGTAGCATCTCGCTGGAGGTGGCAGAAATGGCGTCTGATGATCTTCTGGATGTGGATGCTAGTGGGATGGTAGGTAAGGAAAAGGGGAACCCTGTCACTGATGCTGGAGGGAGGAGAAGCGGTGAGGGCAGAAGTGCAGGAGATGGGTCGGACCTGGTTGAAGGCCCTGTTGGCAACAGAGTGTGTGTGTGAGAAATTTACCATGCCGCTTGTGAAAAGCAAGAAAGATGATCTTAGCATCAAGATGGGCCTTATTGCACTTGTCATTCGATTCTACCACACCTCACACCAGAGTACATGCTCAGACCTCTAGGAGATTCCACCTTGTCAGATTTATAAACTACATTGATCTTGCACCTAAAATAAAAACACAGAACTGCAGACGCTGGAAATTTGAAACTGAATCAGAAAGTGCTGGAAAAACTCAGCAATTGACATTTAGAGCCCAGCGACTCCCTCATCAGAACTGAAAAAGCTGGATGATGGTGGTGGTGATGATGTGCAATGGGGAGTGAACAACAGATGGAGATGGTGCTCAGGGAGAGAGAGGGAGAAGGGATGAATAAAGACATTGCCTAAGACAAGCCGAGAGAGACATGAATGCTGGCTAGGTGTGAATGAGAAGTGTAATTTGTTGAAAATGGGTTGGCTGTGCGGGAAGCAGTTTATGCAAAACAGGACCTAGGGTTGGGGAAGGCGTAGATAATGAACACGGAGGAGGGTGTTCATGTTCTGAATTGTTAACTCAATGTCGAATCCTGAAGGCAGCAAGGGACCTTGATAGAAGATGAGATGTTGCTCCTCAGCTTTTTTTAAACTTCACTGGAGCACTGCAGCAGGCCTGAGACAGAAGTGTTGAGATGGAACGTGTGGTGTGCCAAAGTGCCAGGAAAATGAGAGCTCTGAGTCATTTTTTATAGAAAGAGCAGAGGCAATCAGCAAAGCAGTCAGCCAGTCTGTGTTTCCTCTCTCCAGTGCAGAAGAGACAATGTGGTCTCCTCTACAATGGGGAGATGAAACACAGACTGGCTCTCATTTTTAAACTATGATCTCTTGGTATTAGGCTCTTCAACCAGCAGCAAGTGTTTCTATCGGTATAACCCATCTATTAAATGATAGCTTGTACATTCATTTAGATCATCTTTTAAACTTCTAAATTCCAGTGAACACGACCCTAATTTGTGTGTTCAGGTAAGCTAACTTCTAAAAGCACTTCACAGAGACTAACTTAGGCTTTGTCCTGTATGGAAATGGAGGACTATCAGTGGCAGTACTCTAAGCCCTGCTCCAACACAATATCTTTCATTCTAGCCCAGGTTTTGTCCTTTTCCTGAAAGTCATCCTCATACACACTTCATACAGGATTATTAAAAAAATGAATGTAGCCCAAGGAAGGAGATATTAGGAAAGAGGACAAACAATCTTCAGAGTCCAATGAGCTAATGCTCATGTTAGTAGATTGCCATTCTTCTTGAACTTTTCATCAGAATATGCATTCAGTGTGGCACAAAACTGTATATAAATAAAGCCAAATGACTAGAAAAGATGGATAAATACATTAGGATTTATTACTATATCAATTTCTTGTGAAAATGTTTTATTTGCCATACCTGAACTAATTCAATGCACTTTTTTGCTGGACTTAGTCATAAAGTTCATTCAATTTTACTGTTTTCCATGAATGCCATAGATGATGCAAAAATGATGAGTTAAGATTGAATTTAATTCAACAAGAGGCAAGTTGAAAGTAATCATTAAGTTTTATTTGCTTTTGTACTTGGAGACTTGGCTGAGACTTCTTTAGAGATGAGTGAGCAGATAAAAAAAGATTTTCATGAACTACTGCAGTTCTTCTGGGATAATAAAGTTCATTTCTCTTTTGCTACAGCTCCTCTTTCTATGCAATTCTGTCAGTACTTTGTTTCTCCCTATTTCTCATTCCATTTCTTTCCAGTATTCTTAATCTTCTTCATTTCCCTGCTGCTTGTACTGTTCTGGAGCCAAGACTGAATGAATTTGAACTTGCAGCATTCCTATTACCTACAAGTATTTGTTGATTCCTAAGGAACATTTTCAGACTAGTTAATCATTTAGAAATAGGCCCTTTGATGATTAGTGGCATGTCAGTGCTACAATTTGCATTTATGTATTCGGCTTCTACACATTGGGGTGATGTTCCATCTTGATACACTGTCTTTGGGGACAAAAAGGCTGCATAGAGAGTTGAATTTCAGGTGACATCCTGTTATATCGGATTTTCCCAGGTTACCAGATTGAAAATCAGAAATTTCCAGGCCTCCACAGGGTCCACGTGAAATATTGAAGATGTAACTGAAGTTCTAACACTAGTTTTAGGACCCTATTCCAATTTCATCTGCCATTTAGTGGAGCTTGTATGAAGCAAATATTGCTCAGGTTTTGATGGTCGACAGTGGATGGTTGACCTTGAAGGGACCAGTGAAGAACAGCCGCAAAAATAAAAGGGAGAGTTTATATTTTTGTTTGTAAGGAGCTAGAACCAAGTAACACCAACCAGAAAGCTCTATTAGGATAATTGCCTTTTACACCTCAGCAAGCAGATGAGGTCTGAAGTAAGTTTTCGAGTGGCCCATAAATCAAAGTCTTTTGAGTGTGCACTCCAATCATTCATCAACTTCATGCTGGTTTCTGCTTCAAGTCCAATTTCTTGATCATTGCCTCAAATTATTCACATATTTGTATATTATTATAAAACAGTGCTTCTGAAAATTGTATTACTTTATTTCAGGGAAACATTGTACCATTTAATCATAGGAAACTACAGAATAAACGAAGAAAGCTGCCACATCGAGATCAGGAGGATTTTAAGTCTTAACATAATTTGATTATGTTTCCTGATGTTCAATGGACTGTTAGAACACAAGGAACTCTTTTTGTACTTGGACTAGATGAACATCAGGGATTGGGTTATTGCCCTTTGCAATGCTTTGGGTTGGAGTGTTCTTTATCCATGGACAAATAGATACATACTTTTTCCCTTTGTTTGTGCCAAACATGTTTAGACTAGTGTTAATTGTGGCTTTGTAGCTGTCAGATGTAATTTGAACAAGTTCCACCAGACTGGAAAGAGCTTACCAAAGCCTTATTCTAGGATGTGAAAATATATACTTCATATAATTTGTTTAATGAAAAATTAGCTGGAATCCAAACACATTAATTGAGTCAAAGCTCTATAGAGATAAGGTTCTGTGTTATAGAAGAATATAGATCACTTCATAATTTAGTGTAATATGAATTTAAAATAGTAATGGTTAATATAATTTTTGATTTTTATACATAGAAAAATGTTTCTTTATAAATGAACACATGAATGTAATTCAGTTATCTGGTGTATTAATGTAGAAACTCTGCTCCTAAGTACCATATAATTTATGAAAGATAGTTAAACAATATTCATAATTTCCATTTCTGTGTAACTACTTAAAAAATAGTTTTGGCTGAATCTTCTTCACCTCTTCCATCTCCTTCTATAAGCCTGCCTATTTGACTAAGCTTTCAGCCACCCGTCTTTGGTTCAATGTCAATGTTTGATGATTACAGACCAATAAATTGCCTCGGGGTGACTCAGTATGTTTAAGCCACTGCATTAATGCAAGTTGTTGTTTTTGCGTGATGAACACAGAAAATCCCCCTCAATAATCAGGTTACCGTAAGATGTTTCCTAGACTTAGTGAGTTGAATAATCAAACTGTGTTTTGTTTGCATTATTGTAAATGTGTTTATCCCATGCTCTGATACTTTGTTATTTCTGATTCTATCTTGTTCTCTTTGATATTTTTGTAGCCTGCTGCACTCTTTTCTACAAATTGATTAGCGTCATGAAAAGTGCATTCCTTCTGGGACAGAAATTCGCTGTAGATGTTTATCACTGTGATATTTGTGATTGCCATGAATTTTTTTCACTGGAAGGGTTAAAGATATTATTTTTTTAAAAAAATCCCAGTTGGCAAAGAGCTAAAGTAAGTTTTAAAACATGTGTCAGTGATACCAGAAAGGCATATCAAGAGGCTTAGTAAACTATAAATAAAATTGTATTTTATCATTTACTTCAACATTTTTTTTTGTATTATCTAATTTTAGAAATGGAGCTATACTTTAAGATCTCTTTTTACTGTTAAGTTATTTTGGCTGTTAAAGACATAGGTAAAGTGTAAGAAACAACTCAAAAAGAAATGCCCCTTAATTGATTTGTTTTAAAGAACATGTTATATTATGATTAAAAAGATCAGAGCTACAAAGTTCTGTCACTCCCCGACAATTTCGCCTGGGCATGTTCTCAATCTGAACATCAGAAGTGTGTGTTTTTGTTCACTGTTAACACAATTTGATTCACTGGTCAGTTATGGTGACAAATAGTATTCAACAGCCCCAAATCCACATTCTGAGTAATCTTACAATTTGGTGATTCAGATATGATGTTTAATTATTTCAATAAATCACAGCGAATTTAAGTTTTGAAACAAAAACAGAAATTGCTGGAAAAGCTCAGCAGGTCTAGCAGCATTTGTGAAGAGAAATCAGAGTTATCATTTTGGAATCAGTGACCTGTGGGGTCACTGGACCCAAAATGTTAACTCTGATTTCTCTTCAAAAATGCTGCCAGGCCTGCTGAGCTTTTCCAGCAATTTCTGTTTTTGTTTCTAATTTACAGCATCCACAGTTCTTTTGGTTTTTATTTTGAATTTATGTTTTGTTCGTCTGACTAAACAGAGCTGAGAATTGAATATGGTTTGAACAATTGACTTCCCATAAAAATACTAACTAAATGCAGATGGCAGACTGATGCGTGCTGATCATATGATGATTAATTTTTAGAACATTGACCTATTTCTATAATTAGAAGTTCACACTGTTTTAAATATTATCAATACAGCCCCTTAGCCTGTGCACCATTAAATTATATCTAGTCACCTCTTCACTCCAATTATCTGTTTTGTTTTCATAACCTTTGTAATTCCTTTGCCTACAAAAAAAATCATCTTGTCTCAGTTTAGGAACTTTCAGTTGGTCAGTGCCAGAGCTTTTTTATGCAAAGAACTGGGACAGTGATAGTCCCAGATTCCCACTACCCTTTTGTGTCAGAGAATTACACAATTAGACTTTCACAGCATTTTTCTTGTAGCCAATTAATTGTAAGGAAGAAACATCTTATGTGCCAACATAGACTGAAGGGGAACATTTATCAGGAAAGTTGTTGAAACAAAATTTCCAAATGAAAATCTTGTTTGTGTTGACAAATGCGTAGCACTGAATAGTTGACCAGTCTGCAGCAACATGTCAATTGTGAATCACCATATTGGGAGGTACAATGCAAATAAATGGTTGATGTTTAGTTTAGAAGTCAGTTCTAATTATTTCCAACATTCAAGTCGGGACAACACTGATTTGCAGCAAGGAACAGCCAATATTCCATGACAGTGCCAAAAACTGAAAGTGGCTGTACATGTTCAACAAATTGCTAACATCAAGATGTTAAAATAATAGGCTTGTCGTTGAGCTGGAGAATACAATCTGCTTCTGCTCATGCACACAATTCAAATGAACCAAATAATGCTGCTCGTTTTCTCTGGAGTAAAAAAAATGCATCGTACAATTTAACTTCATACAACTTGGAGACAATAAGGACTGCAAATGCTGGAAGCCAGTGCCAAAAGTTGTGAAGCTGGAAAAGCAGAGTCAGTCAGACAGATTCTTAGGAGTAGGAAAGTCAATGTTTCAGGCTGAACACCTTCTGCAGGACTGGGGAGGGGAAGTGGAGACCAGAAGCAAGTGGAGGGAGAGGGGTGGGGCTGGGGTAAGGTAAGTGGGATGGTGATAGGTGGATGTGGGTAGGGGGTTATTGCGATTGGTCAGTGGGAAGGGTGGAGTAGATAGGCGAGTAGGAAGATGGACAGGTTAGGTTAGGTTAGGTCAGGTCAGGTCAGGCAGAGTTGGAGGAAGGGGAGGGCTGGACGTGGAATAAGGCAGGGGGAATGGAGGGATTTTGAAGCTGGTGAAGTCAATACTGAGACCAGTGGGCTGTAAACTCCCAAGGCGAAATATCAGGTGTTGTTCCTCCAGTTTTGTTTAGCCTCATTCTGAGAGTGGAGGAGGCCAAGGATGGACATGTCGCCAGTGGAGCGGGAAGGGGAATTAAAATGGATGGTAACCAGAAGGTCGGGTTGGTTGGTGTGTGCAGAGTGCAGATCCGCCACAACCCGGTCTGTTGGTCTGCGTTTGGTCTCCCCGATATAGAGGAGGCCAAATCGTGAGCAATGGATACAACAGATCAGCTTGGATAAAGTGCAGGTGAATCTCTGCCAGATTTGGAAGGATTGTTTGGGGCCTTGGACAGTGGCGAGAGGGGAGGTGTAGGGGCAGGTGTAGCACCCCAGCCTTATCCCATGTCCAGCCCTCCCCCTCCTCCTTGCCTCCCTGACCTAACCTATCCACCTTCCTACTCACGCGTCCACTCCACCCTACCCACTAACTAATCACAATAAGCCCCGACCTGCATCCACCTATCATCATCCCAACCACCGTCCCCCCAGCCCCACCCACTGCCCCCCCATTTAACTCTGGGCTCCCCTTCTCCTTCTCAGTCCTGACAAAGGGTTTCAGTCTAAAACGTTGACTTTCCTGCTCCTCAGATGCTGTCTAACCGGACGTGCTTTTCCACCTTCACATCCATTGTCTTCAACTTCATTTAAACCCGGGAGAACACGCCCTATTGTTCTAAACTTCTGAACAATATGATGCTCATTTTATCTATACATTTTGCAAATGTGCTTTTATTTGCAATGCTATGCCAATTCCTTTACTGTCTGCACAATATCTCCAGATTGCGTGCAATGTATTTAAACATCACTTCAGTTGGGTAACAGAATGGCATAGAATTTTTTAGGAACAATTAGCTGAATAGTCAGCAAGGTGAAACTTACTTGGTTTCTCTCTTCAGTGGAGGAAGGATGCTGGTAGGCAGAGAAATAGCGTAAAATGTATGATTTAACAGGAGGGACAGTACCTGAGTAAGGAAACAACGATATTTCTAATGTCAGCTTGCATAATGGCCAGTGAGGGAAGATGAGTTAGCAGGAGTTCAGTGGGAAGAATACAGGGATTTGGACCTCATATGGATGGGAGGTTCTTGGAGGGATAGAAATGGGAAAAAAAATAGTTTTGTGGCATAGGACTATGGTGTAGTAAGGAATTGGGTGCCAGTAAGGAAGTTTGGCTTCCAAGGAAAAGGGATGACAAGCTGTTGAGGAATCTGACAAAACTGAAAGAACTCAAGTTCGATCACCATCCCCACTGAGTTAGGCAATAAGGCAACAGTTTTAGATGTATTCCTGTAATTGGAAGGAGAAAGAAATTAGTTACGATTGCTGCTTCTGGTTTGTAACACATTAACTCTTGCTGGAAAGGGAATGTGTGAATGTCAAATCAGGACTGTTTGAGTTAGTGATGCTCCCCCCAGTCAGTAAGCTCGCCAGCTCTCCTAGTCAGGGCTTGTCAATTGAGTTATCAATGACTGAAGAATCTCAATAGGATTGCACACAGCAGGAGATACAACACCATCAAGAACGCAGAGGGAAAGCAGGATAATTAGAGCCTGTTTGAATCATGCAAACGTATCCAAAGTATTGTTACTTATACAGATCCCCTGTAAACAAAAGGCTCCCAGGATTCGGGCTTTTTTTTCTTTTTGGCAAGCCCTTTGGAAAAATAAATTGTTTGTTCACCAAGAACGCTGAATTTTCTTTGCAGCCTAAAAGTCATGCAAATAATTTTGATCGCTAATACTGAACACAGTGAGTGACCTGTTCTGAAAGCTAAACATTAAAACCCCGTTAAAGGACCATGTGGGGCCAGGGCAACTCTTTCCTCCTTTTCCAAATTCTGAACAACCATAAAGTTGTCCTAATTTTCCTTGTGGAGCAAAGTGACACTTCAAAAAATCCAAAAACATGGTTGTTTTTCTTGTCAAAGTGACGAGAGTTTTGAAGGAGAAATTTGATTTATTTTAACAAGACTAAACAGGCAAGGGTGTTTTCAGTACGGATATGAATTCCTCACTTTCCCACGTGATTTAAAGTGCTCTTCCTTGAATATGTCGAAGTTACCTCTTTTGTAAAATAACGAAAAGGGGAATTTGGTCAGAGTTCACTAAGCATGATTGTGATATGCATTGATCCCGTGCTAGACACACAAATAAAGACTAGCTGAACAAAAACCTGAGATCTCAGCTCTCGTAAAGGTTGCCTTGATGCACTACTAATCTGTTTATAACCCAGTCTAGAAAGTAGTCTTTGCAAGTGTTTCCTTTAGTGGTAACAGTGCAGTAAACTGTAAAATCGTGTGCAATTAGGAAACTTATATTATGGTTTGAACTGCATGTAGACAATTCTGTCTCTGAGAGCACCAGGGAGTTTGGAGAATTTCTGGAACATGTAAACATACCCTTTTGATTAATGACTGTTTGAAAACACCCCACTGGCCAGACTTAAGTCACATGTTGACCTTTGGAGTTTTAACTTTTACAATGTCATGAAATCAAAACCTGAACTCGTTAGGCAGGGAAGATTAGATACTTTGGGAATGGATAACGGCTTTATTTATATGTTACTGGTCCTCATTCAAACAGTTGTAAACCATTCTCTTTCCATGGACTGGTATATCTAGTGCAGTAGCCCGGTACTTGCATCTTTCCATCAATGAAAGAGGATGGACATGCAGCAAACCAACCCATTTCAATTGCATCTTCTTCACATGACACCACTTTCTAGAAGGCTGAAGAGCCCGATCCTGAGCTGAATCATTGTGCGTTGTTGCTTGAACATTACTAAGCCTCTGTTCATTGTGGCAGTGCATGCTGGTCCATGGAGGTATCGTCATTTTCCTCTGTTACCAACTAATGTCTGCTAGCAATAATCAATGTTTAGACCTTTAGTGTAACTCTTGCAAACATCATTTTGGCATCCTACTGGTCATCTATTTACAGCCACCTCTCCATACAGAGAGGCTTGGGTATACTTAATGTCTTCCATTCTGCCAACGGGCCTGAGCCCACAAAACCACATCTGTTTGATGACTGCAAACAATCTTAGGAACTCTGTCTTCCACTGAACTGCTATACTTGCGATTCAATGCAATATAGTAGTTTGAGATGCCTCTCCTATCAGCTGACTTACTTGGTGACTTGTTGTTGCCTCATGGCAGTGAAGTGGTTAAAATCATCCATTTTGAAATCACCAGCCTGCTGTTCAGGCCTCTAATTGCAGTCACTCACATTTTCCTTGCTTCCTTAGAAAAGAAAAAGCTGTCTGTACTTCCCGCTGTCATTTGAACCATGAAGCTTTTACTTCACCAGCCTGTGTGATTTACAATGTTAAAATCTAATATCTGTGATCTTTTGCTTCACATAAACCGTGCTATCTGGCCTGGAGATTACATTAATCAGAAGAGTTAAAACATTTATGGAGCTACTATTAACACAAAATTGTGACCTCTCTATCACTAGTGTTGTACTCATTTTTAACTCCAATTGCTGATGAATTGAGGGCTTGGGATTTATTGCTAGAATGCGTTCAGTTCAAAAGTTCAAGCAAAATCCATCACTGAAGTGGCGTGACATACACCACAGGGACTTCAAGCAAGGAAACATTTTGGATCCGGTCTGCTTTTAAACATCAATGTGACAGCACTAACAATTTTAAAGGGTGACATTTTGTAACACATTGAGCTAGTCTAAACCAAAATCATATTTTGCAGGCAGCCATGAGTCAATAGTTTGTTTCACAACCACTGGCTGAGATGTGTGTTTGACATAGTCCTCACACTTAATATTTTCAGGCGAAATGTCTGTCCTATCAAATGATTAATTATAACGATCATTAACATTGTTGGGTTTTTAAAAAAATATAATTCACTTTCAAACTCATTCCGATGCCTTTAAGGAGATGCTAGATTTGCAATTGAAAGAGAAAGGAATAGAACGTAACTGATAGGATTCGATAAAGATTGATCAAAGGAGTAAAAACACTAGCCTGGACAAGTTTAATTGAATGGTCTGATTCTATGTTCACCCACCTAGATCCCTGCCCCCGCTGTGTTCTTGTATGCTGCTTGATCAATGTAACAGAATGTCAAAGATCTAATGAAACTTTATCAATGAAAGTAGAAGAGCTTAAATGTGAACACAACAGAAAACAAAGGAATGAACAGTTTCCAGGTTTGTATCAGAGTTAAAATGTCAAAATGTTAGGAAAGGTTGCATAGACTTGATAGTTTTAATCAACCTGTTCAGATGTGTTTTGACACAGGTCTGGACCAGGTGATATTTAAACCCATGCTTTCTGGGTCAAAGGTAGGAAGGCTACCACTAAGAACCCCAGGTTGTAAAGACTAGGCTCGTATTCTGCTGAGTATAAAAAATTATGGGTGGTTTAATTGAGATGTTTAAGACAATAAAAGGATTTTATAGGTTTTATAGAAAGAAACAGAGTAAAGATGTGTCTTGGATCACAAAGTGCATCCAAAGCATCCTTTGGATTCGGTGAAATGTAGTTAAGAGAAGACTCGGCAACATAAATTTACTTAAATACGAACATTTATTAAGTAACTAAAAAGATGAGAAAGAAAGGCATAAACAATACATCTCCTGCCCTTTTTGCCCGTCGGGGACTCCTCGATCGATGGCTGGTCTTGAGGCTTAGATTCGTTCCTGGCACCGTTTACAATCCGGGTCCGAGGGGAAGTCCAACAATTCAAAACAAAGCTCTCTCATTTGTACAGTGTGGTGAGCCGCAAATACAGGAAAACTAGTTGATTGTGCCGACTTTGGCATGTACAGGAATGTGAGTCATCCATCGCAGGACTTATTCAGGGTCATGAAGTTGTCGAATATCATCAATACTTCTAACCCATCCTAAACAAGAAGTTTCTCCTTATCTCACTCATAGCTCTCTTGCTCACAATCTAGAAATTGTGACTCCCTACTTATTGATATAATAGCAGTGGAAGCACAATATCCTTCTGGGATATTCCACCTCCCAACTGAGGTGGAGATGGCCCAGTTGTATTATTACTGGACTGTTAATCCAGGGATCCAAATAATGTTCTGGAGACTCAGGTTCGAATCTTGCCATGGCAGATAGCGGAATTTGAGTTCAGTAAAATTCTGGAATAAAGCGTCTGCTGATGACAATGATGAAATCATTGTCAATTGTCGGAAAAACCCATCTGGTTCACTAATGTCCTTTAGGGAAGGAAATTGCCATCCTTACCTGGTCTGGCCTACATGTGACTCCAGACGCACAGCAATGTGGTTGACTCTTAACCACCCTCTGGGCAATTAGGGATGGGCAATAAATGCTGTCTAGCCAGCGACATCCTCATTCCATGACTGAATCAAAAAAACTGTTTCCTCCAAACGGTAACAGTGATGATGCTGGGGAGGGCAGTGGCAGCAGCCCAGAACAATGGAGCGTAACCTTAAAATTAAACTTCAGTCATTCAGGCTTGATGTCGGGCAGCACCAGCTCATACAGAGCTTAGTGGAGATCAGGAACACTCTCACTTTAAAAAGACGTTGAGGCTAGGTAAGTTTAAAATTCAAAAACTGAGGTTTGTAGGTTTCGGAGATAATAGGAACTGCAGATGCTGGAGAATCCGAGATAATAAAGTGTAGAGCTGGATGAACACAGCAGGCCAAGCAGCATCATACGAGCAGGAAAGCTTGACGTTTTGGGCCTAGACCCTTCATCAGAAAAGGGGCTAAGCCCGAAACGTCAAGCTTTCCTGCTCCTATGATGCTGCTTGGCCTGCTGTGTTCATCCAGCTCCACACCTTGTTATCTTGGTAGGTGCCTGTTGGGTGAGGGTGTTGAGAGATGCAGATTTAAGCACAGTTTAGTCATCATCAAATTAAATAGTGAATGGGCTCAAGGGGCCAAAAGACTGACTCTGCTGCTGCAGTTCATTGTTGCAATTCGAACCACGTTGGAAGGCAAGTGCCCTACCAAATGAACTCTTGGCTCCTAGCAGAAAATAGCCTTCATATTCCACATTTTGTTCAAGCAGCATTGCATGAATGAAAGCTGCTCCATGTGACTTCTAGAGTTATATCAACTTCTACAGTTCTGTCCTTCTTGCTCCAACATTTTTAAAATCATCGCTGCACAAATATTCTGAAGTTGCCCTATCTGATGAACTAGAACAAGATTCTGATTAAATTGCTTGTTCGAAATTTGCAAATGTATTTGCATAGTTCTCTTCCAAAACCTTTGGTCTAATTAGATCAGCTGCAATCAATGAATTAAGTACTAAATGGGCAGTACTCAGAGGTTATTCAATCCACAGCTGCTAGTCTGTGAACAGTTAGGCAGAATTGACGTATCTGACCTGAGCTATTACAATGAAAAATGCAACAGACATGCTGTGGTTGAGCCTGTTCTGCACACCATGGCTCAATATTTAGGTAAAGCTTTTCTCTGAAACAAATTTATTACTAAAACTCATTATTACAAGAGTACATACTGGTCCTTTTGTTAATCTGCAGTGGCAGAACTCACGAAAAGAGCTGTATCTCTGCCATTCATTTAAAAACTCTAAAGAAGTAAAAAGCTTATTAACACTACGCAATGTTGATACAAATCCACTTCTGCTTCATCTGCACTAAACAACCTGACCCTGCACCTAGACACCACCCTCAACAGTTTCCAATCATCTTTTTCTAAAGTGACTTGAGTTAACTTGCTGTGTTAAAGTTGTTATTTAAGAGTACATTGTCAGTATTTCAACTTCAGTAGCCTGTATTAGTTTTGTGTGACTGAGATAATCCTGGTGTTTCAATCTGTACGGAAACCTCCAATCTTGACCAATGAAGTATCTTATGAGGGAACTTTTTTTTAAGCAGCCACAAGTTCAAAAGACAATTGCACAGGAGCAGTAAGACATTCCCTCTTTTATTCTGAATTGTTTGCAAATTTTGTCCAATATCCCTTATTATGCAGCATTTAAATAACTTATAAAAGATATCCAAGCTATAAAAGTCAAGTTTCACCCTAGATTACATACTTTAACAACTAGAGCTTATAACTTATTTCACAACAAGATAGAGAACATCAAAGTGGATGCAGGGCTTTGAAAGGTGGATGACACAATTAAAATTGTGCAAATCTGGCATCTTTGTGCGCTGCCGTTTCACTGTGCATTTGTCTCTGCTTCAAAAATCTTTTCCTTAATCACTTCAATTTCCGATGTGCTCAGCTTGCGCTGACAGTGTTTTAAAAGCACCAGTGAGATTTACCTAAATATTTTATTACTTGTTGAAATCAATTGAATCTTATCAATACAAAATAGGGTGTAAATCATTGGAAGTTCACATTCACCCACCAAATCAATTTTCACACATTAGGTCTATTAGGTTATTGAAAGGTGTGTGACAGATGGCGGCAAGGAATGGAGGACTGTACCTGTGAAATATACATCCTTTCAGTCACATATTGATCGAGGATGGACTGCACTGCTGAGAGACCGTGGAACCAGCACTGTCTGAATCAATATTATCTTTCGAGATTAACTCAGCTATGACAGAGTGCCTTTACTGCTAAAGTGAATGAGCAAAAGTTGTTGCTGGTGATTTAAAAAAAAGTCAACCCAATTTGGACTAAATGCAAAGTTTTCAAAATGCTTAATAAAACTAATGCAGTAATTTAAATGAAAGCTATAAATCGGTATTACTTTATCCTGTAATTTAACCTCTGTATTGAATAACTTCATGTAAACTTAAATTTATCACTCCAGACTTTATCCTAATTAAAGTTTTTGAGTGTTTAATTCTTTGGTTAAGAAAGTGTGGGTAATCAATCAGGGAAAGGCTGTGGAGGAGTGAGTCATTTAATCAGAAGACTTAGTGATTTTTAGGTGGGATAATGAGGTTCTTCATGTTGGGAGAAAAGGTGAGCAGTAAAATAGTGCAAATGGAGCAAAGGTCAGGTCATACTTTTTTAACCATTCTAAACATTGCTTTATATTATTCATTTTCTTCCATGGTGGCCATGTCCTCGTTATAAATATATGTATGAATCTTTCAAAAAAATTGTTATGAATTGTATTCGAAAAATTCATAACAAATGAAAATACAAACATGCTCACTTTTAACAAGCATTGAGAGGACACTGACTGTTCGATCTGTTGAACTGTAGATGCTTTCAGCAGAAGTCCTTGATTATTAGTGTGACTATAATATTAGAGCAAATATATTCTTTATCTTGCCTTTCATTGGAACATCCCCACAATCGTTGTAGTAAAGGCATTTTTTTCTTTGATTTCTTTCTCCCCCCTTTTAATCAAGATATTTTCAAATCAGTCTCTTCAGGGATGTTAGTATCTCTAAAACAGGTGAAATTTGAACTTGGATCTCCTAAACCGGAGGTTGGGACACGACTACTGTACCATAGGCCCACCTCCTTTTAATCTAAACTATATGTATACATACTCCATTTAAACAGGTCCATTTAATGTTCACTATAGGGCTTTTTGGACTAATTTAAATGGTGTAAGAAATATAGGATTCCAAAAGGTTCTGAAACAAAAACAGAAATCGATGGCAAAACTCAGCAGGTCTGGTAGCAGCTGTGGGAAGAAACCATTAACATTTCAAATCTGGCGAAGAAACAATTTCTGTTTTTGTTTCAGATATCCAGAATCTGCAGTTTTTTGTTATGTTGTATTACTTGTTTCCATAATACATTTCATACCATATATCCTGTCTGCTAACATAATAAAACATTCAGAGTAATCTCACTCAATCCACCCCTTCACATAACAATTTTCTTTGACTGAGCATTTGTCTGCATCAATGGTGCAAAGTCATTGAAATAAGGCATAGCAACACTGCGTTCACGTTCTCTTGCCAACTTAAAAGAAAGGGGCAAATTTTCCAGTTCATGGGAATATGGTGTGAAAACTTGGCTTAATTGGTGCAAAAAAATGCACGTATGAAAAATATGCTTTTCTATTGCGGTAGGTGTCAACTATTGTATCTGTGGGGTGAAGGTAGAGGCATACAGAATTGTTGTAAATGCCATCATTCCAGTATGATAATGTGGATTACAGTGCTGCAGTATTTATCTTACATTCTGGTGACCAAATGGGCAATTGAACCAAAGGGATCAGAAAAGCCCTCGGTCTATGCTGAATTAGCTGATGTGAAAACAAAGAATGCCGGCGCTTACAGCGGCTCAGGCAGCATCCATTGAGAGAGAGCAAGCTAATGTTTTGAGTCTCGATGACTCTTCATCAGAACTGAAGTGAAGTGTGGAGGTGGCAGCATTTATGCTATAGTTGAGGGTGCGGATTGGTGAGGGTGGAGTGTTGGGGGAGAAAGGATGCTGATAGTTCAGATCAAGAGACTGGAATGTGAGAATTGCAGAACAACGGTATGTCTAACTGCCGGACTGGAAAGAACAGACAGTCCCATTGAGGTGGGCTGCTCCCTCCACACTTCATGTCAGCTCTGATGAGGAGTCATCTAGACTTGAAAAGTTAGCTTGCTTTCTCCCTGTGGATGCTGCCTGACCTGTTGCGATCTCCAGGAGTTTTTGTTTACAATACAGATTCCAGCATCTGCAGTAATTTGCTCCTGAATTAGCTTATCACATTCAGAGCATCAGTGAGGTTACTAGTTTTCACTTCAGTGTCATAACATTAGCTTTGGCATTCACTGCTAATGACCAATTTGCAGGCATACAGATCTTTACGAAAATCACACGTGCCTAACTTTCCTTAAAAGCTGTTCATTTTCCTAACTGTGCTTCCTAGGAGTCCAGGAATATGGAATTGTTCCAATTCTTCATGTATAAGTATGGAGAATGATCATTTGACATCTGAATCCATGAGATTACACTCAGTCCTCTCTGCTTTCAGGAAAAGAGAAATGAAAGATGGGAAGCAGAGAAAAAAAATAAATTTATCATCTTTAACTACTACAGGTTACAAATTATTTGGCTCTAATCTCTCATTCTCCACATTTCTGGGACACAAACAGAAGGACAATGGAAAAACAAAAAAAAATGTATATTATAGACTTGAATCTTGTGTCCATTTCAAAAGGAGATAATTTCTAAACCTATCTTAGGGATATCAATAGCAAGTTATCAGGCCTGCAGAATCAACTTTTGAATGAAACAAATATCATTTTCCCTTGCCATTTCTGTATGATTCTTTAATACAGAGGTAGATACGTAATACAATGCACTAAATCAAAAGAAGCAATGTGCTTTCCAGTAACTTCACAAAGCCTGTGCATGCTGCCACACATCTGCCTTTGCCCTTTTCTATTGCTGTTCTCTAACATTCCCTCTCCTCTTTCTGGTTCTGTCTCAATTTCTCTTCCCATCTGCTTCTCTTCGCTTATATCTCTCACCCTATTTTCTTCACCCCATTTGCCTTGCACCTTCAATGGTTTTGTCCTGCCCTCCGTGCTAACCCAAGCATTTTCCTTTTGTTCTCCACCTGCCCCTCTTTCCAGGAGTTTTTATTTCCTTAAAAGCTGTTCATTTCTTAATATTGTATCAGAGATAAAAGGTACTGCAGATGCTGGAGAATCCGAGATAACAAGCATGGGGCTGGATGAACACAGCAGGTCAAGCAGCATCATAGGAGCAGGAAAACTTGAT
>JAHRHZ010000099.1:11616034-11690905 GCA_024137785.1 Ginglymostoma cirratum
CAGAAAATTTTCTGATGAAGGGTTTAGGCCCAAAACGTCAAGTTTTCCTGCTCCTATGATGCTGCTTGACCTGCTGTGTTTATCCAGCCCCATGCTTGTCATCTCTTAATATTTTCCAGTTCTAATGAAAATTCGTCACCTTAAAACCTTGCCTCTGCTTTTCTCTCGTCAAAGAAATTTCCTAACAAATTGAGTTAATCGGTGGGTGATGGGGTTGATGGAGTTTTGGACAGGAAATCAAGAAAATTTCCTGTTTAGGTTTCTAATATCCAGTATCAACAATTATTTCACTTGCATTTGCCCCTCAACATTTACAAAATGGCCGTGTGAATTGTCAGGAAGATTATCTGAAACTGCTAGGGTACAACGGTTGGAGAATGAACAGAGATGTGGCCAAGGCAGATATCACAGATAAATGTGAAATGATGAGCTTTAGAAATGTACTCTATCTCTGAAAGGTTTTCAGCAGGATGGAATAATCAACATAATAAAAGTAGTGAAGCAGGTAGGTAGAAAATAATGTGAAGAGCAAATGGGGCTCCAAATTTGACATGTGTGGGTTCTAAATATGAAGTCAAGGTGATGATGAATCTGTACAAGATCCAGGTAGGATTGACTTCAGGCTTCAATACCCCGCACTCCAGGGTGATCATTCCTCTCTCCTTCCCAATCATGAAGCTTTCATGAAGACTACTGTGCTTTCTTTCACTTTAAGGGAAGCTATGGTCTGCTGATCTCCTGAATGAAATATCTCCTCCTGCATCTTCTCATTTCAGATTGAAGATTGACAGTTCAGCAATAGAACTCACTTGCTTCACTTCATATGAGTCACTGATGAAGCATCAAGTCCCCTTTCTCCATCCTATGCTCACAGCATAGAGTGTGACGCTACCTTCATCAACTTCCTTGTTCTGAAGCAATTATTTGCAAAGTACATAAGGGAATTAACTTTCAAGGAAGCAGTGGTTTGTTGGTTGCCAATGTCTCTAGTGTTGTGGTCACTGTTGATCTTCTCAAGCAGACTGATTATAAGGCTCAGTAATGCACAATCCCATTTCAATTCATACTTCTTGTTTGGTTTGATTTCTGCTTTGGCCTTTGGTCTGATTGCATAAGGCACTGATCTAGCCTTGCAACATTTTGTCTGATTCTCATCCTTGATTTTCAATGTGACAGAGACGTTTTCCTTGCTTCCCAGATTCCCCTTGAAAACAATGACATGCTTCTTTAAAATTTGTGATAAATCAGTCTCAGAATCAGACAAGTGATGTACTTCAGCCCAGCTACATTTGTTTTTCTCCAACCACATTCTTACCAATAGAGCTGGAAAATTTCATTCAATAACACGTAAGGACAAATCTTCGGACTGACTGTATAACCGAACATTCACATTGATGTGACTCTTAAGGGCATCAGTTTGCCAGTGTACATTCTGAGTACAATATTTGAAGATTGCACTGCAATGTGATTCTGTTGCTTTTGGTACACACTTTTGGATATCAATGAAACCACCACTCTAGAGTCTACCTCCACTCCTCTTGGATTGCTGTTCGGTAACGGAGTGACCCAGCATTGGGTGGTGCTGTCATCAATGGCCAGAATATAGATTTTCTTCCTACTCTTCAGTTTCTGTACTGTTGCCATGAGTTGCTTATGTTTCATCCTCAAACATGCCCATTTAATGTAGCCTTTTCTCCTACTGTTTTTACATAAAGCTTCTTTTATACCAGCAATTTGCCTCTGAATGATCAATTGTTCCACATCAATGGCAGTTTTGAGTCTGTGCGGGTGCTCATCTCTCAGCCACCGTTTTATGAACTTGCTTAGCCATCATTTTGTGATTTCCTATGCTCGAGCTTAGCTATTGAGCTTCCTTCGCTTCTTCTTCCACTGTGACTGTTATTTCTAGTGCTTTCTTTCATTCTAGATTCCTTTTCTGTTGGTAATCTCATCCAGGTTTCTTCACATCTTATATCTCTGATAGCATCATTCAAGTTGTCTCCAAATTCTGCTAACTTCTTTAAAGTTGCTATGAACTCGAAGATAGCGTCACCATCGTACTGATTGTGTTTGTGGAATCTGAACCTTTCACCAATCACCAATGGTTTTAGTGAAACATGTTTCTCTAGATGCCTACAATTTCTTCACAAGTTTTGGAACATGACTTCTCCAGCCATACCAGTCTACTCAGGAGGCTAAACATTTATCCTAATACTCTGGAAGGCTTGAGCAAAGAAATCTCTCACTATAGGAATTCCATCTCTTTGCATTCTCATCATACGGTCCCACAGAGCAAAAATTCCCACCATTTATACTTATATGGGAAGATCCTGGGTAGCACAATGTACCATGAAAATGTTAGTACTACGTTGCTTCATTCCATTTGCAACAAGGCATTCCTGAGGCTGGTTGCTTTTTTTTCCCGAGACCACACCATTAGCTCAAAACATTTCCTCCATTGAGAGCATTTGTTACAGTGTCCTTCAGGGTGGAGCATGTCGTGAGTTTCTTACGCACCGGTCACCTCTTCTGCTTTTCTTACTATCTGTACCTGTTTTGGCACAGTGGTGGCATCTTTTGATTACATTTTCAACTTGCCTCTGAAATCTATGTAATGAGGACCGCAATGCTTTTGTCACTGGATCCGTGGATTGCCCTAATGGATCTCGAAGCAGATTTGATTCTCCTCGCCAATTTTCTTCTTGAGTTACATTTCAAAATGGATAGGAGACCGAAGTTTTTAACACCAGTAGGAGTTTTATAATACTAGGTGTTCATTCCACAAGGCATCAAGCTAGAGCGAGCTGTTCCCCTCCAAAATGGCCGAAGACATCATCATTGTGTCTCATGATTGGAGTGTTAAAGTGGTAGTCCAACATCCTTACATAAACACCCAACACATCTGCAGTTGCCAAAGCTAATAGGACGGTACCACTAAACCCTGAAAACAATGATCAAGGTATACTGTCACAGGTGGCCCCATGAGTGAGATCAAGGGCTACATTCTCTTTTGTTTGCCACCATGTACTTACTCAGTGATTCCAGTGTGTTTACTCCATTTGAGTTAGTTTGTGAGCACCAAGTAAGAGGGTCTTTGAAACTAATCAAGAAGAGGACTTTACAACAGAAGGAGGAAATTTGCATGTTTGAGTATATAGAGCATGCAATGTGGCCTGAGAAAGTTTGAAAATTTCCCAGATTGTGGCAAAAATAAAGGCCAGCAAACAATACAGGGCCTGAAACTTTCAGCCAGGAGACCATGTGTGCTAAGTTCGATGATCACTCAAGGTCATATTGAATGACACAGCAGACTTGAAGGGCCAAATGGCCTACTCCTGTTCCTATTTTCTATATCCCTATATTTCAATGTTTTAACGTTCCTCCACTAACAGGTGAACCCTTAAAAATTCAGTTCAATAATCTGCACAGAGTAACATAGAGGTTCTGGAAGTTCTCTATTTAAATGAGACACCAGATAAGGGTAAAAGCAAGGATCTTTATATTTATTCATTCAGAGGATGAGGGCATCACTGCCTAGGAAGCATTTATTGCCTATCCCTAATTGCCTAGAAGGCTGTCATGAGTCAGCCACATTGCTGTAGGTCTAGCGTCACATGTAGGCCAGACAAGGTAAGGAAGGCAGTTTCCTTCCCTAAAGGCTGTCAACATGACACAGGAAGACCACTGTCAAGAAGGGGGCATGCAGATAATTTTCCATCACATTGCCACTCTCCTAGAGGATAAGCATAGCAGTGGGGATGAACTGGAAGGAAGGAGATGTGTTTGAGGCCCACATTGAAAAACCCATTATTGACCCAATACATAGGCACTAGCAAACCTAGACTTCATACTCGCACAAATAGGGGCTGGACAGTATGCAGACTTGAAGAACTGCTGTCTGCATTTTGAGGTTTACACAGAGACAAGCCAGGTGAAACCACCATAGCATTACATGATGTCAATATGGGAGAGGCCCCTGACATAAGGCAACATCCCTACTGTCTCAGCCCAAAAAAGCAGGCCCTGGTTCCAGAGGGGATTAATTTCATGCTGGAGCACTATCTAATCAAGCCTAGCAACAGGAGCCAGAGCTCCCCAGTTTTATGTTCTAGCCCAAGCTGAATAACTCCATAAGGTCCTGTGTTGACCACTGAAAAGTTGGTTCGTTAGCCGGAGCCAATTCTTACTTAATAACCCAGCTCGAAGATTGCATAGGTAGGTGAGGCAGCCTATATCACAAACATTGGTTTCCTCAAGGTTCTCTTGACCGCCCTGTAATAGAAATCTCCCCGCTTCTTAATACTAAATGGATTGTACCTGTGACTAGCCGTGCCATTTGGATTCTGAAATGCCCAAGCTGCCTTTCATGAAGCAGATAACTTAGATAGCCTCCTCTTGTACACAACGCCTGGGAAACACACTGAGTACAACTGAAAGCCCTTTCCAAAAAAAAATACAGTCAGCTGATCCAGTGGTCGACAGTAAATTTGTTAAGGCTCTAGTGACCTGTACGGGATCAACTGAATCTCAAGAAAAATCATGGAATTGTCACACTTTTGAATGTCATGAGGGTGTCAGTTAGCAACACTTCAAAAAGAGGGACGCCATTGAAAAAAGTGAACTGCCATCTGTGGTGTGATGTACCGCAGACTGTGTTCAGAAAAATGAGTTGAGAGAAAGGCAGTTCTATGTGAAAGGGATAACAAGGTGTAGAGCTGGATGAACACAGCAGGCCAAGCAGCATCAGAGGAGCATCAAAGCTGACATTTCGGGTCTGGACCCTTCTTCAGAAATGGGGAAGGGGAAGGGGACTCTGAAATAAATAGCAAGAGAGGGGGAGGCAGATGGGAGATGGATAAAGGAGCAGATAGGTAGAGAGGAGACAGAGAGGTCAAAGAGGCGGGGATGGAGCCAGTAAAGATGAGCTTAAACAGGACATAGGAAAAATTAGCTCTCCACCTTGTTATCTCAGACTCTCCAGCATCGGCAGTTCCCTTTATCTCTGAATCTACGTGAAAGGCATGTTTTGTTTCACCCTCCCAGGATAATGCAAGAAAGGGGTTAAAAATACTATGGCCCCTGTTTTCTGTTTGCTGGTGTGCTAGTGAGTTGGTGGACTAGTGTGCCACCTTGTTTTAAGTCTTGCTGTGCTGAAGTGTACTGTGAGGGGACAGAGCCGAGAGCTTCCACTGTACATCTATATGTGTGGTCTCTCCCTGATTGCCGAAAGGAAGGCAAGTCAACAATGCCGTGGTTGATGGAAACTAGACAAACTGCTTTCAACTAACTATAGAACCAAAAATCTCCAACCACCTCTCAGCTTCCAAAGTCAGCCCAACTGATTATTCCACCTTTACAGCCACAACGTTACATGAACTATTTGTCACAGACAGTGTAAAGACTGGTTTGTATATTCCTTTTTTCTTACATTTACATTTTAGACTCACCTAATTTCTAATCTGTGTGTTTGTGTGTTTTCCCATCCATCTTTGCTTTTTAGTAGCTACTAAACTTACATTCAAGAAAGCCTGGTCAATTTCGAGTTAGAGTGCACGGTGGCTCAGTGGTTGGCTCTACTGATTCACAGTGCCAGGGATCTGAGTTCAGTTCCAGCTTTGGGTGACTGTGTGGAGTTTGCACATTCTCCTCAGGTCTGCTCCGGTTTCCTCCCACATCCAAAGATGCGCAGGTTAGGTGGATTGGCCATGCTAAATTGCCCTAGTGTCTAGGGATGTGCAGACGAGGTGGATTATCCATGGGAAATGAAGGATTACTTGGATAGGGTAGTAGGGTGGGTCTGGGTGGGATGCATTTTGGAGGATCAGTGTGGTCTCAATGGCCTGCTTCCACACTGTAGGGATTCTATGACTCTATGACAAGTTGGTTTTCTTTTAAACATAAATACATTGCTGTTGAGTAAAGGTATTCTTTGTCAATTAACCTTATTACAACTAACTGAGCAAAGGGTTTGAGTAGCAAAAGGGAACCGGTTCATCCCTCCTCACCTGGGAAATTAACCATTTGGAGATATCCCATTCAGAATCATAACTAATTAGGGACATTTGCCCGGGAACCATTCGAAGCAACTGACCTGAGTTGAAGCACTTCTCCTCCTCCTGGCTCACAAGAAAGATGTAAAGACATTGAATCTTGTCCCTGAAGCTGTCCTCCCCTCCCCTTAACTGCCAGGTTTCCTATATTCTGGGAAACACAGTTAGCTAAGGTTCCACCTAAAAAGTACGTTAAATCCAAAGCTGAAATTGCTGAAGAAACTCAGCAGGTCAGTCAGCATTTGTGGAGAGAAGGCAGAGTCAATGTTTCAGGTCCAGTGACCATTAAACCTGCTGCGTTTACCAGAGTATCAGTTTTACCAGATTTCCAGCATTCGCATTATTTTGTTTTTTTGTTTAAACCCAAAGCTGATCCCTCATGGTGGTTTAGCTGCCTGTTTCCTCTCACTTAGTTGTTAAACTGGGAAGTGGGTAGCTTGGGGTTAGCTTTAAGAATAATACTAATTTCTCAGGCAACTACTCCCTGCCTGTTTGCAGCAATCAAATATACTGGTAAGATTTTTTTTTGCTGGAACAGAAGGGGTAGTCTAATCAGAGTCTTCAAAACGTTGAAAGATTTTGAAGGTCACCAATGACAGATAGCGTTTGCTTTTTTTTGCAAATTGGAAGCAGAGCAATGCTAGTTTTGGAAAAGTGCTCAAAGTATTCAAGAGGGCATGAGAAGAAATTCACTGTGACATGTATTACCATATCTAGGTACTGAATCACAGTCAGTCGTGACCTTTAAGCTAGAACTTGACGAAATACTTGAAGAAAAATATTTAAGGGTACTGAAGAAAAATAACAGGAGAATATGAATAATGCAATAGCGGAATCTTCCCAAGCCCTAAACAATGTGGGCTACGAAGAATCCCATGAAAAGTTGAATAAGGCCTTTCTTGACGTCAAGAATCACAAATCATGTTATCCAACTAAGTTTCAGACGTCAAAACCAGATTGAATGTTAGCAATGAGTGACCTATTAGCAGCAATTATCGCTTATTCCCATCTCGTTAGGCACAGAGAATTCCCGGCATGAAGATCAGTGCAGGTGCATGGTGACTCTAACTTGTCACTTGCTCATCCAGGCCTTCGTTTTAGACGCCAGGCACCAGTGTCTCAGGGGAAGCTTTATGGGCAGTGCCCACACATATCCCACGTCCATGGATTCCAGCATTCAACATGTGCCAGCTTCTGCGCACCATCATGGCACATCTCCAATCTGCTTACAGAGCGCTTCTGTGGCTCAGTGCTACTCTTTCGGGTGGACCCGCAACTTTATTGGAGTTGCTGCTGCAAGGGCACTTCAAATGTTGGGATGGGCACCCAGTTAATGGATTGGACCAGTGTGCTTGTCAGGGCTGCTCGCTTGCTCTCTTTGCATTCACTCACTTTACACCGACCTGGATGCTCACAGCATCCCCACCTTGCCTTGCATTGTGTTTTAGGATTTTTCCCCCTCAGCTATACTTTAAGGGCTCACAGTACTTCTGCTTTGCTTTGTGTTTTAGTACAGGCAAAGCCAGGCAGCTGGTTATGCTTGTCAGCAGTGACCACTCAAGGGAATAGACAGGTTGCTGTCCAGCACAATGCTACAATAATCTCACACTCGAACCAGGTGCTGGCTGCATACTTGCCAAATACGTGGCATGTACGGCAAGCTAAGAGTCATGTCTCATTCCGTTGAAGGGGGCTAATGATCAGTCAAACCCAAGGAGAGACCTTTCAGTCCTTGGATCCCAGCACACTATTTTAAGAGCAGTGATATCAGTTTGGGGGCTTGGGCGCAGTCAGTTAGCTAGTCAGTCCAGGTAAGCACAGGGGACCGTGTCCCTGAAATCTGGAGAGGGGCCCCTGTCAGCTCTGTGGGCCCAGCATTATTGTTCTGGGAAGTTATGGAAAGACAGTTGGGAGCTGTACAGATATTAGTGAGGTCTGTTGACATATCTTTCAATGCTATATGGTGCCACAGTCAGTCCTTGGGTCAGTACATCCATTTAAACTCAATGGCAGCATTAACATGGGCCAAAACTGCAGGAGGGAGGGGGGGCAGGAGAACTCAATTGTGAGGATTGCAGTCAGATGTTGGGATGCAAAGGGGATTACAAAACTGAAAAGGAGCTGCTCACACAGCCGACTGTGTACTGTTCAAATCCTTTTCTCACGCACTCTTGACCATATCATGCAAGATAATGACTAAATACCACAACTGCCTGTGATGTAATAGCATCTACCTGGGAAGATGGAGCCGAGTTGCCAAAGTAGCAATTGTCTGCCATTGACACGTTGCCTGCAGTATGTGCAGGAGCTGCTTACTTCACACCATGGTCCATGGAACATTGTGTTGAGCTAAGGATGAGTGGACTCTGTACATTCAATGTTATAAGTGCAGCTAGGCAGAGACTTCCACATGCAGCCCTGGTGAAAAATGGCCATCTACTTACAAAGGTGAAAACTTATTTTCAGTGACATGTTCCTTGCGCCATTTGTGTGCCCTCAAAATCTTTTTCTTTCTCTCCCTCCCACTGTCTTTGGTTCTGAGCCAGGGTGGATGGAGCCTCCACTGTGAATCTTGTTGAGGTGGCCCAAGTGAGTGAGCAGACAGCATAAAGGCCACGCAATGTTAGCATGTGTTGGGTTGGTGTGGGTAAGATATTGTAGGCAACAGTGAGAGTGGTAGAGCATGAACTTTGGTGACAGTTGGGTGCAGTAGCAGAGTAAGAGTGAGTGTGAGGTAGCGGAGAGAAGATGTGGCATGTGTCCTGACAGAGTGGTGAGCTTCCTGCTTTGCTGGACATTCTTCTAGAGACCTCACTAACCTGTGTGGTGACTTCAGCCCAGGTTGGCAGGATCCAGTGTCCTGTGACAGTCCATCAATCTCTGCAGCACCCCAGCCACTAGGGCCTTGAGTTTCCTGTCTGCAAAGTAGGACAACAATTTCCCTATGTCCATCATGTCCAGGGTGAATGGCTGCAACTGTGCAGGGCAGCTCTTGACTGCTGATGCTTGACCAGCTGCACAGCAACCTTTTCAATATGACACAATGTCAGGGACGCTGGGATACAGGTGAGTAGTTTCAGCTACAATGATTGGAGAATCAGACTAGCATGAGGCAAGAATGGTGGCACGGGGCATGGTAGCTCATTACTGAGGCAATTTTGGGATGATCAAGTGAGAAAATTCACTAAGACTTGCAGACAGAAACTCTCCATGAAACTCAATGAGAATGACACTTCGCCAGATTATGGGAAGATTCAGTCCTGTATTAAAAACAAACCCGAAGAACTGCAGATGCTGCAAATCAGGAACAAAAGCAGAAATTGCTGGAAAAACTCAGCAGGTCTGGCAGAACTGTTCTGAGGTAGGGTCACTGGACCTGAAATGTTAACTCTGATTTCTCTCCACAGCTGCTGCCAGATCTGCTGAGTTTTTCCAATAATTTCTGTTTCGGTCCTGGCTAACTTTTATATGGAGCAAATGGATAGATATTGTTGGCTAAAAACTGGACAATGGTTACTGGATGAGCACACCATACACCTGAATTAATAATTAAGAGAATATGAGTTTAAATTTTGTGATTGCAGTTTGAGAATTTGAAGCCAATGAAACTAAAAATCTGGAAAGATGTAAAGTAAGAAACTGTCACTTTAGCACCAATTGTACACTATTGCACAAAATATTTTTTAAAACATTTGTAGATAGATTCTTGATTAACCAGGGAATGAAAGGCTATTGGGGTTGTGCAGGAATGTTGAGTTAAGGTTAAAATCAGATCATCCATGGTCTTATTCAATGGCAAATTCCAAAGCTCAAAGGGCCAAATGGCCTATTCTTGTTCCTTGTCACATGTTTGTATTACCCAAATTCAATATTATCCTTGCTTTCAACTTCTCAGATTTAGCTGTATCTCTTGGCAAAAGTGTAAAATGATGGATATTGGATGGGCTGTCTATTACATACCCTGCCTGATTTTCGTGTCTATGATCTAAATGAGGGGAAACAAACTAGGCTTGGTGTGTAATGTATCACTGATCAATTCACTTGTTTTACAATATTGTCCCAAGTCAGAAATGCCTACTTATGTGTAAATAAATTAGTTTTTTTTGTCATTTTTTTCAACGTAGAGGCTCCTAGACAAACTCTGGATGCTTCGCACAAAAATCTACGAAAACTGCAATTTAGATGCAAGCGGCATTGTAGATTATCTTGTTGAAGATTCAAACTGACATATTTTGATGGAGGTAGCAGGAACTGCAGATGCTGGAGAATCTGAGATAACAAGGTGTAGAGCTGAATGAACACAGCAGGCCAAGCAGCATCAGAGGAGCAGGAAGGCTGACGTTTCGGGCCTAGACCCTTCTTCAGAAAAATATTTTGATAGACATTGATTTATTGTGTTTGCTTAAATATATAGAATTTTTCACCCACTGACTAGGTCTGTTTCCAATTTTCATTTATCACAATATCCAAAATTTTATCCACCTATTAGCTTGTTCTATTGATATTAATTAACTGACTGTTAAATACTAATTCCTGAGTCCATCCAGTAGAAGGTATGTCCATTACCCACTGACTGAATACCCAAGCTGTATGGTCCACAATTCTTGTTTCACACTTTCACTTGTGGCAGCTGTAACCTTATGATTGTTAAGGTATCTTTGTTAGTAGTTCTTCTCTGTTCACTTCTGTAATTAATAATTCAACCTGCTAGTCTTTATAATGCGTCAAAATTCACCCATTTGTGGATAATCAAATTCAGATGCAGCTTCGATCTAACATTAACTGATGAATTGCGGAGGAAGTAAACAATGAAAAATAGAAAATAACAAATGACCTGGAGCAATTTGACTTTGTGCAATAATGCAAAACAGGTTAAAATGTGATTGTTATATCCATTCAAATCAATCAGAAGACAAGCTTGGGTTGCCAATTTGTTGTTACATGTTTTTCACCATCAGATAAATCCACCTCATGGAGTCAGCGAGGAGATTAAGAGGTACTGAGGAGGAAAAGCAAAACTACCATTTAGACTCTGGCAAAGGGAGTCTAATAATAAGCTACATTCTTGCCGTGTCAAATTTAATGGACTTTTGGAACTTAGAAACAAACTCCACACCATGTTTATGTTTATGTTTATTTTTCATTTTATTTAAGTAATGCTTTCCAAGTGTTTTATTTATGATTTGCAATTGTAGGGAAAATTTCCAACTGGAACTCAATTTGACGTGCCAGTCAGAAAATAGTGCTGCATATGAGTGGAATGGAGTGACAAAAGTTGTAATTTAGACCAGCAGATTCCTCAGAGCAGCCGTGGTTTAAAATCATGGAAGCAATTGTTGTCCAATATGAATGGCCATAATCAAGAATAAAGGGTCTTTCAGTTTTAACAGAGATGAGAAGGAATTTCTTCTTTCAGAGGTTAATGAATCTGTGATATTCCTTAATGCAGCGAGCTGTCAAAATTGGGTTGTTATGTACATTCAAGGCTGAAATAATCAGTAAGGGCAACAACGGTTTTCTGAAGAAGGGTCCGGACACGAAACGTCAGCTTTCCTGCTCCTCTGATGCTGCCTGGCCTGTTGTGTTCCTCCAGCTCCACACCTTGTTATCTCAGACTCCAGCATGGACAGTTCCTACTATCTCAAAGGGTTTTGGAAAGTGGAGTTGAAAATTATCCAATCAGTTATGATTTAATTGAATGACAGAGCAGACTCGATGGACAAAATGGCCCAGTTCTGCTCTTACATTTCATGGTCTGATGAAATGGCAGATTTTGACAGATTGTCCTATCAAACTTATTGTACATAAAATCCCAGTTCTTTGCAAATAGCCGCAGTAATCAGACTGTCCTTTCAACTGACTGGGATTCCAGAATCAAACCAATTTATCCAGAGTTAGAATGTAAGTGTATTCAATGTTGTGCTGTAAATAAAAATCAACTGGAGATGACATGTAACATAAACACAATAAGAGAAGTTCATGCAGAACTGTGGTACCATATGAAAAATGACATCTATTTAATCTGTTGCAAATGCTTGTATAATCTTGTTTTACATTTGGACCCAGCTATGAGGCTAGAAGGAGCTTAAGTGCAATCAAATGAGATCAAGTCTTTAATTGTCTGTACAGAGGTAAGCAAACATTTGACTAAAACCTTTGAATGAATCAAACCCTGAAATATTGATTTAAGTATTCACTTTTAATTTTTGCTAATTTTCACATTTTGCAATGATGAAGTAGATTGGGTGAAGGTGATGTATATGCAATAATTCAATTTAGGTCAACCAATAGCAAGCAATGCACTTTTGACTGCTGCCAATGGGAAATGAGAGGACTGTTGGGATTCTAGCAGGAAACATGCTTCTTTCCTATGCAGCTTGGCCTGAAAGACATGTAATTTTGAAAGAAAAGGTACAATTTAAAAGAGACATCATGTTGATTACTCGGGACATTTACCCCAGGAACTTCAACAGAACGATTTTCATTGGATTTAGCAGAGTTGCTAGAACCTGTGTCTAGATTTGGTTAGAGAATATAAAATATTGTGGATATGTGATGGCTTATTAGCAGTGCCCATTTCTGTGAATATCACGTTCTATATTAAGAGGTCTTCCAAATATTTTTCCCTTGGCAGCTCTGCGTTTGTTTTATTCAAAAATCCTATTTTTTGTAAATTCTGACATTTCAAACCCACATATGGTAAATAACATTAAGAAAGGGTGTGCATTAAATCATGGGAATAGTGAGTATATGTAAAATATCCAGCTAAATAAATGTGTAAACTTGCCCTACTATTGACATCTATGACAGATGCATTCAGTAGGCCTATTCCATTAGAACTTAGGACAGATTTATTCGTTTGCCCTATACTCTGCCTCATTATCTGTCAGTAAAGTTTGAATAGCCCTGTCATAATCTGGCCTGAAATGTCTTAAAAACTGACTGCTCCATTCTTAAAAAATGTTCCCCACTTGAACACAAACATCTATTTTTCTTAAATGAAAATTTCCTTTTGATATAGTGGGGAGCACAGCTGTGGCATGTTAATCAATAATAAAACAAAATAATGTCTTCACTACATGTCAGATGGGCTTCATTGAACATAGATGAAATGTTTGATTTATAATCAATTCCAGACTGTGTCGCAGAGTTTCATTCTTGCGCGATCACCTCATGACCATTCTCAGGCTTGAGTTCAAGCCCCACCTGCTCCAGAAGTGTGCAGTAATATCTCTGAGCAGGTTGATTAGGAAAATATATTCTTGATTTGGATCCTGCCTGACAGATAGCGAATAGGTGAGAAATACATGCCACTTCCCTGGGTGAGACCGTCCATGTTAAATGTCTCTTAGAAAATGGAAGATCTTTCCTCGGATTCTGGAGCCTTTCAGGAGCTGTCGAATCATAGAATCCCTACAGCATGCAAGCAAGCCATTTGGCCCATTGAGTCCACACTAACCCTCTGAAGAACATCCCATCTACAGCCCTAACTCTAACCCGTCCCTGTAACCCAGCATATCCCATGGCTAACCCATCCAGCCTGCACATCCCTGGACACTATGAGCAATTTAGCACAGCCAATCCACCTAACCTGCATGTGTTTGGACTGTGGGAGAAAACCAGAGGAAACTACACTGGCACAAGGAGAATGTGCAAAATTCTCACAGACAGTTGCCCGAGGGTGTGTTTGAACCCATGTCCCTGGCGCTGTGAGGTGCAGTGCTAACCACTGAGCCAATGTGCTGCCCATGCTGCTGACTGACCAGAGGCTGGCAGTTCTTCACAACTGGCAGCGCCACTGAGAGTGGATGGCTGCCATCGGTAGTGCTGCAGGAACTTCACCTGGATGGTCATTGGATCCCTGGACTCAGGTGATTGACAGCAAGGTGGGAGTCATGTAGAGGAAAAGGGGCCACAGGAAAGGGGAGGGCAAAACAATCTGATGGAAGGGTAGGGAGCAGTTATCAACACAATCCCACACCTGGTTTTCCAATGCTGGTATGCCACTTGGGCACAAAGAGGATCCCCTCCAGAAGACCACAGAAAAACCCAACAATGAAAGCAATGCCATTCACATTTAATTCCTGGGCCAGCAATAAATGGGCTGGACTTAGTGGTCATTGATATCAATGGGCTCGGTAATAATTCCAAATGTCACCCTGCGACAAGTAGTTGAGTATCCGTATTGTCCCAGTCCCGCCTCCAATTTGATAGCAGAAGGCCCCCCTCCAACCCACATCCATTTTCACCACTCACCTGTACCCTCCCCATACCGCAGATCCAACATCTGTCCCCTAATTCAGCATCTTGTATTTTGCTTACTCTCTGGTATCCTCTAAAATGCTCAACTCCATTCCTCTGCTTCAAAACATTCTCCAGATCTATAATTTACCAAGATTTTGGTTGCCTACCTTAATGCTCTCACTGTGGCTCAATGCTCATTTCTTTATCCATTGTATCTATTTGTCTCTCGTCTGTTCTTCTTGAGAAGTGTAAAGTATCAAAGACAATGATTTGCCCTTTGGATACCTGAGGAATAAATCCAGATCTAGAATTCAGCAAACGTCAATGTTGGGCAAAATAGCTGAGGCAAAACTGATCAAATAGTTGAAAGTACCATTGTATTATACCACTGAAGTTATCATGTGCAATTCTGTCTCAATAAATGTTTAATCACTTGTAAGATAATTACACTTTACTGATCAGTGATTTGAGACAGAGGTTTTCCCTCCTTATTATGGCATGAGCAATGGTCAACAAAATGTGAAAATATAGTCAGAATGTAAAAAATCAGAATCTGAACATTGAGAAAAATGTTCTCAATTGGCAATTTCAGAAAAATGGCAACTTCAGAAACTCATCATGGGGCAGTGGCCACCTTTGTTTGGTATCTGTAGACCTCATGAAAGCCCCAACTTGCCTTATTTTTACACAGTTTCTAATCCTCCTCTCCCTCCCTGAGAAACTAGATGGGGATGTACAAATTCTCACAATATAAATTGGAGCAGGTGCTTCTTCATAAAAATGTCCCTTCAAACTCCTTGGCCACAATCCTCCTCAACTCCTCATCCATGTAACTTGGCATCAGCCTCATCATTATCATCAGGCTAAGTCAGGCACCATTTCAGTCCTTCCACACTTGACTTTGGAGCTGAGGGACATCAATGGCATGTTTCTGCCAAGATCCAGATATGTATCTTATGCACCAGCACAGGATGCTTTGGTGCTTATGTGGACCTTTTATGCTTCATGCTTGCTTTCTTTATGTTCATTCATTTCACCATTTATTTTGAGACTGCCAGTCATTGCGTGGGTCATATTGCTTTCTTAGCCCATCAGATGCTTCGCGCTCACTTACAGGCTGACAGACTTGGTGGCTTGCATTGAATTTTAGTGCACAGGAAGAGGCCAGTAGCTTGTAATGGTGCGGAACACTGAACAGTCAGTCAAAGGCATGGATATGTTCTGTTGGCATCATGCTGCTTTAACATCAAACCCGCAGCTTATGCAATGAATATACTGTTAACCACCACAATATGAGGAGTATTACTCTGTTTGCAGCACCTGCAGTCGTGAGCAAATGGGCTTTAAATAAGGCACCAGCTGTTCAGATGCCAGATGATCTGAGCAGTAGCGAGCACCCCAGGCACTCTAGTTGCACTGTTCCCTGAGAACAGCACCCACAAGCTCAGTGACATAATCATGAGATAAAAACCGGATGATTGCGTGAGAAAAGTCACTCCAAGCCATGGCAGACCTGGCATCATGAGTTTCACTGTACAAAACACTTTAACTGAAAATGGAAGAATTCTGCTCCTGGCTCTTCTAGAGTGAATGCAATTTTTAAACATAAAAGACAGCCTCTTCTCTTCCTTCTAAGGTCATTCCCCTTACTACTGAATTCGGGTAAGCAAAATAAATCCTGGTTGAAATATTCTGGGTCAATCAAATGTATTAACTGTCAACAAGATTAGCACAAGCACAAAACTGGCCGCCAAAATGGCTGCCTACACATGCTGCAATGGGTCTGATGGCGTCAGTTACAGGCAGCAGATGTCCCTAAGCCAGAATGAATCCGCACATGTGCAGCTGACGTCCCTATGTCGTGTGTGTAAGAACGTCACAGCTGCTGCGCACAGGCAGCTGGCCCAACAGAGGCCAAAAGGCCAGGAGCAAGGGCAAAGGTCAGGAGCAAGGGCAAAGGCCAGAAGCGGGGCCAAAGTTCACAAAGTGGAGCCAACCAATCGGGGGTAGCTCCTCTCAGTGTATGAGAGAATGATAGCATCTCTAGGATGAATCTTGACATGGTCAAAGCACTGTGAGCTGTAAAAGTTTTCCTTCCGTTTCACTGGAAGCCCAAGGGTGCGCTCAATAGACTATCCTCTCTGTGGGCAGGCATTGCTTTACATTGGCTTAGGACTTCCCGGTAAAGGTTCTGCACCCACTCACTCCTTGCAACATCTAACAGTGGTGTTCCTATAAAACACCACCATTGCCTGCAACAAAAAAAACTTGCCAGTTAAGAGACCTGAGCCTGAAATTTTCAGTTACATTCATGATTTTATTAATTCGTTTGTTAATATCAAAGCTATTCAGCCCACTGCTGAAGTGTGTTGCATAATTATGCAATTTATTGAAACCATTCTTCATGATGAAGTCAGTGGAATCAACTCATCTGCTTGGGATCCTTGTCTTCTGGTGTAGTTAAGTTAAAATGCTTGTCTGTCTCTTCAAATACCTCCACAGCCTCAACCGAGCCAACACCATCTCTATTATTAATCCTGCGCCTTTTGTTGCTTTGGCCAATGTTTAGATTGGCATCTGCCCTTCCCTTCCACCCACACCTTGCTCTGTTCCTCAGCCCCTAAGCCCAACCCCTCCCATTCAGCCCAGCATCCGTATTTTGTTGGGTAGTGGGCCATTGTATTGTTAATACATTAGAGTGAAGAAAACTTCCAGCAATGAGATTTAAAATGTCGTGTAAATTCTAGACATATTTCAGCTGTAAAATATACCTTTGTCACCGACATATGGGTACTTCTGTGCAATCAGGCCTTATTCCCAGATATAACTACAGTGATGTGGTTTTCCAATTCCGATATGTCATCCTTAATGTGGTACAGAATTGTCGAATGCTGGCATTTGGCGGTGACTGTATTCAGTGATGTGTCAGAAAGTAATCCAATTACCATGGAGAATACATTCGAATGAAAATGTGGGAGTTTACCTAGAGCTCAGGAAAGATCGATTGTCACACCTTTCAATGATCGTTGAAGTTACAGCTTTGAAACAAGGGGAGGTGACAGCCTACTGGTATTATCGCTGGATTGTTAATCCAGAGATCCAGGTAAATGGTGGAATTTGAATTCAATAGAAATCTGGAATTGAGAGTCTAATGATGACCACATGATCCCATTATTGATTGTCAGCAACAAACCCATCTGGTTCACTAATGTCCTTTAGGGAAGGAAATCTGCCACTCTCATCTTGCTTACATGTGACTCCAGACCCACAGCAATGTGGCTCGGTGGTTAGCACTGGTGCTTCACAGCACCAGGGACCTGGGTTCGATCCCACCTGCGGACGCCTGTCTGTGTGGAGTTTGCACATTCTCCCTGCATCTGTGTGGATTCCCTCTGGGTGCTCTGGTTTCCTCCCACAGTCCAAAGATGTGCAGGCTAAGTGAAATGGCTGTACTAAATTTCCCATAGCATTCAGGGATGTGTAGATGGGTTACAGGGAAAGGGCAGTTGGCCTGGGTGGGGTGCTCTGAGAGTCAATGTGGACTTGTTGGGCTGAAGGGCCTGTTTCCACACTGGAGGGATTCTATGATCTATGAACTTCCCTCTGGGTTGACACAACTCCACAGAGCCCGGCATGCCATCATGAAATCACCCTTTACATACACATGGAGAATCTTTGACACTGGTGAATCTCCCTTACAGCCAGCTCTCAGAGTGAACAGGATTTCTGCCATTCCTGTCCTTATCTGTCAGCAAGGGCTCCCTGATTGGACCAGATTAACAGACCCAATCAGGGAACTCATATCCAATGAAATATATTGGCTGACCTCATTACAATTACTACGTCCCTCCCTGTCTGAGTCTGATGACATTGGCCGTTTTTTTATGTAGCTCCTTCTGGGGTGTTTCAGCACTTGGTCAGGTTTCTTCAACTCTGCCTCTGGTATGGGTGGTGGGTATCGCACATTGCTCACCTCTTGTGCCCAGAGCATCTCAGAAGAAATTCATTCTCCCTCTTCAGGCAGCAAAGGCATTAAGGCAGTGACATCTGCCTTGTCCATCTCGGGTTCCAAGGTATCCTCAACAGACAGGGAGAACCCAGGGGTTCACAAACAGTTAGAAAGGCTGTCAAGGAGCTGGGCATGTTTTGCTACTGCACCGTTTGTGAGTTTGCAGCTTTCATATGATCCACTCACTTGTTCAGGACCGCCGAACCTACCTGAACTTCATACATCACTGGACCTGACCTTATGTCTACCATACCTCTTACCCATGCTGGGCCATTCCCATAGTTCCTACACCCTACTTTGACCCCTGAAGTAAACTGTCTCTCTCACTTAGCGGAATCTTGTGTTCAGCACTTTTCCCCTTTAAGGTGTATGCTTGCCTGGGAGAAGCATCTAAGGACTATGTCCAAGTCCTCTAAGTGTTCTGTATTGGTCATCTAGATAAATGTTAACCTGGGATAGACCTTGCAAAATGTTCTCCATCACCGGCTGAAAGATTGCACCTCAAATAGCAGTTTCGGATATTTGGTACTCACCTTTTGTGAGTGTTAATTGTAGCATACTTCTGGGAAACCTCGTCCATCTTCAATTGCAAGTATGCATGGCTTTCTGAAGGACAGCCCACCCTGCCAACTTTGCGTATAAATCCTCTATACAAGGGACTGGGTATTTATCCAGCAGTGAAATGTGGTTTACCATTTGTTTAATACCCTAATAGCAATGAAATGTAGTTTACTGTTTATTAAAAACTCTACAGCAGCGAAATGCGGTTCACAATTTGTTTAAAATGCCTACAAAAGCAAATCGACCCATTGGGCTTCACAATCGGTACAACCAATACTGTCCATTCCACAAATTGGGCTGGCTTTCCAGACTTCTGATATTTGCCTCTATTTTTGCCCGTGAGGCAAATGGGCAGGCCTTGCAGAATTGTGTAATTGCTTCCTGGTCAACAAGCAAGGTGGCCTTGGCCCCTTTGATAGTCCCTAGACCTTCTTGAAAACCTTACATGCATTTAATTAGAACTTCATTCAAGCAGCCATTTTCTAACTGAAAAATGTTGAACCAGTCCAGGTGAATCTTTTTCAACCAATTTCTCCTCATTGAGCTTGGGCCTGAGCCTTTTACCACAATCAGTGGTAACTGAACCAGCTGCTTCTCATAAGAGACAGGAACAGAAGTTGTATCCTTAATCTGTAAAGGTTCTCTGATATAGAATGTCAGTCTAGCTCAGGTCTTGTGCAAACATAATGGGTTGGAGTCCAGAATGAATTTTGCTAAAGAGTGGTTCTGCAATCACTGAACCAGCCACACCAGTACCAACCTCCATTAGAACTGGGTGCCCATTTAACCAGATGTTTATTTTGATTGATTAGCAATATCCAAATCAGAAGCAATGTATCTACTCCTAACCAGATGTAAGTGGACTTTCCAGGGTGTGCACACCCATTCCTGAAAACCGGCCTATGAGTTCTCTTACTCCATTTAGGTCAAGTGGGACTCTTTTGCTGTTTTATCAGCCATGATTGAATGGCGGAGCAGACACGATGGGCCGAATGGCCTAATTTCTGCTCCAATGTTTTACGGCCTCAAATCCATATACCGGCAGCAACTACAATGGCTTGCCGACCCAGCTCTTGAAGAAAATCTTAACCTTTTGGCTGAGGCTTGCATTTGTTTTGGGGCTTTCTTGTGGGCTGACTTAGAGTCCCACTGTTCAGGATATGTCCTGAGTGAAACTATGAAATTGCCTTCTCTCAAGTGTTGTTCTCCAAATTAGGTCAGACTGGTGAGGCTGTCCACTTCCATCAGAAAAGCCTGCAACTCATATGCTTCAAGTTGCTGCATTTCCAATGACAAAGCCAGTTGTAGCGCCTGTTTCAAGTCCAGTTGGGCTTCAGTTAGCAGGCGCTTTTGCATGGTTACAGCATTAATCACACATACCAAACAGTCTCTCAGCATCTCATTAAGGGATAAACCAAAGTCACATGCCTCTGTCAATCATCTTAACCTAGTCAAAAATCCCAATATGGATTTCTCTGGTTCTCGAATTCCTGACCAAAATTGATTGGCATCTCAGAATTACAGGAAGGTCATTGTTGAAATATTCCGTAACTAAATCCGTCAACTCATGAAAGGCTTTCATATCTGGTGCCTCAGGGAAAGTTAGGCTCCTAATAACTGAAAAAGCTGCAGGTCCACAAGCTGTGAAAAGAATTACTCATTGCTTTTCATCTGCCCCAATGTCATCTAGGAAAAAGTAACAGATTCTTTTCACATACTGGCCTCAGTCTTCGATGGCAGAATCAAACAAATAAGCTTCCCAAATAACAGCACGATGCCAGAAATGTTTGCCCCAATTCATAGACAACTGTTGTGAACAAATTTCTTTACAAGCATGCTTTTCTCTCATTGCCACTGAAATAACTACACAGAGGCCAATACCCTGTCAGCAAGTCTTTCCTTTATTTACATGTGGAGAGTCTTTGACTTTGATCTAGCTGCCTCAAAGACAGCTCTCAGAATGAACAGGGTGTCTGACATTCCTGTTCTTATCTGTCAGCCAGGGGTCCCTGATTGGACCTGATGAACAGCCTCAAACAGGGAACTCATATTCTATGAGGGCACCTGGCTGGCCTTGTTACTATCACTACGTGGGCAATTAGGGATAGATAATAAATGGTGGCCTAGCCAATGACACCCTCATCCTGTGAACGAATAATAAAAAGCCATTTGTCCCAATCAGTTAGTGTCGGTGTTTATGCTGCTATGAGCTTCCTTCTACCATACTTCATCTAACCCTTTCTGCATAAATTTCTTTTTCCTTTCGCATGCATTTATCTTGATTCCTCTCAAAAGTATCAATGTTGATTCACCCAGTAGCCTTAGCTGATCCTTGAATATGATACTGACATTATTGAGGGACGCAGTAGCAAATGCTCTCTGGAACATTTCTCCAGCTGGCTACAGATATGTGGAATGGCACATCTTCTAAGGCCTGATGAATATTATTACTGTACGACATTAAAAGTCTTCTATTAATCTGATAATGTGCTGTCAAATGAACCGGATGTTATAAAATATCATTTTTGTGGTATTTTGCACTTCAAGCTGCATAACTTGTTTGGGGTTCATTGTAGGAGTTAAAAGGTAATCCTGTAAACACTTAATTCATGTTTTGGTCTTGGCAAGGTTAGTAGTAAAAGGAGGTTCAAATGTTGGCTTTGTTCTTCCTTTCCTTCCTTTGTGGCATTACAAAGATTCTGTGGTAGCAGTTCATACTATAAAAATTATGCTTTGATCCAAACTACTGTTGACAACACAACTTTATATTTAAAAAAAACTGAAATACATCTTGCATGGAAAGTAAAACTGTACTCTCTTTGCAGGGTGTTTTGATTAAATTTGCACTGTTTCCATTTGAGTCCATTTACCCATAGAGATAATCTAGCACTAGGGGGAGCTGTTTGAGAATAAGGGGTCTCTCATTTAAGATGGAGCTGATAAAGAATTTCTTTTCTCAAAGGGCTGTTAATCTTTAGAATTCCCTTGCCAAGAGAGTAGCAGAGGCTAGATCATTGAATATGTTTAAAGCTGAGTTCGGAAGTTTTATGATTTACATGGGGTGTCCAGGGTTATAGGGAACAGGCAGGAAATCCAAATTGAGGTCATCATCAGATCAGCCATGATTTTACTCAATCGTAGAGAAAACTCAAGGGGCTGATTGGCCCATTCCTACTGCCACTTCTTATTATCATATGTAAATTCATGTAAAAAATTAGCATACACAAAATCCTGCTTCCAGTCCTGTCTGAGTTGAGTTGAAATCGTTGTTTTAATTGATGCTCAGATTGCTTCAAAAGAACATACTCTACATTCTAGAACATTAGAGCAATACACAGGGTTCAATTATTTATTTTCAAACCCACCATGTTCCTAAACTAAGTTCAGATGAAATCTAAATCCCAAATTGAAAAAAAAATCAACTTCGCTCCACAAACTTGTTGCAGCGCTGAGGTTCAGTTCTCCTTACATCACCGAGCAGAATTGATTGTATAAACCTGCTGCATCCAGGTTTGCGGGTGAACATTAAATTTGTTCTTTTTGTTGCAAAGCTTTATTTATTCATTCACGCACCTTCACTGGAAGCCAGCAACATTTCCTGCTTAATTACACTCGAGAAGATGTTTTAACAACTGAATGGCTTGTGAAAATGTTTTAGAGGGTAACTAGGAGTCAACCTCATTGTAATCACATAAATGCTGGATCAGCGAAGGACAGCACACTTCTATTGAGCTCGGTGACCATTTACTGACTATCCGTAATTACTGATGTGGTGAATTGACTGTTGAACCACAGACATTCTTTGAGTTAGGTACACCCACCGTGCTGTTAGAATGGGTGTTCCACAATTTCAATGCAGCAACAGTGAGGGAACGATAATACAATTCCAACTCAGGATGATGTGTGGTTTGCAGGGGAACTTGCAGGTGGCCATGTTCCCCTGCATTTGCTGCTATTGTCTTGCTTGTTCAGGGTTTCCCAAAGTGGAGTTAGGTCCCCAAGTGGGGTCACAAGCTTTAAAGCCTCAGTGACCACCATGGAACTCAGACCAAGTTATACCAGTTGCCCAGCTGTCCTCGCACTTTCAGTTCACACCGAGGGGTCATGAGGAAAATTGTAAAGCGTTGTTTTGGTGGTAGAGGTCACAGAGTTGGAAGGTGCTGTCAAACGATCCTTGGTGAATTGCTGCAGAGCATTTTGTACATGATACACTTTGCTACTTATGTGCTTCAGTAGTGGTTGAAGTTGTTAAGCATGCTGCAAATCAAGTGGCTGCTTTGTCCAGGATGGTGTCAAGCTTCTTGATTGGTTATACTCATCCAAACAAGTGGGAAATATCCCGTCACATGTCTGACTTGTGTTGTACAGATGGTGGACAAGCTTTGGGAGTCAGGAAATGAGTTACTCGCCACCAGATTTCTAGCCTCTGACTTGTTCCTGTGGCCATAGCTTCTTTTTGGCTCATCCAGTTCAGTTCCTGGTCAATGGTAACCCTGAGGATGTTGACAATGGTAAAGCCATTGACATTTACTTTTACTTAATTCATTGATTTTAAATCCCCCAAATGTTGTTAGAGGGTTTGAATGCAGTTCCATTAGTCCACGCCTCTGAATCACTATACTTGAGTAACTTAATCATTATGCTACAGTAGCCGATATATAATTTGTTATATATATATATATTTGATATATATCATTTGATCTATATATACATCCAGCATTTGCTGCTCTGCATTGCACCTTCTGACATGTGTATATGAATGAGTTTTTAATAACATATTGTTTTCGATGGAATTACCTCATTGAGAACCAGCAGGGAAGTCGTCATCTATCAGTCCATTCTCTCTGCTGAAGGCAAATTATGACCGGACTGCAGCATAAGGAAAGCTAGAATAAGCGGCAATGTATTTTCAGATCAGTATATTCTGCTGGTTTGTACATGGTCTGTCTATTAATTGGGTAGTTATTACTGTTTATACTTATGAAAAAGCTTGCTGCAAGAAAATACAGTCTGAAAATACAGCAAAACATCTAAGACCAGATTCAGATGAAAAGTAAACCAAAGCCCCATCTACCCTCTGAGGTGAATGTAAGAGATCCCAAAACACAGTACTGAAGATGAGCAGGGAGAATTCTCCCTGACATACTGACCACTATTTGCCCCTAAAGTCTAGGGTTGTGATCACTGCTACTGTTTGTGGAGGTTTGCTGTGTGCTGACTAGCTGCTGTGTTTCCTGCATTGCAATATGGCTCATACACACAAAAAAAACACAATTTTCCGTGTAGATCTTTGGGATATTCTGAGATCATGAAAGGTGCTACATAAATGTAAATCCAAATTTTCTTCTTTAACATGATGTTCAATGATGTCTGTAGTTATAATAATACATGTCATAATGACTTAGACCATTCTGCAAGGCTCTACAATTCATAAAGTAATAATTTAGTGGACTGTTGGTTATATCTTATAAGTCACTGTAAAAGACAAAGCTCCCACTGCAGATCCTCACTGACTGGGAGTGAGGATCAGCGAGTCAGATGGGGAGGTCAGTTAACACACTCGATTTTCTGGTTGTTGAAATTAATGACCGGAAAATCAGCAGCACTGTGAATCAGGCACGCTGATCTCTACATTCAAATCTGTTCTGTGCTTCTAGCAAGCACAGCCCCGAGGCCAGAATCTTGTCCCACAACATTGTCTTTTTGTAGCCTTATTCCAGTGCAATGCCTTGAGTTTTCATGAAGAACGGGAAAGATCCAATAATAAGGCAATGATAATAGCTAAAAAAAATTGAAAACAATACAATAGAGTGTGACCATCCATCATTTATAAATGGGCATATTCTTTTGATTGTCAATCCCCACAGAAGACTGGAAAATCCAGAATTCTTTCTCTAAGAGGAAACTGTGCCTTTTGCTGCTTTTATTCTGCTGCCTGTGTCTTTACTCACAACAAATCCTGTTCCCGTTTCACCTCTGTGCTGGCTGACCTACATTGGCTCCTGGTCAAAAAATGCCTTGATCTTAAAATTCTCATCCTTCTTTTCAGATTACACCATAGCCTTGCTCCTGCTTATCACTGTAATCTTTTCCAACTCCACAATCGTCCTCAAACTCCTTCACAAGCTTAACCCATAAGTGAAAGGCTTACAAAACAACAAACATGAGAAAATGTTTTGTACGACAGGATGGTCAAAGCAATGTTCAGTATGTATTCAATTATAATAACTGTTCATTACTTGAGCCCAATTGCTATTTAAAATAATTACATTGTTAGCACATTTATCTTAAATAGCTTGAAAATTGAGTTAAAATACGAAACATGAACTTAAGCCAAACAATTAACAAAGCAATACGATAATTTTCAAACAAGATTTCAAATGGGAAATTATCCTTATGAAGCAGATATATAGATTTATAAGTAGGAGACAAATAGTAGATTTATACAACAATCCAACTTTAAACATCCTGTAGTACATTATGAAATACAAGCTTTTTACTTACATAGCCCAGAAAATAAATTAAAAGTCTTTTAAAACTATTTCATTTCTATTCAGTACAAATTGAGGGCTCAGAACTATTGCTGTGCTTTTTCTTTCTTAATTTTTCTTGTTTGCATTTCACAATTTTCTCACTGGCGCATTTGTTCCCATGTTTAGGTTGGACAGTAATGCATTTCACACTAACCGAGTTTGGTGATGTCTGAATTTCAACATTTGGAAAACAAGCAGCAAAATGTTTCCCTGTTGGACATATGTGTCTTTCCGAGGACAGTTTCCATGACATGCAGACAAATAATGATGGATCATTATGATTCATTAAACCGGAGCTTGGCCAGCCTCCAAATGTGGAGGGCTTATTTAAGAGAAACACAGAGAAAAAAAACCCTCACCCTTTCCCCTGTGTTAAACAACAAGGAGTCTTAGAAATCCAGAGTGCAAAGGCACGAAAGACAGTCATCTAACCCCTGGAAGTATTTTTCTTTTACAGTGGGAGATATAATTATGATGTTATTTGGGAGACACATGAGGGGAAGGAGCTTTAATAGTTTAATGCTATGTTACAATAACATTGCTTCAGTTTATTTATTTTCCATTTTGATTCTTTTCAAAGTTAGATCCACTTGAAGGAAGTACAAAGCTATATTGATTACATGGTTTCATATGGAATATGTAGATAGTCTGTGCATTCTTAATTATAGTTTGTCCATCACTGAGGCATTCCAATAAAGATATTTTCTTCATTAAGACAGATGCATTCGTGTAAAGATAGAATTGATTCGTTCATAATAATCAGGAATCAAGTGTAATTTCAGCTTGTCTTTGAGGTGAATAAACATGCAATTAAAGCTTCAGGGAAATTCAATAAGCATAAGGCTGTATGCTTGTCTTAAAATTATATTCCTGGCTATTCACAGTTTATAGAGTGTATTAAAGTATTAAGTTTACTTCTACGGTGCAAGAGACCTGCAATTAGGAAGCCTTTATTACAAAACCAATTACGGTAAATTTTGTTAAATAACATTTCAGTCAAATTTTTTTTCAACACTTGATATTTGATTGAACAATTTTTTTATAGGTACTAAAATACAAATGTTGCTGGCAAAGTGCCTTTGGATTTGTTTTGTTATTGGTTGACCTTTGTCCTTGTGTTCCTCAACTTTATAAAGTAACTTTCTCAGCCTGAACCATTGCAAACTATTGTGCAGCAAATGGAGAGTGTGGCTTCTGGAATGCTTATTTTCTCTAGTATTCTCATTTTTTGTAAATGTTAGTGCTGGGGACTTAAATGAAAAGTATATGATAAATCCTAACTTAAATCACTTCCCATGCAAATACAGTAGCTTCTTTAAAATATCCAAATTATCTTAAGAATTATGAAAAATGAATAAAAATTGCATAGTGCCTCATTGTTTCTGATTCAGTTCAGGATCACAGACAAATACCCATACTCCACAAACATTTTTAGGGGTAGCACTAGGCTATTAAAAAGACCTGTTGAAATGGTAGTTCTGATTCTGAAAATGTTTAAACAGAAATAATCAAAGATGAGTCTTGAAGATTTCAAGTGGTGGGTCTGTGATTATTTTCTTTGGCAGCATGTTCCGTGGTCCTTGCAAAGCAAGTTTGTTGATACAATGTCTTGGAAAAAATAGCCATCGTAATTTCTGTGGATGGCAACTGTGTGTTTGTCGTTGCCAGAGGCGCTGGCTACTTGCTTCTGTCAATTCCCACCATTCCGTTCTGTATTTTATAGAACATGATCAGTCTAATTGTTCTATTCCCCTTTTGCTGGGGTAATTCCCTTTCCAAATTTAGGATGAAGGATGTGACATTGGTGTATTTCTCAGAATGATTCGTACAGAACCTTGCAGCACACTTATAGATCACTTCAGTCTTCTTTATATCTATCATCATATACAAATCCCACACACAACTTGCATTCTCTAAAACTGGGCGATCAAGTATTTGGTAAGATAGAACTGTGATAATTTTATTGCAAAACCAAAGATTCCTCCTGAGAAACCCAAGAACCTTGTTTGCTTTGGATGTCGCCTATTGAATTTGGAATCCCTATTCAAGATTGTTGTTAAGAAGAACTCCAATTGGTCATCCTTCGAATGAAGGGATGCGATGACTTCAAAATTGTATATTACTGGCTCGTTCTTGCTGATGCTACTATGTATTTAGTTGACGGGAAGTATGACTCAGGGTAGGAGGAGTACTTACCACAGGATCACCCTACTCATGGTGGGAATCATGAGCTAATGAAATAAATATGTTTCTCAATATGTCAAGCTGAGATCTTGAAAATCTCTAGGTCAGCTGCTAATGTCTGAACTTACTAGAATTTGATGTACAGCCAAAGCTAAACATCTACCTTCCAATCATCCTGACAGAGAACAGATGCATTCCTATTTCCTCAACTGCCAAAGCATCCCTTTAGTTAGCAAATAGAAATATATGCCCGCCAATTCCTGACGGTGCTATGTCCTCCAGTATGAGACATGGAGATCCGGTATATCTATCAAGTAACTAGTTATTAATAAAACACATTGACCTTTGTTACTGTGGATCCATCCAGAATTGCAAGTTAAATAACTGCTCCCACTCTGCTGGCAGAAATATATTGTAGCACGTGAAGGTTGCATCACTTATGCATAGTTAGGTATAGACAATCCATTGCTTCACTTGGCAGCTCATAATTTTTTTACCTATTCTTATTAGTGGACAGAAGGTTCCAGGCTAGTGAGTGCAAATATAGAATTTTGCTTGTTGCTTCACATCCACTTCTGAAATCTTTTTGAACAATGCAAGCACATTTAAATCCAAACTGACCTACATTTCAATAAGTTCTTAAAACAGGTTTTAGTCCATAAGTCATCTTCAGTAGTAGCTCAGATCAGGCAAAAATCTCAGCAACAGCAAGTCCCAGCATTCATTGTGTTATGAGCACCTGCAACACAGCTTAGACTGTAGCAATTTACCAGTTACTCAGATTCTTTCATTTTGTTCTAGCAGATGTAACGAATATAATGGATCTTTGGATTCGTTGAGCAATGAGGTGCTTACTTGCAAACTCTGCCTATTTTCATATATTTTTCTAAAACAGTGACATGTTACAGTGACTATGCTATTGGAACTATTATCATTTCATTGGAAAAGCAAAAGGTACACCTTGAAACTTATTAGTTGCCATGCTCCAGTATATATAATACATTTATTAAAAATTTAAATGCTTACATATTATTGATGTGCAATAAGACACAGTTAAAGTCATCCGGCTCCCAACGCCACTCAGTCTCACAGAGGTGCAATAAGTTCAAACTCCTTGAAAGAAAGATTGGATTAGGCTGGTAATCAGGTGGAAGGAGCATGACATACAAATTTAAATGTCAGTGGCAATGCAGCCTAAAACTAAACGCACTACTACGTGCGTACAAATCTCAGCAGATAGCTTGTATGAAGTTGGTCTGCCTTAAAACATGTACTACTTAAACAACCCTGCACCTCTTGAAGTGCTGGTGCATTACCGCCAGGTTACAGGTAGTAGTGGGAGGGCTTTCATGGATTGGGAGGACAGGGGTAATAGGGGAATCACCAGTAGGAGCAAGGGTGTGTCTCTCAGTTACACTCCCAACCACACACACTTCCCTATGCTGGGTCCCTTCATCCAGAATTGGGTACTTTTGAAAGAGGGACTCCTGTTTACTTGTCATGTATGCCACATGGTGACACACGCTGCTGGTTTAATACCAGTAATGAGAGGATAAGGCCCTGAAGTCCTTATTAATTGTCCTGCTCCAGCCTAGAAGAATCCAAATACAAGGAAATTCTGTGCCACGGCTATTATTATAGCAACTGGTAACATCAGACTTGGCTTGCTGTGAGTTTGCAGGTTTGATTATACAAAGTGGCAGAGGTTCTGTGAGCCCCTCCTTTGTAAATGTGGATAAAGCACACAGTTCTCCTAGTTTAGATGAAGGTAAGAGAAATGCACCTGGGAGAGTGAAGGTGGTTAAGCCTTCCTGCTAAAGGCTCTTCTCTGCCATTTTCTCACTCTGCAAGCAGCATGAAGGGTTTAGGCCCGAAACGTCAAGTTTTCCTGCTCCTATGATGCTGCTTGACCTGCTGTGTTCATCCAGCCCCATGCTTGTTATCTTGACCTCTTCTTTGTTTCCTCTGTTCATTTCAGTTCTCATACTGCAGCCCAAGATGGTTTGTACTTATTCCACCCATGGCTGAGACGGTGGGGTCTAATCAGAACCCTTGCATTCAGAGCCAAGGTTTTCTCCAACTGCAGAACAACTCCCTGTCCACTACATTAACTTGAAACAACGTTAACTTTAAACCAACAAGCAATTTACACAAAATCCAAGCCAATCAACATTAATCAGCATGTTATTGCAGTCAACGAGGATCCTTTATATGCACCTAATGGGGAGGCTGTTCTTGCTGCTGAATCCCTTTTCAATTCATACTAATATTCACACTCATGCCTTTGCCGATATAGCATTCAACCTAAATTGCACCAGAAATACATTTGTCTTTTTCGATGCCAAAACGACATGCATAGCAATGAAACTACAAATGGCTTAATTTTGTGAACCTTATCTCTGTATGAAAACTAATTTCCTATTACATCTTTTATGATGTCACTGCATGATCACTACCATACGAATGGGCTCAGCAAACTCGAGGTATCATAGCAGTACTTTAAAAAGAATATAGGCAAGAAAAGTTTGCTGTCACTATTTGAGCATGCAATGTATTTGTTTCAACTTCCTCCATGAATTGAATAGAGTTGTTCAATTGTTTATTTCAAGGGCATTTCAAGAGAAAAAGATTTGTCCTGAGCTCCCTAAGTGCCATTTTGTATAACACACTGGATTCAAGTGCTGATTTCCGTGGTTTTCAAGATCTGGGGTAGAATTTAGCTAATACTATGGTAAGTAAATCACCACTATATTCTAGCTGTGAAAATGCAAATTGGAGTATGTTTCATGCAACCTGGTTCCCCATTGAAGTTGAACGATCAATACCAAATTTCCCAAAGACCAACATCCCCAGCAATAATTTCTATAAACTTACGTTTTCCCAGCAACTATCAGTTCTGAGGAAGGGTCACCGGACCTGAAACGCTAACTCTGTTTTTCCTTCACAGATGCTGCCAGACCTGCTGAGCTTTACCAGCGACTTTGTTTTTTCTCCTGATTTACAGCATCCGCAGTTCTTTCGGTTTTTAATAATTTCTATGCTTTTATAAAGAACAGAAACAGATGCCTTATACAGAATTCCTTGATCTAAGGTTCTGACAAGGGTCTGTGGGCAGGCGGCCTTGCCTACAGTCTATACATGTTAAAGAATTAACAGTGAAAGCTCAAGATAACTTCCTGATGTACACCACTATGTATCTTAGTCATCTCTTGCTCAGGAAAATGGCTGTTAAGCTTCTAATTTTACCTAATTTTACAGTTCTGCTGATATTTTTAAATATTCAATAAAAACCAAAAGAACTGTGGATGCTGTAAATCAGGAACAAAAACAAAGTAGCCGGAAAAGCCCAGCAGGTCTGGCAGCATCTGTGAAGGAAAAAAACAAAGTTAACGTTTCGGGTCCGGTGACCCTTCCTCAGAACTAATGGTGGCTGGGAAAACTGTCAGTTTAAAGGCAGAAAATAGGGTAGACAGTAAGCGTTAGGATAGGGCCCAAAGAGAGAGAAAGACAGTGGGACAGACAAAGGAGTTGCTAACGATCAGGCTGGGAGGGTGAATAGTTGTTAATGGGGACTCTTAGTGACTAACAACAGGGGGTGTATAATGGCAGACTATGTGGTAACAAGGCCTGGTGTGTGGGCTAGTGTTTCTGTTTTTGTTTAAAAATGTTTATTTAATTGTAACCAGCCATTGATTTTAATTAAAAACCAAAAGAACTGCGGATGCTGTAAATTGGGAGCAAAAACACAAGTTGCTGGAAAAGCTCAGCAGATCTGGCAGCACCTGTGAAGAGAAATCAGAGTTAACATTTCGGATCAAGTGACCCTTCCTCAGAACTGATGGTGGCTGGAAAAATGTTGGTTCATATGCAGAAGATAGGGTGAGGGGAGGGGGGCATAAAGAGTAAACGATATGTGAGGATCGAGCCCAAGGAGACAGGATCAGTTGGACAAACAAAGAAGTGGATAACGATCTGGCTAGGAGGTGAATAGCTGTTAATGGAGGCTGTTACTGGCTAACGATAGGTAGTTCATTTTTTTAAATTGTATTTGATTTTAATCATTATTTTTACTCAGAATTTGCTGAGATTAAGTTTGATGCTAGTGGATTTGATAGAGGTGCTAAATTGTTCAGTTAAGCGGACTGAATCGTCTTTGAGTAATGCAGATTTTGTGTTGATTGCACTCCCATTGAAACAAGCAGGACATTATAGAATTTTGATGATGAAGCAGTATTGGCACCAAAAGTGCAAGGTGATCGCATGCTTTTGCTGCTGTTGGCTGGGGCTTGCAGTTGAAGTAAACTTGTTGAAACTTATTCTTTCATGGGCTGCAGATGTTACTAACATGGTCAGTATTGAATACCCCAAGCCTAATTGAAATGAATGGCCAAATATTTTGAAGGTAGCAGTTAAGAGTCAACCATATTGCTGTAGGCCTCGCGTCACATTTAGGCAGACTAGGCAAAGATGGCAGATTAGTGCACCTGATGCATTTTTACAATCCTCAATATTATAGCAGCTAGCTTTCAATTCCAAATTTTATGAATTGAACTTAAATTCCACCAGCTGCCATGGTGGTTTTTGTACTCCTGTCCCCAGAGCATTAGTCTGGGCCTTTGCATTACTAGTCCTGTGGCTTACTGTTATGCCACTATTTCTTCCGAGATTAGTAATGCAACTTTTGAATAGTATACACTGGAGACATCATGGTTTGCATTTTCATGCAAGTTCCTCCATTGGATGGGAAGTGGGTAAACTGAACCAACTATTTGTTCAAATCAAATCCTTGGAGGACCACATCATTTTGCAGCCAGTGCTAAACGAACAGTGAGACATTGCTTACAGAATAAGGGAGGGAATTCCATTGGATTGTCTGCAGAGTGAAGCTCGTGGTTGCAATTTTTAGAGAAGGACCTAGGCTGAGAAGATGTGGCATATTTTTTAGATTTCTTAAAATCACTCAACTATAGGAACACCTGCCCCCAATTATTTTAATGATTGCTGGTTTGGCAGCTTTACATTCAGATCCAGTGCATGTATAGCATTGGACTCTGATTTCTATATTATAATGACAGTCACATCTGCTTCCAGTGAGTGCCATGGAACACTGTTTGTCATCCTGCTCCAAGATTGCAGTAGGCTGGAATCAGTGGGAAGCAATTGCTCCCTCACTTGAATTTTGATTTCACTTCTACACAATTGCTGCTGAAAAATGTAGCAGCCAAGTGACTAAAATTGGACCCAGCTTGCTTGTTACAATAAGGAGTAGACATTGTTGATATTGGCTCAGAGTGTCAAGTCAAAAGAGCAGGGAAGTAATTGTGTTTGCATCATCTATGCACAAATAGAGTTCAGGGCTGGGACTCTGCACCTTTGAAGAAAAAGAATCTGGAAGGAGAATTGACAGCGGTCTTTAAAATCATAAATGGATTAGTTATAGTAAATAGAGAGAAGTTATTTTCAATGGCCTAAGGATTGATAACAAAACAACCAGATGTAGTTTAAGAGAAAGTATTTACATGCAACAAATTGAATTTGGAAAGAATTGCTGGATAAGGTGATGGAGGTGAATTTAGTAGTAGCCTTGAAGAAGGCATTAGATAAATACTTGATCCAAGAAAAGCCATGAGTGTGGGGAAGAAGTGGTGGAGTGGGAACAATTGGACTACACTTTCAAAGAATCAATGCATATATGATAGTCTGAAAGTCCTCCTCCAGATTGCAATATTCCATATTTCTATGAAATATTACAGCAAATCCAGGAAGAGAGCAAGGGCTCAATTAACCAAAGGTTTCTTTCCATGTCATGTCTCTCCTATGATAAATAGTATCTCCCTGTGTCCCGCATCATTGAGATGCATTGAATCTAGTGATCTCCCTGAAACTGAGTATCAGTTAAAAATCATGTGATATCTGTGAATTAACATCAATATTTTTGGTAATAAACATTAATGTTTAACTGCTTGGAAGATCATTACTTCATATTTTCATTGTTTGTCAGCCTTAAAGTGTCAAATTTGCTATTACAAATTTGTTTACTTTTCCTTTCTGTCTCTTTTTTTACCTCTTTCTCCAAATTTAGTTTATTGTTCCCTCCCTTTATCTCTCTTTATATATCTATATTGACAGTGAATTTCCACATGCTAATTTGAATATCCTCAATTATTGTGCTAGTATTCACTCAATCCTTCTTTCTCATTGATTGAGGGGACCACACAGTTGCTTGTCCTGTTCACGTGGGTCCCAGATGCACTGCGCTACCATCAGCTCACACTTCCTGAACTTTCCTATGTGCAAAAACAAAGCTAAACATCCAAAGACAAGTCTATGGAAGATGCTGTTAGATGCCCTCATACAGCCAATTGGTTCTGAGACAGGACATCCACCTGGTCAGGCAGCTTATGCCTGCAAGGTATCAAGCTTCTTTGAACTTTGCTCTGATTTCAGGCAGGTGGTGAATTTGTATTCCATTCCCAACTTGTGTCAATGATTTGAGTTTGGTTTTATGGCTAAGAAGTGTTGTGTAGTTAGAAATTGAGTCACTTATTTGAAAGTACACACCTGTTCTTGTAGCCAATATATTGATACAACTGATTAAAACTGTGCCTCTGACCAATAGTGAATCAAAAGATATTGGTGGAAGATCTGACGATAATCATTCTTTTGAATATCAGGAAGACGTAGCTGAGTCTTTTCATTTTGGAGAGGATCATTGTCTGGTACTCATGCAATGTGAATGTTACTTGCCACATGTCAAAGTAAAGCTGGATGCTTTCCAGATCCTGCTTTCAAACTGACGTCAATAATTTTAACCATCCACATGTTTTCAGTGAGACTGCAGGTTTATTTTAAACTTCATGCTATAGCCATAAGTCTGATGAGAGCTAGATTAAAGCTACACACAGTAGATCAGATTGATTACAACCATTTATTGAAGGGAGATTTCCTATCCCATCAGTCCAGTTTGGATTCTGTCCAAGGCCTCAGAGACACAGGAACAGTACATAATCTGCTTTGGCTCCCAAAGTCCCACCTCTCAACATTGTAGGTTTTTTTTTTCTAGTTGAAAATGATGTCTGTTTTAAAAGTCAGTCTTCTGAGAAGCCATCGTGATGGATACGACAAGCAAAACGCTATCCTTGTTTTTCAGGAAATGGAGGAAGTTGTTTATGAAAATGTTGGACCATTAATCATATGGAGAGCAGATAATTGTTTTGAGAGGGGTGTGCTGGGAAGCCTACTTATCTCTTTGAAAATAAACTCAACAGTGGTTCACGTAGCTGCATGCCAGCATAGATACGAGTTCCAAATGTTTAACTCTTAGCTTTGATTGACAGTCATGCTGGCTGAGTCAAGGTGCCAATTGGAAACCATAGGAATAAAATTAGGAGCCAAAGTAGGCCACTCAGCCCTCTAGCCTGCTTGCTATTCAATAATCTTATGTCCGCTTTGAATATTCCACGTCCCTGCCTGTTCCCAATAACCTTTCACTCCTACTACTTATCAAGAAACTACATACATCTGCCTGATAAATATTCAAAGACTCTGCTTACACCGTCATTTCAGCAAGAGGATTCAAAATCTCATGATTCTTTCTGGGGAAAAAAAACTCTCTTCATCTCTGTCTCAAAATAATAACCGTTTACTTTTAACTGTGACCTTCCCTAATTGTAGATTCTCCCAAAAAGGGAAATACCTTTTCCACAGGGACTCTGTCAGGACCCCTCTGAATCAAATATGTTTCGATCAAGTCACTTCTAAACTCCAGTATATACAAGCTCAGCTTTTCCTACCTTTCCTCATAAGACAACCTGCCCATTCCAGGTAATAATCTCCTACCTACTAGCCTTATCCCGCCCCCTTGACCTGTCCATCCTCCCTGGACTGACCTATCCCCTCCCTAACTTCCCACCTACACTCACCTTTACTGGCTCCACCCCCACCTCTTTGACCTGTCTGTCTCCTCTCCACCTATCTTCTCCTTTAACCACCTTCCGTCCGCATCCCCCTCTCTCCCTATTTATTTCAGAATCTCCTTCCCTTCCCCCGTGTCTGAAGAAGGGTCTAGGCCCAAAACATCAGCTTTCCTGCCCCTCTGATGCTGCTTGGCCTGCTGTGTTCATCCAGCTCTACACCTTGTTATTCCAGGTAATAATCTAGAACACTTTATCTAAACTGCTTCCAAAGCATTGACATCCTTCCTCAAATAAGGAGAGCAATTCTGTAAAAGTACTGCAGTTGTGGTCTCACCGATGCCTGAAGAATAATTTCCCTACCTTTATCATCAATTCCCCTACAATAAACAATAACATTCCATTAATTTTCCTAATTAGTCGCTGTACCTACATCCAAAGTGTGCAATTCATGCATTAGGATACCCAAATTCCTCTACTTCTCAGAACTCAGGAAGCTATCTATCTCCATTTAGATTATGCTTTTTCTTTATTCTTCCTGCCAAAATGGACAATTTCACATTCCCTCACATATATGCTCCATTTGCTACATCTTTATCCACTCTGTTAGCTCATCTACATCTTTTGTAGCTTCCTTATGTCTTCACAACTTACTTTCTTATCTATCTTAGTAATATCAGTAAATGTGGCAACCATTGCTTGAGTTCCTTCATCCAAGTCTGAGAAACAGCAGAGACTCCACCTCCATTTCCTGAGACATACCACTTGTTACATCATGCTAACCAGAGAATTATTCATTCTCTGTTTCCTGTTAGTGAACCAAACTTCTCTCCATGGCAATATGTTATCCTCGACCACGAGATGTTATTTTCAGCAATATGTGACACAGCACCTTATCAAGTGCATTCTGAAATTTTAAGTACGGTAGTTTCAATAGTTCCCCTTTATCCGCTGCTCGTTACTTCCTCAAAGAACTCCACCAATTTGTTAGGCACAATTTACCCTTCACAAAACCACATTGATTCAACCTGATCAACTAGTCATTAGGCATTTCTTCTAAGATACAAATGAAGTCTTTCTGAACACATGGACTCGTCTTCTGACAGCTGCAATGATTTTTAAATACTATTTCACCAGTGATTGTAATTTTCTTGAGTTGCTCCATCTTTTCGATTTCCAAATATTTCTGAGATGTTGCTCAAATCTTCTACAATGAAAACCTTAGCAAAAAAACTTGTTCATTTAATCTGCCATATCTTTGTTTTCCATTATTATTTCCAGACTCACTTTTGATAGTGCCAATGCTCATTTTATTAATTCTTTTCCTTTTAACATATCTATAGAAACTCTTACGTTTTCCATTTTTTCGACTAACTTTATCTCTTTCTAATTTTTCCCCCCTGATCAACTTTTTAGCCGATCTTTGCTTCGTTATTTAAATATCCTGTTCAATTTCTGGTCTGCCACCCTTTAGCTTCATTAACTTACGATGGTAGTGAGTTCTGTCCTCAGAACTTTTATTTTGTGGTATTTGCCAAAAACAATATATTGTCTATATTATTGTAAAACATATCATGGCACTTCACACATGTGTTACCTGACAAAATTTGACAGCAAGATTTAGTAGGACACATCATCAAAAACTTTGTCAAGCAGATCATTTTAAGTATTGACCTAAAGGAAGATGGAGCAGTGGAATGGTTTAGAGCAGGTTTCCCCACTGCCCGACATACATGGCATGTCCAGCAAAATTTAGCTACTCTTTTTGTGTAATTATGGTCCATAAAAATGTCTTGGTATTTTAGCTTATGTTTTCCTCATAACAAAGTACCTCTGGAATTTCATGAGCCAATTTCTGTTATAATACAGTGGGTCTACACTGCCCAATTGTCATTGGCTGGTACTTGAAGGGGTCTCCATTTATTCACTGGCACTTTGGCTTTTTCTTAAATAATAACATTCGAAGGTTGGTTCTGGTTTAATTCTGAGTAGGCTGTTTTATACAACTATCACAATTCAGGATCCATCTGCACTCCTCTGGTTGTAAATTCTGTTTACTAAGTCACTCTTTAATCCAATTCAATATAATGGAACCGGGTTCTTCCCTCCATTTCCACCACCAATTAATACTTTTTCTTCCATTAACTCCTCAGAAAGCCAAATTGTATCATCAGCCAGCATCAATGACTGATTTGCTCCAGTGTTAATCAATATCAATGGATGGCGTGGTAGCTCAGTGGTTAGCATTGCCGCCTCTCAGTGCCAGGTACCTGGATTCAATTCCAGCCACAGGTGACTGTCTGTGTGGAGTTTGCATGTTTTCTCTGTGTCTGCATGGGTTTCCTCCCATAATCCAAAGACATGCAGGTTTGGTGGATTGGCCATGCTGAATTGGCCATAATATCCAGGGAAGTGTGAGTTAACCATGGAAAATGCAGGGTCATGGGGATGGGGTCCGGGTGGGATGCTCTTTGGAGGGGCAGCGTAGAGTCAATGAACCAAATGGCCTACTTGCACAGTGTAGAGATTCTATTATCTTTGTTGGATTACCTCTTTGATTAGAAATACCCCACCTTTTGAAATAATATATTCAGAACCTATAGTTATATGATTCTCTTCATCAATAATTGAAAAGGTTTCTTGACTAGCCTGAGTTATCTTTCCCTTTTCAGCAGTTTCCGAGTGAACATGCTCCACTTGCATGATTGTGACAGTTTTACTACTCTTCTGAGTAGTTTTAGTTATTCCCACCAATGCAATCAGTCTCCCATTTCAGTTCCAGCAATTGGTTTTAGTATATCCAGTCTAATTACAGTAGAGGCATATTATTTTCTTTAGTTCACTTTTCGGTTCTTGCCTTTCTACTTTATTATTTTGATGTCCTTCTGTTTATTCCCTAAAACTAAAACCTTACCATCCACAGAATTTCTATTTCTCCAATTTCAATTGTTCATTCTAATGCAATAATTTACCCACGCATAACTGCTCATTGAGTCTATACAAACCCTCCAAAGAGCATAGTACCCAGACCCATTCTCCCACTATATACTCTTAACCCAGCATTTACCATGGCTAACCCATCTAGACTGCACATCCTGGACACTACAGGGCAATTTAGCATTATTATGGACCAGACAAAACCCTCTTCAAATATATTAAGGAGATAGCCTAGAACCTAAATTTATCTTATTTAAAGGTTAATTAAAGTGTAATGTGCTGGTTCTAGGTGTAATTTGATTGGTTACACTACTCAGCTTTAAGCAAAACACACTTTAGTTTTACTCCATGTTAAAAGACAAACACAACAAAGAAGAATTGGTCTCACTTTAACTGTATTGGAAAACTTAATGGAATAATAAATTATTTAACTACTAAACAGCAACAGTTCCAAGATAGTAACATCCCATAAACACACCCTTGGCAAAGGTAAACTCAGTAAAATAGATTGTCTCATATGCAATGTTTCTCTGGTCCAGGAGGAAAGAACATCAAGTGAAAATCCTTGCAGAGAGAGAGAGCGAACAGTGGTAGTTTCAAAACCCCTACTACTACTGAAAGCTAAACTAAAACCTTGGTTCTGTGGGAGCCGAACTCCACTCATTCATGCTGATTTTATTGTTCCACCTTTTTGTTTTAAAATCACAAGGCCTCATAAGCAGTTTACTTTATTGGCTTGGAACAGACAGCCTGGCATCTCTGTCTCAACTTCTCTTCATTTAAAAAAAAGGACAAAATATACCTCAAAGCCATAGTGTCATCACACCATCTAACCTGTACGTCTTTGGACTGTGGGATGAAATTGGAGAACCTGGATGAAACCCACACAGACACACAAGGGAGATTGTGCAAACGCCTTTCTCCTGGATTTCAGAATTAGCTGAAGACTTCCTTTTAGCTCTGATGGTATAGATACCTCTTTTTAATTTTGACAGTCTGGAGATTTCTACTAACTTTTCAAGCCTGGAGATTTCCGTATTTTTTTGAAAAAGCCCTTCTGCAGGGCTGGATCCTCTTCTACTGAACTCAACCTACCAGTGCCTCTCACCATCTGCTTTTGTACCACAAAAACTAAGCCTTATAAATATTCAGTAATTAGCCCCCCGGTAGCTGATCAAACCATTTAACTTAAGTCACATGCTTAAGTTTATGCTTCAAAATGACTTTGTGAGTTTATTTTCATACAAAAAACTTCACAGAAAATTAAAAACAATTTTCCTTTGCTTTGGAATCGGTGTTCCCAAGTATTAACAATGTAGCACAAATTTACATTACAACATGAAGGCATGGTTGAAAGGCAATGGATGGGATGAAAGGCAATGGCCAAAACACCACTGGTTGTGGTATTGAAGATGTGCACAGTAGAAGGAGTAGCACAACAATGACACTGACATCTATCTAGCAATGCCCAACAACATTCTTTCACTAAAAGCAATAAGGTGCTGTAAGGAATCATTGATAGTGCCAAACTCCGCCAATGCAGTAATAGCCTGCATTGCTGAGACTATATCAGAACCATTTGACTTCAGATCTCATTGCCACCTTATGTGGACTTGTACTAAAATCAAAAAGAGAGGCTAGAGTAGCTGGATCAAGGAAGATTAACAGATTGAAATCAGTGTGTTTAAGGGGAAAAGTGCCTAGCGACTGGAGTCTCATCACAGCTGGAGTTGCTCAAGGCAGTATTCTCAGCCAAATCATATTCAGCTGCTCACCAATATTTTTCCATCTGTCATAAGGTCAGGAATGGCTTATCAGAAAGCTGGCTTTTAAAACAATCAACACATTCTTTGACATGCAATTAAACAATGTGGAGAGTGGGACTTTTGAGAAGCACGTAAGTAAAAGATGTTGTTCTTGTACCTCTGAAATTTAGAATACAATTTCAGTCCAGATGAAACATTCCAAATGGAAATGACCTTAAGCAACTTTAATCCTCAGCCATCATTGGATTTATATCCAACGCACACAGCTTCCCATTAATAAAAACAATAATAAACTCACAGTCTCTCTTAAAGAAACCACAAGGATTGCAGGCTGCATTGAAAGCTTCAGATGACACAGTTGTGTGCAAGCAGTTGGCCTTGAGTGGTAGTTCCAAATGGGCAATGCCAAATTGGCAATCCATGCTATAATCCAGCGACCCCATACAAATCTTTAGTGGAAACAGCGAGTGGACTGTTGATTCTGTATTTCCCATCCTGTCCTACTACCCAAGAACAGCTTTGCCCTATTTATTAGAGCAGTGTGGGATGTTATAATCTGCACATGACCTAGAATTATTATTGGTTACTGACAACAGACATAAAAAATGGACTTAAATTCCAAAACCCCATTTTTAGCATTGCTTAACATTATGAGGAGTAAAATTCAGAAAACTTAATTTGTAAAGGAGAAAACAAAAATCCACAGACCCACCAGAGAGTTGGCACTTCATGTGAATCACACATTGCTTTTTTTTATGACTGACCATATATGCTGAATAGTTCTGCTTTTTATAAACACGTTTGACAATTTAGTGTGCTCTAATTCATTAGAAACAAATGTTTTGTTTCTCTCATCTCATGAAAATAACGGTTTTCCATTTAGTCAGAAGAAAGCAATGTGTTTGATCCTGCTCCCTTTAAGTCTTGCCGTTGAATTCTATGCCAGCATACTTTACATCGAATTGATGAGCACTGCATATCTTGTGGTGGGACAGTCAGGAAGTCAATGGTCCTGTTATTATTTTATAGGGTCAAATGGCCTCCTGTCCAGTTACAGGGGTTCTGCTATAACGCGATAATTGTGCTCCTGCGCAACATCGCATATAGAAAATTGTGCTGCAGAAATAACGGGGCCTATGTGAAAAGTGAGGTTAGGGGCAGACCACCAAAAAATATCGCTCAAAAGCCTAACACAAAGGATAGCACAGTTTGAATAAAATGTTTTGTTTCCACTATCGGATATGAATTAAAGTAAATTTAACACCTTATCTTGAAAAAATGTCAAGGTGACTTTATTGGGGAGGAGGTTTTGAGGCTGCTCTGTTGTTGGAGTTGAGGGTCATCATCATTGTCCCACCTTCAGGTGCAGTTGTGGTTGCAGGGTTAGGGTGAAAAATAATTAATCCAGCAGTGGATTTTTCTGACTGTTTCTTGGGGGTTGGCTGAAAAAAGGCTTTTAGTTTTTGCTGCTTGGCCCTTTTTCTTCTTTAATGAAGAAATTGTTCATAGGGTGCCAAATAAGATCTTATTCCATGAACTGCCAGCCTGCTGCAAGCTGCATTGTAATCATTATCCTCTCAGAGCTGCAACTGCTTCTCAATTTCCCTCAGGTTAGAAGGCAAAACAGAAGTGGAGATCTCTCGTGATGCTTCATCCCAGACTTCATCTTTATCTCCGGCTTCCATTTGCCCCCTCAGCGACAAGTTGTTGTAGATCAGCTGTAGAGAGGTCTTCACACTGGGACTCAAGCAGCTCTTCAACATCCTCACTCTCCACTTCTTCAAATCCAAATTGCTTTGCAAGATCAACACAATGTTGTTTGATTCTTTGGAGCTCCTCTGGCAAAGTCTTGAAAAAGAATCTGGGAGAAGTTTCCACCAAACTGCATGCAAGCAGTCCTTACTGACATCACCCCAGGACTCCACGATAATGGGCGATTGCATGCTTGATGTTAAAGCTCTTCCAAAATTGAAGAAACTGTCCTTGTTCCCCTCAGTGGCTGCAATCAGCCTGTTAAATAAGCACCTTAAATAATAAGCTTTAAAAGCTGCATATTCTCCCCGGGTCCATGGGCGGAAGGAGAGGGGTTGTGTTTGGGGGTAGAAATAGCACTTTGATGTTTTCAGAAAGCTCACCAATGGTGGGGGGATGGATTGGCCCATTATCCAGGTTGAGAAGACTTTCTTGAGAATACTTCCTAAAAACATCTTCCAAAACATTAACAATAAGGTCACCAATGGAATCGTATTATGGAATTGTTTTAGAATTGCGTTCCCCTATTCGTCAGTCATGTTAGCGCCAATTCACACTGCGGAAACATGCGTTGTAGCAGAACCGTCTGTAATCATTCCCTGCAGTCAGGAGCATTACCTGAGTTCTCAAAGTTGATTAGGTTTTTGACAGGTTTTGAGAGTTGGTCATCCTCCTTGGCCTTACACTCAGCCTCTCTCCTTTCTTTGGTCATTCTCTGTTCCTGCTTGAACATTAGACTATTGGCAACCAATGTAAATTATGACATGGTAAGACTGAACACTGCCAAAGAGGACAAAGCCAATGGTTACTTACTCCAAAGATCACCAAATACAGTACCTCCCTACTGCATATGTGTTAATATGCAGTCAGGAATCAGAAAGCCCAAATTGCTCACTGAAAGAGATCGTAATTGGCAAGGGGAACTTAATTCTTGTGAGCTGGTCTTGTAATGATCATGCATGACAGGCAAATAAATCCACAGGGGCTTCCTCATACTTGCAATTGGAAAGGTCAATTCACCTTTAATGTTTAGAGGGCTTCATTGTAAACTTACATCCTGCTTTCAGAAACCTGAATTTTTGGACTTTCACTGAATTATGTCTCAGTCTCAATTATGTCTCACCCACCTTGCGTCACACTCCTGGGTGCATATAAAGATTCCAGCCTTCATATTGTGTGGTCATGTCAGCTCACTATGCTGTATGAGCTACTGATCCTGATGGAGGTTGCTGCTGTCGTCCCCATTTAAGCACTGGAAACTATGATACCCATTTGGTTTTTATTGGTGAAGGAAAACCACTTCCTGGTCTAACCAGAAGAGTCTTTTGTAGTTGAGAAGATATACTTGCTTGTATATTAGGTGGTAGTAGGAACTGCAGATGCTGGAGAATCTGAGAAAACAAGGCGTAGAGCTGAATGAAAACAGCAGGCCAAGCAGCATCAGAGGAGCAGGAAATGCAAGGGTCTGAGGAAGGGTCAATGTCCGAAATGTCAGCTTTCCTGCTCCTCTGATGCTGCTTGGCCTGCTGCGTTCATCCAGCTCTACACCTTGTTATCTCTTGTATGTTAGGTATTCATTACCGGTTACATTATTCGGAAAGATACTGTTATGGTGATTCTGAGGAGAATTTAGATGTTAGGTCTCACTCTTTTGAGATCCTAACTATTCTGCTCACAAGTCCATACGAGATCATCATTTGGGTGCACTCTATGTGCTCCTCAGTATTAACGTTTTCAGAGTCATATAGAATAGTTATGTCAGGATTAGGAACATCATGGTTTCCAGCTTCAGCAACATTTTAAATAGATTTAAAAAGTAAGTTATTGGAATATACCTCTGAATCATCCAATCTGGGTTGGTATCACTATTTCAAACCCATATTGAACAAAATGTTTCCTACCTTCCTTTCCAGGGGTCAGAAAGCTCAACGTCTGATAAAGATTCATCACAATAGAAACAGCCCAGCAAACTCCCCGGGTAATTGCAGGGCGGATTGTCTTTGGTCTCTGATACCATCTCTGTTCCCTAAGCACTGACTTTATTCATCCTCCTTCACTGATAAAGGTGGCAGAGGCGTTGGGAAAGCTTGTGATGTGTGGCATGTAAAATGTGGGAGGTTTTGGATCCACAAGGGCAGCACGGTGGCTCAGTGGTTAGCACTGCTGCCTGACAGCACCAGGGACCCGGGTTCAATCCCAGGCTTGGGCGACTGTCTGTGTGGAGTTTGCACATTCTCCCCGTGCCTGCATGGGTCCCCTTTGGGTGCTCCGGTTTCCTCCCACAACCAAAGATGTGCAGGTTAGGTGAATTGGCTATGCTAAAATTGCCCATAGTATTCAGGGATGTGTAGATTAGGTGGATTATGTGGGATGTGTCTGGGTGGGATGCTCTGACATTCAGTGTGGATTTGTTGGGCCGAAGGGCCTGTTTCTACACAGTAGGAGTTCTGTGGTTCTGTGGATAAGACATTCAGGGCAGTCACATCTGCAGGAAGTGCCAGAGGGTAGCAATCTTTGAACAGCAAGTGGTAATTTGGAGCAGTGATTATCCTCACTGCACACCATACAAGGAGAGAGGTTTCTGGAACAGTTGTACCAGAGAGTGGTACCTCAAATCATGATAGGCAAGCGCAGAGATGGCGGGTGAGTGGGTGACCATTTACCAAAAGGGAAAGCGATATCAGGTTCACAAAACCCAGGATTCCTTGGAGGTGTCTAACAGGTGTGAAATTTTAGATGCCTATGTAATAAGTAACACAACTGAGTTTGGGTTGGTGACTTGAGGAAAACCATAGTGCCAAAGTGCCTGTGGCTACTTTGGGTAAAGAGAGAGAAGCTGGTGGGCAGATTAGTGAGGAAAAACAGTCTAGTTTGCAGCTGAGATTGAGAGTCCCATATGGTCTGTGCCTCCTGGGTGCAAAGGTTCGAGGTATTACAGAAAGGCTGGATAAACTTCTAGAATGGGAGGGTGAACAACCAATGGTCATCCTTCATGAGGGAACCAACAACATAAGAAGGGACAGCTTTGAGGTCTTACAGGATCAGTTTCAGGAGTTAGGGAGCAGGTTGAAATGTGAAACCAGGGTAGTAATCTTAGAAATAGTACCTGTGCAATGAGCTTTATTATTTAAACAAAGGCAGATGAGGAAGGTAAATGCATGGCTTGAGGGATGCTGTGGAAGGGAGGTATTCAGATTTTGGGATGTTGATATTTCCAAAGCTACGCCCAATGAGAGCAAAAAAGAGAAGATGGGGAACAGAGAAAAAGGAAGTAAAGGAAGGTTTGAGTGTTGACAGTGAACAAAGAAATGTCACCTTCCATTGGGCAAGAAAGAGATCAGGACACGGTTAAGTTGTGTGTTTGTAAATGCATGGAGTATAGTGAACAAATTGGGGAACTCAAAGCAGAAATTGCTCCAGAGGGATATAATGTTGTAGTATTGCCAGAAATATTGCTGAAGCCAGAACAGGACTGATATTTAACATGGAACAAAAACAAAGTTGCTGGAAAAGCTCAGCAGGTCTGGCAGCATCTGTGGAGGAGAAAACAGAGAAAACAGTTCTGAGGAAGGGTCACCAGACCCGAAACATGTACTCTGTTTTCTCCTCAACAGATGCTGCCAGACCTGCTAAGCTTTTCCAGCAACTTTGTTTTTGTTCCACGTTAAATATCTGAAATTTAATATCTAAATATCTGTTAAATGTCTGAAATTTTCTGAGGAAGGGTATCGACCTGAAACGTCAGCTTTCCGGCTCCTCTGATGTTGCTTGGCCTAATGTGTTCATCCAGCCCTACGTGTTGTTATCTCAGGAAGTGTTATAGTCTTGGCCAAAGATAGTATTATAGCCCATGAATGAGATGCAGCTCCTGAATTACAATTCATATGATTGGAGGTGAGAAACAGGAGTGGAGCAGTGATCTTTGGTATTTATTATAGACTCCCAGACAGTGGGGAGGAAGTAGAAGAGATCATTTGTTGGCAAATTATGGAAATCTGCTGGACAAGTTGAATTGTGATGGTTGGTGATTTCAAATACCTTAGGGTGGACAAGGAAAATGGTAGAGTGTGGGGCATGGAAGGGGAGATTTTCCTACAATGTATGCAGGAATACTATCTGGAACAGTACATTTCCTGTCCTACCAGTAAAAAAGCTATGCTGGATCTGCTCGAGGAATGAAGCAGGCCAAGTGGAGAATGTCAGATGAGGAAGTTAGTTGGGAAACTGCAATCATAATGTAATAAGGTTCAATATTGAGTTGGAAAAGAATTAAAAAATCAGTCAACGATTTAGTTCCAGAATAGAAAAGGGCAACTTTTAGGGATCTAAAGTTCACTGGAGCAGGTTGACTGGAAATGCATTTTGGTGGATAAAACACAGTAGATGAAAAATGGGAGATTTTCAAAAGAGAAATAAATAGGGTGCAAGCTACGTACATACCCATGAGAAATAAATACAGGGCATCCAAAGCTAGAGTAACCTGGATAACTAAGATATTGATGAGTAAATAAGGAAGAAATGGGTGGCATATGGTGCATATTGGAATAATAATAGCAACAGAAATCTTGAAATGTATCTCAAATGTAGGAGCAATGCAAAGGTTAGAATAAGGAAGGCTATGAGGAAGCATGTGGAAAGAATGGCAGGCTGCGCTTAAGCAAATAGTAAATTTTGTTCAAACATATTAATAGTAAAATATTCATGAGGGATAGAGTTGGCTCCATTAGAAACATTTAGGGGGAGCTGCTCATTGAAGAAAAGGGAATGACAGAGGTACTAAATGAATATATTGCTTCTGTTTTTACCAAATTAGAAAATGGTGACAATGGCCCAGTTGAAAACTTGGGTGTTGAGCAACTAAGCAGCATTGTGACGAATAGAGAAGAGGTGCTAAAAAGGGCTGGCATCACTCCAGGCAGAGAAGTCACCAGGCCAAGACAGGGTGCATCCTAGATTGATGAGAGGGGTAAAGGAGCAAATTGCAGAGCCATTGACAGAAATTTTCCGGGCCTCTGTAAACACAGGATTAGTCTCAGGGGGCTAGAAGATTGCAAATGTTACATGTTGTTTAAGAAAGGGGTAAAGGATAACCCAGGAAACTACGGATCTGTCAGATTGGCATCAGTAGTGGAAAAACTGATGGAGGCCATAATACAGGATAAGATAAATAGAACTTCAAGGAAAGAAAAACATTAATACTAGACAGGCAACATGGCTTTGTTAAGGAGTGGTCATGTCTGACAAACTTAATTGAGTTCTTTGATAAGTTGACATAGCAGTAGCCGAGGGTAATGCTGTGGATGCTGTACACTTGGAGTTTGAGAAAATACTTGATTTAATATCACATAGCAGGTTGGTTAGCAAATTAGAAATGTTTTTGGTTGATGGGTACTTGACAGTGTGAGAAACTGTGTGTGATTCTCTTTACTAACTCACTCACTTATTCAGGACTACCATCTTGTACTAACATACGGACTTATACTTTTTAAAATACACATTCTATAGGGTTGCTACTCACTTTAAGAAACTTAGTATCAAAATAGAGCTTTTGTAAAACTGCATGAATGACTGTGCAGGAGCTGTCAAAAACCAGCAGTAGTAATTGAAATCTCATGACCCAGCTGCGGCAGATCAGTTTAATACCCTCTATACTTTTATTTAATGCATGCATAATTTCTCACTTATTTAGATCATATAGGTCTAGTACTTCTACTAACAGTACTGACTTTAAAGGCAAAAGGACTAACACCTTTTTATTATGCAAGCTCAGACCGGACAGACATTCTAATCCCATCAGGAATAACAGCCAGCATTGAGCAAGTTCCTAAACTGTCGACTGCATCCCCAGGACAGATGTCACACAAAATTGTGTACAATAGAGACAACTACGTGAGACCATAGTGCTAAAATTTTACTGTAAGAGGCTGCTGTAAAACTCTGGATTCCATCACCACATCGAACTATACCACTGCAGATGCTAAATAAAGAGGCTATTTTCACCACTCACCGATCTCAGTCGCTGTTGAACATGATCCCACAACAGTACGGATTAGAAATTGTCTAAAAGATACGAAACAGAGGCTGGTATAACTGGGTATTTCTCAGACTGGAGACAAGTTGAAAGTGGTGTTCCCCAGGGACCTTTATAGGGACTCTTGTTTTTTCTGATTTATACAAACAATTTGAGTGTGTTGAGGGTAAAATTTCTAAATTGGATGATACTAAACTGGGGAGGATAGTGAATTGTGAGGCTGACGCTGAGAGACTTTGAAGGGATATTGACAAGTTGGCCAAATGTGTAGATAGCTGGCAAATGAATTGCAAAGCAGAGAAATGTGAGGTAATGCATTGTGGTAGGAGAAACATGGAGAGACAATACAGGCTCAAAAACAGAAGCTGCTGGAAAAGCTCTGCAGGTCTGGCAGCATCTGTGAAGAAAAAAATCAGAGTTAATGTTTCGGGTCTGATGACCCTTCCTCAGAACTGATTTACAGAACTGATTGTTCCTGATTTACAGCATCCATAGTTCTTTCAGTTTTTTTTTAAAGACAATACAGACTCAATGGTAAAACTTTGAGGGGAGTACAGGAGCAGAGGGACCTCTGGGTTTAAGTGCTTAATTCTCTGAAGGTGGTCCGGCAATTTGAAACAATTATTATTCAGAAGGCTTATAGGATCGTTGGGTTGATAAACAGAGACATGGAGTATAAAAACAAGGAAGTGACGCTACACCTTTTCAAATCATTGGTCAGACCATATTTGAAGTATTATGTTCAGTTCTGGGCACCATATTTAAGGAAGGATGTTAGAGCCTGAAGAGAGTGCAAAGGAGGTTTTCTAGAATGATACCAGGAATGACGGATTTTAGATACAAGAAAAGATTAGAGAAATTGGGCTTATTCTCCTTAGAGCATAGAAAATTAAGAGGTGATCTCATTGAGATGTTCACAATTGTGAACAATTTTGACAGACTAAAGAAGGATATTCTGTTTGCACTAGTTAGTATATCAGTATCTAGGGTTCACAATTTCAAGATTGTCAGCAAGAGTGCTAGGAGCGAGATGGGGAGAAACTTCTTGACTCAGAGTTGTTAGGGTTTGGAATGCGCTGCCTGGGAGGATGGTGAAGGCAGATTCCATAGGAGGTTTCAAAAGAGCTGGATGTATATTTGAAAAAGATGGATGTGGAGGGCTCCAGGGATAGGGCTGGAGAGTGGGACTGGCCAGGTAGCACGTTTGGGGGCCAGTATAAACACAGTGGGTTGAATGGCCTCCTGTACTGTAAAATTCTATTCTGTATTCTATTCTGTAACTGTCTGATGTTTAACGAGTTTGTCTGCAACTTTACTGCTGCATTTGATCCTGAAATGAACTTGTAACTACATTTACATTTCTGAAGAAGGGTCCAGACCCGAAACGTCAGCTTTCCTGCTCCTCTGATGCTGCCTGGCCAGCTGTGTTCATCCAGCTCTACACCTTGTTATCTCAGACTCCAGCATCGGCAGTTCTTACTATCTCTTGTAACTACATATGATGTCCGTCGTCACTAAGAACACCTAGCTCTACCCCACCTTAGCTCATCTGATCTGAAAGCTTTTGCTTCTGGACTTGTCTATTCCAATGCATTCTGGGCCAACCTTCCACATTTGACCCTCTGTAAGCTTGACATCTGAATTATTGGCACCCCTGTCCTAGTCTGAACCAAGTTCCTTTCAAACATCATCCTTGTACTCCCTGGCTAATGTTGACTCTCAATTTTGCCTCAGTTTTAAAATTCTCATCCTTATTTGCAAATTCCTCCAATGCCTCGCTGCTCCCCTTCCTTGTAATTTTCTCTGGCCCCACAGCCCTCTCAACCATCTGTTCTCTTTTAATTCTTGCCTTGTGGGCATCCCAGATTCTAAACATTCAATCCCATTGGTCAAGATCCTAAGTTCTGTAATTTCCTCTGTGCACCTCTCCACCTTCTTCTCCTCCTTTAAGAAGTTCCTTAAACCTATTTCTTTGAACACTCTTTTAGTGGATCATGTTCAGGACCTGTTGCACTCTTTGTGGTGATATACACACATTGTTAATGTGTGGGTTGGCGGTGATGACCTGCCCATATATTCAGTGTCCTGACCTTCTTGGTTGAAGGTTGTGGGTTTGGGAGGAGCTGTCTAAGGAGTTGCTGTAGAGCATCCTGTTGATAGTACAACCTGTATCTATGGTACATTGATAGCTGAGAGGAAGGATGTTTAAGATGATGGGTGGAAAGATAATGAGATAGGCTGCTTAGCCTTTGGATGGTGCTGCAATTCTCAAGTATCACTGGTGCTGCATACATCTGGATAAGTGTAGTGCATTCTAGTATGCCTTTTAGGTGATACAGATACTTTGGGAAATTCAGAAGTGAGCCACTTTCCATGTAATACCTTGCTGTGGAACTTCTCAAGCAGCCACAGCATTTAGGTAGCTGGTTCACTTGCCAAATACAGGGTCCAGATCCGAAACACTTTCCTGCTCCTCTGATGCTGCCTGGCCTGCTGTGTTCCTCCAGATCTACACCTTGCTGTCTCAGACTCCAGCATCGGCAGTTCCTACTATCTCTGACAGAGTAAAATGCGCGCTCATTATTTTGACCCCTGTCAGTACAAGTACAGTATAGTACCTTCCAAATTTGTGAACTATATTTGTGGACAAATACCAATGGGATGACTAATACTTTTTAATTGAAACACAAATAAAAAATGCAGAGCAAATGTACAGGGCAACACACTAAAAGGAAAGAGAAGCACATGGGGAGACAGGAACAAAAGGGTATGCTGATGGCACTAAGTGAAAAAGAGTAGGAGGAGGTTTCTTGAAGCAAAACGCCAGCATGGACCTATTAAGCCAAATTTCTGTTTGTGTTGTATACACATTGCAATACTTGGTAAATCTATAATTAGCTCTGAGAATAATTCCATTTTAGTTTTTAGACACAACAGAGGAGGAAGCAAAAGAGGTGTTGATGTTCCATAACTGGTTAGGCAACATATCATTGCTGTGTTGAGGGAGGATACCCTGGAGGAATTTTGCAGCAAGACCCTTATGAGTAGAGCTCAGGAACAGGAAAGGTGCAATCACAATGCTGGGATTACACTGCAGACCTCCCAGCTACCAGGGGGAGATAGAGGAAGAGATATGTAGTCAGATTCTGGAAAGATGTGAAAATAACAAAGTTGTTGTGGTGGGTGATTTTAACTTGCCCCATATTGACTGGGTTTCCCTTAGTGCCAGGGGTTTGGATGGGAGTAATTTGTTAGTGTGTCCAGGAGAGCTTTTTGAAACAGTATATGGATACTTCAACGGGGGAGGAGGCTATGCTGGACCTGGTATTGGGAAATGAGCACTGCTGGCGGGTTTAATTTTCAATGAGAGAACATTTTGGGAATAGTGACCATAATTCCATAAGTTATTGATACTTCCGGATAAAGACAAGAGTGGATCTCTGATAAAGTTATTAAATTGGGGGAAGGACAATTAAAACCGAATTCGCGAAGAAGAATTGGAGAATGTGGATTGGGAATGACAGTTTGAGGGTAAATCCATATCTGACATGTGGGAATCTTCTAAGAACCAATTGATTAGAGTGCAGGACAGGCATGTTCCTATGAAACTGAAGGACTGGAATGGCAGAATTCAGGAACCATGGATTACAGGGGAAATTACCAGCTTAGTCAAAATAAAAGGAAGCATACCTAAGATCTAGGCAACTAAAAACAGACAGTCCTGGAAGAATATTGAGCAAATAGAAAGGAGCTCAAACAGGAAGTTAGAAGGGCTAAAAGGGGCGACAACATTTCCCTAGTCAGCAGTGTTAGGGAGAAAGCCAAAGCATTTTGTACATATGTTAGGTGCAAGCGGGTAACCGGGGAAAGAGTAGGCCCACTGAAGTTAATGCTACACTTGGTCTGAGCCAGAAAGGCCGAGAAAGGGTTTAGGCCCGAAACGTCAAGTTTTCCTGCTCCTATGATGCTGCTTGACCTGCTGTGTTCATCCAGCCCCATGCTTGTTACCACTGAAGTTAAAGCAGGAAGGCTGTGTGTGGAGCCAGAGGAAATAGATGAGATCCTTGATGAATATTTTACAATGGTATTCACTAACGTGAAGTATGTTGAGGTTGGGGAAAGGTGTGTGAATACTCTCAGGCAAGTTACTATAATGAAGGAGGACGTGTTGGGTGTATTGAAATACATTAAGGTAAACAAGCACGCAGAGCTAGACAGGATGTATCCCAGGATACTGTGGGAGACAAGGGAGGAAATAGCTGGTGCCTTAACAGATATCTTTGCATCCTCTTTGGCCTCAGGCAAGGTTCCAGAGGATTGGAGAATGACCAATGCTATTTTTTGTTAAAGAAAGGAAACAGAGATAATCCAGGTAATTACAGGCCAGTGAGCCTGACGTCAGTGGTGGGGAAGCTGTTGGAAAAAGTACTGAGAAACAGGATTTATTCGCATTTGGAAGTAAACACACTCGTTAGTGATAGGCAGCATGGGTTCGTGTGAGGAAGGTCATGTCTCACCAACTTGGTTGAGTTTTTGAGGAGGTTGATTGGCGATGGAAGGGCAGTGGATGTTGTCTGCATGGACTTTTGTGAGGCATTTGATAAGGTACCTCATGGCAGCCTGATACAGAAGGTAGAGTCTCATGTCGTCGGAGTGAGCTGGCTAGATGGATACAGAACTGGCTTGGTCATAGAAGACAGAGGAGAGTAGCAGTGGAAGACTGCTTTTTGGAATGAAAATCAGTAACTAGTGGCGTTCCACTGGTATCAGAGCTAGGGCCTTTGATGTTTGTAATATGTATATAAATGATCTGGAGGAAAATGTAGGTGGTCTGATTAGTAAGTTTGCAGATGACACCAAAATTGGCGGAGTTGCCGATAGTGAGGAGGATTGTCAAAGAATACAGCAGGATGTGGATAGAATGCAGATTTGGCCATAGAAATGGCCAATGGAGTTTAATCCAGACAAATGCAAGGTGATGCACTTTGGATGAACAAATTCAGGTAGGAATTATACAATAAATGGAAGAACCCTTAGGAACATTGACATAGAGAGTGATCTGGGCATACAGGTCCACACATCCCTGAAAGTGGCAACACAGGTAGATAAGGTGGTGAAGAAGGCATACCACATGCTTGCCTTCATCGGCCGGGGCATCGAATATAAAAGTTGGCAAGTTATGTTACAGCTGTATAAAACTTTAGTTAAGCCTCATTTGGAACATTGCATGCAGTTCTGGTTGCCGTACTACCAGAAGGGTGTGGATGCTTTGGAGAGAGTGCAGAGAAGGTTTACTGGAACGTCGCCTGGTCTGGAGTTATGAGGAGAGGTTGGATGAATACAAATTGTTTTCACTGGAAGGACAGAGACTGAAGGGCAACCGGATACAAAATTCTGAGAGGTATAGATAGAGTGGATAGTCAAAAGCTTTTTCCCAGCTTGGGAAGGTCAACTACAAAAAAGCGCAAGATGAGATGGGGAAAGTTTAAGGAGAATTGCAGGGAAAGTTTTTCACACAGACGGTGGTGGGTGCCTGGAACACACTGCCAGTGGAGGTGGTGGAAGCAGGCACATTAGCAACATTTAAGGCATATCTTGATAGATACATGAATGTGAGGCAAACAGACGGATAGATACCATGCATCAGAAACGTGAAGCTTGTGTCAGTACTGATGACCATGACAGCTATCATCAATTATTTCAAAAACCTATCTCTTTAACAAGTGTAATTTCATGAATGTTAGCTGCCATCATTAACTTGGTCCAGATTGCATATTAAATGCCCTCTGAAATGGCTCAGCTAACTACCAAGTTCAAGGGCAATTAGAGATGGGTGACATATGCTAACATAACCAGTGAAGCCCACATCCCATAAAAAATGTTTCAAAAAATCAGAAAAAACCCCAATACAGCCAATAATGCTATTTCTTTTCCATGCATCAACTTCTCCTACTCGCCTTACAGTAAAAGATTTTCATACTCCAGAAATACTCATACAAACCACCTCGCAAAATGCAAGTTAGCAGTGTGATGGAATACTACCTTCTTGCCTGGATGAGTGCAGCTCCCAAACTCAAGAAACTTGACATCAGCTACTTGATTGGCACAACATTCAAAAACATTCACTCTCTCTGACGCAGATGCTTAGTACCAACAGTGTGTACCATCTACAAGATGCGTTGCAGAAATTCACCAAAGTTCACCTTAAACAGCAGCTTGCAAACTCATGACCACTTCCATCTCAAATAGCAAGGATTGCAGACACATGGGAATGCCATTATCTGCAAGTTCTCATCCAAACGACTCACCATGCTGACATGGAAATATATTGCCATTCCTTCAGAGTCACTGTGTCAAAATTCAATATTGCCGGTCTAGCTACACCACCTGGAATGCTGTGGTTCAAAAAGACAGTTCACCACCACCTTCTCAAGGGCAAGTAAGGATGGGCAATAAATGCTGGCGCAGTCAGCGATATCCATGTCCCATGAGTGAATAAAAAACATAATTTGTTTTCTTTTATTGATGCACGATAACGAACCATACCAAATCCTGTTCAACTTCACACCCTGAATATAAGCCCAGAGGTGTCAAGAGACATGGATAAAAGGGAGATGGTTGCAAATGACCTTTGTGAAATCTTTTTCTTGTGATACATCACTTGTTATAACTCATTGCATACCATGCCAGTTAACATGAACAGAATGTAAATTTTTCTCCCCTTTATAAATAAATGAAACAATTTTGCATTCATATTAATGCGTTTACAGTTCTTTCTGCATATTCGCAAACATGTGGAATGTCCAACTGAGCATTCAACTGAAGATTTCCATAATCAATCAACTGCTTAATATTCTGTGCCAGAATATTAGTGCATACATCAACATTTTAAATCCGTGAGAAATACTCCAAAAACAGGAGTCAACCTATATGCCAAGTATAACAGTCAACTGCCAATGTAGTGGTAGTGGTTGCAATTTTGAAAGGTCATCCAAGATGATAATTGAGTATGTTTTAAACACTTCCACATCTTCACAATACAATCCATATCACTGGCTTGATCCCTTGTGACTATTTACGAGGTACTGGTTAATAAAACATGCATTTGTTGGGTGAAAAATGGAGTCTGACTGTCATGAACACGAGTAGGACACAGCCAAAATGGGGGATTGACTTATATGCCAAGTAAATGCAAAAAACATGATTTTTGAGGAAGGAAAAATGGATTGTCAATGCCAGGTTGACCAAGATGGCAGGATAGGAACAGTATCAACAATGTGACAGAAACAAGTGAATCCCATGTTGTTGCTCTGATTAATCAATGGGCAAAGGCAAAGGGTAATGAGGAATGAATAAATTTGCCATTGGATGGAATTTAATTCCCATCAGCTATATATCTGAAAACCAATGGTTTGGACTTGTGATTTATTGTTTGATATTATGTAGGTGGAATGCACATACAGCACTGAAATAAGTGATGTTAAGCAATCCAATGACTGGTTTCTTGTGGAAGAAGTAGATAACAAAATGCTATTATAGGAAATATGTTGAGAATCTCTGGCAAATCATTACCCAAGGACAGTGGAAAAATTAAGTGCAGACTTTGGTTGTGTTTAAGCAATAAACATTTTTCAAGGCAAAATGGATTGTTAAAATTTTTAATATTTCAAGTTAAGATATACCAGATTGCGTTTATTATTTGAATATTATTACTGTGTCAACAATTTATTGACACAAGCCAACTTTTTGACTATATATTACAAAAGTCCATTAAAAACTGACATTGGCTAATCTAGAAACTTTTTGGATTGTTTTTGCATTATATAGATTCAAATATCATTTCAAAGTATTAGTGATTGATTTAACTCCCTGTTAACCCATATTGTGCATTGACATCCTTGCTTAACTCAAAATAGTCTAATCACTCTTTAGTTTGAATGGATATTCCAAACAATGGGAAAGCATTCTGCTCTGGTGACTGACAGAAGAATCTAAACGTATCATTTGATTCCAAAGCTTCTTGAATATGCGACACCAAGAATAATATAGTGAAAAATAAGCTAAATGGGGTCAAAGGCAAATCTCAATGAAAGGTAACAATCATAACCTCACTGGAATATCTGATACAACGATGAATTAGTGTCGGTAACGAATAGGCTTTTAAAGCAAACTGAACTTTTTTCTCTGATTAGCTTCTGTCAAATAAGAACAGAAATATCTAAGTCTGGTTACATTTGTGAATAGGTTTTTGTTCAATATGTATAGTAAATGCTGTTAAGCAGTGACATAAAGCAGACTTGGAGAAGTGAAGGTTGAGAGGAGATTTAATTGAGGTATTCCACAAGAGGTCTAGATTGACTAAATAGGGACAAATTGGTCCCATTGGTAGCAGGCTCATCAACCAGCAGACAACAACTTAAGGTGATGGGCAAAAGAAGCAATTGACAACGAGTAAAGCCTTGCTCACGCAGCAAATAGTTAGCATCTGGAATACACTGCCTCACTGATGGAGGTGATTCAAACCTGGATTCTGAAAGAAAAAAAGATACATACGCACACATGCATCAAGGACAGGAGTAGCCCATTTGGCCCATCAACTCTGCTCACCCATTTGGCATGATCATGGTGGGCCTAATCAAGGCCTCAATCTTCCTGTCAACCTTCTTTCACTCCATTGTCAGTCAATAAGCTATCTCATCCAGCCTTAATAATATTTGTTGACATTTCTCCCACCGCTGTCTTCAGAGGAAAATTTTTTAAAATTTATTCATTCATTTGTGGGATGTGGGCATCGCTGGCTGGCCAGCATTTATTACCCCTCCCGAGGGATTCTATTGACTTAAGATCCTCAGAGAAAATAGCTGTCTTTGTCTCAAGCTTAAATGTGAAATCCCTGTTTTTAGACTCTCCTAGACATTTCAACAAGAAGAAACATCTTTTTTCTGCACACCACGGGAACAGGTTGCCTGCAGAGAATGAATTGCCAGGGGCTACAGAGAAAAGGCAGGGAAAGGGTCTAGGTGATTTGCTCTTGCAGAAATCCAGTGCAGGGCCAATGGGCCAAATGGCCGCCTTGCAGTGATTCTATAGTTCAATCACATCAAGAATTTTTGAATATCAGTGAGAGCCAAACTGATTGTTAAGGCTCCGTCATAAGCAGGCTTCTTTCTGTCAAATTTGTTTTGGACTTGTTGGGCCGAGTGGGCTGTTTCCACACTGTAAGGATTCTATGGATTCTACACAATGTATTGTATAATTCTTTCATTACCAACATTTTTGTACCAAAGGCCAATAGATTCTTACACTGTAGCCGGTGAAACGTTGGTACAAGTAAGATGGGTGGATGAAAGTTGCAACCATCCACTTGAGCATGTGGTCATTGTGAAACATAATCCTGGCACCCACAAACCAGGAAAGACCAAACCCTTGCCCCCAAATTTCCAATCAAAATCTATGTTGCAAGTTCCACGAGTTCCCTGCACCCTTCTGCACAACTTATTCACATACGGAACAAAAATCTAGCATGCAGATATCCTATGAGGAAAAGTTGGACAGTTTGGACACATTTTTGCTGGAGTTTAGAAGAACGAAGAATGATTTGATTGATTTTTTTTTAAAGGTCCTGAATGATGTTGACAAATTTGACGTGGAAAGACTGTTTGTTCTTGTGCACATGTCCAGAACTAGGAGGTACCGCTTTAAAATGAGGATTCACTCTTTTAAGTGAGAGATGAGGGGATTTTCTTTTCCTACAGGGTTTTGCAACTTTGGAACTCCCTGCCTCAGAAGACATTGTGAGCAAAGCTTTTGAATAATTTTAAGGTAGAGGTAAGTAAATTCTTGTTAGGCAAGAATTCTTGGAATTCTTTGTTCCAGAGAGTTGAAGATGCTCCATTATTGAATATATTTAAGATGGAGGTAGATTTTTTTGGTGACTCGGGGAATCAAGAGACACGAGGAGACGGTAGGACAGTGAAACTGAGGCCAGTACTCTACATGATTGTATTGAATGGTAAAGCAGACTCTAGGAGCCGTATGGTCTATTCCTGCTCCTCCTCCTTGTACTGTTATGTTCTTGTTACTGTGAAAGCAACTACATTGAGCTAACCTTGCCAATCTCTGCCAGTTACGTGGATGCACTTTTAAAATATGATGATCCTTTATATTTCTTGTCAGACAGTTTATTAATTAATTACCATATTTTGGAATTGACCCCTTCTGCTTACTTAAAAAGAGATCAAAAACTTTCATATCAATTTATATCATTGTGCAGTTTGTAGTAAAACCAACCATTAAATTTGTTAGCAATAGTATTTGATTTGTAAGTTAATAATCTATGGTCATTCATCAGCAATTACGATTAGGTATTTAATTTGTGAGATGACATTAAAAGTGATCAATCAAATGCAGAATTGACAGTAATTTTGTGAGTAATGTTATCCCCACCATACATGAATAAAAACTGTAGTTGTAGCCTATTTACAATTTCCACTTATATCAATACAATTATTATCTGCAAAACATTCATAATGTCTGTGAAGTGACATCATCCACATTAGTGTGTGCTTGTTTAAATTACGTTCTGCTAATCCACAGGATGACATTTTGTGAAATAAGGTACTTAAAGGCCTTTGAAGCATTTAAAAAGAGGAGGCATCCAGCATGAAAGTGTCTACTTCTGATCAAAATAAATGGAGTTCCTGAATCAGGGACTTAAAATACCCATGTCCAGCAATTCCGAAATAGGGTCGAATTAGATTCACGTTGATCTTTGCTCGTGCATCTGGGACATGAGTATCAGGCTAAAAGAACACCCAAAGAATAAATTAGTTTTTCAGCTCTATGTTTCTTTTTTTTTCCAAATGCATTACTTAGTGTAATCAAATTTCTTTTTACAAGAAGGATGGGGGTTTCTAGTTTCAGAGCCATTTCACCAGTAAATGTATGAGGTAGATCTCAGCTGGTTTTGTCCAATAAATTACAGGCTGATGTATCAATTGGCTTTTTTGCTCTGTGTCCACTATAACAACGACTATAAAAAGTGCAAGCCCAATATTATTGATGTGGAAGCAAAATTAAGCAAATATGCAATTGTATCCTTTCTCATAAGTATTGATTTAATTAATTAAATTTAAAAAATCCGCTGTACTGGACTCTATTTATATAGCAACAAATACAGAAGTATTTGCATTAAGTTATGTGTAATGAATATATTTCATTCTATTATTTCTACAAGTTGAAACATTCAATAGATGCAATTACACAAACAATGTTTTTAAAAGGATGTGGTAAAGATTTAGTTAATGTGTTGCATCCTGCTTTCGCTGAATTTTCGACCCCGCTTGCACATCTACTGTATCTATTTTTGAAAAAAGCCAAGTTAATGTCAAATGATCAAAGATTGACTGGCTCTTAACTCTGGCATCTGGGAACTAACAAAAATGCCCAAGGGCAAGAAAGCTTTTGCTGGCGTGCAGAGAAGTCTTTTCGCATGTTACCGATTATTCACTTCCTAATTGCTAACCCCGAAGCCTTTAGAGAGGAAAAAAATTTTAAACTGAAACATTGTTTCCTCGCAGACAAAGTTAAGGCAAGGGTTACACGCTATGCTGAAGCTTTATGTGTGAATTAAGGAAGAAAATAGCGCTGAATGAATGGTCCCTAAAGCCTAAAGTGGTGCATATTGTTTTAAACTGCAGGTGGACAAGAGGTCATTCATTCCTTCTTTGTGGCATCCTGATATTCTCATGGGGTCTTGTTTAAGGAAGGGCTCTAAGTGTACTTTGATTAGCTACCATGTTGTGCTGTGGAGGGTCCTCTCAAACTATAGGAAATCCCAGTCAATGAAATCCCTGAGTGCTGTTTCTGAAGTTGCAAAAATGGCACGATTGTTTAAGAACCACTGAACGAATGATGTTTAAAGGATTCAATCATTTCTGTTTGCAAAAGCAGAAATTTGACTCCAGCTGTCTGTCCCAAAATTAAATCACTTTTTCTGTTACTTTTAATCCTCCTTTTTGAAAAAGTGTTTTGAGCGAATTGCTAACAGCACTATTCTTGAAGGATCCTATTTTGAAACAAAATGATTGCCTCTTTTTCACTTTTTGGTGGAACTCATTTAAATCATATATGTCAGTAACAACATTTTGTACAAAATTGCCAAGGTTAATAGTATATATGCAGTAATATCTCCTCATAAAAAGGTCTAACACAGAGTAAAGACCAGTTCTTCAGATCAAGGTCACTCTAACATTTGTTCTTGAAGAAGGCTTGCTCTTCGCTGCTGAATTGGTTCATGTTCAACATTAATTTAATAAGATCTTGTTGCAAATTCTTCTAAATATATCATCTTATGAAATATTTCAGACAGCAATAACATTTTTTCTAACGTGGCTCCCTAGCACCAGCCTGTGCTGATCACACACGTGATAAAAAGATTGGAATCAGACCCCTTTGGAAATTCAGAAACTACTGTAAAAAACTGTAATAAATCGTTCATAGAATAAACCTCTTGTAGGTATTGGAACTTTTTTTTGTTTCAATAATCACTATGCTTAACCAGAAACTTAGTTGAGCCAGGCAGAATGGAGGAGTTCATCTTGCTAACGTCCAATTTCTGTGGCTGGCTCTGGAGGGAATTTGGAAACATTCAGGAAGTTTTCTGTAGGATGAGGTTGCACATTTGAGCTTTTTAGTAAGTATATATATTCTATTTTAATGCAATATTTTTATAAATAACACTTTTTATTATATGCTGGCTTAAATAAACAATTAGACATGTTGAGTGCTGCTGTGACAGTGGAAAAAGATCCAATGATAGTATAGAAATGACACTGTGACAGATTGTATCATTCTGCAGTGAACTTTACTACAAACCAGGAGAACAATCTTCAACAGCTTAAATTTTATTTGGTAAAGGATTTTTATTTTAACAGCGGAATATGTAAAACACAGGACAACTCAAAAGTGATGAGAATGAGAGTAAACCCCCCTCTAGATAAAACAAGTAATGAAAGAAAATTACCTTCAATGAATTGATGCAAACTGTGGTGGAAAGTAACAAAATACATTTAAGAAGCATTGCTGCAGGAGATGTTGAAATAAGACAATAATACCAAATTTATAATCTGTTTCTTTTGTTGTCTTTTTTTTGTTCAAGTATTCATTCAACTCAGCTTTAATAGAATATAACAGCAAAATTAAGGGGCTATACCTATAGCCATCATTTATTGTACTGGGCCAGAATTTTTTTTCAATGTAGAATCTTGCTTTTTTCTATTCCCAATGCATTTTTTTTTTCTGTCTATTTTCTTTAATCAGCGCTGTTTCCTAATGAATGGAGTAGTGTCTCTGAAGGAGGGAGGAAGGAAGGTAATATCTGGAAATGATTAGCTACTCATTTCCTTGTTTATCCTGTCTTTCAAAGAAACCTTACATATTATTGTGACTAAGCTCTAAACGGGCCACATTCAGTACAAATAAGTCCACATGCGGCCTTTCATGTGTTCTCCGCCCCCAAGCTGAAGGAGCTGGGCTTGGCCTTGATTTCCTCTACTCACACAAACTGCATGGCTGCTACCTATTATTCCTCCCCCCAACCCCCTCCCTCCACCAACCCCCATTTGTGTGTGTTGCTTGGGTGATAGCATGTCAATGGGTTCCAACTGTTTACTGCTGTTCAAAAGAGGTTTCAGTCCAATCAGAAAAGGGAAAAGTAATTGTAATTTGGGGCTACACTTCACGGTAGTAAGGAAAAGCAAGTTCTTTGTAAAAAAGTCACAGCCAATAAAGATAACTCGCTACGAGAAGAATGTTAATGAGAAAATAATTTACTGACTTGAGTCATTCAAAGGGAAAGATGACTTTTGCTCCAGAAAAGCATGCTCCTTCTAATTTATGGACTCACATTAGGGTTTTTGCAGAGTTGAACTTGCAAACTATTAGCAGAGCTCAATCTGCGACCCAAAATCTGGTGTGTTCACAGACATTTTATTCCAATACACACGGAAATCTCAAGTTATACAACGTCTGGAGTGTTGAATTGCCATTGACTGAAACTTTGTTCTGCTGTCCACAAAAGGCTTGTAGCATCTACAATTGTATCAGTACGAAGCTGCCAAAAATCATAAACCTTCCAGATCAGTCCCATTGTAAATTAGTTGGGAATGCTGCAGAAGGCCTATAAATTAGGTCAGAGCCATGACAGAGAGGTTTGTCTTCCTTTGTAAGTTTTGAAAAGGCCTATTTGAGGCAGAATCTCCTGTTGACTGACAAAGAGGGCAGGATTTGCCTGTCTCCAGAGATCCCTGCGCAGGTGGCAGGAAGGGCAAATAATGGGGTAAGTTGATATGAAGCAGATACAGGCCCATTTCCTGACAAGTCAGAAATTAAGTTCTGGGCAGGAACATCCATGGGTCACCTTCCGTACCTGTCAACAATTAAGCGGTCAATTAACAACACATCATTGGCCTGATTACCTGCCTTTCTGACAGGGAAACCAGGTTAATCCCAATTTGGTGAGATGGTGGGGGTGGGGAGCTTAAATCTGGGGCACGTTCTGAACATGGATGGAAGGCAGGAGCACTGGCCACAGTAGGCCACCACCCAGAGTTTGCCTCCAACCTCTGATTTGGCACTGTCCCCATAAACCCCACCTAACAATCACTCGAAAACAACACTCAGCTTCCGGCACCAAATTGTGCATCCACTATCTGTGGTAGTTAATTCCTTTAATATCCTAGGATGCAATCTGTCAGGTCCAGGGGATTTAAATGCCTTTATTCCCCATTAGCGTCCATAGTATTTTTTCTCTAGTGATAGTTATTGTACTTATTTCCTCTCCCTCCCCACCTTTTACCTCTTTGTATTTTATTTTGAAATGCTATTACTGTCTTATATCATGAAGACTGGAGGAAACTACTTAATCTGGACCCCTGCCATTCCCTGGCTCCCCATTATTATTTGTCCAGCTTCTTTTTCTAAGGAGCCTGTGTTCACTTTGTCCTCTCTCTTCCCTTTTACTTATTTAAAGAAGCTCTTCTTGTCCGTTTTAATAGTGCTGCTGGAGCTCACCGGAGTGCTGTTCCAGTTCCTCCAACCAGTTATCTTCTTGACAGTTTAAAGTTTAAACTGCTTTGACATCTCATCAATTGATATATTTTATACCCAAGATATCCTTAGTGATTGACATTGAAGTCCCTTAGCCAGAGTACACTCCGTACCTTAGGCACTGTCAGTGCTTCCTCCAAGTCGTGTTCAGCATGGAACAATGTTGATTGGTCACTGAGGAAGGATAGTATGTTGCAAGAGTAGGGAGTTTCCTTGCCCATCTTTGACCTGACATTATGAGACTTCACGGGGATTCAGATTGGACAGGAGCCATTCCCACCACACTGTTCATCAATTTGCCACTATATCTAGTGGGGTAAAATATATCAATGAATAATGATGGTGGCGTTTTGGATATTGGCAGTAAGGTAAGGTTTGGTGAACATAATTATATCAGGCTGTTGTTTGACTCATCTGTAGGACAAATAACCCACTTTTGGCACAATTCCATAGATGTTAGTGAGGAGGAGTTTATGGTCTACTGGGCAGGGTGTGCCTCATTGTTCTCATTGCCTAGATCAATGATGGATGCACATCCAATTTTATTCTTGCTTGACTTTTCTGCAGCTGTATTCATATAACTGAATGGCTTTCTGGGCCACTTCAGTGGTTAGTTAAGAGCCAAAGGCACTGCTGACATTCTGGAGTCACAAATGGGTCGGACTAAGGATAACCAGCAGATTTCCTTCCTTGAAGGATATTTATGACCATTGCATTTTTAGCACAATATGGTAGTTTCAGGACTATTGTTAAAGAGGCTGGCATTTTGTTCCAGATTTAGGAATTTCATTGAACTTAAACTCCTCTAGCTGTGATGTTGGATTTGAACTCATTTGTCTGGACCAATAGGTTGAAGCTCTGAATTCCTGGTCCAGTGATATTACCACTACACTGCCATCACCTAGAATATAGAATATCTACGTAGAATAATAGAATTGTTTAGCATAGCTCATTCATTCAATTATTTTTGTGCTTTTTGAATGACCTTCTGAATTCATCCCATAGCTGGACAAATGACTCCCTTTTAATAATATATCCAAATCCCATGTTAAAACATTCATCAGTTTTACTTCCACTGTCTTCCCAAACATTCCATTTCAGTTAACAACAACTCACCACAGCTGCCCTGGATGTTTGTAAATAATTTTAAATCTATGCCTTCTGATTAATGAACCAACTGCCAATGAGAAACATTCTTTCCCCTCTACTCTTATGAACACCCTGACAATTTCAAAGATCTCCATCAAATCTCCCTTTAATCTGTTCAACTGAAAGAAGGTTAATTCAAGCTTTTCCACTCTCTCCTTTTGACTGAAGCCCTTAACCTTCTCCACATCCTTTTGACAATCTGGACATCTGGTAACTTTTTGTTTTTGTCAAATATTTTCTTGCTTCAAATCCAGTTACTTTCCATGCCATCGCCTGTTCCCTCTGCGTTTACTAGATGCCGGGGTCTGCTCAGAGTGGTAAAGGGTGCTTAATTTTATTTAGTTCAACATACCTTCCCAGATCCAGTGGATTCAGAAGCTCCTGATGTGCTGATTCTGGCACTTCTGTTGACATCAAAGGCCTGTGGATGATTGGGTGCAAAGACATCAGAGCAATGTTTTAACAAATTTAAAACCCATCCACTTTCACGGAGCTAAAATCTGATCCATGCCCATCTAAAAAAAAATTGTGTACGTATTTCTCATTCCCCTATATGTTCTGAAATATCTTCTGGCATCCCATACTTCCAGTAAAAGACCATGCTGACAGGTGTTAAGGATCAATAATTGTGAACTCAATGTTAAGCTACTTACTATAATCCAAAACCTACTCTATGGAATCTATGTCTTTGCATGTACATTAGAAATTCCTGTCTCTGCTATTTTAATGAAGACACTTACCTGCTTCAAGCGAGTCAGTAAAATGTAGGTTAAAGAATTTCAGACACGTGTGTTAACTATTTGCACACCTGTACCTCTCAGTGTTATTTCAGAACAATTTTTTGTTTTTGCAGAATTGTGAGGGTATTCAACAATTACCTTTGTCCTCGCACTGTGGTAGCAGTGGATGATGTACTTAGTGAATGCAAACCCAAAGAAAATGCTATTCTTTTCAAAGAAATCTTTTAGAACCTCAGTGACTATCCTGGAAAGTCCACAATCTTCATTTGTTGAGGAGTTTGAAAACTCACTTTTATCATCACAGCTCAGTCTCTGTGTTTTTAAAAGCATCTCGACAGCTGAGAATATGAAAGGCTACAATCTTTTTAAAGTTATTAAAGTTTTACTATTACTGTATTCAATACTTTTAATCTCTTTGAAATCACCATTTCAGCGTCTCTCTCTGTTTACAGTAGAAATTATTCATTTTATAAGTATTGATTTTAATTGACTGCATTAGGATACTCTCTGCAAAGCCTTTAAAGTATTAATATCATTTAATAATATCAGTGTTTTATTAAAGTTACTGTAAGCAAATAATAAAGTTGAATTGGTGGAAAATGACTTCCATGTTATTTAAATTGTACATCTAATACCTCTGTGAAGTGTACAGACTTTTTTCAGTTGATGCTAACGCAATGGGGCCGAAGCATGATAAGTATGCCATTCACTAACTTCCTTTACAACTCATAGGTAAGCATTTCTCAGCTTGGGGGCTTATCGACCTTTTCATTCTGCAAGTGGCTTGTGCTCAGGACAGCCTCAGATCACAAAGTCCCAGTTGATGAAGGAGCAAATTATGGGTGATCAGAAATGTAAGATTAGTATGTTTTTAAAAAAAAAATTCAAGAGATGAAGATTTCACTGGCTAGTCCAGCACTTAAGGGCAGAGGCAATTAATAGTAAACCACATTGCATGGTACGACTATGCCACTTCCCAACCCTAGATGGTCACTTTTTTTTAGGTCTGAAGGCTTTCTGGTTGCTGTCCCTCATCTATGTGAATCAGAAAAATGGACTGTGTGCAACTTTTGACCAAACATTGAACATATTGGGCAGAATCTTCCCAAGCTCTGTATAACATGAGCTTTGGTGAAATTCGTGGGGCAATCACATGAAATGTTGAGTAAGACTTTTCTCAACTTTGTGAACCTGACTTGCATTTTCCAACAGAGTTCCAGACACTGAGATGAGATTCTTGACAGCAAGTGGCAAGAGGACCATTGAAGGAGATATATTGTTCATTATCACCCTCATTAACATCATTACTATACAGTTTGGTATTTTTCCTGCCATATAGAAACTAGGAGTTGAGAATACCTGACATGAAAGTCGGAGTGGGTATTTGGTGACCCAAACATACCGCTTGCTCCTCTGGGCCGTCATCTTGGACATCCGACACCACCATCTCAGCGGGTGTCTATGGGCAGTGAGTAACCCTCATCCATGGTCTTTGGCATCTGACATGTGCCACCTCTCTGCACTCACATGGCACATCTCCATTCCATGTACAGAGCAGTTCTGCACTACAATACTCCAGTTTGGAGTGCACTAGCACCTTTCATTGAAATGCTGCTACAAGGACACTTTGCACACATAGACAGGCATCCACTTTATGAATTGGACCAGGCTGCATCTCAGGGCTGCTAGTGGGGACCCTTACAGCAGTCATTGTGCCTACTGCGGTGATCACAGCATCCTTTCCTTGCCTCACTGGCACACTGATTTTGGTTTTGATGCTGGTTTCAGAAGTGTCCAGAGGCCTATGCAGCCTGTAAGGAATTAGAGGGAACACTGGGGGCAGCTTTGGACAAAGCAGGCAAGGTCTGGTGGCCTGACCTCCTCTGGCAGTCCTGAAGGAAGAGGATAGCCCACTTCTGCATTATCCCATCCACTAGGACCTTGAGGTTGCTGTCTGCAAAAGTGGAGTGCCAATTTCCTTCGCCGGCCCTAGGGTCAATATGTGCACACACGCAGGGCAAGTCTGGAAAGCTGGCACTTTTTTGGGTCAGCGCGTCTTTTAAAGATGGTGCCCGCACCAGGGATATCATTTTGTCCAAGAGTAGCCATGTCACCATGAGTACTTCTAACCAAGGCAAGTGGGAAAATTATGTTAGCATCAGATGAGAGGTTCCCCAGCGTAAGGTGTGGTAGGTAGTTAATGAGGCAAGTTTGGGACAATTATGTGAGATAACTCACTAGATCTTTTGAAGAGGTACCTTCCATGAAACGCAACAAAAATGACACTTTGCCCAAATATCGTAAGATTCATCCCTTTGTCTCTGTATAGAGTAGTAATTCACAAAGCAAGTGTAATATTGAATTGTATATACAGATACACTGAATAAAACTCCATTCATTGGAGGGAAAGAATGATTTTGCGTGGAGCTTTGTGTACAGCCATGGTCATTTATAAACAGTTAAAGAGGTAGTGGAATGGTTTCACAGTGGGCACCAAAAAGATTTAGACTTCAGATTTACTGTGCTTTGAAGAGAGGCAAAGGAAGATCAATCCGTCATTTGAGAAGTTAGTCAAGGAAAGATATAAGTCAAGGTTTTTGAATTAGGAAGTTAATCAGTAAGACAGATGTAGCAAGTAGCAACATTTGCAACTCGGTCAAGAAAATCAGAGAAAATGTTAATCTAAAAGAGGCAAGCTAAATTTACTTTTAGAAGTTGCAGGATAATTTTCAGCGAGATTAATTGGAAAATACAGACCAAATCATACGCTTCCTTCTAGCAAATTCAATATTAACCAAATCAGGCAGTATTTAGAATGGATGACAGATCTTGAAACAGCAGTTATCTATTTGCACATAAACTGAAAATTATCCCCAAACCCTTCAATATTACAATTCTTAACTTACAGAAATAATTGCAACTCACATGGTTAGCAGTTATTTGATGACAACGTTTGAAAGGAAATTAATTTTGATTTTGCAAGCAACTAGAAAAATGAAAAATATATAACATGATACAGTCAAACCTTATTACAGGGTAAGGTTGATGAAGTAAATGAGATGGCTGAATTATATTTTCACATGGTTAAATTCAGCAAATATAAAAATATAATTATTTTTGGCCTAGAATATCTATGTTGTTTTTAGTGCGATTTCAGTGTTTAGTCAGGGACAAATTCATTTTGAAGCTGAAAAACAAGTATATGCCAATTATATATGCCCCAAATTTCATCCTTCTAAATTCCCTAGCTCTATTTGACTCTCCTGATCATCTGCGTGCTGAGTCTCTAATACCTCATTTAAATGTATTGTGGGCACAGTGACATTACTGCTGTGAGTTTCCTACTTTTAAAATTCCCAAAATATTTCAGGAAGGTTAGAGGGACATCTATAAAGGCTCCGTGGTATGTTCCAGAATCTACATTGTGCATGGTCAAGGCCCAGACCCTGCTGGAGAGGCAATTGTAATTGACCCGATGTCAGGGCTAAATGAAAGACAGCATCACAGTGACCCTCACCCAGTGACCAAATTTAACATGTTTTCTGTAATGTGACTTTCATGATCAGTATATTGTATAAGGCAGTGGCAGTGGTTCAAGTCCCAGCTGCCCAGCCATGTTACAAAAATCCATGCCAAACATAATCCAAAACTAAACTAGTCCCACTTGCCTCCTCTTGGCTCATATCCCTCCAAACTTTCTCTATTCATGTACTTACCTAAGTATCTTTAAAATGTTGTAACTCTACCCACATCTATCACTTCCTCAGGAAGTCCATTCCACAAGCGAACCACCCTGTGTAAAAAAAAACTGTCTTTTTAAATCTGTCTCCCCTCACCTTAAAAATATGTCCCCTAGCCTTGAAAACCTCCATCCTGGGGAAAACACACCTACCATTAACCCTATCGATACCCCTCATGGTTTATAAACCTCCTCAAGGTCAATTCTCAATCTTATACGCTCCAGTGAAAAAGATCCCAGGCTATCCAGCCTTTCTTTACAACACAAACCTTCCATACCCAGCAATGCCCTGGTAAATATTTTTGAACCCTCTCCATCTTAATAATATCCTTCCTATAACCCAAAACATGTTGTAACTTAATTTTTTGGGGAGAGGCAAATATTTATAAAAAAGTATATCTGCACATATTAAAACTGAAACTTGAGACTGGATTTTATGATCCTTCACTTGTGTATTTGAAGAGTAGACATTCGGGCTTCTCAAGTAAAATGGGCGGTCTGTCTGTCACCTTCTCATTCATCCCCAATCTGTGTCCTAAACTGTAGTGGGCACATAAGGTCCAGGCACCCATCCTCCCATGGGTCTTTTCAGACATCGTTCTGCCAATATTGATATGTGCTGCAGGAGTAGGCAGAAAGCTTGATAGCTTATCACCTGGGCTTCTGTTGGCCATTGCCTGTGCCCATTGGAGGTAACACTACACACCCAGGCAGGCAGGCCTGTCCAAAACAAGCTTACCTTGTCAGGCATCCATGTCCAATCATCTTCAGGGATCGCTTGCAGTGCCAGTAGTGGCCACTACTCGATTCTGTGCTGCTGAGGTAGTTTGGCTGGGAGCACTGTCAGGTGGAACTTCCTTCAAGATGGCGGCAGAACTCCATGTCCATAAGACCATAAGACATAGGAATGGAAGTAAGGCCACTGCCACTAGCATCATATTGCTTGGCAACAGCCAGCTCTCAACTGGGCAGGCTGACCATGGAATTCCATACCTGATCCCCATATGAAATCTACCCCTTAGCTCTTGACTCAGTTTTTCCCAAGCAGAATAATATTTTAAATAACACATCGAAACTTAGTTCTGTCTCTCCAACTGAATTAGAATAGCTAAACGTTAGGCCAGTTCAGTCCTCAGGCATTGCCTTCAGTCATTTAGAACTTCTTCACTGTGAGGATTTAGCATATGTAAATCTCAATTATGATTTCAAATATAACAGATTCAAAAATATTGCACAAAGAGTTCAGTGAAAAGTGAATTTAAATTCTACTTTAGGCAGTCAGAAGACTGACTATACGGGGTCTGACAAATGCCAGTATATTCCCCAGCTCAGTGCCAGTTCTGTTGGGGCACTACTGTCTGGGAGGTATGTGGATCTTGTCACAAACACTGAGCTGAGCTTGTGTGATAAACAATCTCTTAGGCCATTTAAGTGTTTGATAAAAACCGTGATGCATGTGGAGGTAATTTGGCAAGGATTTGTACCATGCAAACGTTGGGGGAGGAAAACTGACAAATATAAAGATTTTAATACTATGAAACATCTCAAGAAATTATAAAAGTGTGGCACCAAACCACGTCAGGAGATATTAGTTCTGACGGACAAAATCTTGGTTAATGGGATAACTTTTAAGGAGTATCTTAAAGGAGGAAAGTAAGTTGGAGTGAGGTGGAGAGGTGTAGGGAGGGAGTTTCAGAGTTTGGAGTCTAAGCAGCTGAAGACACAATAATCAATTAATAATGAGTGATTATGCACAAGAGGCCAGAATTAGAGGAGCACAGACATCTCAGACAATTGTGGGCCTGAAGGAGATTACAGCTCAATGGATTAAGAACACATGTAAGTGTTCCATTTAATTAAACAACTTAGGAGGTCTCACTCAAAGTCCTGCTGACGTGGTCCTGCAATAAAAACATCTTTTTTGAAGCATGGGAAACCTCCAACAAAAGTGTAGCTTAGATAGAGGAACAAAATGAAGAAAAACTACGTCATATGAGCCTTGAAGCAAGAATTCTGATAAACCTAGTGCTCCACATGCTGTGTCATTTGCAATATTGCCTCATGTTACAGAATAAAGATGCTTTATTGCAAATGTGTTGGAGCATCATGGAGGTTGGGAGCACATTGGAAGAGTAGAGCAGAATAACTCAGTTAGATGAGAGAAGGGAGTCTAGAGAAAACAGAGGAAAAGGTAGGTGTGTGGCTTTGTAAATTAATGATATTAGCATGATAAAGAGGGATGACATAACCCCAGGAAACCAGGATATAAATGCAGTCTGGGTAGAGATCATGAACAACAAAGGCAAGAGGTCACTTGTAGAAGTTGTGTCCAGGCCCCTTACCAATAACCATAAGATAGGACAGGGTATCAAGGAATAATGAGAGGTTGTCAAAAAGGTACAGGGGATTTTAACTTGCGTGTACAGAGGATAAAATGGAATGGGAAAAAGCTGAGGGAATCATTGAAGTATCTGGGATAATTTGTTGGACTAGCATCTTATGGTAGCAACTGATTTTGACCAACAAATAGGATTAATTACTGACCTTATAGTATCTTTGTAGTGAAAGTGAGCCCGCATAGCAGCGGTTATAAAATGATTGAATTTTGCGCATAGCTTATGGGTGAGTAATGTGGGCCCAAGAATACTATTTTGAATTTAATCAAGGGTAATTTTCTCAGCATGAAAGCAGAGCAAGTGAAAGTGAACAGGCAATTTAGGCTGAGGGATAGGCCAATGCAGTAGCAGTAGCAAACGTGGGGAGGGGAGGTGGGGGGGTGGGGGGTGGTGTGGGGGAGGTGATTTTGCAAAAAGAGCAGAATAGACACATTCCAACAAATAAGAAAACTTCTGAGGGACAGACCTGCCACCTGTGTTTAAATAAAAATATCAAACATAATAATAAGCCCAAAAAAAAACACATAAATGTGCAAAGATAGGTCGGAAGATTGGACAGAGTATAAAAAAAAGCAAAGGATAACTAAAAGATTGATGAAGAGACAATAATTATAGTCTAAGAGAAAGTTACCCAAAGATATAAAAACAGATAAGAAGGATGTTAATGCATTTGAAGCAGTTCAAAGAAGGTTAACTATTCTAATACCTTATGAGGAAAGGCTAGACAGGCTAGGCCTGTATCCTCTGGAGCTTAGAAGCATCAGAGATGACTTTTTGGAACATACAAGAGCCTGAGGTGACTTTACTGGGTGGAACTTGAAAGCATGTTTCCTCATAGTGGAACATCTAGAACTAGGGGTCATGGTTTAAAAACAAGGGGTTATCCATTTCTGACAGAAGTAAGAAACAAAAAATTCTCAAAGTTTGAGAGTCTTTGGAATTCATTTGCTCAAAGGGCAATGGATGCAGAATTTTTCAATATGTTTGAGGCAGAGGTAGGTAGATTCTTGATTATCAAGAAGATGAAAGATGATCAACGAGATAAGGACGAATGTAGTGTTGAGATTAAATCAGAAGAGCTACAATTTTATTGTTGGTAGAGAAGGCTTGAAGGGATGACAGGTGTATGTTCGTATGTAAATGCCATCTGTAGGTGGCACAAAGAGTGCGCAGGTGCAAAGAGGAAGCTGATGTCGTTGGCAAGAGATAGAAAGTAGCAACCAGTCTCAGAGATGACACTACAGAAAGTGTGTGCTTTCAAAGTTCTTCAGATTTTCACATTTTTTTTAAAAAACACAAAAATGAAAAAACAAAACGTACAAAGGGAAGCTGACTCTCCCTGCTCCCAGTGCAGGCCGACCTCTATTTTTGCTCTGTGTAGGACTCCCCTGCCACTCCAACTCCCAATGCAGGCCTGCCCTTTTCCCTTGGAAGCCTCTCCCTCGATCCCACTTCTGGTGCAGATCCCAGCACCCTCCCAACTCCCCCACCTCCCAAATGTTCCTAGTTGCATTGTGGACCTTCTCTTACCACTCCAAGTGAAGGCATCCCCCTTCTCCTACTCCCAGTGCGGACCTCTCCCTTGATCTGCTGCTGTGCAACCCCACCCCTCCTAAACTCTTCATTCCTGCATTAGTACAGGCCAATATCTGTTCCATCCAAAAGGCAGCCTTCGCCCCTGCACCTATAGGCTTCCAGCCTCTGTCTTGCTTCCCTGGTCCTCTCAACAGCACCACACATACAGATGTTTCCTGTGGCCTTTGTTACCATGGCAAATTGATGTCAGAGGTTTTGTCTGTGCATGGATGGTAGCCATATTTATTCCATGATTTTTACCTCAGCACAATTACTAGTATTACTGTTTTCTAAATGAGGTTGATGGTATTGTCCCTCCTATAGGAGGAACATGGAAGTAGAGTTTGAGAGTTTGCCAAGGAAGCCAAGCTGTATAATAAGTGCACAGTGGCCCACTGCTTGACACCTTAGTGTGTGCCTTTGTGAACAAAAATGGATATATTTCACTATGTGAGAAAAGTAGTAAAGAACTTTGCTTCCCAAAGCTGCTGGAGCACTAGATGCCTGGCTCAACAAAGATATGTGGAGCAACTAACAGCACAGTTGGAAGTATTCCCACCACAATACACTCTGCTTTCTGTCGTGCAGCATGAAACAAGGCATATGGTCAGATTAATACTATTGGCTTCACTTGCCAAGATGTTTTACATTTCTCAAGCCTCTGGCACCCCTGTCTCACAAAAGCAGACCATATTGGAAACACTCAGCAAGAGTATTAGCACCAGTGGATAAAGAAAAAGGGTTAATGTTTTTTTTTTTAAAAATTGCATACAGGACTGTACCGTTATTTGTCTGCAATCTCATGCCTGCGTTTTACATTACCTTTCTTTTTATTTTTGCATTTCAGCACTAGTCCTCTTTCCTTCAGCTTTTGTAAAGATTGTTAATCTTTCTACAGAAATTCTCGTGTCTTTTATCATTTGTCACCCTTGTATGACACTCCTGTGTAATTGCCTCCTTTGATTGAAATTTCATTGAAATGGAGCTTACCACTTTCACTAATAGTGCATGCCTACACAAGAGACATTCTCACCGGGTCAAGTAAAATTAAAATACTGCAGATACTGGAGGTCTGACTTAAAACAGAAAGTGCTGGAGAAACTTAGCATGTCTGGCAGCATCTGTGGAGCAAGAAACAAAGTTAACATTTCGAGTTCAATCATTCAGAGGAGATTGACCAGGAATGGAGAATTTCAGTTATGAAGAGGGGCTGAATGAGCTCAGGTTGTTTCCTTTGGAGCACAGAATGTTGAGGGGCACCTGACTGAGATATGTAGGGTTATGAGGGGCATAGACAGAGTGGATAGAAAGCAGTTGAAGAGTGAAGAACAAGGGAACACACTTTTAAAGTGAAAAATCAGGAACTTTAAGATGGATTTGAGGAAAATGTTTTTTTTTCACCCAGAGGGTAGTGGGGATCTGGAATGCACTGCCTTAGCGAGTAGTTAAGGTGTGAAATCTCACAACCTTTAAAAAAGCACTTGGATGATCAAGTAAAGTGTTATAACATTCAAGACTGTGGACCTAGTGCAGGAAAATGGGGCTAGCATAGGTAGTATTGTACTTTTTGGTGGTACAGACTTGATGGGCCAAAGGGCTTCTTCTGTACTCTGTGATTCAATTATTCCTCTTCACAACCCCTGAGTTAATTCTGCTTCTCTGTACACAGATAGTGCCAGATCTGCTCAGTTTCTCCAGCACTTTCTGTTTTCATCTTCTCATGGAGTTAATACCTTCCATTCATTAACAGGATGCTAGTGTCACTGGCTGGCCTAATGTTTATCAATCCATAACTTTCCCTCTTTTAATGGCTTGCTAATCCATTTCAAAATTAAGTATCAACCATTTTGTTGTGGATCTGAAGTCACTTTGCCAGGTCAAACAAAACAAAAGCACATTTATTCCCTAAAGGACATTAATGAAACAGAGTTTTATTTCATACAGGAATCTTGAAGTTTCATGATATTTATATTTGGTGCTATCTTTTGATTCAAGATTTTTAAAAATTAACCTAATTCAAAATTCCCTCCAGTTTTGGTGGAATTTGAACTCCTGTCTCCAAAAGGTTAGTTCAGTCTTCTTGATTGCATGTCCAGGATCATAGCCACTGTGCTACTGATTTTGCAGAATTCACTGTACAGTGTGGAGCTGGATGAACACAGCAGGCCAGGCCGCATCAGAGGA
>JAHRHZ010000099.1:11691305-11725803 GCA_024137785.1 Ginglymostoma cirratum
TGACTTTTTGGGTCTGAACCCTCCTTTTATTTCTGAAGAAGGGTCCAGACCCGAAACACTAGCTTTCCTGCTCCTCTGATGCGGCCTGGCCTGCTGTGTTCATCCAACTCCACACCTTGTTATCTCAGATTCCAGCATCGGCAGTTCCTACAATCTCCCACTGTACAGTGCAGTCTTTGGAGTAATCTATGCCCTTTTGATAAAGGAACGAGCCACCACGTAATCTGTTAGCACTTCTGCAAATGCAGTGGATCTTCCATCTAGCAAAGTTCTTCATTTTATGTCTGGCTTCTATCATGACTGCTTCAACTGGTGTGTCAGAGATTTTTGACTCTGATCTAGTCATTTCTCTTGTCCAGATTCACTCTGTTCGTGAATCAGATTGCAACAGCCATAATGCAAAGCTACAACAATCTGGTAGATTTCTGCACACAGGTCTGCTCCTTCGGTGATATCTGGTCATGCTGGTGGATGCATTTACAGAGGCAAGGCAGAAGTTAGCAAAACTGGTTCAACTTTCTCTATGACAGTGCCCCTTTGCAAAATTATGTAAATAATTGCTAACTGTGATAGTCTTGGAGGTCTCATCAATTTTGGGACATTCACCAAAACCTGTCTATGCAAGTGAACTTTCATCGAAGTATTCTGTTATGGCACTTCGTCAAGACCTATAATACTACGCACACCTCATTGCATTTCTCTTTTGATCTCCGCCATTGGTATCATTCGCATGAGTACCAATTAACAGTTTGTGTTCACAATAAAAAAAGCTCCATAATCTTGCTGGTGTGTCATGTTGGTGACACCCTATAACAGTAATAGGGGTGTTTAATAAGCATTTCCAGCAAAGCAAACAATAATAAATAAGATTCTCTTCCTGTAATCACACACAATCAATAGAAATCTGTAAAGTGGTCCCTTCCATCAATGCTGCCCTAAGGTTTTTGAGCAATGTCAGTAACATCCTGCACTTTGAACAGGTAGCAAGCTCGCACAACAGGTATAAGAGATCAAAGTACGTTTGCACTACTGCCTATTATTAATCAAGTCAGTCTCCAGGCAAAGATATCAGTTACCTGCATAAGGCACTGGTTAATTTTAGTATGGGAGACTTGATGTTTATTCCCTGCTGTTTTCTGAAAGTCCCCTGAGACGAAGCAAATTCAAGGCAGTTGTCACCTTGATAAGCACCGGCATTGCTGAAATTGGGAGCTTCTGGTCTGGCTATAAACGTTTCATCATAACCTTCCTTTGGTATCATTTACTGAGAAAATGGGTTGAACTTGCAATCAGCCTCTCAATTGGCATAGGCAGGCAAGACACACTAAGTATCGGGATGTGGGTTTCATTTTGATGCGAGCTTCAGAATACCATGAGCACACTCAACCATTCTGCGATAAAGATAGCTTTGTTTCAGGCAACTGCATTACAAACAGGGACCCTCATGGAGATACCAGGAGACAATGAGAAAGTTATCAGGAGAGAAGGATGGCAGTTGGTCGAGGGAGAAGTTAATTAAAAGGGAGTCATGAAGAGAAAGAGGACCATTTGGGAGAGGAACAAACTATTGAAAAGGAACCGTAGGCCCTGTAATGCAGCCAATAGCAAAATGGAAATACGGTCATAGATTTATATCTTGTCATTGTGCCCTAGAAATAAAGAAGCAGTCTTAAAGGAAATGCTATCAAATGCTGCCTTCAGGTGCCATTGATATGGCAACTGATTGCATAACCTAAAGCAATGCTTTTTCAATACTTCATTTTTAAGCCTTTCCAAGGGACTGGTTTATGATTAGGCATACAAGGCACCTAAAGATGCCAGAACCCTTTTTCCATCCATTCCCACCTGCAACAGAGCCCCAGCAAAGTTTTATGGAAGAGCTTGAAACTGTAGAATTAACAACACTTATTAATGAGGCATTCATATAAATACAAAGGAAGCAAAAGTGAAAAAAGCCAAGCTGTTTTTAAATTTAATGATTCTTGTAAAACCTGGCACAATGCAAAAGGCATCAATCAATACAACAAAATATATTTCTGTCCAGGGAATAACATAATCATAATTGATATAAGTTTCTTAATAAAAGGGATTACTATCAATTTTTTGTGTATTCATTAATCCCATTAACAGGGAGCACTTTATATTGACATCTGTCTCTATGTTGTTCTCCACGTAGTTCTTTGTTCATTCTTACTGTTTCCTTATTATAATGGGAGGTACTAATTCCAAGGCATGTAAAACCAATGTACCATGTAATTATTTTTAATTAAGGGACTAAACAGACATTGGGGTTTGCCAGGTAAAACAAAATTTTGCTCCGTTAAGGATGGTCTATAATCTTTGAAATAAATTTTGACGCGGGCAGCAAATGTTTCCAGAACTAACGTGAAAAGCAGGAACAATAAGAATGCAATATTAGTGCATTCCATTGCACAAGTTAAAATGAGCAGATGGTTTAGAATCGACAGAGTTTACACTTACCTAGGTCCCAAAACAAAGGCTGTAATTTATCCGAAGAAAGGACTTCCTGAGTCCAAACTTCTGGATGGCTGAAAATAAATGAAGTAACTTGATTACATACTTTCCCTGTAGCAAATGACATAGCCACAAGACTCAATGGCTGTTTGCATGTCGTAAGAAGATGGAGATTGTCAGATATCAGTAACAACAAATTGGACATTATCTACTTAAAATAATTCATCTGTCATTGGAAGATTGATCAGAAACTGCTGCAATGTTGTCAGCCCTTTTTACCTGGCCCACTGAAAACTGAAGTAAGACTAAACTGAATAAAAGCTTTGCCTTGCCAATGTAGTCCTTCAATTAGAATGGTAAAGTTCATTATTAATATCTTATATAACATGAGTTATCAATACTTTCTGTTAAGAAGATAGGAACATATTCCAATGTCAAGAGTCAACGATTAGTTCAACATCAAGGGCCATCAGTTGGTCAAGTATATGGACGGCAGGGGAGGAAGAGAGGTCTACTTTGCTCTAAAGAACCTGAAAGTTAGGTTGAGGTATGTTAAATATGAACAAAATATATTCATCTGTACAGACGCAATTAATTCATAACACTGGAAACTTCTAACTAACTTAATTATGAACAAAGAAGTGGACAGCCTTATTCAGAATTAATGGCTTGAAGGAACGTTCTGTTCTCTTATGTTTAAGTTTGCTGAACTTGTCACTTTGAAGACTAAGTATCCTATTGTGCTCTGTGAAGATCGCAATTTCAGGACAAATCTGTCACAGTCTTTGCCCAGAATCTGTGTGTAACATTTACAACTGGGAACATGTTCTGACTTGGGATTAGAAGCACATTTGATGACTACTTCCCAATAATTGTAAAGAGCAAGGTGGTCAAGATTGATGGCATGCTGATTTAGTAACCGTCAAAGCATTTCCTCAGCTTTAAATTTAGTTATATAATCTTTTCTATTTCAGTTATATTTTTGTTCAATTATCAAATACAAATAGCAAGTTAGAGGGAAATCTTGGAACAATTTGTCATTGATTGCAGCCAAAATTTTAGTGATATTAATTATTTTGTTCTTTCAAAAACATTTTATAGTATCATCAAGTCAATTATTATTGCTTGATGATACTGTAAAACATTACTTACCAAAATTAACCATACGTACATCATTTCTGTCAAGGTGTACACACAGGGTGACAGCTAGGAAACCAGATAAATGATTAAATCTTCAAAGTATTCGTAAAGATTTGTTGTTATACTGACAAACTTGATTGGGCCATCATACAGTCAGTGTGTTCATCTTTGTTGGTTCTGATTGTTATTCTTTTCAGTTGGAGTGTGGCATTTCAACTTCACCATTGATGGAAGTGCATTCAGAGGAGTGAATATCAGAAAACATCATGCCAACGTCTGCCCCACCCCAGCTGTCCTTGAAATCCATCCAAACATACACTCCTGGCGAGCGCTGTCCTCTATGGGAGAACTGGTGGGATGAGCGAGAGCGAGGGCGAGATGCTGAAGCAGAAAATCTCCTTTATCTTACAAGAACATAAGATTGAGGAGGAGTAGGCAATTCAGTCCCTCGAGCCTGCTCCACCACTTGACACAATCATGACTGATCTCAGCCTCAGTTCCCCTTTCATGCCTGCTTTCCATAACCCATTGACCTATTTCTAATTAAAAATCTCTCTCCTCTGAAAATTTACTCAATGTTCTGGCATCCAGAATGCTCAGGGGTAGTGAATTCTACAGATTTATGACCCTGTTGAGAGAAGTAATTTCTCCTCATCTCTGTTTTAAATCTGAACCCAAAACTATGAGCTCTCATTGTAGATTGACCCGTAAAGAGAAACATACTTTCTCCGTCTACTTTGTCTATCCCTCAATTTGATCTTGTCTCATTCTTCTAAACTTCAGAGAGCATAGGCCTAAACTGCTCAATCTTTCTACATATCACAAGGTCTCATCATTGAAATCAATCTGCTGAACCTCTTCTGAACTGCCTCCAATTCAGTTACATTGTATCTCAACTAAGGGAGTCAAAATTGTACACAATATGTTTATGTTTTCTATTTTCCACTCAAAATATTTTGGAAGCAAGAAATTATGACATTCATGCAATGACATTTGTTGGAAATCATTCCATTTTAACAGGCATGCTGACCTTTTGCTTTTAGAAGAGTAGCTATTTGTATATTAGTATCGAAATTTTGAAGCAAACGACGTTCTCAGAAAGGATACTGCTTGAACGTTAGGTAGCGTTGTCTGGGAACTTATGAATATTATTCTTAAGAGATTACAAGTTGGAAAATCTGATTTCAGTCATTGCAAATCTAAATTATAAGATATAATATACCGTTTGTTTTTAGTTTGGAAAAGACTTTTGTTCACTCATTTATGGAATGTGGCTGTCACAGGCTGGGCCAGCATTTACTGCCCATCCCTAGTCGCTCTTAAGAAGGTGGTGGTGAGCTGCTTTCTTGAACTGCTGCAGTCCACATGCTGTGAGTTGACCCACGATGGTGTTAGGGAGGGAATTCCAGGATTTTGACCCAGCGACAGTGAAGGAAGAGCGGTATAGTTCCAAGTCAGGATAGTGAGTGACTTGGGAGGCAATTTAAAATTGATGGTGTTCCCATGCATCTCCTGCCTTTGTCCTTCTCGATGGAAGTGGTCGTGGGTTGGAAAGTGCTATCTGAGGAACTTTGGTAAATTTATACGGTGCATCTTCTGGATAGTACACACTGCTGCTACTGAATGTTGGTTATGAGGGTAGTGGAAATGGAGAAAGAATATGAAGTAGTCTATTTTTTAATTTATCTGGTGGATTGACAATTGATAATTCTTTACAAGATAAAAAATTAAAATATCAGCAGTATATGTTTGAAAATGAGGAAGATTAATGGAAATCAGCCATTGTTATGTAAAGTGGATCAAACTTATGGACAAAAAACTATAAGGGTAAGTAGTTCATGAAAATATAATTAAAACAGGCTCTAGTAGCATCAAGTTGCTGAAGAATGTTTGATTTAAAGATTATGGCAAAAATTAATTGATGCCAATCAAAAAGAAATTTGCTTTTTGGATGGAATGACCTTTTCCTTACGCCTGAAGATTATTTTGCACTGAACTGAAGTCGTATGCCAATATGCAAGGCTAGAATTATTTTAGAAGTGTGCAAAAAGAGGAATTCTATTTTATTCATCGCCAAAAATTGTTTTTAATTTTAACCTGCAAGAACATTTGCTGTGAATACCTAACGATTGCTGTTACCAAATTGTTTTGACAAAACGTTGTTGGAACAAAGATCACTTTATGCCATTGGAAACATGTCTGGAAACATGAATTAACTTCTGAAAATAAAGGTTTGAATTTTTCCCACTGCAGGAATGACTTTGGCCTCCTCAAAATGATGCTGGAGGCCTGAATGAGGATGTTCCACTCTCAAACTTGGCAGGCCCCCATTTTCTGTGCGAGGGATCAGGTGTGGGCAGTTGTTTACATACCCATAATTCACTAATTTAAAGAAAAGAGTTGCCTCTAATCAGATCCAAATTTTGCTCGTGGGAATGTCCAAGACATGACTTGAGGGCCTTCAACGCTACAGGAAAGGTCTAAAGTTGTTGGAGTTCTTTGGAGAGGTAAAATACATTTTGAGAGCGTTAAAGTACCCTTAAGAGAGACATTATGCCCATTGCGAGTGGTTGAGTGCCCTTTGGGATTGTTAAAAGTCAACATGAATGTGCATATAAAATGGATAAGTTCACTGGAAATGTCAAGCTCATTGGAGCTGCCAAGTCATTTAAAGTCATAAAGTCTAGTAGATTGAAATGACTTAATATTTTTTTAAGAAAACTGTCTGAATTTAAAAGAAAGCTCGTTATTTCACTCTTTCTGCTGTAATAGACTGGTGCTGTCAAGAAAGGGTTTATGTTGCATGACTGATTTCACAAACCTATTGCGATTACAATGGGGTGCCTGCCTGTTCACAGATTCACTGACAGTTCTAAGTGCTAATAAAGTTTTTGAAGTGGGGTCTTATTTTCATCAGTGATTACGTAGTTGAATGAAATTAAATGTAGTAAATAATATTTTTAAATGTTGGGAGTTTTGTTTTCAAGACAGTGATTTCGTCAATAGGTATTTAGAACTTTACCTATGAAGACCCATGGGGTGGCTAAAGGGACATAGTTTGGCAGGGGGTGTATAAAGGGCTGCAGAGTTGGATGGAAGGGCATAAGTTGGCATCATGGATGGTCTGTTAAAATGATGGTAGATTTGAAAGGGGATGTGGTGGTCTACATCACTTGAGAAGAGCTGCTGGAGTTTATTCGACATTCTATGAACTATTCACACTCTTAAAGTTGGCTCAATGTCCACATTAATATGATCTTTCTTCGGCATCTTATCATCACATGATCACTTACATCATTACTGACGAAAGCCTACCGGTTCACTGTCTTGGCAAAATATCTACATTGTCCTTCACTACCACAAGACTCTGTCTTTTAGTTATAGCGGTTCCATCAGTTTCTCCAAATGAGTTTGTAGTTGCCTTAGAGGTGATTGAGGATTTATATTTTCCAAGTTTTCATTTGTACCCTGTGAATTATTGTGTTGTCAGAGAATGTCATGTCGTCTTCTTCAAGTCTGGATAACTAGTCCATCCTAATGATTTTCTGAAGAAGGGTCCAGACCTGAAACGTCAACTTTCCTGCTCCTCTGATGCTGCTTGGCCTGCTGCTTGGCCTCTACAGGATGAACCTGTAGAGCTAGTTCATCCAGCTCTACACCTTGTTATCTCCATCCTAATAGTGTCTTTTTTTCCTCATTGAAACTAAGGTGCTCCTACTTTGTCTTATAATGCCATTATCTATTTCCACATGGTATGACTTTGGTTGTTAGATTTTCTCTATGGCTGCCTTTGTAATGTTAATCTTGCATCCAGATTGTCTCTCTGGCGTGGAGCTCTGGTAAGTCATAGGCTCTACAATGTTTGTCCTTCCCTGGTTTTGGCGCATTTTGACTTTTGTACCTGACACATTGCACGGTCTCAACAAGTTTTATTTTTCATAAGACCTCTCTATCACCTTGAATAAAGTCAGTTTTGTTACGTCAGCTTGTATTGCTAACTGCACAATTTTTACTAAAGCTGAGTCTTCTGTTGAATGTAAAAAAATCAAGTTTTTCTTCTAAAGCGCTAAGCATGATCCGATCTTTGTGTAGTTATATGCTAAATGACACAGGGTCATTGCTAAATGAACCTTAGCTCTCTCTGGGCTTTTGTTTCTGTTTATTACATTGCCCCTATGTTTATATTTCTCAAAATATATGAAGTACATATTGAATGAAAAGGTTTCTTCATCTATCCTGGCTTGCTAAGACTGTGAAAATGAGATGAATACCACAGGCCTTATTAAACATAGCGACTTTCAAGGGTTAGGAAGAGAGGATAGGCTGCTGCAGCCTTTACAGACTCAGGCTCCCGTTCCATGTGATCCGGTGTCACTGTGATTGCTCCTTTCGCACATGCTCAGTAGTTGCTTTATTTAAAGTCAGCTGTCTACACCTTTAAATTGGAAGTAGTGAGATTAGAACAAATCAGTAAATTATGGACTGTTTACTCTTTCACATTTATTTTAATGGATCTAAATTTGGCCAAACCACCCTCCCCCACACCGTAATTAGTATTTAAGAGTACAGAGTAATAGGGGTCTGCCGCACAGAAAAAAGCCTTTTGGCCCATTGAGTCAAAAATAACGAAACTATTCTAATCCCATTTTCCTGCATTTGATCCACAGCTTTGTATGCAGTGACATCTCAAGTAATAATCTAGATACTTTTTAAATCTTATGAGAGTTTCTGGCTTTAACGCTCTTACAGACAGTGAGTTCCGCTCACCATGTGTATGCCAACCAATAAACACCAAACTACACTGATCTCATTTATGTTCACTTGGTCCATAGCCTAATCTGCCCTGGCATTTTAAGTGCTCATCCAGATACTTGTTAAATGTTGAGAAAGTATCTGCCTCCACCACACTCTCAGCATGTTCCTCTGGGTGAAGAATATTTTCTTCAGATCTCCTGTGAACCACTTAAACTCCTCACCTTAAACTTGTGTCCTCTGATGTGAAGGAGCCTGTGTTGGACTGGGGTGAACAAGGTCAGAAATTACATCACGCCAGGTATAGTCTAACAGGTTTATCTGAAAACACGAGCTTTCGGAGCCTCATTCCTTTTTCAGGTGTTAGTGAGAGAGGTAGTATCAGACACAATTTATAAGTAAAAGATCAAAGGTTCACACCATTGATGAGGGTGCACTAAACAAACCTAACATGCTTTTAAATCTTTAATTAGTTAGAAGGTTTAATTGATTAATATGTACATATGTAAATCCCTGAATTCCTTTCAAGTGACTGGTCCTGAAAGAACTAAAAGTTTTATCAGTGTAAAGAAGAGGTGACATTTTAGGCCAGACAATGCATGCTAGGTGTGAGACCTTGTTTAGAATCTGCTTGTGTTTTAATTTGGAGTCAGACTGGTTTTATTTCTAAAGTAGGAATTATATAAAACCATATTGACTGACTGTCTGTAAATTGTTTGAGAGATAGTAGGAACTGCAGATGCTGGAGAATCTGAGATAACAAGGTGTAAAGCTGGATGAACACAGCAGGCCAAGCAGCATCAGAGGAGCAGGAAGGCTGACGTTTCAGGCCTAGACCCTTCTTCAGAAAATCTAGGCCCGAAAAGTCAGCCTTCCTGCTCCTCTGATGCTGCTTGGCCTGCTGTGTTCATCCAGCTTTACACCTTGTTATCTATTACCAGGATGCTGCCTGAATTAGAGGTGATGAGCTATACGGAGAGGCTAGAAAAACTCGGATTGTTTTCTCTTGGGTGGTAGAGGCTGAAGGGAGACTTGACAGAAGTCTATAAAATTATGATATGCATAGATAGGATTGACAGTCAGAATCTTTTTCCACCAGAGTTGAAATGTCTAATAAGAGGGGGCATGCATTTAAGTTTAGAGGGGGAAAGTTCAAAGGAGATGTGAGGGGTAAGTTTTTTTACACACTGTGTGGGAGGAGTCTGGAATGCACTGCCAGGGTTGGTGGTGGAGGCAGCTACAATAGGGGTGTTTAAGCAACTTTTAGATAAGCACATGAATATGCAAGGAATGGAGGGATATGGACCAATGACATGCAGAAGGGATTAGTTTAATTTGGTGTCATGTTTGGCACAGCATCATGGGCCGAAGGGCCAGCTCTTGTGCTGTACAGTCCTATGTTCTAACTATATCATTACATACTCCATGGATGTTATCTCCTCAACCCTTCATGCATGCAAGCTGGCAGCAGCAAACAACAGGCACAATGTAACATCATGTCTGCTCTCTCAGTCCAACTCTCACTTCAGCCCTGCAGTTCTTAATCTTAGAGCTCAAGGGTACCCAAGACTTGCATGTTTTTGTCAGGTCACTTTTTGCATGCATCTCATGGCTGTTGGCTTGATTTCTTAATATTCACCGACTTTGACATACTTGGAGTCTGCTAGCATCTGTGATAGGTCTTCGCTTTTAGCACAGATAGGGAGGTGAGTCAATGGTCATACTGGGGTGCACTGAACATTCAAGTGAGACATATCGCTGTGGTACATTGTGCTTTGTAAATGTCACACCTCCAGCATATATCAGCAGGTTACGTTGCAAACACATTACATTTGCTTCAGCTAAATAACCATGGCTTTAATGAGGTCAAGGGGAACTATGGTCTATTGGGAGGTGTCATCACAGTCAGTCAAAGAATTCATTCAATTCCACACGGGTTTGGCCATGGTCAGCCATGTGTGGTTCTTGAGTGGCAGAGGCTGAGTGGAAGGCTTTGGAGGTGGTGCAGAAGAGGTTTACCAGGATGCTGCCTGGATTAGAGGCGTTGAGCTATAAGGACAGGCTAGAAAAACTCGGATTGTTTTCTCTTGAGTGGCTCTTCTCCCCAGCCCCCACACCCCACCGCTGCCCTGAATCTCGAGATTCCTGATCTTATAGTCTGGGGATTTGGCCTCAGTCTTGCAGATCAACTGCAACTAATCTGGGTATCACAGGTAGATCAGTCAGGTTGCTGTGGAGACATTAGTCTATTGGGGTGTGTGTGTGTGTGTGTGTTTTTCCTGCTATGAGACAAAGGAAGGGACTGATTATAATGGAAGTAGATGGAGCAGCACATAATGGTGATACAGGAGCAGGAGAGGTGGTGACCTGTCCCTCGTGAGTGGGTAGGAAGTGCAAAGACAGACAGGAATTTGGGAGGATACGCTGGGTGAGAACTGTAGAATGGGCACAATGCATGCAAAGCCAGCAGGTACAGTCCATGTGTCTTGGTGAGAGAAGTGCACAGTGGCAAGCGGTTGAGTAAATAGTGATTCTGTGTGTACGAGGTAGGGGGCAGAAGGGTAACACTTACCCCTGCACAGTGCAGAACGTTATTGCCCTTACTCCTACACTCTTGGCCATTACTTGTAATCTAGAACACAATACCGAGCTGGGTCACAATCTAGAGCCAGGCTCCTGAGGTCTGATGGCATGGCTTCCTTTGAGAGTCAGCAGGAAAAACACAGCAGCCACCCAGACCACCAAGATTTCCAGGTCTCTGTCCACAAAGCAGTGAGTATGTTCAGCTTTTTGGATGAGTAATACTGGTGGAGCACCAGTGTCAAGGGCAATACTTGTCATGTAGCAAATGCAGTAACATGTAGCTCTGCTTGAAATGTGGTGTCAGCAGTCTGAATGCTGGTGTGTTCCAGCAGTGGAGAGTTTCTCCATCTCTCTTGCCATATGATTCTGCAAGAAGGGGGCCATGGGTAACAGATGAATAATTAATAAGGTGGAGTGTGAACAGTGAGAGATGTCACTCTGAACTGGGGCAGAACAAGTGCCATGAATCATACTCAGCAAAACACTTGCATTCAAAATGGGAAGATTTGTTGCTTAATTTCATTTATATCAGTTTAATGACCTCTTTCTTTGTTAATAACAACAATAGCGCAGCTTCATTGAGTTTATAATCAAGGCATGTAAATAGCTGACACATTCAAAATTAGCAATTGTGTCCTTTTCAAGGAAACAAAAACCTGTTATGGGCCAAGGAGAAGGTAAAGATGGGACCATGTGGCATCTCCACATCTGGCTGTCACATTAGACAATTTACTTAGCTAAAAGGTTATTGTCACTGAGTTACGGATAACTCCCACGAACCATTCTTCCTGTACCAATTCTAGAAAATAAGATATTAATTCACAGAAAAGTCTCACGAAGCTATTCATCTAACTGTTAGCACTATCATTCCTGGTTGAAGACTGTACTAAATTCAGAGATATTTAGCATATTGGCACAGCAATAACAGACCATTCACATCAGAACGAAAAGACTTCTTGTATTACAATGCTTCAGTGCCAGCACTGACTTGTGTAATCTAAGGTGATGTTGCCAGTCCCATGAGGGAAGGTAATGATTAAAGCCAATGAACTTCAATCACAAAATTATGTGCTTTACCAGTTTAACAATTAGTTCGACAACTAGTTTGTAAACACATAGGAAAATATAAAAGCGCAAATAAATGTAAGGTTGTATAAGAAATAGAACAAATGAAATGCTTGTGCCCGGAGAAAGTAATAAAGAAAAAAAGACATTTTAATTAAAAATCAAGATTACAGATTACCTTGCAAAAAGAGAAAAAAACAAAGTTTGATTGACTGCCCATTAACAGTGAAACACAAGATTTTTCATTTAATGTAGTTACACAGCTATAGAACAGTTATATCCCTTTTAAGAGATTGTATCAAGTGGCAACAATTGAACATTAACGTTGTAATCCTGTGCCAAAGTAGCATAATTAATCCAAACATCAGCCTTAATGGAATAAAGATTTGCTCTCGAAATGAGGTTAGGAGTTGTGGCTTTAGCTTATTACTGCATTTCTTTTATTTATTGAACTCTACACACACAAATCATATCCAATTTACAAAAGATTACAAGATGTAGGAGCAGATTTAGGCCATTCAGCCTGTCGAGGCTGCTGTGTCATTTAATGTGATCATGACTGATTGAATAATCCTTAACAGTTTCCTGCCTTTTCCCTATAACCCTTGATTCACTTATAGATTAAATATCTGTCTACCTCAACCTTGAATGCACTTAATGACCCAACCTCTACAGCCCTCTTTGGGAAAGATTTCCATAAATTCACTACCCTGTAAATGAAGCAAACACAACATATCTTTTTATTACCTAGACTACTGCATAATTTTAGATTATACATTTGTTTCCCGAGTCTCCCTAATAGGTAAACCTCTCCACATCTGCCCTGTCAAGCTCCCCCCAAGAATCTTAAATGTTTTCACAAGGTCACTTCTCATTCTTCTAAAGTCCAATGAGTCCAGGCCCAACCTACTCTATCTGTCCTCATATATAAAAAAGAAGTCTCTCCATACTCTGCCCAACTCTGGTAAACCTGCGCTGGACTGCCTCCAATGCCAGTGTACCCTTGTTTAGATAAGGGGACCAAAACTGTTCGTAGTATTCTAGGTGTGCCTAACAAGGGCCTGATACTGTTGTTTCAGAGATAGTAGGAACTGCAGATGCTGGAGAATCTGAGATAACAAGGTGTAGAGCTGGATGAACACAGCAGGCCAAGCAGCATCATAGGAGCAGGAGAGCTTACGTTTCGGGCCTAGACCCTTCTTCAGAAAATAAAGAAGGTCTTTTCTGAAGAAGGGTCTAGGCCCGAAACATCAGCTCTCCTGCTCCTATGGTGCTGCTTGGCCTGCTGTGATAATCCAGCTCCACACCTTGTTATCCCTGATACAGTTGTAGCAAGTTCTACCTATTTTTATACTTCATTCCCTTTGAATGCAAGGCCAACATTCCATTTGTCTCCTATTTGATGCCGATCTTGTGTGTGAGCTTTTTGTGATTTGTAGATGATGGCTCCCAAATCCCTCTGTCCTGAGGCTTTCTCCATTTAGATGATATTTAGCTCCTCTATCCTTTCTGTCAAAGTGCATAACCTCACATTCTCCCACATTAGATTCCATCTGTCAATTTTTTTTGCCCATTCACTTCACCTGTGTATATTCCCTCATCGACTCTATGTTACCCTCATCACTTGTCTTGCCATATATTCTTGGATCATCAGCAAACTTTGTAATATTACATTCCTTCTCTCCTCCAGATCATTAAGAGATGTTCTATATAATTGTGGCTCCAGCACTGAAGTATTCCACTACTTACAGGTTGCTATCCTTATATCAACTTTTTGGCTTCTGCTGGTTTGCTCATCATCTACACATGGTAATATACTATCCCTCAGCACAACGAGTGTTTATCTTCTGAAGTTGCTTTATGTACAATAGCTTATTAGACACCTTTTGGATTTCCAAATATCTTACATTTACTGGTTTGCTTTATCTCTCCTCAGAGAATTCCAACAAATTTATCAGGCATAAGGAGACAGAGGGTGGTGTGGAGGGTTCCTTTTCAGACTGGAGGCCTGTCACCAGTCGTGTTCCAAAGGGACCAGTTCTGGATCCTCTCTTGTTTGTCATTTACATAAATGGTTGGGATGAGTATATGGAAGGCATGATTAGTAAGTTTGTAGATGACGCCAAGATTGGTGACATAATAGACCATGAAGGAAGTTTTCTAAGATTACAAAAGGGATCTTGATCAAATGGGTCAACAGGTTGAAAAATCACAGATGGAGTTCAATCTCCATAAATGAGAGGTATTGCATTTTGGGACAGCAAACAAGCGCAGGGCTTATACAATTAATGGTAGGGCCTTGGGTTGTAGAACAGAGGGACATAAGGGTTCAGGTGCATAATTCTTTGAAGTTTGCATCACATTTGGACAGCGTGGTTAAAAAGACATTTGGCACACTAGCCTTCCTTGCTCAGTCCTTTGAGTATAGGAGTTGGGAAGTCATATTGACGTTGTACAGGACATTGGTGAGTTCTCTACTGGAATACTGTGTCCAGTTCTGGTCATGCAGATACAGGAAGGATATTATTAAGCTGGAGACGGTTCAGAAGAGATTTACCAAAATGTTGCTGGGTATGGAAGGTTTGAGTTATAAAGAAAGGCTGGATAAGCTGAGACATTTTTTTCACTGAAACATAGGAAGTTGAGAGCCGATCTTATAGAAGTTTATTAAATAATGAGGGGTATAGATAGAGTTAATAATAATTGACTTTTTCCTGGGATGGGGGATTTCAAGACTTAGAGCACATTTTCAAGGTGAAAGGAGAGAGATTTAGAAAAGACATGAGGGGCAATTTTTATAACGTAGAGGGTGGTTCGTACATGGAATGAACTTCCTGAGGAAGTGGTGGATGTCGGTGCCATTACAACATTTAAAAGACATTTGTATAAGTACAATAATAGGGAAGGTTTAGAGGGATATGGGCCAGGAACAGACATGTGGGACGAGTTTAGTTTTTAGGATTATGTTCAGCATGGACTGGTTGGACGATGGGTCTGTTCCCATGCTGTATGACTCTATGTTGTTTCCACCATTATAGGCATGATAGTAAACTCTCTAAACATGGACAAAGTACAAATTCCTTTCCAATAAAACCTCTGATAATGCCACAAACATCTCAAGTAAACCAAAATGTGCCAGAAACTAACTGGAAACAATCAGATTGCAACACATATTCCAGTAATTTCACCATCAATTTGCATAGTGCATTCATATACAACTGTGCAGCAGAATACAGAGCCTAATTTTTTTCTGTGTAGCCAGAGAGATAACAGTTTAGACAAAGTAATTTTCATTATGGAGGTTTGAAAACAGGAATTGTGGTATTTATAAGCTCGATATTAGACAAAGAAATTACACATTTCTCTATGATGCTCAGAATCCAAATATTTGTTTTCATAGAGGATTAAGCACTTGATGGGATTTTAATGTTATCAGAGTGTTTTTTTTTGCAATAGACACTTAAAACAAAGATTCCCAGATTAAACAAAGTACTGTTCTATTTCATCAGGATCTTGAAATCTGTACACGATGTGTACTGTGTGAGTTGACCTGGATGGTGTGGGCCAATAGAAGTTAGCTTAGAAACATGATTGACATGAATCAACAATAAATTGACATGAGGCTATGAAAGGTCATGGGGATGTGTGAGTACAGGGTTAGTATTAAGTCAACATCAGCACTTATTCTGGGATCAGAATCCTTCCTACCACTCCAGAATGAAAATCCAAAAGATGCAGCACACTTCATCCAAAGTGAAGTCTGTGGAATTAGGAATTTTCATGATCCTGCACTCCCAACCTTGGGTGAAAATTCAGCTCACAGCATCCAACAATATTCTCAATAGGTATTGTATTTTCTTATTAAGTTTTCAATAGCATATTTTTCATTTATTTTTCTCCTCTTACAATAGACAGATGTTTAAATATGAAGCCAAACAGATTTGAAATCGGTAATGAGTCCATGGAGCCTGTGAAAACGCTTGAGTGGGAGAACAGAACGTGAAATCTGAGGTCCCTAAAATCACAGATGCCAGTCCTCAAACAATTCAATTTAAGCCACATGATATCAATGAATGACTGGGCACTGCTTACTGAAAAGACTGTGAATCCTGACAACATTCTAAAAAAATAGGACTGATGGTTTGTGTATCAGAACTTGCCACAGACATAGCCCTACTGGAACAGGTTGACTATGAAACTAAAATCTACACTGCAATGTGGAAAATAGCCCAGATGCATTATAATGTTAGGTATTTGATTTATATAAAATTTATTGTGGAGTTGGGTTTTTGAAGTAGTGGTATGTGGATTTGGGTCTGTGTGTATGAAGGGTTAATAATAAACTTGTCATTCTTTCCACAGCCACAATTTTAAACCAGTATGTGTCAGAGAGCAGATGACAGAATCCTCCTGGAATGATAATGTGAATTTGTTTGGAATGCAAGAATTTTATAATTGAAGAGAGAAAATATGGAAAAGCATTAATTTGTTTTTGGTTTAGAAGGGCCAAGAATTGATTTTTGCTCAGGGTAAACCCACAGATTTCATAGCTTTTAGATTTGGTTCACAGAAGACCTGGCCGGGACCAGATGTCAGAACACTTTTTCCTGGAGACAGGAGTTAGTTCAGAACAGTTACAAATAAATTAATTCAGCGGTTAACACTGAAAATTCTGAAACAGAAGTGTTTGGTTAGAAATTTGAATGAGTTATTTGAAGCTAAGGAAGTTTAAGCTCAGTTGTATGAATAATCAAGGAAGACTATTAAGCTCTCAAGACCAGGAATTGAAAAAAACAAAGTTAAAACTATAGAATTGTTTAAAAAAAAGAGAACTTGCTGTGTGGTGTTTGAGGACAGTAAAGTGGGGATGTTGGAAGAGGTAGAATACTGTTTTGCCACATGCTTTAAAACTGTGTTACATGCAAATATTTCTCGAGAATGGTCTAGGCCCGAAATGTCAGCCTTCCTGCTCCTCTGATGCTGCTTGGCCTGCTGTGTTCATCCAGCTCTACACCTTGGTATCTTATATGCAAATAGATTGCTTTGTTACTGTTTATTTTTATTTCTTCTGTGTAACAAACTTCTGTTTATTGTTGAAATCAAATTTACAGATTTGCACATTGACATTTCAGTAAAAGACCACTATGTTGGATTAAGAATAACAAAATATGATCTAACAGGCCAGATTTTAGCCCAAGATCTGACTTATCCAGTAGTACTATCAGTTTGGATCATTACTATGACCAGTCAACAAAAATCCAGGACAAATCCAATGCAGCTATTGATCTACTCTTGATCAAAGTGATAGAAGGGGTCATTGAGCAATCAAGCAGCAAATTTTCCACAATAACCTGCTCAGTGACATTTAATTTAGTTCCAACAGGGCCACTCAGCTCATAATCTCATTGTAGCTTTGGCCTAATCATGGTCAAAGAGCTGAATTCAAGGGAGGAAGTGAGCATAACTGCCCTTGACATCATGGTGACAATCGACTGAGTACAGCATCAAGGAGTCCTAGCAAAATCAAGTCAGTGAGAGTCAGGGTCAAAACTCCCTGTAGCACGAAGGAAGATGGTTTTGATTATTGGAGATCAGTTATCTTATTTCCAGGTATTAATGATGGAGGTATTCAAGGTAGTGTCTAAGATCTAATCATTTTCATTTGCTTTATTCATGACCTTTCCTCCATCATAAGATCAGAAGTAGGATGTTCACTGATGATTGCACAACATTCAGCACCAATCATGACCAACATTCCCCTACATGCCACTTTGAGGTTCCATTCATGGTGACTGATATTAGCGCACCCATTGTAGCATTGACTTTTAGTTTCACAAGTCACTGGCAAGCACAGACCTCAAAGGCCCACACAGAGGTGGAAAGAAAATTGCAGGAAATGCTGTTTGTGACTATACGGACACTAAAGTTGGTCATGTTGCTATGCAGCAAAACCTGAACAATATCAAAGTTTAGGCTGATAAGTAGCAAGTAACATTTGCATGACATGGTGGCAGGTAATAACCTTCTCAAACAAGACGGAATCTAACCAACTCCCCTTGAGATTCAATGGCATAGCCATTAAAAGGTCTCCCACTATCAACATCTTGGGGCTTACTGTGACCATAAACTGAACTGGACTCGCCACATGTATATACTGCAGCCACAAGGCTGGTCACAGGCTTGGAATTGTGTGGCAAGTAACTCACGCCCTGGCTCCGCAAAGATTGTCCACCAGCTACAAGGCACAAGTCTGGATAAATGCAGCTCAAGCAAAAGCCCAGGACAAAATGCTTGAATTGAATCCCACTTACCACTTTCTGCATTCTCCCCCTTCAGCTCCAACACAGTTGTATCATCATGTACCCATCTATATGGTGTATTGCAGTTCTCACCAAGGCTCCTTCAGCAGCTTCCAAACCAGTGATCGCTACCACTTAAAAGGACAAAAACACAGATAACAGCAAGTTACCCTCCAAGTCAAACACCATCCAAACTTGGAACAATGTCACTGCTGTTTCATGATCACTGGGTCAAAATGCTAGAATTGCCTCCTTAACAGTATTATGGGTGTACTTGCACCCAAGCACTGCAAAGGTTAAAGGAGGCAACTCACCATCAGGGGATGGCACAGTAGCTCAGTGGTTAGCACTGCTGCCTCACAGCACCTGGGACACAGGTTTGATTTCAGCCTTGAATGACTGTCTATGTGGAGTTTGCACATTCTCCCTGTATCTGCTTGGGTTTTCCGGTTTCTTTCCACAATCCAAGATGTGCAGGTGGATTAGCCATGCTAAATTGTCCCTAATGATTAGGCATGTGCAGGCTAGGTGGGTTAGCCATTGGTAATGCAGGATTACAGGGATAGGGTAGGGGTATGGGTGTGGGTGGGATGGTCTTCAGAGGGCCGGTGTGGACTCAATGGGCTGATTGGCTTGCTTCCACACTGTAGGGATTCTAAAAAGAAAAATCACCACCTTAAGAGCAATTAATACTTAGTGTTTACAGGCAATGTTTACATCCCATGAATAAAGAAAGAAAACATCATCATTTTCAGGTTTGGTCTCCCGGAGTCAGTCAGCTTCCACTGCAACATTTATCCTCATTTTCTCTATGTGAAATGTGATGAAACAGATCACCCAAGAATGAAGCACAAGCAGTGTTCTCCGGGGGTAAGTAGTAGTACTGCTGTTTTTCTTGATATACATGAATGACCTCGATTTGAATGTACAGGCATAACTTGAGATGACACAAACTCAGAAGCATAACAAATCTGAAGGATAGTAACAAACTTCAAGAAGGTAAAGATTGTTGAAATGAGCCAAAGTGGATGAAATTTCATTCCACTAAGTGTAGAGTGATACGTTTTGGTGAGAAGAACAAATGGAGTCAATATAAGTTAAATAATACACAACGTCAACAGAGATCAGTGGTGTATGGACATAAATTCCTGAGTGTGGCAGTAAAAATTGAGAAGACTGTTAAAAAAGCATGTTGGAACCTTGGCTTCAGTAATAGAACCATAACAATATAGGAAAGCAAGGGAAGTTAAGCTTCATCTTCGCTAAAACACTAGCCAGGGCTCAGCTAGAGTATTATGCACTATTCTGAACAATAGCTGTTTAGTTTACAGAGGGTGCAGAACAGTTGAAGAACCTGTAAGGTTTCAAGTCTGAGGGACTTCAGATATATGGAGTGACTGAATAAGCTGGGGCTGTTCACCTTAGAGCAGTTAAAGTTAAAAGGATATTTGATAGAAGTGTGCAAAACCATGAACTGTTTCTTCAAAAACTAAAGAGAAAGTGTCCAGTGGCAGCCAGGTCAGTAAGCAAAGGATGCAAACTTAAAATAATTGATAAAAGAATCAGAGGCAATGTGCGTCCATGCTGTGTCTTTGAGTGAGAAAGAATGTCCAGGGGTGCTGCCAGAAGTTCAATATCTTCTGCGATCCACAAAGCAACCATTATCTTTTTGTAACCTCTCACTAAAGTGCCAGAATTCAGTCACTGCGCATGCATCTCGCCAAGGCTAATAAACTATCGTGTGCTTATTGGGTTCTGAGGAAGAGTTACCAGACCTGAAACGCTAACTCTGATTTTTTTCTTCACAGATGCTGCCAGGCTGGCTGAGCTTTTCCAGCAACTTCTGTTTTTGTTCCTGACTTACAGCATCTGCAGTTCTTTCGGTTTTTACACAGTGCTTACTATTGCATGTATCCGTCCATCAGGGCTCTGATACACATCATCCTCCCAAACTGATAATGTCTCCTCACCTCTACACCTCCTGCTCACTCACAGGTAGCATCTCACCTCTACTGATCATGCATAACCACTGAGTGTGATGGAAGTGGATGCAAGAGCAGTCTGTCCCTTTTCTCATTGTTGGGGAAAACTGACCCACAACCGGACCAAGAAGGTGAAGACTCAGATGAGAGGAAATGGTGGACATCAGGGTCGTTACTCCCTCTGAGGAGACAATACTGAAGTTGGCCAAAGAAGAGCATGACTATTCACATGGGATTGATGAGACATCAGTCGTTAAGTTTCATTGTGCTGTGCTGCTTTAACACTACCACCAATGCTCACACATTTTTCTTCTGCCCAATCTTCGGTCAAGTTTCTCCAACTATAAAAACAATGTGATTCTTTTCTTTATTTTGGATTGTGGATCAGAATGAGAAAAAGGATACTGGTTAAACAAGTGCTGTAAAAGGAGTTGCTGCATTTCAAAGAAACAATGGGACTCATTGTGAGCTGTGTTTATCTTGTTGCTTTGTTGCAATGGGGGCAAACATCTAATGCATAAAGCGCCATGGGTGTTTGGAGAGCAAGATTGCAGATTAAATTTTAAAAGCAAAATCACTCGTGGAATTTGGGCATCTCTGGTTAATCCAGCATTTTTTGACCATCCCTAATTGTTAAGAGTCAACCACATTACTGTGGGATAACAAAGTGTAGAGCTGGATGAACACAGCAGGCCAAGCAGCATCAGAGGAGCAGGAAAGCTGATGTTTCGGGCCTAGACCCTTCTTCAGAAATCTACTATCTCTGAAATGCATTACTGTGGGTCTGGAGTTACATGTAGGCCAGACCAGGTAAGGATGACGGATTTCCTTTTCTGAAGGTGGGCCTGATGTGTTTTTCCGAGAATTGGCAATAGTTATCATTAATTCCAGATCCTTTACTGAATTCAAATAACAAACTGATGTTGGCAGGATTTGAACCCAGGTCCCTAGAACATTATAAAAACCGAAACAACCACTGATGCTGTAAATCACAAACAAAAACAGAAGTTGCTGGAAAAGCTCAGGAGGTCTGGCAGCATCTATGAAGAAAAAAGTCAAGAGTTAACCGAACTTCTGAGGAAGGGTCACCGGACCCGAAATGTTAACTGATTTTTCCTTCACAGATGTTGCCAGACCTGCTGAATTTTTCCAGCAACTTCTGTTTCTGTCCCCAGAACATTAGCTGAATTTCTGGATTAATAATCTAGCGGTAATTCCACTAAACTATTGCCTCCCTTTGAGTTGTGCATTCAGGATCAGTTGTGGAGAGCACAAGTCATTAGCATGACAACAGCTCTTTCATTGGCTACTAGGCAAGTGAAGAGAGAATGTGTGAAAAATTCAGAGGCAGAAACTTTCAGACTGCAACAGGAAAAGGCTGTATTTGCACTCTCTTCTCTTCCCCCCCCCCTCCCCCTTACCCCACCCCTGCCCCAGTGCAATGAAATAACTAAAACCCAGAAGGTAGCTAGCTATTTTCTCTCACCAAGTGCTCCAAGTTGTTGCCTATAACCAGTGGATGAAAGACTGAAAAAATAATTTGTCAGTTAGCCTGAGTCTTCGGCAAAGAACTGAAAGAATCTGGAAATATGGAGATTGGCAAACAGAAGATTTTGGAAGAAACAAAGAGTATTCCTTATCAAGTCCTGTGAGTTGATGCTATTGAATTGTGCTTCCTCAGTATTTTCTCCCCCATCCAGAATATCCATGTTTGACCCCATGTCAATGGACATTGGCATCTGATACCTGTCAACTTCTAAGGAACCTCATGACACATCTCCAATCCACTTACAGTATGCTTTTGCATCTCAATGCAGCACCTTGGGATGTAATGGTAGCTAACATTATAATATGGCTGTAAAGGCAGTTTGCATTCAGGGACAGCATCCAGCTCATGGATCTCTGGCCTGTTCGCTTGTCCTTGTAATACTTGCTCACTTTGAACTTGTCGGAATGCTCCCAGCTTTCCTGCCTTGTCTTGCCTTGCATTTTTGCGCCTTACCCCTTACCCAGAGATGGCAGGCTCACAGTACTGTTGTTTTACCTTTTAGCACAGACACAAAGCGAGGAAGCTTGTCAGCAGTCCTCAGTCAAGGGCCGGAAGTCCCAGAGTGCTAAGTCACAGGCAGCCTCCATTACCAGCCTAAGGGCCTGGACAATGTGAGTCAGCCACTCGTCATGGTCAAAGTCTGAATCCTCTCCACCGAAGGGGTGAGAAGCCAAATGCCAGGCAGCCCACTACCCATCTTCATACTTTGTGACCTTTAGTGATCTGCTTTCCTCAAGGAATGAGAGAAACAGATGGGCATCAAGGGAGATAAAAGTGGCTGGCACAGCTGTTATTTTTGATGCAGGCAGGGAGGTGTCCCAAGCAAATGAGTAGGCAGCACAAAGCTCAGGCAGACATGGTGGGGTAAAAACTAGGATGGATGACAGCGAGTGAGTGAAGAAACTGCAGACAGCAAGGAGAATGGTAGAGCATGAGCCTTGGCGGGGAGTGGGTGTAATAGCAGAGGTAGAGTGAGAGTGACATTCTGCAGAAAAAGTGGTGGTGTTTACACTAGCAGGGTGGACAAGTTTCACAAATCTTTCTACAGTGTTGGGCATTCCTGTGACAGATGAGATTGCACTGAATTGTGTGGCAACCTAAGGACCAGGCTGGCATGGTCTTGTGACTCGTGGACATCTCGCCTCTGCTGACCCTAATTGTCTGCAGGTCCCTGCCCACAAAGCAGAGCATCAATGTTTCCTTCTCTGCCGTGACTGTAGCAAATATCAGGAGGGCAGTTTCAGACAGAGTGCTTCTCTAGGTACACAATGACCTTTTAATGATGACACCAGTGCCAGGACTAACCCGTCTACTCTGGCATATCTTGACAGTGGTGACCGGTGAGTGGTAGAATGGGGGTCAATCAGGTGAGAGAGGCAGGGTAGATCTTTAATGAGGAAAGTTTGCTAAGATAGAGCAAGAGAACTCCCTGGACCCTTGAGAGAAGCCCTCTATGAATTACAAAGTAAGCTGACACATAGACAACAAAAAGCAAGAGTCAGCCCATGGTCAGTGTTTTCTGTTAACCTGGGTTCATCAGAAGGACAACTGGTGTCTTTGAGTGATTTGGTTAAATCTTTAATTTTTGTTACTGCCTTGGAAGTAGTTTGGATTGAGTATCAATGCACTTTCCCAAATGACACCACTAATTATGTCTCTTATGCAGGCACTAGTAGACCCAGGGAACCAATGCTAGGAAGATGCCAGTGCCAGAGAAGCTCAGCTCTGTCTCCTCCATTGAAGAAGAAGTCGGCGAAGCCTCAGGTCAGGAAAGGCGATATTAATGGTATTATTGCTAGAGTATTAATCCAGAAACTCAGCTCATGTTCTAGGTTCCTGGGTTTGAATCCTGCCACAGCAGTTAGTGGAATTTGCATTCAGTTAAAAAAAATCTGGAATTAAAAATTTACTGATGACCACAAAACCATTGTCCATTGTCGATAAAAAGCACCTGGTTCATTAATGTTCTTCAGACAAGAAAATCTGGCATCCTCATCTGTTTTGGCCTACACGTGACTCCAGCCCCACCACAATGTGGTTAATTCTCAACTGCCCTTTGAAATGGTAGCAAGCCATTCAGTTGCATCAACTGCTACAACGTCTCAGCAAAGAAATGAAACCGAATGGACCACATGGCATCGACCGAGGCAAAGGAAAAGACAAAACAGCCCTGTCCACACAGCAAAGCCCACCTTACTAATATCTGGGGGCTGGAGCCAAAATTAGGAGAGTTGTCTCCCAGACTAGCCAAGCAACAATCTGACATAGTCAAACTAACAGAACAATACCTTACATTCAATGTCCCAGACATCACCATCCCTGTTCCACTGGCAGGGCAGGCCAGGAGAGGTGGCAGCACAGTGGCATACAGTTGGGAGGGATTTGCCTTGGGAGTCCTCAGCATTGACTTTGGACCCTATAAAACCTTATGGCTGCAGGTTAAACGTGGGCAAGGTAACCTCCTGTACCATTCTCCTTTGACTAATGAATCAGTACTCCATGTCGAGCAACACTTGGAGGAAGCACTGAGAGTGGCAAAGGCATGAAATAGTCTGGGTAGGAAATTTCAATGCCCACCATCGAGACTTTCAGCAGCTGCACTACTGATCAAACTGGTTATATCCTAAAAGACATAGCTGTCAGACTGAGTGTATGGCAGATGGTGACGGAGCTAACGAGAGGGAAAAGCATGATGTAGGAGCAAATTACTGTAGATACTGGAATCTGAACTGAAAACAAAAAAAAATGCTGGAAGTCACAGTGGATCAGGCAGCACCCAGCTTGCTTTCTGTCCATGGATGCTGCCTGACCTGCTGTGATCGCCAGTATTTTTTTGTTTTCAGGAGGGAAAAACATACTTGATTTCATCCCTGCCAACCTGCTGACTGCAGATACATCCGTCCATGACACTATCAGTAAGAGAGAACAACCATACAGTCCTTGTGGGGACAAAGTCCTACCTTCCTAGTAAGAGTACTCTCCACGTTGTGTGGTATTATCACAGTGTCAAATGGGACAGACTTTGAACAAATCAAACAACTCAAGACTGATCACTTGTTACGGACCAGACCAAACCCCCTCAAAACATATCAATATGGCCTAACTTTTATGTTATTTGAAAAACAAGGGCAAGGTGCAGCTTTCCAGGTGTGATTCAATTGATCAAACTATTAGGCTTTGAACAAAACATACTTTATTCCTACCCCACTGAAAAAATACAAAAAAAAATTCACATAACATTATCTCTATTGAAATACTTAATTAAATAATGTCGTATTTATTCACTACTCATCACTGTTCCAAAAGAGCAGCATCCCATAAACACACCCTTTGCAAAGGCAAATTCAGCAAAACAGATTTCCCTTACTTGTTATGTCCTTCAGTCCAGGAGAAAGAACACGAACAGAATGAATCTGGCAGCTGAAAGATAATGTAACTCTTTGTAGCAGCAGAAAGTAACAGCTTGAACTTCAAAAACCCCAACTCCAACAACTGAAAGCAAAGATAAAACCCTGGGTCTGATAGAGCCAGACTCCAGCCATTCATGCTTCTTTTGTCTATTTCAAAAAAAAAACCCAAAGCCATTTACTCTGCTTTCCATGGAGCAGGCAGCTCGGTACCAGATTTACAACACCCCTCTTCAACAGAAACAGGACAGAACAAATCCCTCTTAAAGACACATCTTGTCTCACATCCATGAAGCACCGTGGGCCATCAGCAGCAGCAAAACTGCACTCCAGCACAATCTGTAACCTCATGGCTCAGCATATTGCCCCAGCCAACCATTACCAATTGGTCAGGGGATCGACCCTTGTTCAATGGAGAGTGCAGGAGCACATGCCAGGAGCAGCATCAGACATACCTAAAAATGAGGTGTCAATGCTTGCATACTAAACAACATAAGCTGTAAATGATAGACCGAGTTAAACAAACCTATAGCCAACAAATCAGATCCAAACTGCTACATCCAGTCATGAATGGTGATGGACAATTGAACAACTGGAGGAGGCTCCACAAATATCACCATCCTCAATGATGGGAGGGCCCAACACATCAGTGCAAAAGATAAGGCTAAAGCTTTCACAACAATCTTGAGCCAAAAGTATGAAACGGATGATCCATCTAAGCCGCCTCCAGCGTTCCCCAGCATCAGATACCAGTCTTAAGCCAATTTGATTTACTCCATGTGATATCAAAAAATGGTTGGAGGCATTGTACACTGCAAAGGCTATGGGTCTGACAATATTGCTGCAATAGTACTGAAGACATTTGCTTCAGAATCTGCTGCTCCCCTAGCCAAGCACTTCCAATACGGTTACATCACTGGTGTATGACAACATAGAAAATTGCTCATGTCTTCCCTCCATTATAACATCATAAGTGGGGATGTTTGCCGATGATTGCACAATGTTCAGCACCATTTGCTGCTCCTCGGATACTGAATCAGTCCATGTTCAAACGCAACAAGATCTGGCCAATATCCAGGCTTGGGCTGACAAGTGGCAAGTAACATTGGCACCATACAAATGCCAGGCAATGATCATCTCCAATAAGAGATAATCTAACCACTTCCCCTTGACATTCAAAGGTGTTCCCATCACTGATAGCCCTCCTATCAACTTCCTGGGATTACCATTGATCACCAGAAACTCAACTGGACTCGCCACATAAACACAGTGGCTACAAAAGTAGGTCAGAGGCTAGGAATACTGCAGTGTGTAACTCACTTCTTGACTCCTCAAAGCCTGTCCACAATCTATCAGGCCAAAATCAGCAGTCTGATAGAATCCTCCCCATTTGCCTGGATGTTTGCATCTCCAACGACACTCAAGCAGCTTGGCACCATCCTGGACAAAGCAGCCCGCTTGATTTGCACCGCATCCATAAGTATCCACTCCATCCAAGACCAACAATCATTAGCAGCAGTATGTACTGTCTACATGATGCACTGCAGAAATTCACCAGACATTCTTATACAGCACATTGCAAACACATGACCACTCCCATCTAGAAGGACAAGGGCAACAGATACATGGGAACCACCTGCAAATTTCCCTCCAAGCCAGTCACCATCCTGACTTGGAAGTGTATCTCCATTCCTTCACTGTCACTGGGTCAAAATCCTGGCATTCCCTCCCTAAGGGCATTTTAGGTTAAACTACATGTTAACTGCAGCAGTTCTTGAAGGCAGCTCTCTCCCACCTTCCAGATCAACAAAGGGACAGGTAATAAATATGGCCAGTCAGTGACACCCACATCAAAAAATGAATGAAAAAGATGCACTGGGTAGCATGGAGGCACAATGGATAGCACTGCTGCCTCATAGTGCCAGGATAACTGTGGATAACTGTGTGGAGTTTGCACATTCTATCTATGTCTGTGTGGATTTCCCCTGGATGCTCCGGTTTCTGCCCACAGTCCAAAGATATCCAGTTTAGGTGGATTGGTCATTCAAAAAAATCATCCCATAGTGTCCAGGGATGTAGAGGTTAGCCGTGGTTAGACATGGTAAAACTCCCATGTGGGGTTACAGCGGTGGGGTGAGTCTGGGAGTGGGATGCTCTTCAGAGGGTCAGAGCAGACTTGATGGGCTGAATGGCCTTTTTCCGCACTGTAATGATTAAATGATTCTAATGCTTAAACTCAGGAGCACATTCTGGTGAGCACATCACTGACACCTCTCTGCAGCTGTTTGAAGATGAAGTCCCTGAGGTCCCTGGCACTAGGAGGACTGCCAGAGACCAGGCATCTGCTCAGCCCCAGGCAGAAAGCTTGGTCAACCTGCAGAAAAAAAAAAATCAGGCAACCGAAAATTCAGGCAGCTTGCCAGCAGCAGTCCATAAGTTGGAGTGAAAGGATGGAGGAGTCCATCAGTGTTTTCAGGACTGTGCTGGCTCCAGCAAGCGTGTGTCCCACTAAGGGGTCTTCCCCTATGTCACACATTACCATTTGATTGAAGCCAATGCAGTGTGTTTGCCACATGCGCTGCTGGCACAGGTCACAGCCCTGAATTGATGTATCACCGTGCCACCAGTGACATGTCAATCTTGCTCTGATGGATAGACTGACGGTTCTTCACCAGGACAAGCTGCCTGCCTTTATTTCTGCATTTGGAAAGCAATGTAAGTCACAGAGCCCAACAGCTTTTAACTGAGTGCTAAATACCTGAGTGCTAAATACCTAAACACCCTTCAACATAATTCTTCTGATGTTATAACAAATTGGTTTCTGTAAACCCAATCTACTTTAAAGCCTGAGATTTTTTCTGATGAAGGGTCTAGGCCCGTAAAGTCAAGCTTTCCTGCTCCTATGATGCTGCTTGGCCTGCTGTGTTCATCCAGCTCCACACCTTGTCATCTCTACTTTAAAGCCTTGTTACAGAGGAAGGTTGCAGGAACAGCATCTCATATTTCACATGGGAACCCTGCAGCCCAATGGTATCAATGTGGACTTCACAAGCTTCAAAATCTCCCCTCCCCCAACCGCATCCCAAAACCAGCCCAGCTCATACCAGCCTCCCTAACCTGTCCTCCCACCTATCCACTCCTCCCACCTCAAGCCCCACCCCCCATCTCCTACCTACTAGCCTCATCCCGCCCCCTTGACCTGTCCATCCTCCCTGGACCGACCTATCCCCTCCCTAAGTCCCCACCTACACTCACCTTTACTGGCTCCAACCCTGACTCCTTGACCTGTCTGTCTCCTCTCCACCTATCTTCTCCTCTATCCATCTTCTATCCGCCTCCCCCTTTCTCCCTATTTATTTCAGAATCCCCTTCCCCTCCCCCATTTCTGAAGAAGGGTCTAGGCCCGAAACGTCAAGCTTTCCTGCTCCTATGATGCTGCTTGGCCTGCTGTGTTCATCCAGCTCTACACCTTGTTGTCTCTCTACTTTAGAGGCTTCTTCCTCAAGGAGCCCTACTTCCAACTCCCAGACATGCAGATACTGGGTGTTATTGACTAGATTTCTGAGGGAGAATCCGTGCAGAATTTAATGCCTCTACTTTCATTTTCCACCTGCATTCTCACGTTGTAAAATTCCGTGAACAATTCTCACGCAGCGTCAGGTTCTGACTCTTTGAAATTCTTCTACTTCCTTAGGGCAGAGTCTGTAATTTGCAGATACTACACAATTCTGCCCAATTTGATCTATCAGACAAATCTTCCTCATTATTGTTGTGTACTTTCCATAATACTAACCATTGCGCAACACAGGTATCTTGAAGTAGTTTAAATCTACAAGCAGCATCTAAGCAATATGAATTCTACTTCATTTCTTTTTCCTTACACCTGGTTCTACGGGATATTCAGTAACATCCACCATTTAATTGTTACCTGATAATTTCACAGTGAAATGGAAACAATGCTCATTTTATTCACAAAGGATGGAGACAAGTGAAGCATTAATCAGTTTTTACAGAAAGGTGATGGAATGCACCAGCAAAAAAGGATTATAGGGCATTACTGAGCAGAAAAGTCACCCTTTCTCTTTGCTTTAAGCCACCATGTTCCGTTCTTGATTGGTAAAAAATAGGCTTGTACAGGGACAGTAACATAAATGATGGCAAGTGAAACATAAATAACTGATACTTTGAGTGGAGGAGAAAGATCTTAACCAAAAGATCAATATGTGGTGACATATATTTAAGGTAATTGGTGGAAAGACTTCAGGGGAGTTGAGGAGAAAGCTTTGCACTCAGAGAATGTAGGTCTGGAGTTCAATGCCTGAAAGACTTGTAGAGACAACAACACAAAAAGTCAATTGGATGTGTGCTTGAAGTGTGATAACATTCAATGTTACAGATGAAGAGCTGGAAAGTGGCATTAGCTGAACTGCTTGGGTTTTAATGGCCAATACAACATGATGAGTGTTATCTTCTCAGGCCCTGACTGATGTGAGTAATAGTGAGTCAGTTGAAAGAAAAATGGTGAGATTGGCAGAAATGAGATTCTTGAGGTCAAGATTTTGCAATTAAGTTTTGAACAGTGAGACAACAATCTCACTCGTAAGAGGAAAAAGGCCTATTTTCATACATTTGCATGCCATTAGGACCTAATCTCACCTCAGTGATGTACATTTTCTTATTTTGCCATACACCAAGGAGAAACTATATGGCAACACTTCCTGACATGGTAGTCAGGATTGATATCTGGTATCTCCACTCATTGCTTGCAAGCGTCTCCAGGCCTCTGTCTTGGCAGCCCGGTACTAATATCTCGTGGCTAGTGACCACCCTTACCCCTCGCCACCCAGTCTATCCACAAAATTTAGCTTGGAGTTTGGCATCAGACACATACCAACCTCTCTGCATCCTTATGGCACAATTCCAGCACACTTACAATACATTTCTCAATCAGTGCTGCACTTTGAAGCATACCAGCACCTTTCATTGCAATGCTTCTGCCAGGAAACTTTACACAGGGTCAAGCACTCATTACATGTGTTCATAAGAGACAGAAACAGAAGGAGGCCATTTGGTCTATCGAGCCTGCTCCGCCATTCAACAAGAACATGGCTGATCTATCCGTGGTCTTAGCTCCTCCCACCTGCATTACCCCCATAATCCTTAATCCCCCCTACCATGCAAAAGTTTATCCATCTATCTCTTAAGTATATTTAATGAAGCTGCCTCTACTGCTTCCTTGGACAGAGAATTCCATAGATTTGCCACTTTCTGGGAAAAGCAGCATCTCCTCATCTCTGTCCTAAATCTACTCCCCCTAACATTGAGGCTTCGTCCCCTAGTCCTAGTCTCTTCCTCCAGTGGGAACAACTTGCCTGCCTCTATCTTATCTATCCCTTTCATCATTTTATATGTTTCTATAAGATCCCCTCTCAGCTCTAAATTCTAGTGAGTACAATCCCAGGCGGCTCCCCCTCTCCTCATAGGGCAACCCCCTCATCTCCGGAATCAGCCGAGTGAACCTCCTCTGCACCACCTCCGAAGCCAGCATATCCTTCCTCGAGTACGGAAGCCAGAACTGTGCACAACATTCCAGGTGCAGCCTCACCAGCACCTTGGACAATTGCAGCAGAAACTTCCTGCTCTTAAATTCAATCTCTCTAGCAATGAAAGCCAACATTCCATTTGGATTCTGGTTTACCTGTTGCATCTGTAAACCAACTTTTAGCGATTCATGTACAAGCACTCCTAAGTCTATCTGCACAACAGCATGCTGCAATCTCTCACCGTTTAAACAAAAGTCTGATCTACTATTTTTACTTCCAAAGTGGGTGATCTCACATTTACTAACATTGTATTCCATCTGCCAGGCCCTTTCCCAATCACTTAACCTATCTAAATCTCTCTGCAGACTCTCTGCATCCTGTACACCTTTTGCCTTTCCACTCAATTTAGTGTCATCAGCAAACTTAGATACGTTACACTCTGTCTCCTCTTCCAAATCATTTGCATATATATATATCATGAACAGCTGCGGGCCCAACACTGACCCTTGTGGCACTCCGCTCACCACTGATCTCCAACCAGGGAAACACCTATTTATCCCAACTCTCTGCCTTCTATTGGTTAACCAGTCCACTATCCATGCTAATACATTCCCAGCAACTCCATGCATTCTTATCTTATGGAGGAGTCTTATATGCGGTACCTTATCGAACCAGTTAGGTTGGACCAAAGATCATCTCATAGGTCTTAGCTTGTCCACTTTGTGCTCGCTCACTTTGCACCTGTAGTACTTAAATGCTCAGAGCGTCCCTGCCTTGTCTTTTTAAGCTTTGCCCCTCAGAAACTAGAGGCTCACAGTAATTCTGCGTTGACATCCTGTTTAGCAGAGAGACAAAGCCAGATAGCTGGTAATGGTTGTGAGCAGTGGTCAGGCAAGGACATGGACATGTTGCTGTATGGCAGTGTGCACCATGTGCCAGCAGATTACATCACAAACACACTGAATATCCCAAATGTCTAAAGGAAATAGTGTCTGCCATCAGCCCTTGGTCAGTGAGTCAGCTGCTTCAGCAGTCAGGCTCAGGTGTTATAGAGTTAGACATTATAGAGTCATACAGCACGGAAGCAGACTCTTCAGCCCAACCAGTCCATGCCAACCATAATCCCAAACTAAACTAGCCCCACCTGCCTGCACTTATCCCAGGTCCCTCCAAACATTTCTTATTCATGAACTTATCCAAATGTCTTTTAAATGTTGTACCCACATCTATCACTTCTTCCGGAAGTTCATTCCACATATGCACCACTTTCTGTTTAAAAAAGTTATCCCTCATGTCTTTTTTAAAATCTTTCTCCTCTCACCTTAAAAATATGCCCTTTAATCTTGAAGTCTCCCATCCTGGGGAAAAGACACCTGCTATTCATTTTATCCAAACCCTTCATGATTTTATAAACCTCTCTAAGATCTCCCCTCAACTTCCTACGCTCTAGTGCAACAAGTCCCAGTTCTGAATAAAGGTTCTGTTTGACCACAGTCCAAGGGGTGGGTCACAGTTAGTTTTGCAGATCCAGTGAAATTAGTCTATTTAAAGAGGAGAGATGACAGAGTTTTGGAGGACGTGAGTTACAGCAAGAGTCAGGGAGATAAGTAATTGATAATCACAACCACTATAGCTTCGAGGGGGAAACAGTGTACCACAATGACTAAGCTAGGGAGCTGGGACTCAGGGCATAATGTTGGGAGATGAAAATGTATTCAAAGAGATGTGGATGCTCAGTATGAATGGACTGGACAGGGTGCACAGGAATGTGGAAGTTCAGGGAAGGCTGGTGTTCCTGAATCACCAGACTGAGGCTGTGACTCACTGCACTAAATGGAACCTACATTGCCTTCCATCCTCATGTGACCCAAATGCACAATGGAAATGGAAAATGGCTGCAAACACATCTAGATTGGGTGGAGTCCGTGCTTTTATTCCCCCTCTGTTTGAGCACGCAAGATATACTTCTGAGCAATGTCAGGCCCTTCAAGCGACAATTGCATTAATGAGGGACTTTCACAAAACAGGGTGAAGATATTGGTGATCATAGCACCTTTCATGTGTCCACTGTCTCGGATACAAATCCTGCTGACAAACAATCTTCACCATGTCTATTGGTTACTGAAGATTGACCATTGTCCTCTGTATGAAACAAAAGTAATCCAGGTGATCTTAAAATTTCACCTGCAGGCCACCATTCACAAGGTCCCAAAGGTGGCTTTTTGACATGGAGTTGAACTGTAATTATTCGCAAACATGCTGTTACCTGTAATGCTGTCTTCCTTGGCTGATGTTGGGGTGGGTGGGCTTGAGGGGGACAAGATATTTATAATTATACAACATGCAATCTCCTACTATCTTTTCATGCTTTAGCCTAAGCTTCATTCAAGATAATGTCTCTATGTCAAATCTCGACATAAAGGCATTCCATGCCCCTCTTTGTCAGAGTCTTCCATGTCCCACTGTCTATAGAACTGTGCTGAACCATCATTTGTGGGACGTGAATGCTGACTGTTCACATTATTAAGGATTTGTTCTGTTTTGGATACTGTCTACAAAAGTTCACTGTGACCAACCATGTCCCTGAAGATTATTGTTGTTGTGGCCAAAGTACTACAACGGTGCAGAGAAATTGATCAGGAACACAAGTGCCAGCAAGCCCAGGATAAGCAACAACCTCCAGGACCTTCCAAACAGCCTCCACATGAAAAGGTTACAGCTGAAGACCCCCTCCGGATATTGAGGAAGTGCAGAGTCCCTCGCCCTTATGCCATTTCTTCCAGATGGGCAAGATGCTGTGCTACCACAGTCTGAAGATGCCCTGTGCCATCATCACAGATCATCCCAGCTATTGGAGGGGGACCTATGACCTGAAGTGTTAGGTGGCCATCCCATCCCTATGGCTGTCAAAATGGCAGTTCTCCTTACTTTTCATAACTGGCTACTTCCAAGGATCCACTGGACTCCCGTGTGGGATCTCTTGATCCTGAACCCACACATCTATCAAGGATATTACAGAAGCGATTTGTGCTGGAACATACCACTTCATCTCATTTCCCTCTGACAGGGTCAGTGCTGCAGTCTGGGCAGAAGGCTTTGCCAACATAGCTGGCTACTCCTAGCGGTGGGGCAAAATAGATTGTACACACACCACATTGACAGTACAATATCATAACGCAGCAGACTTCAATAGAAAAGGCTTCCATTCCATCAATGTACAAATCACCTATGATCATAGGTGCTATATCTTAGAAGGTTGCTGCTAGTACCCTGGGAGCTGCCACAATACCTTTATCCTTGAGAATTTTCATTTAGTTTCCATTTAGTTTCAAGGGCCAATGCCTTTCAATGATGGTTCTTGGGAGACAATATCTACAACCACAGCCGATGACTGAGGGTAGATACAAGGAGCCTATCCTTTGACCAGGGTCTTGGTGAAGTAGACGATAATCCTCCTGAAAGTGAGGTTCTAATGTTTGGATTGAGTTGGGGCAACACAGTCCGAGTGTGGCAAAGAAGTCTTTGCGCCAACTCAGCTAACCCAGAACTAACTCCAAACAGATTTCCTGTGATCAATGATCATACCGTAGTCAACAGATCATACTGATACCAAACACGTCCCCAAGTGAGAGTAAACAGAGTAGTCACAAATTATCGAGATAACAAGGTGTAAAGCTGGATGAACACAGCAGGCCAAGCAGCA
>JAHRHZ010000099.1:11735981-11810124 GCA_024137785.1 Ginglymostoma cirratum
ATTTCAACTCCCCCTCCCAGTCCTCAGATGACATGTCCATCCTTGGCCTCCTACAATGCCACATTGATGCCATTGGGCTGCAGGGTTCCCAGGCTGAATATGATTTGCTGTTCCTGCAGCCTTCGGGTGGCATCACTGTGGCATTGTAGGAGGCCAAGGATGGACATGTCATCTGAGGAATGGGAGGGGGAGTTGAAATGGTTCGCGACTGGGAGGTGCAGTTATACCTTGCCTGTTTACCCTATCCATGATTCTCACGATTTTATAAACCCCTGAGGTCACCCGTCAGCTTCAAACATTCCAGGGAAAATAGCCCCAGCCTATTCAGCCTCTTCCTATAGCTCAAACCCTCCAACCTTGGCAACATCCGCGTAAATCTTTTCTGAACCCTTTCTAGTTTGACAACGTCCTTCCTCTAGGAGGGAGACCAGAATTGCATGTGATATTCCAAAAGTGTCCTGTACAGTCACATGACCTCCCGACTCCTATACCCAATGCACTGACCAATATGGGCAAGCATGCCAAATGCCTTCTTTACTATCCTATCTACCTACGATTCCACTTACAAGGAACAATGAACCTGCACTCCAACACTCCCCAGGACCTTACCATTCGTGTACAAGACCTGCCCTGATTTGCCTTTCCAAAATGCAGCACTTCACATTTATCTAAATTAAACTCTATCTGTCACTCCTCAGCCCATTGGCCCATCTGATCAAAATCTCAGTGTACTCTGATGTAACCTTCTTTGCTGTCCACTACACCTCCAATTTTAGTATCATCTGCAAACCTACTAACCATACGTCGCATGTTCACATCCAAGTCATTTATATAAATGACAAAAAGCAGTGGACCCAGCACTGTTTCTTGTGGCACATCATTGGTCACAGGCCTCCAGTCTGAAAAGCAACCCTCCACCCCTAACCTCTGTCTTCTACCTTTGAGCCAGTCCTGTATCCAAATAGTTAGTTTTCCCTGTATTCCATGTGATCTTACCTCGCTAACCAGTGTGGAGCTGGAGGAACACAGCAGACCAGGCAGCATCAGAAAAGCAGGAAAGCTGATGTTTCAGGTCAGGGCCCTTCTGCAGAACCCTATCGCAAAAATTTCTGATTTCTGAAGAAGGGTCCCGACCCGAAACGTCAGCTTTCCTGCTCCTCTGATGCTGCCTGGCCTGCTGTGTTCCTCCAGCTCCTCACTGTGTTATCTCTGACTCCAGCATTGGCAGTTCTTACTATCTCTAACCAGTCTACCATGCCCTGGTGTCTCTCATTAGGGAGAGAGGAAGAGAGAGAGATGACTGTTGGTGGTTTAATCTGAGGGCCACCATACCTCAGGCAAAGGAAGAGTTTGGCAAGGAGAGTACTTCATGGTTAGCTCAGCTCATACGGGAATTGAACCCACACTGTTGGCATCAATTTACATTGCAAACTAGCAGATATCAGTATCTAATCTGGAGAGGGGTTTAGGAAGCAGCCTTGTTAGATCACCCTCTGAGGGATTTGTGGTTTCTTTCTCAGAGATGGCAGAGGGTTGTGTGGTGGTAAGAACCTCTTGCCTATCCAGACCTTGGATATACTGCTTGCACCTATAAGATACAGGAGCAGAAGTTGATCATTCCCCACATTGAGTCTTCTCCACCATTCAATGGAGGGAATCTGTGTGCGGAGCCAGAAGAGGTAAGTGAGATCCTAAATGAATACTTGGAGTCGGCATTCACCAAAGAGAGGGAACTGATGGAGGATGATCTCAGGGAAGGGGCTGTTGAGTTTCTAAGCCAAATTAGTATTAAAAAGGAAGAGGTATTGTACATCTTATAAAGTACTAAGGTAGAAAAAGGTCCCGAGGCCCTGATGGGATCTATCCCAGTATACTGAGGGAGGCAAGAAAACAATTTGCTGGAGCATTGATAAACACCTTTGTATCCTCTTTGGCTATAGATGATGTCCCAGAGGACAGCTGAATAGTCAGTATTGGTCCCAGTGTTTAAAGAAATGTAACAGGGATACTCCTGGAAATTACAGGTCTGTAAATCTTACATTGGTGGTAAGGAAAGTATTGGAACAGATTCTCAGTGTCACGATCTACACACACTTAGAAGCAAATTAGCTTATTAACGATAGACAGCATGGTTTTGTCCGGGGGAGGTCATGCCTTACTAACTTGAGAGAGTTTTTTGAGGAGGTGATTAGGATGATTGATGAGGGAAAACGCAGTTGATGTTGTCAACACGGACTTCAGTAAAGCCTTTGACAAGATGCTTCATGGTAAACTGGTACAAAAGGGGATATCACATTGGTATCAGGGGTGAGCTGGCAAGTGGATATAGAACTGGCTTAGTCATAGGAGACAGAAGGATGTTTTTCTGAATGGAGGGTTGTGGCTAGTGGTGTCCCACAGGGATCAGGGCTGGGATGTCTGCTGTTTGTGATCTACATAAATGATTTGGAAGAAAATGTAGCTAGTCTAATTAGTAAGTTTGTGGATGATACAAAGATCGGTGGAGTTGTGGAAAGTGAGGAGGATTGTCAGAGGATACAGCAGGATCTAGATCAGTTGGAGGCATTGGCAAGAAAATGGTAGATGGAGTTTAATCCAGACAAACGTGAGGTGATGCATTTTGGAAGATCAAGTATAGTTGGAAATTATATAGTGAATGGCAAAATCTTTAGGACTATTGATATGCAGAGGCAACTGGGTGTGCAAGTTCATTGATCACTGAAGGTGGCCGTGCTGGGTAGATAAGGTAGTAAAATAAGCATTTGGTATGCCTGCCTGCATTGGAAGGGGCTTTGAATGAAAGCATAGACAAGTTATGCTGCAGCTTCTTGGACTTTAGTTAGACCATAAAAAGAATATTGCATGCTGCCCTGGTCACAAGACCACTAGAAGGATTTGGATGTTTTGGAGAGGGTACAGAAAAGGTTTACCAGGATGTTGTCTAGTATGGGGGATTTTAGCCATGCAGAAATGTTGGCTAGACTGGGTTTGTTTTCACTGGAACACAGGAGGTTGAGGGGAGAACTGATAGAAGTTTGAGATTGTGAATGGCATGGATAGAGTGAGGCTTTTTCCCAGGGTGGAAGGGTCAATTACCGGGGGACACAGGTTCAAGGTGTGAGGTTGGGGGTGGGGGGTGGTGGGGGGATGCAAAGTTTAAAAGAGATGTCTGGGGCAAGTTTTTCCACACAAAGGGTGATGAGTGCCTGGAATGTACTGCCAGAAGAAGTGGTGGAACAGACAATAGCAGCATTCAAGAAGCACCTGGATGAATACATGAATAGGAAGGGAACAGAGGGATATGGATCCTGTAAAATGAAAACAGTTTTAGTCTGGAAGGACAAAATGTGTTGGCACAGACTTGGAGGGCTGAAGGGCCTGTTCCTGTACTGTGTTGTTCTTTGTTCTTTGTTTGTTCCTGGTTTCGGAAGTCGATGCTGTGCACAGACCTCGGGAGGTCTGGGCAGCTGAAAAGAAAACTATAGGGAACACTGATTATGAATAATTGTTGCTGAAGGGCTCATCCATATGACACACTCCTAGTTACAGATTGCACCAGGAATGCCAGACTACTCCAGCACAACTGGCAGTTCTTCCAGCTAAGGGAAGTGGGAGAATCAGCCTAACATGGAACAAGAGATGCAGCATAGGTCAGGATGGGTAGTTATGGAGGAAAATTTGAGAAGATTGTGCAGGAGAATGTTCCTGGCCTCACAGATAGAAACACAGTCTTTGAAACTCAGTTAAAAATAACACTTTGCTAAAATGGCATCAGATTCAACCTACTGAATTTCCACCTTTGGGCATATTCATCTTCCTAACAGGTAATAATTCACTTCAGCCTGGTGGGAAAGTCACAGCAACTGTCTGCTATCAAGTAAGGAGTGTGGTGGAACCACTTGTCTGGATGAGTGCAACTCCAATTACACTCAAGAATCTCAATACCACAAAGCAGTTCACTTGACTGGCACCCCATCCAGCACCATCAAGTGTTTACTCTTTCCATGATCAATGCACCATGGCATTATCCACAGGATGAATTGCTCACCAAAGCTTCTTAAACAGCACATTCCAAACCTGTGACCTCCAACATCTAGAAGGACAAGAGCAGCAGATACAGGAGAACACCACCATCTGAAAGTGCTGCACCAAACCACACACTATCCTGACTTAAAAATATATTACTGTTTCTCTATTGTCGTCAGGTAATAAACTTGAAATAACCTCCCTAATAGCACAGTGCCCATAATTAGACTATAATCAACTGCAATAGTTTAACAGGAAAATTCACCATCATGTTTTCAAGGCCAATTAAAAATGGGCAATAAACACTGGCCTAGCTAGCAGCCCATGAATTAATAAATAAAAGCTTCCTTGCTCGGGTCTGAATTCAAATTGACCCTGGTGTCGAAGACATCTTAAGACTCTCACTTTCTTAAAAATGGAGGTATTAATTACACACTCAGTTTCATTTTGTTGATTATTGCTATCAAGCTGGGAGATGTGTTCCTGTGGGAATCACATGGTGAGTGAAGTGTAAGTACTCACACTGGCAAGAGACTCCTGTCTTCCTCCTCTCTGACAATGTATTTAAAGCCCAGTTGTGCACCACTTCATACACTATAAGCAAGAAGCTACTTCTCAAGCTGTAGTGCTCACCCTTGAAAATGTGTGCAAGTCCCCACTTCATGGTCAGGGAGCTGGTGCACAGGAGGACTGTTCTTTTCCCTGCTGACAGCCAAAGAAGACTCTACTTCCATACTCGGCCATTCTATGTAGAAATTACAGCACAGGGCAGTGCTTTGTCCTGAGTGAAAAGGGATGTAATGCTTCAAGGCGGTCAATGATCTTCTGCAGTCCGTAAGAGTAAATGCCATCATTTTCTCTCTACCTCTTACACTTAAAGGACCAGTACTCAGCCTGCCTGTGTCATAGCCTATGCATGTCACCAAGTTTTAAAACACTTTGTATTGCTCATACTGTGTCCACTTCAGGCCTATAATCCACCTCATCTTCCCAAACTATTTACCCTTCTTGCTGTCAATGCATTTATTTACTCACTGGCGACATTATGTCACTTCTACTGCTCATTCACCACCAGTAACTGCTCTTATATTCACTTCCATTATACACAAACACTCGTTTTGTCTTATTGCTGAATAAACTAGTCCACTCCCTAACTGATGTCCTAATCGCAGCAAGACTGGTGTACCTGCAATCCCCAGACTTCTTGCACTTGTTCTGTAGGACTGACTGTGGCCAACACCCCTAGGAATATCAGAACAAAAGGAATGGGATTAGGTCATTCAGCTCCTTGAGATTGTGTTCCACTATCCTAGATCAAAGCTAATCATCTACCTCAAAACATTGTTCTTATTCTATCCCCATATCCCTTGATGTCTTCAGTAGCCCGAAGTCTATCAATTGTTGAGTTAAACTTAATGACTGAGCCTCCATAATCCTCTGGGCTTTAGAAGTCCAAAGATTCACCTCCCTCAAGTGAAGAAATTCCTCCTCGTCTCAATCCTAAATGGTTTGCCTTTTACTCTGAGACTGTGCCCTCTGGTTCCAGACCGTATAGACAGGGGAAACATCTTTTCTGCATCTACTTCATCTATCTATCTATCCCTGTAAGTTTCTATGAGATTGCCTCTCATTCTTCTAAAAATGCCAGAGAATACTGGCGCAGTTTCCTCAATCTATCCTGATAAGATAACCCCAGCATCACAGAAGTAAATCTTGCAAACATGCACTTTGCTCACTCTTGGCAAGTACATCCTTCCTTGGGCAAAGGGATGCATACGGTTCTCCAGGTCTGGCCTCCCAATTGTTCTACACAGTGGAAGAAGGACTTTGTTTTTCCCATACTCAAATCCTTTTGTGACAGGAGGTTAAAACATCATGTGCCTTCTGAAATGCTCGATTCATCAGTGTACTAGCTTTCAATGATTATTGAATAAGACTGTCCCATCGGATATCAACACTTTCCAATCTCACAGCATTTATGGAATACTCTGCGGTGTAATTGATGAATGTCTTCAGTGAATGTGGCAGTACCGTCTGACTGACTGTAATCCTACTTCACCCACTGAGGACTCTTTCCTTTGACGTTCACACATCACCATTTACTTGAAACACATTGTGTGTTCGACACGAAAGCTGCTGCAGGTGTAGTTGCGTGGCACTCTACAGTAGCATATTCACTCCCTGCCTGACTGAAGCATTTACTCTTTAGTGCTCGTCATGGTCACAAGCAGTCTGCCTCTCTTTCTGTAATGCAAGCTGGAGAGGCTGGCAACCAATAACTGAACAATCAAAAACTTGCACAGCAAGAAGGTAAGAAAGTAACGTGACCCAAACAGAAGCTAGCAGCCTCCAAGTAAATGCTAAAACCAGTAAATACAAAGGAAGCAAGCTAAGAACCATATAAGCTGGACATATCCATATCAGCAGAAATTATGCACGGCTCTCTCTATGTGCATAGTGACCCAGCAGGAACGTGCTAATCCTGGGTGCCAGTCAGCTCCACAGTAAAGTGTTAATGTCTTAGGTGGTGGCTGACTCGGTCCAAGAGCAGGCGTGATGATGTGGTGAGGCTGGTGGTTTGCCAACGCCAATTTATGTGAATGAAGGATCAAGGAGAATGGTGGCCATGGACCTTGCAGAGTCTTTGTGGAGAAGAAGCAGTGGCACGATGGACTTGACAAGCAATCAGTGAGCTACGGCTACCAGGTAGCCACTTCATTTTACTTTTTCAGAATTTGTGCTGTCGAGTTTCAACTTTAATTTTATTGGATCTCACATTAATTTGTCAACATTCTCACCATTTATCACACAACGAGCAAGGAGGGGAGAATTCGACTCATAATCTAGGTCAATACATAGTTGCAATGTTGAATTGCCAGAGGTTCTGTCTTCTGAATGTGTTAAGTTTTCATTTAAGCATTTAAGCTTTATATTTTCAAGTGAAAATAAGAATCCACAGCATTACTTGAAGAGCAAAGATTTTACAATTTTGTTTTTTCTAAGGAAACTAACTTGGTGTGGGATAAAATTGAAAATGATTGTCCTGATAAAATTTGAGGGCGGAATTTTGCCAATTAATTCTGCTTGTTATCAAAGAAGCAAATTTTCATACTAATATTTTGAGAGAACTCAATCTTTTATGTGATCATAAAAAACATAACTTCATATTGTTTATCTTTTTGATGGCAGTTGTCTGTAGAACACTTGAATAAAATGAAATTAAATAGAAGGAAAAACAAAAGCAAGTTTGTTGTTGGAAAACATCCAAGATTTTGAATTGGATCTAATTCTCTCTATATCTGACTGAGATCAAGAGGATTCATTTAGGTTTACAACCGGAAGATTTAAATTGTTCCGTTTTTGGGAAAATTGTTTCTGTGCCCTGAAATAATTGGAATTTGACCATTTCAAGTTTCCTGGCATTGCTAATGTGCCTAGATTCAGAGTAAAATTTATCTGCTCTTTGACAAACTAATTACCACAGTTTTTAATGCACTTTCTCATCATCCTGAAACAACACTTGTAAGTAAAGTTGACATTGTCCTAGAGAACCATAGCATTGCTCTCTTATTAGATAGAGAAAACCGGTGATAATTTAATCTGAGGCTCACCATACCTGAGGGAAGGAGAGGGATTGAGAAGGAGGGACCTTCATCGTAACCTCAACTAGTATGTGAACTGAACCCATAACTTACACTCCTACAGTGCTTTTAATGTAGCACAGTGTTTCAATGCTGCATTGTCGGAAAATAAATTGTCACTGAGCTGCACAGAGGACAGATAATAATGAGCTTGGTTGAAGAATTACATTTTAAAGGAGCAACTTTACAGGGATCAAGAGAATCTAAATAGGTTAGGGACAGAGCATAGGGCATTGGAATCTGAAAATTAGGAATGTCCAAGAAGCCAGAATTTGGAGAATGCCAAAATCTCCAATAGGAAAGCATACACCTAGGTCAGCTGGCATAGCTGCAACTTGAGATATCCTAAATTAGGTTCTTCTAAAGCCGAATACATCCCGTTTGACCACTATCACTGCCCATCACAGCCCAATACCACCAACTGTGATCGAACTCACAAAAAGAATAAAAACAACAAATGTTGATTGTACAACCTTGTACAGTCAACTTTTTATTCTTCTTATAAATAATTGTAATCTAAAACAAATCACAAATCATATGACTTCAGTATATACTTTCACTACAGCATATATACTGTCAGAAAATTATTTTTTTCTGTCATGCACAAACTGACATTGAATCTATAGCAAGACCTTTCAAGCTGAACTCCTATTTGCTTTAAGGAATTTTGAATTGGAATGGATTGGATTTTATTTTTCATATGAAACATAAACCATACAGTACCAGTCAATGTTATTGAGGCAAAAAGGGACTTTATTACATCCAGTGAAGTCTTGAAAAAGAGATGAGTGCTTTTTCCTTAGGGTGTGGGTGAACAGGAGATATATGCTAATGAAGTGCCAGAGGCAGGATAATTAAATTACTAAGATTTGTCCAAAGCTGCTTAACATTAGCTGTTTTTCCTTTTCTCTGGGGAGAAATGTTACACTATTCTCTCTACTGGGAATGATCTTTCCGAAGTAATGAACTTTACTGACACCACTCTGGGGTCCTTGAATGGTTGTAATCAGAGTCTGCTTTCCAAAGCCACATCCGAGATACCAGTGCTACATGTCAAGACGGTTTTACATAAAGAGGAAATGAGAAGAAGGAAAATAAACACTGCACTTAAATGGCACTGACTGCATTTAACCTATTCACTTCCATTTCTGCAACATGTACTTTGGAGAAAAATTGGGTTGCTTTAACAGTCACTTAAACATAAGAATAATATGTCTCCTTCGTGGCTCAAGTATGAGGTTAGTAATTCATATTTTGTGGAATACTTTGGACTAAAGTCCAGTTTGCAACACACTTAATTTGCTTTGAGAGTTACAGTTCGTAACTGGTCAATCATGACCTTCCTCTAACAGATGCTGATCTGATACTTTTCAAGTATAAAAATCAGTGAATATTTCATCCGTCCAGTTGCATAGACTTTGTTAGGGGTAGCACAACACAAATGTTTTTTACGCACAAAGGACGATGAAAAATTTGGAACTTGCTCTCCCTCATGGCTGTGGCCACTGTGTCAGTTAATATTTTCAAGACAGAGATCGATAGATTATCATGAGTAAAAGATATCAAGGGCTACAGAGAATAAGCAGGAAAATGGATTTGACTTACAGGTCAGCCATAATCTAATAGAACGGTGGAGCAGCATCTGGGAGTTCCACATTCTACACCTGTCTCAATGCTGCAAAGACTGTTTCACATTCCACTCCTTTGAGATGCCATGTTCAATCTGCACAGGTACTCTGTTTGAGCCATGGAGAGAAAGAAATAGTCCACTTTTACAGGTGAATTTAGTTTGTGGTAGATGCAAGTGTGGTTTCTGAGTCAGGGCAATTTTTTCAACAAGGACCATTAGTATTCCCTCAGCTCAGGGAACACTTGAAACAAAGCACATAAACAAGCCTTGAAAACTTGTACCAAGACTACTTAAATGCCATGTATGCTGAAACGTCATATGTACTGAAACAGAATGGGCATTTATTCACTAAATAAAATGTCATTTTGAATGTGTGTTGCAGTCTGTCATTCTGTGCTCACTTCTGACGCTACACTCTTGGAACTTTTGAAATCTCGCTCTGCCTTTGAATCATTTAGCTGAGATGGAATATACTAATGAATTCGGTTTTAATGTTTATTCCCAACCTATTCCCCCCAAAAAAACTGTAAGAGTTCTTTCTTCTAATTGCCCTTTAACAAAGGCTCAATGTTTCTTAACATGCAAGTTTTAGGGCTGATGGCTATAAACACAGTATTTGATAGAAACAAGACTCAAAGTAACCGTGGAAATGGAATAAACTTTGTCTAAATCAGTCCTACTCACCTGTTCACTCACATTCACTTAATTGAGGTGTTTAGAAGCTGAAATATCTGCAATTCAGCTGACTTAATGCAAACAAACAATGCAGATAGGGATTATTTGGACTCTATTTTAATCAAAACCACCTTCAAGTCCGATTTGAAACCAACTTTACTTCAGGTATAGACAGGAATCATATGTTGAAAACTTTACTGTTTCACCATTGTACATTCCACCGCCATGAAACTGATGAACTCTAGAATTATTTCAGAGGTAGTAGGAACTGCCGATGCTGGAGAATCTGAGATAACCAGGTGTAGAGCTGGATGAACACAGCAGGCCAAGCAGCATCAGAGGAAGAGGAAAGCTGACGTTTCCGGTCTGGACTCTTCTTCAGAAAAAGGATTCAGACCCGAAATGTCAGCTTTCCTGCTCCTCTGATGCTGCTTGGCCTGCTGTGTTCATCCCGCTCTACACCTTGTTAACTCCAGAATTGTGCTTTGTTCAGAAAAGGCAGAAGTTTGTCAACCTATAAGTGTTTATACTATTTTTCCAGTATACTTAAAACTTTAAAAATAATTGGATTATGTTTCTGAACAGTCTCGTATTCAGCAGGAAGATGTAAATATCATTTACTTGTAATTTCCACAGTAGTAGGCGGTCTAATGTTAGGTCAGCCAGCAAGGAGTAGTATGAGAGGATATGGCAGAGCTGGATGTTCAGGGTTTTATCACCCAATTACAGAGAGCTGAAATTGCAGTCAAATTGACAGGAATAACTATGAATGGTGTGAAGGCCAATGCATACATTTTGTTGGAGTTTTAACACAACCATAAATGACTACTGCCAGTGAAGAAAAAACAACTTAACTGTTTATTGGCAGCAGATCCAATTAAGTTAAGTAACTCAGACTATTTTGCTTTTTTAAAAGGGCTTCCACACAAGTCCTATAAGTTACACTTGTAATATTGTTGCCAGACTATGCACAGTGGGAGGTGATTCCAACTGTACCTGCCGAGTGGAAACTGGGTGGTTGAAAAGTTAACATCACATCTGTCCTAGAGCTGCTAAGAGGCTGGCTGGAATTTCAACTTGCTGATCTGAGACAGTGGTAAAAGAACCCATACAAAATTAGTGGGGCCTTCTCAATGTGTGCACGTCAGGGCCAGACAATATAATTGAGAAATACTTGCAATTTTAACCATATGACCAAAACAGGGATATGCAGCGAGTTTCTTGTCAGGTCTTGGGATAGATGATCAGGGATAGGAGAACAAAAAAGATGACCTCTTCCATAGCTGAAAGGAAAGATTATCCATAGATTCACTGTCCTTTTCAGTTGGCTAGTCTTCACAATCTGGCAGTAGATCCTGTAACTTAGCCAGTATCGCCACGCCCAGGGACTGCTCAATTTACCATTGCTTCCTGACCAGAAGGTGTTGGAAATTGGCCAGTGAGATTTAGAGGTCTAATATATTGTGGGCTTCGGTTCCTGTAAAAAGTTCTACTCACTTGCAGGAAATTTAGTCCAAGCTAAAATTGGGTTGAGGACTTCCAACATTACCAAGATGTAATGAAATTCATTGTCGACTGAAGTAAAATGCCATGTCAGCCTCTGCAGGTCCCCCGTGGTGACTTCCAAACCTCTCCCCTGCAATTATATTTAGCTGAACAGTGACAAAATGTGGGACATAATGACTCAGGGTTGTTGTTTGCTGCATTCCCACACGTTACACTTACATTGTCACATTGGAACAATGATGTGACTTTGTAATGATAAACTCATTCCAATGATGAAATTGCATGGTTTGGTTTCATTTCCACTGTCAGAGCCATAACAACACTGGAAACAAGGACCAGATCTTGCCCCTGTCATTTAGGTGTTGCCCCAAAGAAAAATGCTAATGCAGTTTTATAAAATGATTTTGTTTTACAATCTCAGTAGTAGCCACAGAAAGGCTGTCTGTCTCATCCCACTACAACAGATTCCTGACCCTTGCAGACTCTCTCAGAGGAAATCAGAGATCCGGTCAAAATTCTGTAATTGTTTCCAAGATTGGAAATCAGCTAAAAGCAGGGACACATTTAAACAGCGAATGGAAATATCACTATTCCAAAGCTGTGCCCCAATTCTGCAAGAGTGGGCAATCTAACTTCCTGTGTACATTCTCAGTTAAATAGGTGTTAACATTCTGCTTGGCTGTTGTTAGCATTTTCTCTTCTCTAGCAGCCCTCCTTCAGTTGTCCTCTTGATTTGGCAGTCGAACAACATCTCTTGGGTTACTTCTTACACACCCTCAAATTGCTTTCTGACTAAATGAGTCATGACCAATTCTGTTACTCTTGAAATTATTGTCAGCTGCTGAGCTACCTCCTCTAAGGCATCGTCCTTCCAGAATATCTTCAAGGGATCCATACGTTCCAGGAATTGTGATTATTTTGGATACAGACTCTTGAATAAACAAGTATTACACTCTTGTGTATTTCTGATCTTATCTTCCGGTGGTATTTACTGCATAAGTAGTGTTTAGAGCGAAGGATCTGCTTTGAGACACGTTCAACTCTAACTATGATTGTTGATCTTCTGCCAAAATGCCCAAACTTAATACAAGAAAATGGTAAAATAACTTTACATTCATCTCTTTGAATTTCTGCCCACAGAACTTGCTAAAATGAGGGCTGAAATTAGACATCATTGTCTGCCTTATCAGCCTTCCCAGAAGTCAATACTTGATATTGTTATAGAATCATAGAATTCCTACAGTGTGCAGTGTTCAAGTTCAGTGCATCCACCATGTTGACCATGGAACACTGTGTGACAAAATGGATATGATATTTTTAAAAATCGTATCAATTTCTTTCCTTTTGGCCTTTTTTAAATTCAAAGATGGTAAAGTTGTACCCACTGAAATGGAACGCTTCTCTTCCTTGGGGTCCAGTGCTAGAATCAAAGACGCTGGTAAAATACGCATTGGATTTCCTGTTGAATAAAGCTTGCTGTACATTAACAGGCATAAAGTGCCTTAACTCTAACCTAGGACACTGCATCCCTGCTACACCAGTTTATCTGTGAATTACTAGTCAATTCTGTAAATATCTACTCCACCTGCAAATTGTGGCCAATTTTGTAGTCTGGACTGACACCTACTAACTCATGAATTCATAGTAGGTATTTGAAAACAGATTTCCAGCCTATTGGTTTGGATTGTTTTGAACCTATTTCTAATACATTAAAAGTAATTCTAAGCCAGTTTCAATATTCTTTCACTTGTCATCTGCAATTGTAATAACAGCATGTTCTTGATAATTTTACATAGACTGACGTCTGACTTTACTTCCCTTTTAAATCACAGTTCAGATGGAGCACATGTGCATTTTATTTTTATGTTTCTGCCATCCTCGCCATTAAGAAGCTCAGCCTTTCTCTAAATGCTTTCGCTCTAGTTCGAAATTTGTGACAATGGCAGTACTGTTGCACTCGCTCGACACGTGCCATGCTGAAGAAGATGCCACATTGGCACAATCCTGTAAAAGTGTTTCCACTGAAAGCCTTTGTGCTGAAACTGGTACATTATTGGATTAAGCATTGGGTTCAAGAGCAGGTAAGTATCCTGTAGAAGTAACCTCTGTAGTCAGTTGAGTTAACCTCTTTTGCTCTTATGCACTTGTTTCATTCACTCTTAGAGTTATTCTTGTGACACACAGGTATCTTACAGTCTAGCAAAATGAAGCTATTCGACGGTGATAAATCTATTAATTTTCTCTAATGTTAATGCTGCTTTAAAACCAATGGGTTTTCTGTTTTACAAGAAAATTCAAAATATTGAGATGAGAATAACATTGTTTATGGTTTTGAAAAATTATTTAGAGAGATTACTTTAAGAAATTGCGGCCCAAAATGAAGTTACACCAGGAATATATTATTAAAACTAGGGAATATTAAGCCTGCAACAATTTTTTCCACAGTGGAATTTTGTAAAATGATCTCATAAGTATTTTTGCCGAATGTGCATTTTACTGGTGTGATCCTGAGCATTTGATTGGTTCATTAGGTGCTAAGTTCCAGTTACAACACTGCACCCCCAGACATTTGGAAAACCTATCTGACTTTACTCCTTAATCCTGAAACATTAGCAGTAAATTTCTATGTATTGGTTTACGGGTCTACGCATATATCCAACATATTCTGCACAGAGCAGTTATAATTCCAGCCAAAAAGGGCCACGCAATACCTAAAAGGCTTCTGCCTGACTGGATCCTTAAATCCTGTCACTGAACACAGGACAATTTCAGCTGATGTGCAAATACATTCAGAAATGTCAAGTTGGCCTCAAAGTTAGAGGGATGTTTTTGATTATTAAAATGCATCTCTAAATTGCTTTCAGTGGGGAGGTACAAAGTTCAGAGATTGTGTTTTTGGATTATTGTAACTAGGATAGCATTAATATGATTTCCTGTCAAGGCAATCTAAATGATATTATCACAATATCAGCTTTAGATAACTTCTGCAAACTTTAACCCAATAATTTTTTCAAAAGTTAGTTTCAGGTCCCTGCCCCTTTGGATACAATTTTCTCTTTTTATCAAAGAGTGGGGTTGAGTGGCCTGGTAACTCATCCAATGCCCTGATTAGCTGATTAAGAGCTGACCAATAACCAAGGGTAAGTCTCTTACTCTTTCCCAGGCTTCAGATCTGTCAAACCAACTCAGAGGCCAGCAGCTTCAGGGTCCTAAAGTCCTCCAGTAGAGATCTACTCCTTTGAAGATCCAGTAGCAGGGAGGTAAACAATATTCTTCTTCTCATAGGATGGGAGAGACAGACTAGGGAGTGGGCAGAGTTGGTTGGTGGAGGCATGGTTGTGGAGATGGCTTTCAGATGGCTTTCAGAAAGATGACTTTCCACCATGCATGCCTTCAATTGTCCCATGATAGAGATAATTGGAGGATCCCCCTCACCTTGCAGGCTAGTCTTTGTCATTCCTCTATCAGGAAACTATGTACTTCTCTCGCTGACGACAAGAAAACGTGGTCAGGGGAGTGGCAAGTTGAGAGCCTTAGATGGTCATTAATTGACTTTTGAAGGGCCTTTATTGCTGGAAAGTGGAGCAAGTCCCTGGTGGACCTTCTCACCCAGAGCTTAATTAGTAAATAGTAAAGTGAGAAGAGGATGAGTTTCTTTCCTAGGCCAACTTGTGCCATTAGTTCCCTGACTAACTTACATCGGGTCAAAGCCAAGTTTAGTGGTTTGACATTTTTGAAGTATTAACATCTTAACATTCCACGTTTTATTACCAGACCATAACTCACCCATTTTCAAGGATTAAAACTCACCAAATTATGTCTGTGTCACTGATCCAATTATCCCTATTGTGTATCCTCACTTCCCTCAGAAAATCAGCTTACTTTGGACTCCCTGCAACAGCAACAGGTTAAAAACCTATTGGTCAAATACTTACCCTGAAAGATACATAATGCATTCCATTAAAATATCACTATTGCTGTTGTGTCTTCAGTGATACCTGGATAAGATTTCCTGTTAAGCGAGTAACCGTTAGCTATCAAAGACTTCCAATCAGACTGTCAGTTGTACATTTACTTGCTGACTTTTGAAATGAAGATTTGAAAGCTTCGTTCCTCTTATGTGAATTGTCATTATACATACAGGTTCAATACTTACTTAATTAGCAGCATTATACAGTTAACCTATAAATACCATTCAGAAAATTTTCCTAAAGAACATATTCTATTTGCACTTAACAGTCACTGTGTCCCACATTCTATGATGCTCTTACATATAACATTTTCCAATATCAAATCTCCAGCTCTGACCTATGTCCTTCCAGTCATTGATCCCAGTCATTCATGTCTATCATACTGACAGAACTCTCTACACAACCTGTTGCTCCCCCCCTTTATGTAGTGATTTGAATTTCCATTTCCTATGCATTCCACTTCACTCATTTGTAATCTTTTATACTGTTCCTCATCACTAGAAAATTCAAATTTGTTACGTAGAGGTAATATGGCTATGCCTCATGTTAATAACATTGTAATGCAACTACACAGCTCGCAAAGTGAAAGACAGCAGCACCGTCCACTGCAATTGGATGTCAGCTCCATGCAAATAACCAACTTTATCTATTGTGAGGAAAAAGATAATGTCATATGGGATTGACTAATAATAGTGAACTTCCTGTATTATTTAGAAGAAAGGGAAGGACGTTTAAACATAAATAAATTCTCTGCTAAATTCAATAGATCAGTTATTCCAAAGCATTACTTAAATGTAAGTTCTCCAAATAAGAAACAAATATCACCTGATACTTATTATAATCCTAATTAATATCTTCTGGGTAAAATTATTCTGCTATTCCCTATTGTACATTACTCACTTTCTGTTGAATGCCAATTCACTGCATGATTTACACATCTCATTTGTTTGTGACTAATTGCATCCAGCACATCCTAATTAATTTCCTTTTCTGATCAAGAACTTGTAGCTCTTATTTCTTCCAAAAATAATATGCTGAAGCCATGTCAAGGCTGAGGCTTCTGCTGTAGATGAGGCGTTCTTTCTCCTAGGTGCATTTTGAATACAAGTACAAGGCAAATCTTTGGAAGTGCCACCCAAGCACTTGCATACCATGTGAAACACAGATGCATTTGGAAAGAAAAGAAAGGGGAACTTTCTAGTTTTACACAGTTGCCTGGCTGAAATGTTAAAGCAAATGTCTCTAGCCCTCACTAATGATTCTGTCTTCATTCAATGGTGCTATAAAAGCTTTTTCCCCAGCTCAAGGGCCTAGGTCATGATCAGGACCAAGCGCCTCAACTAATTTTACCTTTAACTAATCCAACGAATTTTCCCTTTTTTGGCAAAGTTTTCTTTAAGATGAGATTCAATGCAGGCAGTCTGCCCCGGTCCCATGTTGACTTGTCTCATGCAATCTTCTGCTCTTCAGTTCATGAATAAAGCAAGCACTCTCCAGTGCCCACCTCATGAAAGCAGGAGAGGCAGAATTGCTTGTGACTGCTAGGATTTGGCAAGAGTTATGCCATTTGCACCATTTTTAAAGCCCATCCCCACAACACAAGCCGAGAAGTGCCCCACACACACTCTGGTGTTTCACAATTGTGACAAAGGACATGATCCAGGAAAGGAGGCTCTCACCCTTGTCTTGCCATGCCAACTTGGGACCTGGAGGTCCTGATGGATGGGATGGTAGAAAATGGGTCATCCTTTCATCCCCACCGCCACCCCCGCACCCACCCCGAAGTACTATTAAAGGATGCTACAGCACCAGACATGCTGGCTCCAGTATCCATGAATCTGTTTGCAACTGAGGTAACTAATAATAAGATGAAAACGCTTGGGAAAAAAGGAGATTGCCTCTCATTAGCTAGCTTCATGGCTCGCTATTTAAATCTGAAGGAGAAAGTCAGAAATTTGTACCTTGATTTTGAGGAGTTGATTTTTACATTTTTGCTACATTTTCTCAACTTTCTCATCATTGCCTATGCTGCTCAAGGGAACAGAAAATTCAATTCACAGAATCCAATCATTGCACCCAAACCAATGGCCTGGCTGAGATCAGTTAACTTCTGCTTAAAATTAAATTGTTCTTCTCCATCTTAATTAAAAGGTATCAATCTTGAGAAAAGTCTTGGCATTAGCTTTTGCTAGTGGAATGACAGAAGCTGGAAACATTTGTTTTGGAAATGGGAATATGTGTAAGAAATTTTGCTCCTCAAGGCTGCTTCACCATTTACTAATATCAAAGGTGAACTTATTTTGGCCTCAACTCCACTTTCCACTTTTAATATATTTTGTAATCAAATGTTTCAGAGATGTTAATACACACCTTTGAAGCAGCTGGGACTGAAAGCCCGGTCTCCTGGCTTAAAGGTTGGGCCACTACCTTTTATCTATATTTCTAAACTCCCTTGTTGTTCAAAAATCCGTCTAACTCAACCTTCAAACTCTTTAATTATGATTAAGCCTAGTTAGCATCTCACTCAGTTAATGGAGATTGACTGAAGTTCTCGAGAGTTTTGCTCCTGAGGCAAGTGATCAGCAGCATTAAGTTCAAATGGCCCTTCTATGTTTGAGTTTCCCTTATGTGTGACTCATGCTCCACCCCATTCCTCCAACCTTTCCAAAAAATAGGACCTAGTGGGAAAAGGGACTAGACTTCCAGACCTGGGTCCCACCCACGATTTTTTAGATGACCCCGGTTTCTCTAGAATGCTATGAAAGACTAGGTTTTATAATCTCGGGTGCAATCTGTGCTTCTTACCTCGAGTGACAGATAATTTTACTAGATGAGGAATGCAAAATCCCCCATTAGTTCAGACTATCATTCACCTTGATGAGCACATGAAAATGAAAAAAACCTAAATTGTGCGTTCTCTCTGTTGTGACAATAGATCATTGCTGTTTACATGAGATCAAAGAATAACAATGCTCCAGGGTTAGAATTTCAGTCCTATGAGTCCTGGTTTCACCCTGCCTCCATCGAGCCAAAACCCACACAAGGATAAAAATGACCCCAATGTTCAATACTTGAAACTGTGCTTCATGTTATTCACAGAACTCAGCACTCAGAAAGATTGCTTTATAGGTGTTATTAATGGAAAGCATTCCATAACCCAATTTATACTCAACTTCTTTTAAACAATTTAAATGCAGCATGTTGCTTCAGAATTGATTATATTTGCAATATAAGTTGCGTGATGTAAACGTTGCTGGATTATATCAGAGTAAGTGCTGGAAATGGTATTTAATCTGAGCGGAATCTTTTTATGAGGAAAGTCATTAATCTACCTTAACCTATACCATGTGCTTCTTTTTGAGGATTGCTTCTACAATACATGATGAATAAGATTCTGACTGACATTATTTTTAATTTGAGCAAAAAGCAAGTACAGTTTTTTTAACATCCAGACAATTACAGGTTTGCATTGAGGTTTTTATTTCAAATTAGTCTTTTCTCCAACATTTTTCTCCTTTTATTTCTTTACTTACTCCTGGCAACAGTATATTATTCAACTGTACTGTTGCACGCAAACCAGTAGCTTCAGAAACTTTTAACTTAAAGGGCCATTCTTCCGATATATGTCATGGAAACGAGGGAGATATTTGTAAGGGATGTGAAACAGGTATCAGCAATATGACACCTACCATATTCATCTCATCCAATATACAGTGCCATTGACTGTACAATTCTTGGCAGATGTGATAATTTCCACTTGGCCATCCCATTCAGGATGAATTTCACTCTCCCACCCTTCAGAATTTGGTCAAGGTGCTTCAGCCATGCCTGTTACTACCTTCGCCCAGTACAACAATATCAGAGGAGATAGTAAAGGGGCCAATAGTTACAAGGGGTCATTGAAGAATGACAGTGGAGACACCAGAAGAAGCAAAAGGCCATTAACAGTGATGAGGGGAGAGGAGTAAGTGTGGAGGAGGAGAATAGAAGGTGAATCAAACAAAAATTTTCCAACCACTACATCCCTATTAAATTGTCTCGCAAACTATGACCTGACAGAGAATGCACAGTACAAAAGGCCATCGAAACAGAAACTGAAAAATACTACCATGCGAGCACTCAGAAAATGGCTTAGTACTGAAGGAAATTCTTCATGACAGAATAAAGCTGAATAAGGTCTATTCACTCTCAACACCAAAATCTCAACCATGGCCTGCAATTTGTTTCTCTCTGAGAAGAAGGGCACCTGAGTGAGGAATGTATGAGAAGGGGTGAGGTGCAAAAGAATGGGGTGTCCACATGCAACCATTATGGACATGAAGTTCAACGCTGCTGTGATCTTCAGTGCCACAGGCACAGCACTGCCTCCCAGTCCTTGGAGGCAACCATGTGTTTGCATGCAGAGCTTTCAAACAGAACTTGGAGAGACTTCTCAACCCTTCCCTCCAATCTGCACAAGACCTCAGGCACTCTTGCCAGACATTTCCCTGTTGCCTATGCATTAATGGCCAAGTCAAGCAACTCATCATCTGTACAGGGCTCACCAGGGGCCTGTTTTTCAGCAGTCGTCCGAGTGTCAGAGACCTCAGTCATTTCCTTATCTTTTAGCGCAGGGCTTGCGGTCAGTGCTGTGTTCTCCAGAATGTGACCACATATCCACTCTAGTTAGGTTACCCACTGACATAGTGTGCAAAAGCTTTGTCTTTTGGGGCTAGATATGTAAGTGGACCTTAAATTGGGAGGTGCTTTCACTTGGGAGACAGGTTTCCTTGCGTGATTAGGTTTTCTTAGCTCGTTGCATCTGCACGCACGGTAAAACTCCAAATTTCATGGCAGCTGTGCAGAAGTTTATGGCCCCTGCTGAAAACCTCTGGGCTCTAAATTTCAGGCTCCATATTTAAAAAGAACATAGACAGCTCTTCTCTCTGTGCAACCCAGGATCAGTCAACTTCTGTCGGTTCGTGTATCATTCAGACCTTTTTTTTAAACATACTCCCACATCCCCATGTGACTGATGAGAATTGGATGTAGAGCAGGTTAAATTAAACCATTCACTTCCTCTGTTGGATTTGCGTTGCTTTTTACTTACATTTTACATTCTGTTTTTTGGAAGACGAGGATGGATGGGGGTTTCACCTTAAGTAGGCAAGGGCCTTATAAAATATTGTTGTTCTTTAAAGCCACAATGGACCGGATGTGATTTTAGCCCTGGATCCATCATGCTGTTCTATAAAATCTGTTGTTAAGTATCAGCAGGAACTTTTTTTTCTCGTGTTTTTCTTTCTTCTTCTCTCTTCTTCCTTCTATGTGTTCAGCCTTGGACTCCCTGCTTCAGCGTGGGCTCAGACTCCCAGCCTTAGTGGTGACTCAGCAAGGCGTCCTCTCAGCCTGGCTTGGCAGCCTCCCAGCCTGATGAGGGGTCCTCCCGATCTGGTGTTGTGGTCTTTTGATCCAGTGTGGTGGTCTTTTGGAGCAGCGCACTGTCCTCCCTGCCCAATGTGGGGGTCTCCCAGCCCAGCATGGGCTTCCTTTGAGGTGATTGCAGAGTGGTCTTCCAATTTCGGGAACCTCAAGGTGAAGCCTGGCATGGTCTGGAGTCAAGATCTGCATGGACTGGGGGTTAGGTGCCAGCATGAACTGGGTTGGAAGAACTGTTGTTCTGACCTTTTTATTTCATTATTTTCTCATTTATTCTTATGATCTGCAACCCTGGACAGTTTATTTCCTTATTTTCTATTTCCTTATTTTCTATTTTTTTTCCTCAGAACTCACACTGATGAATCTGTACCCGAGTACCTTTGTACCTAAGATGGTGCCATAAGTGCAACTTGTAAACTCTTTACTGTACTCATCTGAGTACACGTGACAACAAATTCGATTCAATTCAATTCAATTCAATTCAAAAGAGGCCCAGGAAGGTAACTTTGTAACAAATATTTTGGGATTGCTTTGGACCAAGAGGAGCAGGCATGGCTTTCCTCCTGATTGGCCCTTAATCACTTAACCAACTACAAATTGATACTGTGCAAAAGAAAGAGGAGATGTTCAGAGAGGTGTCCAAAAGCTTGATCAAAAGTGTAAGCAGAGATCTTTCTGAGGGGTGTCTAGAAATTAGGATCCAGATTAGCTGAAAGCACAACCATCAATGTTGGAATGAGAGAAGCGGGAGATGGACAAGAGAACAGGATTGGAGGAAGACAGAGAAATGCTAGAGATCACAAAAAGATGAAGTGAGTGTCCGCGGAGTGATTTATACACAAGGAAGAAAATTTTAAAAATGGAAGCATTCAAGAATCGGGGATGTTCTCAAACAAGATGAGAACAGAAACAACTGCATGCCATTATACCATGGCTTGTGCATTCCTGTGGTTGAAAGCCTCACTTTGCACATACAAATAACTCTCAAAAATTTCACCACGGAGATACTCATGATTCTTTAACCTTATGACGCATCGTTTTGGCAAAAGTAAATACAAAAAAATCTAAACAAAAGAAAAATTGGACTGTGAGAACATTAGTCATGGTAATACAGCACATCAGAAAGAGAAAACAGATAAACACAGAAGAAACTTGCACAATTTGCACGTTAGGGTGGGTCCTCATTGTGTTCGATGGGACACCAATCCGATGTAGTAAATCAACTATGTCTTGCAGAACCTGCCCAATTTTTAATGCCCTTGATTTTGATACAAGTTAAATGCAAACTCAGGTAGTTTCTGTCGCCAGGTTGTCAAATTTGTAACAAATTTTACATCTCAGTGCCAAGTCAAAAATCTATTTCATTTACCTCTAATTTGACAACTACCTTAAATGCAGCTGTGACTTTCAATCCCAGTAGAGGTTTCAGGATAGAATGAGGGCAGGTGATAAAACCGATGGCTGTGTCAAATGTAAATTAGAGAAGGAAATCTCACACAATAATGCCTATAGCAAATATGAAAGATATGATCAATGTGAGATACAATTCACACAAAAATAAACCACGTTGCTATTGAATAATTTAAAACAGTAGAAGAAAAATCTCATGAATGTGTTCTGCAACAAAACATTATTATCATAAACACAAATGTATAGGCTATAGAGAGTATCATTAGAATCCGCTTTTTTTTTAACTTTTATCCCAGAATGTGTCCTTCTAACTTTTGAGTATTTCACCATCTGGCAGCCTCCAAATTTAGTTTTACTTGAAGACCAACAATTTATCTCACCATAAATTTAGTTTTGGGCTGTATTTTTCAATTACACCTTGCATTCCTGGTGTAAGGGAGAACTGGAATACTGTGGGTGTCCATTAAAATGCAATTCAGGATACCGAGAATTGTTTATAACATGGTGAGTCTTGACTCCCAAAAGATCAATCTTTATTCAAACTTCTATTTTTTACAGGGAAATGTGAGGAAAAAGGGGTGTTCTTATTAACATATTCCAGTGATAATGTAGTTTAGCTAACTTCCACTGTTACAGACTATCACTGTATTATCAACATTTATAGGTTCGGTATAAACTGAGTTGGAAAGTGAAATAATTTGCGTCTTTTTTCTCAATAATTTTCAACCTTAATTGGCTACTCTATACTTTATCTACAGTTTATCCATTAAAGTGAATGAAGGTCTTAAATTAAGAGTGAAGAGTGCAAACTTTACACAATGTATGCAATGTTTCCAGAATGTTTCCAGAATTCTATGCAAAATACTTACAATTAAATTTTAAATTGTGCTTCAAGCTAATACTTCTGACTAGATTCCTTAGACACGGGTATGACAATATTCTACTCTGAAAGTCTTCGTAAAAAATTTCTGACTCTAACGTTCCCTTCTGCCCTTTCCTACCCATTCATTGTAATGGAGGGAAAACCCTGCGCTGTTAAGTACAGATGCAGGGGCATTGACCTCGGTCTGGCAAATTTGGGGCTGACAATCATTTAAAGCAGATGGCAGGGGTGAGTGGTGGGCATTGTTCCACCTGCAGCCTATGTCCATGGTAGGAAATCTGTAGGTAAACCTCTCAACCTGCAGCCAAATGAGGCCCTTAAATGCACAATTAATATCCACTTAAGTCCTCATTCTACTGCCACTGGGATGCACCCAGCAGCAGACAGGGGATGGCCACGAGTGAAACATGACGAGAAAATCTATGCATAGTTGCTTTTCATCTCTCAAGAGGGGGCCCATCATTCAAAGACGCTCAGGACCTGAATGCAGTTCCCAACATTTTAGGGACCAGGCTGTGGAAAGACATGCCCTCACCAACTTCCCACCTCCCATCTCTGTGCAACACCTCTCCCACCAGCATTCATTTGTCCTCCGGGATTAAATGAATATATCGGACCTTGGGAGAGTATCATTTTGGCAGCAATGAGAGCCATCAGCCTCTCATTGGCCATTAGATCCCTTCGAATGGAACTTGTGCCTTCGGGCACGCCCTTGATCTTGGAGAAAGCCCACCACTGTTCAGTTAAATGCCTGGGTGTCACTTAACTGGGTGGGCCTTCCCTAAAAGAATGCAACTCATGGTGACAGTCAGGTGACAATAAGAACCTGAACAGTGCCATTAAATAACGCCCAGAATTTCTGTTCTAATGCTTTTCTGGTTCCTACAATAGAGCTGTTCTGCTTTTGTTTTGATTGTCATTTGGTTTGGTGTAGTTGACCCTCCTGAGTTCTAAACACAACATGCAACATGTTTTACTGCTCATAACGTTTTCACTGAGTTGAAAACAGTAATTGCTGCAACCTGCAATGTAAAGTTGTTCTTGATCTGCAAGGTTTAAAGAAAAGTACCCTCATTGTCACATGACTGCTATTTATTCTCTTACCTCACGGTCTCTCAGCGACCATGACATACTGGCCAGTTTTGTATAAAATCTTAGTTGGCCACCTGCAGGTTTCACAGCCCTGCACCTGTCATCAATCCTCCATCATCATATTGACAGATGACTGTGTGCAGCAATGTTTAGTGTGAGGGCTCCAATAGGCAGGCAGCTTCCATGCAATCATGGCAGTTTTTGGCCAAGTTTAGTGACTTGTCAATCCATAATGACTGGGGGTTATTTCCCCACTGCAATTAGGAACCACAGCCATCCTCTGTTCTTTTTTTCACTGCTGAGGACTTGTTGGATTGCTGTTTCCTTGGAATCTCTCCCTCAGTGCTGCTGCCATGGGAGGCCAAACCAGGGCCATGGAGCTCCAGATGACATTCTACTCAGGATTACTGGAAGACCCAAGCCTCTCCGCAACAGCAAGGGGACGATCCTCAGAGGAGATGTCGCTGTTGTTGGCCTTGTGTAGAGATTGGCTGCCTTTCAGCAGCGGCATCTACAACTGAGCAGCCTGCTTCAGGATGCTCCCTGCTCACTGTGAATGTGCAGGGGGGCTAGAAAAGGTGTTCCCAAAAGTAGGCTATCTCGTTTTTCTTCTGACCAGGGAAGTGCACCCAGTGGAATTATCATCACTGTGGGCAAAACAAGAAAAAGCTAAAAACTTTAGAACATGGGATGTGAGACCACTCATTGGCAATCCAAAGTGCGTCTGTTCGGAAAACAAATTGCTATCCTGGCCAGAGATCTTGGTGAAAACAGCCAGTTTTATCTGGATGGAAGCTTTTCAACCTTGGTCTCTTCTGAGCAAATACAAAACTCATGGACATCTATGACTTCATTTTGCAGATAGCAGCGATGAGATAGCACAGTCTGCATAGAAAATGTCAAGGACATTCCAGCATTACAGTCCTTAAATATTGCCGAAACAAAGGTCCTTCACCAAATCTTTTGAAGCCAGTTGATCATCCCCCAGACCATCTACATAGATGGGGTGCCACCTCTACCAAGAGACATGGAATAAGGTAGCCAGCACTAAGTCAACTTTGCCACTGTTGCCTTCTTCACACTGTGACAGTGCTTCTTTGACAACAGGGACCTCTGAAATTCAAAGATCCTGGTATAATAGTTTCTAAATTCATTCATTGGATGTAGGCGGCACTGGTTGGCCAGGATTTATTGCCTGTCCCAGTTGCCCTGGAGAAGGTGGTGGTGAGTTGCCTTCTTGAGCCACTGCAGTCCTTATGCTGTAGGTAGACCCACAATGCCCTTAGGAGGAAATTGCAGGATTTTGACCCAATGATAGTGAAGAAATGATGATATATTTCCAAGTCAGGATGGTGAGTGGTGTTACACAGGAACATGAAAGTGATGGTGCTCCCATGTATCTGCTGTCCTTGTCCTTCTTGATGGAAGTGATTATGGGTGTGGAAGGTGCTGTCTGAGGAGCTTCAGCAAATTTCTGCAGTAACATCTTGTAGATAGTATACACTGCTGCTACTGAGTGCCGGTGGAGGGAGTGGATGTTTGTGGATGTGGTGCCAACCAAAGAGGTGGCTTTGTCATGGATGATGTCAAGCTTCTTCAGTGTAATTGGAACTGCATTCATCCAGTCAAATGGGGAGTATTCCATCACACTCCTGACTTGTGCCTTGTAAATAGAGAACAGGCCAGTCTGTAGGTGAGTTACTTGCTGCAGTGTCCCTGACTTTTGACAAGGTCTCGTAGTTTTGTATTTATATGGAGAGTCCAGATGATTTTCTGGTCAATGGTAACCCCTAGGATGTTGATAGTGAAGGATTCAGCGATGGTAACACTATTGAATGTCAAGGGGTAGTTGTTAGATTGTCTCTTATTGGAGGTGATCATTGCCTGGTATTTGTGTGGCAGAAATTTTACTTGCCATTTTTCAGCCAACCTGGATATTACCCAGGTCTTGTAGCATTTGAACATGGACTGCTTCAGTATCTGAGGAGTTGTGAATACACAATGTTCAGCACCAATCAGCAGAAAGCATCCCCACTTCTGACATCATGATGGAGCAGGTGAAGATGGTTGGTCTTAAGACACTGCCCTGAAGACTTCTTCAGAGATATCCTGGAGCTGAGAAGACTGACCTCCAACAACCACAACCATCTTCTTACGTACCAGATACGACTCCAACTAGCTGAGAGTTTGCCCTGATACCCATTGATTCCAGCTTTGCTATAGCTCCTTGATGCCACAGTCAGTACTATTGCTGGAATTTTTTCAGGGTGCATAGCCTTTGTAGTATCCAGTGCCACCAACCGCTTCCTGATAGCACGTGGAGTGAATTGAATTCTGTGAAGGCTGATATCTGTGACGCTGGGGGGCCACTGAAGGAAGCTGTTGTGTTGACGATTTTCTGCACTGCAGTGAAATCTGAACCATCTACTTATGTTACATGAACGTCTTTGAGAGCTTCAATCAGCAATACCTACGTTGGATTCTGGGGATCAAATGGGAGCACTGCCAGTTCAAAACAAGCATTCTCCATGACTCCGCATCTACCAGCATCAAAGAAACAAACTCCAATAGATGGATCATTGCATCCAGACTTTCACTGTCGCTGGACCAAAATCCTAGAATTCCCTCCCCAACAGCATTGTGGGTCAACCCACAGCAGCTGAACTGCAACAGTTCAAGAAGACAGCTCACCACCACCTTTTCAAGGGCAACTACATACGGGCAATAAATGCTGGCCAGCCAGCGATGCCGACATCCCACAAATGAATTTTGAAAAAGCCCAGAAATGCCTCCATGGGAAGGCTCTCTTCTCCTAGCTCTCAACTGGCAAATTCTCGAATGTCAACCAAAGAGAATAAATGCAAGGTTAAAGCATTGAAACATTGGCAAGACTAACTGGGATCAGGCACTTCCTGATCTGTCACGGCTCGAGTTGCCTCAGGGTTCAGCGACTTGGTCATGAGGTGGAACATTGGAGGCAGGAGAAGGAAGCCAACCCAGAGTTGGGCCTCCATTTCCCTATGCAACAATGGGTCCTCACTGCAGGAGAGCATGTGGATCCAAAATGGAGCCCCTCGGCCATCTGAAGTCTCATCCGGCCTGACAGAGGTCGCACTCAGTTCTGAGGGACCACTGATGATGACAATGTTTCTCATCCCTTTTTAACCCCAAAGATGCTCAGAATTCTCTCACTATATATCTCCGTTGTTACTCAAAATTGGCCTGAAACAATTAATCTGAAGCTTTTGTATACCTCTACCTACTGAGAGATATATGATAGTCACTGGGAAGAGTTCAGTTCTACTTGTCCGTTGTAGTTGTTCCAGTTTGTTAGACTGACTTCTACTGCTAACAATCATGCAACTGAAGTTAGTTGGATATCTCTTAACAAATATTAACATCTCTTAACAAGTGTAGAGTCAGAATCAGACAGTCATACAGCACAGAAACAGACTCTTCGGTCCAACCAGTCCATGCCGATCATAATCCCAAACTAAGCTAGTCCCCTGGCTGCTCCTGGCCCATATCCCTCAAAACTTTTCCTATTTATGTACTTATCTAAATGTCTTTTAAACTCTGTAATTGTACACATATCCATCATTTCCTCAGGATGTTCATTCCATATATGAACTACCCTCTGAAAAATTCAGCCATGTCTTTTTTAAAATCTCACTCCTTAAAAACGTGCCTCCTAGTCTTGACATCCTGCATCCTAGGGAAAAGACAACTACCATTATCTATACCCCTCATTATTTTATAAACTTTTAAAAGACCCCCTTTCAGCCTCCTAAGCTCCAATGAAAAAAATCCCAGCCTATCCAGCCTTTCTATACAACTCAAACCTTCTGTACCCAGTAATACCCTGGTAAATCTCTTCTGAATCCTCTCCAGTTTAATAATATCCTTTCTATAACTGGGCAACCAGAACTGGACACAGTACTTCAGAGGAGGCCTCACTAATATCCTGATCAACCTCAGCATGACCTCCCAAATCCTATACTCAATATAGGTAATCAGGCTTTAGTGCATGTAAAGTATTAATTTACTGGCAAGTAATAAGTTACTTCTTGTTTCGCAAGGATTGTTTCTTTATTTAAAATCTTATTTTAAAATGAATCCATCATCACCTAATACTATAAGGCCCCATAAAGTTAGTATTACTGGAAAAATTGGTGTTGGCATTACCTAGCCAAAGGACATTTGAGCAGAACCAGATACGAGCCATGGGCATCTCTTACAACAATCTCCACTTCTCTGCATGTATCCTCTCCTTGAGGACGCTATTTAAAATCTACCTCTTTGACCAATCTTTCAATTACTTGCCTTAATATCTCCTTTTATGGATAAGTGTGAGCTTTTATTTGTTAGAACTTCTGTGAAGTAGTTTGGGACAGCTTACTTCCTTAAAGATGTTATACACATGTAAGTTGTTGTTACTCAAAACTGAGCTTTTAATTTTTATAAATTTGGTTCGCATAGACAATGTTGGAGATTATTCTTTAAGTTCAATTCAGTCATGTATTTTAGAATGTATAAGTACTGAAAATATTAAGGCAAACTACTACCGCCTTACATCTTCACACAGGTATGAAATTAATGATTATGAGTTCATGTTAAAAGTAACATATTCATTTCTGATTTCATATCATTTTCTGATGAAGGGTCTAGGCCCGAAACATCAAGCTTTCCTGCTCCTATGATGCTGCTTGGCCTGCTGTGTTCATCCAGCCCCACACCTTGTTATCTCTCATTATCAAAGTAACATATCACATGGCTGTAGAAGAAATTAAACAGAATGCAGCAATCTTTTCACATAATTATGTTTGAAAACATCATTAACACTGATACGCAGATGAAGATTGGAAGCAATTTTGTTTTTGGGAACGCCAAAAAGTTGGTAAAACACAATTGTCAGACCGTACCATTTGTCAAATGTCCTGAGGAAGGGCCACCAGGCCCAAAATGTGAACCGATCTTTTTCTTTACGGATGCTGCCAGACCTGCTGAGCTTTTCCAGCAACTTCTCTTTTTGTTCAAGGAGCTTGGTCTGACTCATGTTCATGCTTATCATGTTTCTAAACCATACCTAAGAGTATGACCTTTTCTGCAGCATGCATACATGGGGCTAGTTCTATTGGTAGCTTCATCGGCGGTGATGAATTTGTAGTGGGTAAAGATGAAAAAGATAATTACAAGACAGAAATGAAACCTTGGCAAACAACGTTCCCAGTGTCACTGCATATACATCATTTTAAGAGATCAATTAATGTTTGGATTCTGATCAAAATCATCCATAACTGTCAGTTCTTCAGGTGAACATAGATTTCCCTTTCACCTAATCTTCACTCCAAGGTGGATCTCTTGTTAAAAGTCCACATGCAGCAAGAGCTGGATCTCTTTTGTACTCTCTGTAAATGAACATGGTAATACATGATTCCTCACTGCACTGGAACTTTTCTGTGCACCAATCCAAGGAGTACATTTTTGACAAGATGCATAATTGGAAATCAATGTTAGGGAAAAATTGAATGGTATCTGCAGCAGTCACCCAATCCACAAATAATTTTATTGCATGGCTAGTATGTTGGAAACTCACTCACATGTATCTGCTTTCAGTCAATTCATGCTGTCAGATTTTATAATTGCACATTGCTATAATTAGCCAGTCATTATCCCTAACTGGAATATGTTGAGTTGTTTTTTTTATGTAGGGTGTTTATTTGCAGCAGATTTCGCTTTGGATTTTCTTATTTCCTGCTCCTCAAGTCTCCTTCAGTGGAGACTTTTTAATTTCACCAATGCACTCTGAAGGCCATTTACAACAACTAATGTTACATATACCAGGTTTTTCTAACTTGTGGCGCTGGATCTTGGGCTTACTGATATTCTGCTGACCCAGTGGCATTATGCCCCAAGCCATTTACATAGCTGTGTTTCAAGACAAATGCCTACATTTTTTTATTATTACTTACTAAATATGCACTTACTGGAGCATTAATGTTTTACACTAAGGTAAGTACAATTGATACTGTGATAAATTTCATGTGTTTATGAAACACTCAACATATACATTGGTTCAACTAGCACATATTTGACTAAGATGATAAAACCTGCACTGTTTACATATTTTGTAATTAATAACACCATACCATTGTGGCAAGCAAGTGAAGCTATTATATTTTATAATGATAACTTTTGACTGTGGAAACGATTTTTTTTTCATTACGTTGCTTCATTCTGAAACATAAGATTAAGGTAATAATCATATTTTGTGAGATGTCTGTCTTTGGTGTATTATTACTTCATCAAGCAGTTTGTCACAAAGGGTAGAAAATAATCCAAAACTTACCCCTTCAAAAAATTATTGAAGTTGGTGGACAGAATTTTCAAGACTGAGGTCAAATAGTCATTATTGGGTAAAGGTATCAGGAAATGTGGGAAAAGAAATGGAAAAATGGGTAAAATGGTGTTGGCGTAAAGATTAGCCGCAATCTAATTAAATGAACAGTAGACTTGAAAGAAAGAATGGCATTACCCAGTTCTAAAGTTTACCAAATTATCGTTTAAACTATTTCATTTTAACACTGTTTTCTGATATGTATTTTTAATATTTCTCCCCTTTTCTTATTTCTTAATTGCAGCACTGAGATCACGTGTGACTGACTGCAGTCGATGCAAAGTTAAAAGCATCACTGATGATCAATATCAGTGCCAGGACAGTGCAATGTAATGCACAGTGAGATAGGCACAATCTACCTAGTCTCTACAATGAAGAGCATCTGATGCAGCAAGCCACAAACAAGAGCCAAGGTTAGTGGTAGATTGCCTTTACAAAATATTAAAAGATAGGATGACCGTAAGAGATGGTGATCTAACGTGGTAACAAGTAATTGGGTTGTTACTATTCTGTTGTTTCCAAAATAGATTTCCATTTCACTAACAATTCATTAAAAGTTTCCCTTCTCAATCTTTGCAAAGCTGTTTTACTCCTTATCATTAGAACTGTGCAGTATAAAGGGAATGGCGAGCATGTCACTTCTGATGCAACTGGTCATTAAAGCAACCCCACTTGACCTTTGGTTCAATAGGTCAACTTCAAAATATTGATTAACCATTTTTCTTTCTAGGCATGAAAAGGTCTGCCCTGCTTTTCTCAGAAGTTGTGGTCTTCTTCTACAGCCTAAAGCTTTTCTTCTGTTCATTTTGATTTACCTTGCAATCTGCCTATGAAGACATACTCACCATCAGTTTGTAGTATCCATCCAGTGACCTGGCAGTAACCAGAAATGAGCCTGCTGGGGAACTGTGAGATTACATTTCTGTCTCACTCTCTCTCCATAGTCCAACAGGTCCATATTTCCTCTGCCTTTGATTTTTGCATCATTTTCAATTTAGAAGAAGGTTATAAACCAATCCCAGTTTAAAGGACTGACACACATGTTGTTCTTTCATGAGGGACTGGAACTAAGCTCTGGCTACATACATGTTGCAGCTGTTTACATTTTTCACTCACTCCTTAAAGTGTTTCAGTCAGGGGAGAGCAGCATTTGATGATTGGTTTCATAAAGGCTGTCTGAAAATCCAGACCTCCCTTCTGATCTTTATATAATCTTTCATAAATTAATGTTTTTTTTTCTTACCTACAGCCAACATTTCCTTTCCCTGGCCTTGGTATTTCCCACGAGAATGGGTGAGTCTAATGTTCCAGACGCGGATCAACTTGAGCCGAGAGTGGGACTGTCCTTCCACCCACTGCTGAATTCCATTCACAGGAGGAATTTTCTGCTTCGCAATTTGATCAGAACATTGAGCCTCCTTGTTTTGTATTCTGCTTCTTACATCAGGAAAAGGACTGAGTTCTTCACATCCTCCTACTTCTGCTTCTATGCTGATAATTAAGGCCACCAGAGTTATTTAACCTGGTATTTCATGAGACTAAACCCATGACAATTCCAAATCCTGAACAAAGGAAGCCCACTGCTTGATTGAACTCACTATCAAAGGCATTGGCTAAATGCAGATGATGCACCAATATGTAATATGACTGTCATGGACAAGTTCTAGGTGCTTCCTCCTACTTGCTTGTGATCAATATATTTGTATGTGAATAAACGTATTTTTTTACCCACTGGGAGGGGTCAGTGTGTTTGGGGAGTGGAGTTTACTCCATATTAGTAACCTAACAGCAAGCTTTTGTGTACTTAATATTTCAAAAGTTATTTTACTACTCATCCTATAAATTATTCTATAAATTCATTAAATTATTCTATACATTCATCCTATAAATTAACGAAAATGTGAGGTATCCACAATGAAATACACAAAAATAAAACAGTAAATGTAAAATTGGAATTTAACTCAATCTATATTTAGGTCCAGGCTGATGTATCTCTTGGTTGGGATGAAGGTATTGACAAAGCAGAGATCTCTCAATTGCTGCAAAGGTTTTGGTAGCTGACCTGTCAGAACGTAAATTTCTCAGGTGAAACTAATTGCAGAATAGAGAAGAGGAGAGAGCCTTCCTTTCTCGATTACATTTGGATACTTTCTGCCTAGCTGGCTGCAGTGATCTGACGCAAGTTTAAATTCTGCTAATACCCTTTTAGCAGGAAGCAAAGGGAGACATATAATCATGCTGGCCCCATGTTAAGTGTCATGCCACTGTGTCAGGGTTTAAGGTGTTATGGTAATCCGACAGGCCATTGGGATTGGTTTGTCTCGTCTGTGGCTTCAATTGGCCATGGTTCTGTCCTTTGAAAAAGGCAAATCAGCAGTATTACTACAAAGCTGTTGAGTAACTTGGTCTGACCTACAGTTAGCCATACCCTGGAATATGTGTTCCTTGTCCTTTTCGAAGATAAAAATATTCCTTAATCCACAAAAGACAGCTGATGACCTGAAAAAGCCATTTGACTTTCACTCTTCTAAAATGAAACTTCTAGAATATAAATTCAAAGATTTATAAGACGGTCATGCCAGTACTTGTTGCAGCAGTTATAATCCCCTGTGGAACCAATGGCTTTTCAAAAAGAGATGAATTTCCCAGTGACCATTGCAAAGGAATTGCTCAACAAGATTTGAAGACATTGTCTGCAATAAACAACTAAAATCAATATCAGCTAAACATTGGCTTGAATGTACTGATCAAAATCACTATTTCCAACCAAGATCAGACAGAATGATGCCAACTTATCTTTACAGAAGGTTGTTGGATGAATCTTTGAGGCTGGAACCTTTATAACTGAAGCAGTCTAATGAACTACAGGCAGCAGTAAAATGGATTGCTATTGAAAACAATGCCACTTTTTATGACAATGGCTGATGTATTCCGTGGTTTAAGAGGTCTCAAAACTGCTTTGACAGCTACTGAGAGAAGGTGTGTAAGGTCGTGAAAAGGTAAGGTGTGTGGGAAGTTGGTTCGGAGATGAGCTGGGAATCGAGTGCCAAGTGAGTGAGAAGTCCAGGTGCCATGTGGATGAACACAAATGCCAGGTAAAATTGTTGGCTCGAATGGCAGAGTGTGGTTAGTGTTCCAGGTGGGTGAGGGATTGAGTGACAGGTAGACAAGGGGCACAAATATCAAGTGAGGGAGGGATATAGAGGTCAGGTAAGTGGGATTAGGAGTTGGGAGATGCTGGGATGTGTCCCACTGAGGGGCATTCTGGCACATTGGAGTAATCAAGGGTTGAGTCAAGTTAGGTCAGAGGAATGTTGAGGGTGAAGTCTGGGTGTGTGGGGACCAGAATGGGTTCCAACAGCTTGGTATAGCATAAAAACATAAGAACTAGGAGCAGGAGTAGGCCATCTGGCCCCTCGAGCCTGCCCCGCCATTTAATAAGATCATGGCTGATCTTTTTGAGACTCAGCTCCACTTACCTGCCCTCTCACCATAACCCTCGATTCCTTTACTGTTCAAAAATTTATCTAACCTTGCCTTAAAAACATTCAGCAAGGTAGCTTCAACCACTTCACTGGGCAGGGATGGTAACATGTCAAGGAGGATTGGGTCAAGGGACAGGTAAAGAGTCAGGACAACCAGTCGGTAATGGGTAGTAGAAAGGAATCAGTTTAGTAGTTATCCAGGAGTTAGAGCTGGTTTTAGTTCCTTTACAGAATTAATCTGCACACCCCTCACCCCACCCTCCCCACCCCCTGATTAACTTCTTAACATAAGTGAAAACTCCACAACATGTTTATACTTTAACAGCACAATCAGCAGAAATGGTGGTCATAGGTTTAAAGGACCACTCTCCTTCGAAGTTTAAGATGAAGTCTTCACCTTGCCACACACCCCAAGGTTAATTCTCCAGCAACCTTTTAAAAGGGAGTCACTTCACCCCATATTCTGAGCCAAATAAAATGGACTTCCAATAGCAAAGCGCCCTCAAGAGACTCCTTGGTCTTTTATTCTTCACAAGCCTTATTTCTTCCAACAGGAATTCCATCATTAGCAGCACTCTGCTAGATAGTTAACTCAAAAACAGTCTTTTCCTTATGTCTGGCATACCACCACACATCCTGTGTCTTCTTCCATGAAATCTGTCTGACTCTAAGACTCTGAGTCTGTATGCAGCAAGATCAGCTCCTCCTCCTTTCAATTAAGGTGTTCAAATTAACATCTTACTTCCGATTAAATTTGGAATAGAATTTTTATGTCTATAACCAGCAAGCCACATTGGCTCATTTCCAGTCTGATTTAGTAGGGAATACACGCCTCCTCTCCAAACGACTCCAGTTTACTTCGAATTAAAAATAACAGATTAAGATATAACCATCCTATAAGGCCCAGTGTTTCGAACAGAAATACAATAATATCTGCTCGTTCTAATTTGTGGTTAGTTTAGGGAAGTGGCCACTACAAAATAAGGAGGTAATCATTAACTTCTTTCTGGCAGCAGCCCAATTTTTTTAAAGTCCCTCTCAAACTGATGCATTTTGGTGGCTGAAGAGTACACTGACATTGTGATGACTGCACGCCCATGTACAATTGAGGGCAGGGGATACAGAAATACCATAGACTGAATTTTAGGATTTCATGGTTGCTCAGCCACAGTTCCATGTACACCACTGCCCCCAACCCCAGGAAGAAATGTTGGCTACCAGCCAATTCATGTTAACAAGATCGCACTTCAGTAACAACAAGTGAGGGAAGCATGTTATTCAGACAAATTGCTATGTTAGCAAGTTTAACTACACATTAATTATCCTTTTATAAATGCTGACAATTTCAGCAACAACCTGCTTGCCATGTTACAGGAACAGGTTGGGGTAAGTGGGAAGGTGGTCAGTTAGCTACCATTTAATTTTATTTTTTTGGTCACTCACCTCTGGCCAAAAGTGCACCTGATGGGATGGGGGCTGGGGATGTATAACATCTGCCCCAGATGAAAGGGGCAAAAGACTGTTGAAAGGACAGACTGCAGGAAGTTGGGAATATTTGCATGAAGAGAGAGCCAGAAATTGCTGGAGAAACTCAGCAGGTCTGGAACCATCCAGGGGGAGAAAGCAGAGTTAACATTGAGTCCAGTGACCCTCATTCAGAGCAGGATCAGAGCCAGAAATAAAGCATGGTGACCATACAGGGCCAGACAGAACTCAATACAAAGAATAATCAATCAGAAGAGAAGCCAAAGAATAGTAGCCAAGTAAGTAAGCCGTGATCTGGAGTGTCTCCCAGTACCACTCCATTGGTAGAAGGCCGATCAAGTCACCAAAGACATCTGACCAATGAATAAAAATTTTTGCTGTTTGTGCTAATACACTTAATGCCTCAGTGATCTCCTGCTGCAGGAATGGAGGGAGATCAGGTGAAGTCCCTTGACATTTCTGGAACACAAAAGAGATGTGAAAAGCACAAAAAGAGAAAGGGCAGTAGAAGAATATGCAAAGGACACTTGTAACATGTTTACTGGATAAATATAACTTTTCTTAAATCTGTGACATTTGCTTAGAGCTCCACAACATACGGATGCACAAATGATACATAGAAAAAGACCTTTGCTCCATTATTAACCTGTCCCAAGTAATTGGGATAATCTTGTCCATCACAATTCAAACATTCCTCACATGCCATGTCATCTCCTGGGAAAGTCTAACAAACAGATAAAAATCCAGTTTAATGACAGGAAAAGAATCTGGAAAATTCTCCTTCTACTGCCTTAGGCAATTGAAACCGGTTCAGGAGATCACATTAAAGATCATTAATATTACAGAGTATTTACCTTATATCTGAACTGATCTCTGTCCCAATCAGAAACAGGTTCAGCCCTCCTTGAAAGGAATACAGTGAATCAGTGTTCATGAGCCAGCAACCTGTTCACAGGTTACATGTCTACTTCTGCCCTTATATTACCTGAATCCTGGTCCACCTTAACCTACTCACTTGAATCAATTACACCACACAAAGACAATTGAATCCCTTCATTATTTTATCATACTTTATCAAATCATCCCTGCGTCTACAGGTTTTGACAACCTTTATTGCCACTCTGGGTACCTAATATATTTTAAACTGGGAATGAAGCCGGAGGCCTACCCTTTTAATACAACTGAGTTGAAACTAAGGATTTTCCAAGGTCAAAATCATACCTGTGTCTCGTAACATGTTGACCTGCGAATACAATCAACAACCGTTTGCTTTAGCCACAGTTTCACAGCATAAGTTATGAATCTTTAGAGAGTGAAGCAATAACACAACCAGCACTCTTTCTTTCACCACTTTAGCTCCAAGGTTTAAGTGTGGTCAATATTTGATCTGCAAATAACACTCCCCTTTGCAGCAATGTGCCACTTTGTTTCAGCACTCTACCTAAATGCTCACTGCAACATTAAAAAATGTCATCAAATGGCAAAATACTAAAGTCCTTGTTCCTGATACTAGTGCACAGTATTATCTGGCAGATTACTTATGCAGCCTTGCTCTGTAGGTTCTTAGATAATAAGTAGAATCTGATGTTCATTTTTAGGCTAGTATTTTAAGGGTTTTTTTGCCCCCATCTTGGTTGTCTGAGAATAGGACACATTAGCACACCTTCAAATGTTTCTTCCCTGTGTGAAAATATTTTTTCTTACCCTAAGGGTGATTTAAAATGTAGCTCATGAATTACAGAGCGCTCAGCTGTTTCATTGTAAAGCTGTTCAATTTGGAGTAGAATTAATAGAATTAAAATCACATAGAAAATGTGAATTGATTCTGAAGAGTGGATGTGGTTTGAAAGGAAAATTGTATCTAACTAACTTGTTGGAGTTTTTGAAGAGGTGACAGAGAATGTTGATGAGCTGTTTATGGACTTCCAAGTCACTTGATGCAATGGTACACAGCAGACTTGCAAGGAAAGCTATGGTCATGGGATTAAAGGGATGGGAGAAACTGGTATACAAAACGGGCTGAGGCATGGGAAACAGTGAGTCAGGCAGCACTATTTTTTCTGATACATAATAATGATTTAGATCTTGGAGTACAGTGCCAATTTGAAAGTTTCTAGGTAACACAAACCTTTGGAGAAATGTAAACTGTGAGGAGGGCAGTGAGGAACTTCAAAAGGTCATTGACAAGTTGGTAGAGTGGACAGATAAAGTTCAGAGCACACAGTTTGAAAGTGTTTTGCAAGAATAGTGAATGTGAGATGAGGAAGAACTTTTTCACACAGTGCGTGGTTAGAGTCTGGAATGAGCTGCATGAAAATGTTATGGAGACAAGGCCAAGTGAGACAGACAAGAGGACATAGGACGATTATTTAAATAGATGCAATATGCAGGGTTATTGATTTGTTTTGATCTATTTATTGTTACATGTATTTTGTTACAAAATACAGCGAAAAGTGTTACATAGTGACCCACTCTCCCGTGCCATCCTAAAACACAGAAAAATAAACCAAAACATAGAATATAAAGGCAGAAATGTAAAGAAATAAAGAAAAAAAGGTTCAGCTTTACAGGGATAACAAGAGCTGGATGAACACAGCAGGCCAAGCAGCATCAGAGGAGCAGGAAGGCTGACGTTTCGGGCCTAGACCCTATCGCAGTTCCTACTACCCCTTCAGCTTTACGGCACAGTTATAGCGAAAAGCCAGGAGATTCACACTACGTAAAAATTCTCAGAGAGCCAGTGCAATCGCCTGAATGGCCTTCTCCTGCAAAGTAGCATTTCTGTGATTAAAGTAGAACCACAATGCCATTAGGGAGGGTGTTCCACAATTTTGACCGAGCGACACCGAAGGAACGGTGATACATTTCCAAGTCAGGGCGGTGAGTGGTTTGGAGAAGAATTTGCAGGTGGTAGTTCTCCTATGCATCTGCTTCCTTTTTAATGACAGTTCTGAGGAAGGGTCACCCAACCCGAAACATTAACTCTGTTTTTTCCTTCACAGGTACTGCCAGACCTGCTGAGCTTTTCCAGCAACTTTGTTTTTGTTTCTGTGATTAATCTGTTGTGGATTCTTAATACACAGGTAAAACTATGAACTGACTTTAACACTCTTCTATCAGTGAATTTAAGGGCAGGGAGCCCATAAAATTCAGAGGCTCAACACCCACTGCCTAACTGCCCACCTTGCCTTTGCTACAGTTTGTCCAATGATGGGAACTCAGTTGGCTGGCAGCCCACCTATAGGACAATTGAGGACATTGAGTGACCAATCAATACACACTTAAATGCCTTATCTTTCTGCTGATGGAATTTAACCAGCTGCAAGAGAGGCCTGGGACAAGTATCCAGTATGAACTAGTGGCAAACATGGGGTGCCGTCTCCCTTAATTGCTCCCCTGGACTCAATGGAAGACCTCTTAAATAAAGTCAACCTTCTCCAGGTTTCACCGACTCTAAGACTACTTGCCAGCCTGGCTCAATGAGAACTATAGAAGTACTCCCATCCTATTCTCCAGTGCAGCTTGACTTTCTACAGACTTCACGGCAATAGCCAGTGCTTGCAGTGGCACTGCCACGTAGAAGAGAGCTGAGAATTAGCCCCACAGATCTCTGAGGCTGTGTTTCCTCTTGCTGGCCTGCCTCAATACATATAATGGCCAACAGTCATTAAAAAGGAAGCAGATACATAGGAAAACTACCAACATCAAATTCTCCTCCAAACTACTCACTGCCCTGACTTGGAAGCATATCACCGTACCTTCAGTGTCACTTGGTCAAACCCTCCCTAAAGGCATTGTGGTTCTACGCACAGCACATAGACTGCAGCAATTCAAGAAAGCAGCTCACTATCAGCTTCTCAAAGGCAATTCGGGGTGTGCAATCCCAGCCAGTTATGCTAACATTCCATGTGTGAACGAAAAAAAGTGGCTGAGGGGCAGTCGTCCAGAGTAAGTGTGGCTCCATCACACCCCTCCAGTGGATAGATGGATGCACATGCACACATGCACACGCACACGCACACATGCACACGCACACGCACAAACACACTCACGCACACACGTGCACACACACACGCACGGACACACGCATTCATGACTTTCATTTCCATTGATATATTCCAATGTCCTACTGACAGTGAAATGATTCTCATGATTCTCATGCTGCTTAGCTGTGCAATAAAATCTAAGAACTGTGTAAACATTAGAATTTTTCCCAGATATAGAACCTCTCCCAGCATCTCTCCCTCTCTGGCTTATCCCAAGTTCTGCAATTGCCTCCCAAAAACCTCTCTACCTCTCGGCCCTCTTCTGAGACACTCCTTAAATCCACCAGACCAAATATTGATTTCTGTGGCCCACTGTCAAATTGTTGTCTGATCACTGTCCTGTGAAGTACATTAGGATGTTTTCTTCAACAGTAAAGGTGCTATTTGAGTACAAGTTGTCGTTATCGCCTTATTCTATTATAATGGTGTCGTGATCATTCTTTTGTTGAACTATTGTCTTGTTGAAACATTAAATATTTTATCTACATTCACACTAGCTCCATTGTCCCTTCTATGATGAAATCAGGATTCACTCAACTGTCTTTTACTCAATATAACTCTCTCTCAGAAAATGGAATCCTTACTGCTCCAGTATAGCCTTATGTTTGCAGCCATACTTAAAACCCAAGCTCCTTATCATCCAGTCACCCTTCAGCATCTGCCCTACTCCCCGTGGACTTCATTCTTCATGGTGGTTTCTCAACAGAATTCTTTGTGCCTCCGATTTTCCACTATTTCAATTGAAATTGCCAAGAACAAGCATTCTATTGGTTGTAGATTTTCCCGTAATTTGTTTTCAGCGCCTGAGCTGTGCTGCCTATATGAATCTCTATATGTACAAGACAAATTCTGCTACAGACCTTGAATTTCAATGCACCTAGCTATAATCAAATTGGTAGCAAGTTTCCCAAAAAAGCCATTTTACAATTAAAGTGTAAAGACTGTGTTCTCCTTCATTAAAAGATTTCTAACTTTGTAATAGCAGTTTATCTGCAATCTTGATTTACTGACCTCTTAAGGTGAACAGCAAAAAACCCTACAAAGGTCCTTTCACTCAATTGCCTCTTCCCCGGAACTGCAACATTAGCCATGCCTGATACCAGATCTTGAACAAATTGTTTCCAGCACTGTCATAGATTATTCTTTTCTACTTATCTTGTACTTTTATGGTTAGTGTTCAAAAGAGCCCTGGTACTTTGCACTTGTTTTTTTCATTTTAAAACATTGTGCTTTGCTGCTCTTACAGTGGTATCATTTTGTCAATAAAGCAAATGTCAACACATCAGATTCAAGTTGTGAAATGCCTATTGGCTCAATGTTTGCAGTAATGCATCCTGGTTTACATTAAGGAGCCATTTGCTGTTTCTTTCATGAAAGCTAGCTGTATCCGTTCTTGGCGTGTATGGTCACACATGCAAAAAACCATGGGTGGAATCCGATAGAGGCTTGAACGGCATGGGTTACAGTGAGAAATCTGGTACCATCATGTGAAAAGTCCAGCAAGACCATTCTCAACAGGGGGGAGATCTGGGCATCAACTCAAGATTCTCCTGGGTAGTGAAGTGATGTCTATTAACAGGAATTATTGCTTATTATCACACTCATTAACTGTACATCTCGCCTCATCAGTAGGTAGCTTTCTATCCTACCACCAGCAACAAGTAAAAATTCTTGACCTGGAAGTCTAAGTGGGCACTTGCAAATTCACCTTTCCATCTGGTCCTCCAGAGAACGATCTTGGACACACTCCAGGGCATCAACTGCACACGTCCCATTTTAACAATCACTAGCATCCGACAGCTGCCATCCTCTCAGAACCCGCATGGCACATCTCCAATACACCTACTGTACTTCTGCACCTCAAATCTGCACCTCGGGCCATATCAGCAATGAGCATTGCTGCAAGGACACATTGGGCACAGGCGCAGACACCCAGCTCACAGAATGGGCCAGGTTGCATCTCAAGCCTGTAGCCAGGCCGCTGGTCATGCTTGTAATTAGTGGTCCATTTAAGGGGTGGCTACCTTATCATACCACACAATACTTCATCACTCCAACACCAACAGTGTGTGCCAGCTGCCCACGCAACAAATACACTGCATGATATGGTCAGCCAAATGACCATATCTGGAAGTTTGTGGGGAGTGATTCTTAGTTGAATCAAGTGGACTGTTGTCAACCATGGTGTCTGGCACAGTCAAGCAAGGCCAGAGTCTGTACACAGTCCAGAGGCTTGGCTGTAGTCAGTCATCTGCTGGGGTGGTCACGTTCAGGGTCTCTGTGGGAGTGGGCCAGGGTCAGATCTGTCAGAGGTTTGGTCAGCCATTACCTGGGACTGTCCATTGACATCAGTCAGAGGTCTGGAGAGCTTTCAGTCCTGGGGGTCTGTATGTTGTGGAGGTGCAGGGAGGAATTGTGACAATCGGAGTTGAAGGTATTAAAGACTGAGATGGGGCACGCGTGAGGGCATGTGTATACAATGGGATAAGTACAGTGATGAAAGGCGTGAGAAAATCAATCATTGATTAAAATTGGTGAGGGCCAACATGCAAGGGAATCGTTTGTATTCTGGGAGGCGAAATGCCACTTCTGTTCATTTTGTTTCGGCTCATTTTCGTCAATTAAAAATATTATTAAAGAAGTTATTGTGGCATTGTTTAAATATTTTCTTGAGTGTGATTGTTGGACTATGATAAGATGCTGGTCTGCAGTGAGCACTGCGGATGCAGTCGCAGTGAATTAGAGAGGGTAGTAAGCTGGAATGTGGCTTAGAACAGGTAAGCTGTTTTGCCTGGTGGAATAATGGTGAATGGAGCAAGAAAATGGATTTGTAGTTAAGAGGACCTGTCAGCCATACCAGCTCTGTGCCATGAGCAGGGTCAGTTCTGAGGAAGGGTCACCAGACCTGAAACGTTAACTCTGATTTTTTTCTTCACAGATGCTGCCAGACCGGCCGAGCTTTTCCAGCAACTTCTGTTTTTATTGTGGGTTTGTATCTGCTGTGCCATTTCATGGACAGTGGAAAACTCCAGAATACCAAAGCTTGGCTGAATGTTCAGTCAGGGTTGTAAGATGGTACCAATTCCAGGGATGTCTATTCTGGGTATTCTCGGCAACAGTGAGTCCTTCAGACTATGGCAAGTGGGAGATTTGGGCTGGCACAGATATGAGGCATGGCATGGGCCAGGGTATGTAGTTAATTGGGTGAATATGGGACAAAAGCATGAGAAAGCATAAGGTTCTTGGAGAGAAACTATGCATAAAACTTGCTGAAATTGATATTTATCCAAAACAGAATGATTCGGCATATTTTAAAGAGGTTTACATGAAAGGAAATTTGATGAAACTTTGCATGTTACAAAGGGTCAGTGGAGAGACAAAAGTGAAGATGAGAACGGTGTTAATATTAACTGATATCTTCCGGTTAAAAACATGGGGGTGGGTGGACTAGGGCTACTAGCCCTCCCCCAATGAGAGGTTGTAAGAACTGCATTTGGTGGAGTCAGAGATAACACAGCTTGGAGCTGGAGAAACACAGCAGGCCAGGCAGCATCAGAGGATCAGGAAACATCAGCCTTTCCTGCTCCTCTGAAGCTGCCTGGCCTGCTGTGTTCCTCCAGCTCCAAGCTGTGTTACCCCTGATGAGCCACTTGGAAACTGATTGATGAAAAGTATGTTAGCTAGGCTCCAATAACAGCCCACAGGTGGAGTTAACACATGAAAAATGGGTCTTCTGTCCCTCACTGGGGAGAAGATCCTCTCCATGCCAACTGATCTGATTGGTAACCATCTCCAATAGTCTCAGCAGCACCAGGAGCTCAGTAGTGGCCACTGTTGGTACTGCAGGCAGGTCCACATGAGGAAGGCATCCATGCATCCTGGGCCAAGGTAAAAAGTTAGGGGTATTTGGCATAAAACCATAAAATATAGGATCAGAATTAGGTCATTCAATCCATCAAGACTGCTCCACCATTGATCATGGTTGACGTGTTCATCAACCTCATTCTCTTGCCTTCTCCCCCATAACTCTTCAACCCTTACTAATCAAAGAACAATCTATCTCTACCTTAAACATACTCAATGATTAGGCCTCCACAATGACAATGAGCTCCACAGATTAATCACCCTCTGGCTGAAAATATTCCCCCTCATCTCAATTTTAAAGGGTTGTCCCTTCACTCCGAGGGTGTGCCCTTGGTCCAGTCTCTCCAACTAGAGGAAACATTTTCTCGACATACATTCTATCCAAGCCTCTCAGTATTCTGAAAGTTTCTATCAGATTCCCCCTCATCCTGCTAAACTTCACTGAGTACAGACCCTGAGCCCTCAAACTTTTCTCATACAACAATCTCTTCATCCTTGGGATCATTCTTGTAAACCTCCTACGGACTCCTCCAAGGCCAGCACATCCTTCCTTAGAAAGGGTGCCCAAAACTGGTTACAATATTCCAAATACAGTCTGACAAGGGCCTCGTATGGCCTCAGTAGTTCATTTATGTTCTTTAATCTAGCCCTCTCAAAATGAATGCCATCATTTCATTTGCCAAGTGAACCTGTATTTAACTCTACAAGTATTCTAAATTAGGACTCCTAAGTCCCTTAGTACTTCAGATTTCCAAAGCCTTTCTCCAATTAGAAAAGAGTCTGCATCTATATTCTCCTTACCAAAATGCATAATCTCACACGTACCCCACATTTTATTCCATCTGCCAATCCTTTGCCCACTCTCCTGGCCTGTCCAAGTCCTCCTGCAGCCTTCCTGCTTCCTCAACGTCATTTGTCCCTTCACCTATCTTTATGTCATCTACAGGGAGATTTTGGCTAACTTAGGCCAAAGAAGCATGGGCCTTGGTTTTGGAAAGCAAGCAGGTAGGAAGGAAGATGGGTATTATGCCCGAGGTTTAGGGGAAATACTATGACAGGTTCAGCTGACTCTTAATTGTATATTTACATGTGGTGGGTGGCTACTGATAACAAAAAAACAGTCACCCATATTATGGGGATGAGCTTGAGGGTTGGTGAGAAGATAATGATTTGGATTTTATCTTTAAATGCAACTCCGTCCAACCCATCTGAAAAGCAGACAGCTTTCAAACTATGCTTGAACTATGAACGTTTTTCACCTGAATTGTTGGCATTTTATTTTACAAGTTATATGGCTCATTTTTAATTGACATGAAGTAATTTCATTTTCATATCCATGCAATAGCAACCAAGATTGGATCACTGAGGTAGGTTTATAGAGATCCCATTTATTTAAACTTTTTTTTTCCCCCTGTTTTTTGCCCCCTGGGCAAAGAACTGACTGCTGTGTTGTATCTTGGATAATGTTAAGAATTTTCTCAACATTTGATCAGCAGAACGCTGCACACCTATGTAAGAAAGTGTGAATAGCTCTCTGACACCTTAAGTCGAGAGTAATATGGGGTAGTTGGAATGGAATGAGTTGGTGAAAATATAATATGGGTCTCCTGGCCCCAAATCAGTCCATGCTGACTGACATCAATATAACATATTACTTCTGGATTGATAGGATGCAGAAATTCATTCACTCTTCTTTCTACTATCAATTAAACTGAGAACATTTCTGTTTAACATTTGCTGTTGATTTTACACTCTCTTTTTATCTATCCATGTTTATTTTATTACCTTTTTCTTTGTCCCAGAAGGATAAACGTGTGCATTGCGTTTCAGGGACGTTCAGTTGTTTGCCATCAAACAGTTAGATTAAATATTTGTGATTTCCTACCTACTTGTTACTTTGCAACAGTTATTTGTTCTCCTATGCAGCTTGGGATCAAAATGCCAGGCCGCTGGCTGTTTGTTTATCACCCGTTATCTAATGGATTTCGGCCTTTGTGTTGTTTGGAATGTTTAGTTTGGTAGAAATAGTAGTTTATCTTTGCCGTCCTTCACTGCCTTCTGTTTGCAGCCATCAACTGTTTTCATGTGTCACCCACGAGCCAAAGGCTCTTGCACTGCGTGTCACTGTTTGATCCATTCACTGGCTCGTTTCTATTTGGCCTTTTAGCTGATATTAGATCTATAACATCAACAAGCTTGACTGACCATTTTATTGACAATCAAGTTGACCTTTGCTCAACTAGCTGACATGACCTGTATTTCACTATCAGACTGCAATGTGTGTCATAACCGTACTGGTTGGTAGGAACAGCTGGCAAGGCATTTTTAAAAACAAATTTAGGACCTGAGTGAAGGTCTTTTTAAGAGCACCAATGTCCAGAAATGACAAAAACTGCAGAAGCAGGAAGGAAGTGCCTCACCATATTTTATTTTCATTGCTATAAAACTGATCTCAAAAATAATTAAATCTCAACCTTATTCGTGATTATCCCATTGAAATGCAGCATAATCCATGCTTCTTGTTTTGCATTTGCTTAGTTCACAACATGTTATTTTAAATTAATACTGTAAATATCTTCTTAAATTACTTAATTCACATAATTAGATAACGTGATTTTTATCAAGCAAAAAAAAGTTTTGAATTAACAGTGTAGATCATATAAGATTTGGCTTACTTTAAGGACCTGTTTTTGGCATCAAATACAGTTTAAAGTATTTAAGAGATTCAAGTGACACTGTAATTACATTTTATTTATGCCAAAAACACCAGTGCTGAAAGGAATGACAGCATAAGATAGTTTTGCAGCTGAACAGAAAGAATTCTGTTAATCTAACATATCACGCCATAGCATGACTCAAATTTTGTATAACTTTTATCAGTGCTTTGTACCATAAAATAGTCAGCAGCACCATCCAACTCTGAAGAACAACTTTGCTCTTCCATAAAAAAAAACATTTCTGGCAGGTTAGATGCAAATGCAAAAAAAAACACACACCCAAAGTTTACTGTGCTACCAGTTTCAGTCATTTTCGAACATGTAGGACACTGATGCCACAGTGAAAAATCAATTTCTCTTCTCTATATCTGTTTTTGGATTTCTATTTCTATTGATAACAGAGCTACGGTGTATAGTGGTGTGTCAGTTCTAACTGCGTGGTAACACTTTCACTTCTGAATTATAATAAAGGGGTTCATGCACACTCCAGAAAACAGTGCGCACAATTCAAATCGACAGTCCAGTGCTGCTCTGCGTGAGGGTGGCTCTCTTGGGAAGTGGTGCTTTTCAGAAAAAACTGCCCTCTCAGGTCGATGTAAAAGGTCCCAGGACCCTATTCAAAGAAGAGTAAGGCAGTTCTCCTGATTTTCTATGCAAATGAACTTCTAAGCCGACAACCACTGAGAAGGGAATAACAGTTTATCTGTTAGTGAATTGGTGGTCATGTTTCCTAACAACAACTGTTACAACAATTAATACACTTTTTTAAGCAAAGCTTTTTAATTGACTATAAAGGACTTTAGGTGCTGTACAGTTGCAAATCTTTCTTTGGGAAAGTCCATCCCGTATTTTCCCTCATGTTCTTCAACTTTAGCAGCAGGGTAAAGTGCCTTGGATTTTTGTTGCTACCGTAGAAAAGCTGTGAGAAATGTCAAAATTCCAATGTTTTGTTTGTTTGTTTCACTCTGCAAAGAACTGATTTATTATATTTGCATGTACTTATTAGATGATTTTTATGAATACATTTTGAAATTAAGAGAGTAAAACCAACACTGTTTCTTATTTGCACAAAGCTGTAATGCAAATATATATTAAATTTGGTTTTGTGTAATGATGTAAAATAGATCCTGAATCAGCAGCTAATGTTACAAGATTTTTAATCATTTGATTTTGATGGAAATATAATTTAGGAGTGATATTAAAGATGCTGCTGATTTGTCATTCCTCACAAAAAGTCAAAGTCTACCTAAGAAACAAATTGTTCAAAAGCCAATGCAATCTTCCCGTTAATATTCTTGCTTCATGTCCTTCAGTTAATCCATGCAACAAGCTCTTTGACATTACAGCATACAGTGTAAAGTACTATGCGACAAAGGTAAGCAGAGACTCTGATCCATGCCCTTACATTAACCTGATTCAACATACCCAGGAAAAGATTTTAACTTTTTCTTACGGTAATGTAGTGATGGTAATACTATGAGTTCAGTAATCCAACTGGCTGGAATAAATTGGAGTTTGCACCTGCAACAACAGAAAATTCGAATTCTATTTTCCAAATAGCTGCAGATAAAAGTCTGGGACTTGATTCTCAATTTGGAGTCAAAACTTTCCAACACCGGGATAATTTCCGGGTCCCAACCTTTCATCACAACTGCAGACTCACACAAAGCAATCTTCAAATATAGATATCCCTCATTGCGCTGGAGTTGGGCTGAGGAAGTGGGAATTGTCTGCTGAGTACAATTACCAAAGGCAGATGGCAGCCATAATGGGGTCTACACATTGCAGGAGAGAGGAGGCAGGATATCAGAAGGCTCACAGCCTCACGGCACAGAAAAGTGGCCAAATAACCAATTGAAAGGAATTGTACCCAATCTCACATTAACTCTCTCGCGGACAAACTATTTCATTAAAAATTAAAAATATTACTTAACTGCGCCACACATTGGACATGATAGTTCTGTGCTAACATGAACTACACTATTATGAATTGAAAATCACCGTCTTACTACCTCCGCCCCACCTCCAGTACACTTGCAAGTTCAACATGGATTTTTCCAGTTAATTGGAGGTAAGCAGATTCTTGACTACACCTGCTGTTGCTTTGAAATAGTAATGTATCCTACAGTTATCAGGACACTGACATACCATCCAGGGTGTTATTATAAGAGCCCACCAGCTCCCATTGTTGGGAGTAATTGATAATCCTGAACCTGCTATCAGTAGTAGAGACCATGATACTGTTGCATTGTTGAAAGAGCCTAACCGGCCTGCAGATGTTCCTCAGCAAAGGAAATCTACCCTCCATACTCACTTTTTGGACATTATGGCCATGATTTCCCATTTTTCAGACAGCGTGTGGGGATTGGTGTGTCAGGTAATTTTCTTTTGCTTCTTGTGGGGTGGGGTTCACAGAGAGAGGGGTGTCACAGTCAAAGGCAGGGGAGTGGGTCTTCAGAGGCCAACCCCTTGTTCCTCATTTGTACCTCTAATTGCCCCTGATTGTGACAAATGGAATCTTTCCCAAGAACCCAGCAGACAGGTGCCCTGGCTTCCTAGTCAGGAAACTAGCCACTTTTCTTAGATGCCAGCAAGTGAAGTAAATACGGAAGTGGTAATTTGTGGCCCTTCAAGTCCCTTAATAGATCATAACAGATTCTTTGTTTTTGGTGAGTCAACAAAGTACCCAACAAAACCTTCCCACTCAGATTGAGGTGGTGACAATAGGGTGAGTATCTCTCCAGGGCCAACTTATCCTAATATTCACTTTTCTTGCCACCTATCGCATCATTTCCAGGGAGGGGGAAATTGGATCTTATGTAACTGTAGTTCTACAGTGACAGTTATTTCTTAGTTGTCTTTAAAGCGACATAAAATTCAATTCAGTTAGGGTTAAGTAGGACTATACAAAAGTATATATCATTGTCCTAAGAATGAATTGAAAGTAATTAACAGTAATTAAAAATAATTTTAATGTAACATAAACAATGACAATTCCTATTCCTTTTCAATGGAAATTGTAAAATGTGGATTCGCAAGATTGTAACATTTTCCTTAAGATGCTACCCAATCTACAAATATGCAATTTAGGAGGATGGCTAATGGTAAACAAAAATAAATTCAGATCAAACCTGAATTGAACGGTAAAATTCATACTCTGAAAAAGGATATAATGCTGTTTCCTTTTATACTTCATTTAGTGTAGTCCAATGGCACAGTAGTTAGCACGGGTGCCTCACAGTGCCAGGGATCCTTGTTCAATTCCAGACTTGGGTGACTGTCTATGTTGAGTTTGGTTGTTCTCCCCATGTCTGCATGGGTTTCTATCAGGTACTCCAGATACCTTCCAGAGATACGTGGGATTGGCCATGCTAAATTGTCCCATCGTGTCCAGGTTGGGTAGAATAGCCCTTGTAAGAGCGAGATTTTGGGAAGAGGGTGGATTGGATGGGCTGCTGTTCAGACAGTTAATGCAGACTCGATGGGCAGAACAGCTTTTTTCTGCACTGTATGGATTCTATGATTTGTTTGGATCTGTTTGCTACTATATGTAAATGTCTTAGAAATGCATTGAGCACAACTATTTGCTGAAAATGTGGAGATGAATGTTTGGAAGTTGTACAAAACTCAAACTTTGTTGTTTTGTTTAACTGATAACTTGCTTCAACAAATATAGAAATTGAGATTGAGGTTTATTTTATTCTGATGTTTTAAATACAGCCATTGTTTTGACAACAGTGAGATGTCTGGCAAGATAGTGTAATCTGTGTGAAGTAGAATTTCCCAGTATGAAAGCATTTCTCTCAAGGTGAATAATATTCCTTACCTTTGGAAAGGCAACAACCTTTATGGGAAGTGTTTTTAAAAAGTCATTCATCTTCACTCAGAAATGATTGATTGTGGCAGGAAAGTATCTTGATTCAAAAATGCCTTATGCCTACAAGTCAGAGTCGCTTCCTGTTTTGTTTATGCTGTTTTGATTGAACATAGCAGAAACTCAACAACACATTGGATGAAAAGAATGCAGCAAAAGAAAACAAGTAGTGCAAATTTGATTCCAGTTTTATTGCTCATTAACATTAACAATGATCATTTTAGGCATTGTCAGATTGACAGTCAATGCGGATTGGACTATTTAATAATTTATGAGTATGCAGAAGTTTTGGTATGACTGCACTGAAAGCAAATCTTTCTGTCAAAACATTTATTCAACACTTAAACATGTACACGTGAGACTTGCATTCATATAGTCAAATGCGTCAAGGCATTTAACTCCAGGCAAGTAGATGGAAGGGCTGATCTGATTCCCTGACCCAGTGCTTTGGAAGAGCTTGACGCTGTCCCTCCTCAGTCAACCTCCGCCATTTGAGTTTACAAGACACATGGAGTCGGAAATGCAGACATGACCACATTCATTTCTGAGTCCTGACTCACCATGTTGGCCTTTGAAGCTGAGCTACCTGCATAAAATGCCATTACCACAGCCAACATCATTATTTACATCAATGTTGGTCCTTCATCTAATTCCCCATGGTCTTCTGGAGTGCAAAAAACTTACTGGCTGCTGGGAGGTCTCCAAGCTATCCACTGCGGAACTCTACAATTTAAAGCAAGCTTACAATCTATTTGAGACTTACATCTTTGTCATTGTGCAATGTAACAATTGTATTTATTTTATCTGTCACCTGCTTTTCCTCCAATTCAGCATTGCTTTGATGAAGATTTCCAACTACAGAATTTCTGGTGCCAACAGCTGCACTCAAATTAGCAAAGAAAGAGCACAGCATAAGCATTGCAGCTGGCCAGCTGGTGCTTGTCCTGTATTTTGGCAAGAAAAGATGTTTCATGCAAAGGGAATAAGGGTTGGTAAATTCAAACCTCAGGCATATGACAGCCTAACCACGGGTGTCCCAGCAAACACAATGATTGCAGTATATGTTCATCACACCCTTTATCAGGAACTGGAAGTATGCCACTTGCTGGGGTGAGAGCTGCACCACTGTGATAACAATCGCAGTAGCATTGATTTTTTACACTCATTTAAGACTACCCTTGGTGGCATTTTCCAAACCAGAAATTAGGTGGCATCAAATTATCTCAAACAACCCTTATCCGTACATCGTACAGGCAGAGTGGCAAATACCACAAGTTATCAGTTCCAGAAGTGATCGCTGGGAACATATCACAGTCTCCACTCATCTACTGCATCTTGTAGTTGATAGCAAATGCATCCAAATCTCATCCCTAAGGTATTCATGCTTTAGTGAAGTGCACACAACTGGTTGAAATTTCTTGAAGATCTCATTGAATTGGTTTGAGCCTTTTAAATCGGTAAGGGCAGCGTAAGTTCCGCTGTAATTGGCACAGTCAGTATGTAATTAACAATGCCAATGTATGGGTGCCAATGGTAATCTACACAAGTACTCTGCACTGTTTGGCAATGCTAGATGATGGCAAATTAGGCCACTCCAGCTGGAGCTCATCTGCTCTGCCTGCTCTTCTTTCTTCTTTCTCTTCTCTTTTCCTTCCTCCTAATAGTGCTTCTTTTCTTCTTCTCCTCCTTTCTTTCTTGCTTCGACTCCTGGCCTCCAGAGCTGCCCTTGAGAAGGTGGTGGTGAGTTGCCTTCTTGAACCGCTGCAGTCCTCCTGCTGTGGGTTGACCCACAATGCCATTAGAGAGAGAATTCCAAGATTTTGATCCAGCAACAGTGAATGAACAGTGGTATAACTCCTAGTCAGGATGGTGAGTGGCTTGGAGGGGAACTTGGAGGAGGTGGTGTTCCCATATGTCTGTTGCCCCTGTCCTTCTAGATGGAAGTGGTCGTGGGTTTGGAAGGTGCTGTCTGAGGATCTTTGGTGAATTTCTGCAGTGCATCTTGTAGATAGTACACACTGCCGCTAGTGAGCATTGGTGGTGGAGGGAGGGGATGCTTGTGGATGTGATGCCAATCAAGTGGGCTGCTTTGTCCTGGATGGTGTCAAGCTTCTTGATTGTTGCTGGGGCTGCACTCATCCAGGCAAGTAGGAAGTATTCCATCACACTCCTGACTCATGCCTTGAAGATGGTGGACAGGATATGAGGAGTCAGGAGGTGAGTTACTCACCATAGTATTCCTAGCTTCTGACCTGATCTTGTAACCACTGTGTTTATATAATGAGTCCAGTTGGGTTTCTAGTCAATGATAACCCCCAGGATGTTGATAGTGGGGCATTCAGTGATGGGAGCACCATTGAATGTCAAGGGACGGTGATTAGACTGTCTCTTATTGGTGATGGTCACAGCCTGGCATTTGTGTGGCACGAATGTGACTTGCCACTTACCAGCTCAAGCCTGGATATTGTCCAGATTTTGTTGCAATTAAACACGGACTGCTTCAGTATCTGAGGAGTCACGTATGATGCTGAACATTTTGCAATCATCAGCAAACATCCCCACTTCTGACCTTATGATGGAGGGGAGGTCATTTGATGAAGTAGCTGAAGATGGTTGGGCCTAGGACACTACCCTGAGGAACTGCTGCAGAGATGTCCTGGAGCTGAGATGATTGACCACCAACAACCGCGACCATCTTCCTATGTGTCAGGTATGACTCCATCCACCGGAGGGTTTGCCCCCAGATACCCATTGATTCCAGTTTTGCCAGGGCTCCTTGATGCCACAGTCAGTCGAATGCAGCCTTGATGTCAAGGGCTGTCACTCTCACTTCACCTCTGGAATTCAGCTCTTTTGTCCATGTTTGAACCAAGGCTGTAATCAGGAGCTGAGTGGCCCTGGTGGAACCCAAACTGGGCATCACTGAGCAGGTTATTGCTGAGAAGGTGCTGCTTGATAGCACTGTTGATGACACCTTCCATCACTTTACTGGTGATTGAGAGTAGACTGAGGGGGCGGTAATTGGCCGGGTTGGAATTGTTCTGCTTATTGTGTACAGGACATACTTGGGCAACTTTCCACATTGCAGGGTAGATACCACTGGACGAGGCCAAGATGGCTTATCCAGTCTGCACTTCTGGCTGAAGGTTGCTGTGAATGCTTCAGCCTTGTTTTTTGCACTGATGTGCTGGGCTCTTCCATCATTGAGGATGGAGATAATTGTGGAGCCTCCTCCTCCAGTGAGTTGTTTAATTGTCCATCACCGTTCACGACTGGATATGGCAGGATTGCAGAGCTTAGATCTGATCCGTTGGTTGTGGAATCACTTAGCTCTTTCTATTACTTGCTCCTTTCACTGTATGGTGGCTTCACCAGGTTGATACCTTATCTTCAGGTATGCCTGGTGCTACTCCTGGCATGCCCTCCTGTACTCTCCATTGAATCAGCATTGATCCTCTGGCTTGATGATAATGGTTGAGTGAGGGATAAGCCAGGCCATGAGGTTACAGTTTGTGCTGGAGTACAAATCTGCTGCTGTTGATGGCCTCATGGATGCCCAGTTTTGAGTTGCTAGATCTTTGCAAAGACTGCCCCATTTAGTGCAGTGATAGTGCCAGACAACACGATGGAAGTTATTCTCAATGTGTTGGCAGGACTTCATCTCCACAAGGACTGTGTGATGGTCACTCTTACCGATACTATCAGGGACAGATGGAACTCCAGCTGGCAGATTGGTAAAGATGAGGTCAAGTATGTTTTTCCCTCTTGTTGTTTCCCTCACAACCTGCCACAGACCCAGTCTAGCAGCTCTGTCCTTTAGGATCCGACCAGCTCGATCAGTAGTATTGCTGCTGAGCCACTCTTGTTCGTGGACATTGAAATTCCCCACCAAGAGTACATTTTGTGTCCTTGTCACCCTCAGTGCTTTCTCTAAGTATTGTTCAACATGAGGAATACTGATTCACCAGCTGAGGGAGCATAGTATGTGGTAATCAGGAGGAGGTTTCGTTGCCCATGTTTAACCTGAAGCCATGAGACTTCATGGGATCTGGAGTCAATGTTGAGGACTCCTAGAGCCACACCCTCCTGACTGTATATCACTGTGCCGCCCCCTCTGCTGGGTCTGTCCTGCCGGTGAGACAGGACATATCCAGGGATGATGATGGTGGTGTCTGGGACATTGTCTGTAACGTATGATTCTGTGGGTATCACTATGTCAGGCTATTGCTTAACTAGTCTGTGAGACAGCTCTCCCAATTTTCGCATTAACTCCCAGATGTTAGTGAGGAGGACTTTACAGGGTCGATAGAGCCGTTTCTGCCATTGTCTTTTCAGGTGCTTAGGTCGATACCAGGTGATAAGTCTGGTTTCATTTCTTTGAGACTTTGTAGAGATTGGTACAACTGAGTGGCTGTGTAGGTCAATTCAGAGGGCAAATGAGAGTCAAACACATTGGTGTGGGTCTGGAGTCACATATAAGCAGGACCAGGTGAGGGTGACACATTTCCTTCCCCGAAGGGCATTACTGAACCAAATGGTATTTTTCCCGACAATCAGCAATGATGTCATGATGATCAGTAGATTCTTAATTCCAGACTTCATTTTTTTTTTATTGAATTCAATTTCCACCATCTGCCATGGTGGCATTCGAACCCGGGACCCCAGAACATTAGCCGGGTTTTTGGATTAATAGTCTAGCCATCTTCTACCCTCTAATTTCTAATTTGATTTTCAATATCTAATATTTTGGTGTTTGTACACAATTTGAAAAAGTCAACATTTGAATGACAAGTGAAAAGGAGAGCAAAATTAAATAATATTTACACCAGCTTCTCACCATTCTGTTTTTTAGGCAATTAAAAGAACAAATTGCCTCCTCTCTGTGTTAACTTGCAAACCTTACCATTGGAACAGACAGCTCCAAAGTGTGCAATTCTGAGAAGACAAATTCTGTTTGCTGCAATCAGTTGGACCACATCTGCAATAGTGACACACAGTTGGTCTTGAAATAATTAACAAATCTGCTGACTGCTATAAATACAGAAAAATGTGTTATTCAGGTTGTGGATTGTGCACATTTTTCATCATATCTTGCAAAAATTGACCAAAAGGCATGATAAAATCCTGACTTTTAGTTTACGAGGATCTGTAAGCATTTATTTGAGTATGGAGCAATGGGTGAACCTTGCTGAGAAAAGAGACATGCTGCTGACATTTTTTGCCTTCCACTAATCAGGATAGAATGGCAAGAACAACAAATTTCAAAGGGAATAATGATTCGTATGATATAAGAAACAGATGCTGATTGGTCAAACATTGCCATGGAAAATGCACACAGCAACAATTGTCCCCCAAGATCTGTTAGATGGAAAAAGATGTCATGCTTGGAAAAGTTCCCCTCTCCTGCAGAGGACTGGCCCTGCCTAGGGAAAAACGAAAGGTACAATATAACTCAAGAGGAATTTGTAACTTCCGGTGTTCAATACATTTCAATCAATAACGCACTAAATTTGCTCTGTGTTGTCCATAGTCCTTATTTGGTCATCATCATCATTCTGTGATAAGCAGTCAAGCCTCCAAATGCACATTCCCATTTGATGGACCTTCCAAACTCCAGAAGCTCTAGATCCCCACAACTATATCAGCTGCAATGGAAGGAGAGTTTAATGTCTCTTGAAATTCTGTGGACAATGTAATGTATTAACTAAAGGACAAAATTCCTAATTAACAGGAGAGTGCACCAGGAATCAAAGGGACAAGCACCGACTGTACTGAATGAGTTACTTCAGATAGGTAGAAAATAAATAAGATTTATATTTACGTAATGTCTTTCATGAAGTCAGGATGTCTCAAAACATTTTACAGCCGATAAATTACTTTAGTGTGTTTATCACTAAGGACTCATAAGGAAGTTAGCATCATATATGAAGGACAGAAACGTTCTAAAGTGATGGATTTGGACCACATTTGTGTATTAGTGAGTATGTTGTAGGGCATAGGCGGACAAAATGGCATTTAAAGAGAGGGACATGCTCATATGGTGTATCCTCCTGTGATGGTGTTTCAACACTCAGAGCACACATAAGAAAAGAGCCTTGGGAAAAGTTGATGAGCAGAGAGATCTGGGAGTTCAGGTCCATTGTACCCTGAAGGTGGCTGCACAGGTGGATAGAGTGGTCAAGAAGGCATATGGTATGCTTGCCTTCATCGGACGGGGTATTGAGTATAAGAGCTGGCAGGTCATGTTAAAATTGTACAAGACTTTGGTTCGGCCGCATTTAGAATACTGTGTACAGTTCTGGTCGCCACATTACCAAAAGGATGTGGAAGCTTTGGAGAGGGTACAGAGAAGGTTTACGAGGATGTTGCCTGGTATGGAAGGTGCTAGCTATGAAGAGAGGTTGAGTAGGTTAGGATTGTTTTCATTAGAAAAAAGGAGATTGAGGGGGGACCTGATTGAGGTCTTCAAAATCATGAAGGGTATAGACAGGGTTGATAGAGATAAGCTTTTTCCCAGGGTGAGGGATTCAATAACGAGGGGTCACGTGTTCAAGGTGAGAGGAGAAAAGTTTAAGGGGGATACACGCGGAAAGTACTTTACACAGAGGGTGGTAGGTGCCTGGAACGCGTTGCCAGCAGAGGTAGTAGAGGCAGGCACGGTAGATTCATTTAAGGTGCGTCTGGACAGATGCGTGACTAGGTGGGGAGCAGAGGGATACAGATCCTTAGGAATTGGGCGATAGGTTTAGACAGTGGATTTGGATCGGCACAAGCTTGGAGGGCCGAAGGACCTGTTCCTGGGCTGTAAGTTTTCTTTGTTCTTTGTTCTAAGAAGATCACAACCACTGGAAAAGCTTGATAGTATCCCCTCATCATGGAAAGAAACATGAATTCAATGGGGGTGAATTTCTACAGAGATTCACACCAAGGCAAATGTGGATAGTGTGCAGTTTCTACAGCATTTTCTGTTTTTATTTCAAATTTTCAGCATCCACATTATTTTGTTTTTTTTTAAGGAGACCATGAGGAGAATGGGAACTCAGAGATTGAGGGAATGGGTACAAGTAGGCATGAATGGCACTAATGGAACTTGCTTAGGGATGAGAATACATTGCATATTGATTTTCCCTGTTGAAGTGTAGTCTCAATAGCACAAGTCCCTATGCATCCAGCATTTAGTCTTAGATGAACTGCAATTGCTGCCATTAAACCAAAGATAAAGTCCATTTATCTCACTCCCTGACATCAACTCTAGGTATTTGACATTTATCTCCACCTCCACTCTCCCCTGCCCTACACCCCCACCCCACCACACCCCGCCTGACCATTGTCTCCAATTAAACAAAAGTCTCTTTGCAATCTCAGCCTTCTATTCAATTGTGAGTGCATCATCACAAAGACCACTAATGTGCAACAATGTAACCTCACCTACCTACACTCCTCCTGCTATCCTGTCTGTTCATGGAATCATACACTGAGCCACCACGCCACCCTTTTTATTTGAATGGGTCCCTATAGTGTGGAAGGAGGACATTCGGCCCATCAAGTCCACACCATCCTCTGAAGAGCATCCCACCCAGACTCACCACCTACCCTATCCCGATAACCCAGCATTTCCCATGGCCAATCCAGCTAACCTGCACATCTTTGGACTGTGGGAGGAAACTGGAGCACTCCAGAGGAATCCCACGCAGACAGTCACCTGAGGATGGAACTGAACCCAGGTCCCTAATGCTGTGAAGCAGCACTGCTAACCAATGAGCCACCATGCCGTCCACTGTTGCTGAACTCTTGCTTGTGTCTGTCGGTCTAGGTGCAATTATTTTAATGTTCTCATGGTGGTATAAGAAGCCTTTCTCTAACCCTGGTAAATTTCCACACCTTCAATTTTCTACTCCCTTTGACCTAGCTACTATCAAGTGACACAAGCCATAAACTCTGCCCTTGCTGATTTTCATCTGTTCCCAGCCAACTATATTCTCCAGTTGAAAATTCTGAACTTCATATTTAAATCCTTTCAAACTAGCTCGGCCCAAACTTTGGTATCCTATCCCAAACTGTCTCCATCTCCTGTACCCCTTTTAAGAACTTCCTTCAAACCACCTGTTTCCCCAAGATCTTTGTGAACCCCTCCTAGTACTACTTTTCTTGTAACCTGTGTGAAGCATCTAGGACCTTTTTTCTGCATTGAAGTTCTGCATGTCGTTGGTGATGTTATATTACTTGTTAAGCACTAAATAAACAAGAGCAGTTTCAGTGTCAACCTGTTTAGGTTCCTGGAATCACCCAGCATTGTAACCCAAGAGTCAGGTGGTAACCTTCACTCTCACTAGTAAGCACATGGCAAATGGTTAACTGTATTATTCTTTATAGGAACTATGGTTGTCCTCAGTGACTATGTCCCTGGTGAGTCAGACCCTCTTTGCATGTTGCTCCTTTACCGTTTGCAGGTAACAACCTGCTGCAAATTGTACACTTTTCATGTTATTATTCAATTCTGTACCCTGCTCCAGTGTGATACGCCGGCTAATGCTCCTACCCTGAGTATATTGGACAGAAAGCTCCTCCACACTGTTTTATAGAATAGAATGGGGGCAGCCCATTCAACTCATTGAGTCTACACTGGCCCTTTGAAGAACATCCCACCCATAACCACACCCTACCATATCCCTGTAACCCTGCATATCCCATGGCTAATCCACCCAACCTGCACATCCCTGGACACTATAGGCAAATTAGCACGGCCAGTCCACTGAACCTGCAATACAGCGTGGAGCTGAAGGAACACAGCAGGTCGGACAGCATCAGAGGAGCAGGCAAGTTGATGTTTCAGGTTTACACTTCATCAGGACTGGGGAGAGGGAAGGGAGCTCAGAAATAAATAGAGTGGGGGTGGGGCTGGGGGAAGGTAGGTGGGATGGTGATAGGTGGATGCAGGTAGGGGGTAATGGAGATTGGTCAGTGGGAAGGGTGGGTCAGATAGGAAAGAAGATGGACAAATTGTGTCAGGTCAAGGAGTCGGGGATGAGAGGGAGGGTTGAACGTGGAATGAGGCTGGGGGTGGGGAGATTTTGAAACTGGTGAATTCATTGGGCTGTAAGCTCCCGAGGCGGAATACGAGGTGTTGCTCCTCCAGTTTGCGTGTGGCGTCATTGTGGGACTGAAGGAGGCCCAGGATGGGCTTGTCACCCAGGGAGTGGGAGGGGGAGTTTAAATGGTTGGCAACTGGAAGAAGATGTTGTTGATTGGAGCATATAGAGCACAGATGCTCCGTGAATCAGTCACCGAGTCTGCACTTGGTCTCACCGATGTAGAGGAGACCACATCGGGAGCAACGGATGCAGTAGACCAGGTTGGAGGATGTACAGGAGAATCCCTGTCAGGATTTGGAAAGATTGTCTGGGGCCTTGGATGGAGGAGAGAGGGAAGGTGTAGGGGCAGGTGTAGTGTCCCCTGGGATTGCAGGGAAAGGTGCTGGGTGTGGTGGGGCTGGTGGGGAGTGCAGAACAGAAAAGGGATTCGGAGTGAGTGGTCCCTACAAATGGCAGATAGGAGTGAGGAGGGGAACATCTCTTTGGTGGTGGGTTTGGATTACAGATAACAGAAGTGGCGGAGGATGATGTGCTGGATACAGAGATTGGTTGGGTGGTATGTGAGGAGCAACAACTCATATTCCACCTCAGGAGCTTACGGTCCGATGGCCCCAACATAGAATTCACCAGTTTCAAAATGTGCCCACCCCACCGGCCTCATCCCATGTCCAACTTTCCCTCTCATCCCCGCTTATTTGACCTGACACAACCTGTGCATCTTCTCTCCCACTTATCCGCCCCCACCATTCCCATTGACCAATCTCCACTCTCCCCCATAAGCATCCACCTAACACCATCCCACCTACCTTCCCCCAGTCTCACCTCCCCCTTATTTATTTCCGAGTTCCCTACCCCCTCCCCAGTTATGATGAAGGGTGTAAATGCGAAACGTCGACTTTCCTGCTCCTCTGATGCTGCCTGACCTGTTGTGCTCTTCCAGCTCCACACTGTATTGACTCTAACTCCAGCATTTGCAGTTCTTGCTATCTCCACATAACTTGCACATCTTTGAACTGTGGGAGGAAACCGGAGCACCCAGAGGAAACCCACACTGACACGGGGAGGATGTGCAAACTCCATACAGACTGTTGGCCAAGGGTGGAATCAAACCCAGGTTCCTAGCACTGTGAGGCAACAATGCTCATGACTGAACCATCGTGCTGCCCCACTTCTTCCACTGTCATCACAATACTTTTAGATTTCCTTTTATTGCGCACACAATTCCAGATCTAATTTATTTACTAGCTGTTCCTTATTCTGTGAATGAAGGAGTAGGAACCCTTAGAACAGCACTAACACAGATTAATTGACTGTAACAGGTCCTCTCCGCATTTCACCACTTTTTATTCACACCTACTTTTTCACCAAAGTGAATGAAATACAGCAAGAGAGGAGGGGTCATAAGTTTTCAACCATATCACATTCAAAGCAACCTTTAAGAAGTGTCATATGATAGCCCAAATAGAATGTTCGAACATAGAGTTGCAACTTAAATAGGCAGTAACCTTGATGCAAGAAGACTAATATTCCAATCTGCCACACGGAAAACTAATTTGGAATAGGATTGGGAGAGTTTGTCCTCAGTGCTTGGATGTTACTGAGGTTAGGGTTGTTACGTAAATGATTCAGTTTTCATTTCAATGGATGCTACTGGAAACAAAAATCAAGCAACATCATGAGTCGTTCCTTCATTTTGTCAATGCTCTGTCCAATTCAAGATTGAAAATTACTCCAACAAAGTGTCCAGGTTGCAAAATTTAAATCTGTGTACCTGTTATATGATATTTGCAGGAATAATCTTATCCATCTTGTGAAATTATTTAGTGTGTTGTATTTCGAACAGAATGCTAAAAGGTAGAGATAGCAAAAGTTCACCAAAGATCCTCGGATTGCACCTTCCAACTCCACGACCATTTCCATCTAGAACGACAAGGGTAATAGATATATGGGGACACCACCATCTGCAGGTTCTCCTCCAAGCCACTCACCATCCTGACTTGGAAACATATCACCGTTCCTTCACTATCGATGGGTCAAAATCCTGGAATTCCCTCCCTAACAGAATTGTGGGTCAACCCACAGCAGATGGATTGCAATGGCTCAAGAAGACAGCTCACCGTCACCTTCTCAAGGGCAACTGGGGACATGCAATAAATGCTGCCCCAGCCAGCAATGCCCACATCCCACAAATAAATGAAAAAAAGGGCATTTCATTCCTTGGAGGTTGCTAAGTCAAAACCATGGAAATTCATCCCTAACAGAATTGAGAGTATACTTACATCACATTTCTAAAAGCTGCTCACCACCTCATTCTCAATAGATATTTGGAATGAGCAACACCTGCTGGACTTGGCAGTGATGCTCATATCTAATGAATAAATAAAAATAAACTGACTTTGAAATCCAGCAGACTATTGTGTAGGCTACTGTCATCTAGAACAAATTAGCTCCAGAGGTACATGGTTGTGCCAATAAATGGATTAAATATTTAGATCTTGAAGCTTTAAAAAGGCAAACGTGGTTGTATAGGACTGCAAGGAGAGGAATTGTTTTTGCTGACCTCAACAACAAATAGTAGATTGGTGTGAGGGTAATTTTGATGCACATGAAATGAAATCTACTCTGTTTTAAAGTTAGTTCTAACCAGTAATGTTATAACCAATTGCTCCAAGTAGGTAGCAATGGCTGAGACGGGTCAACTAAACTAATGCTTGATATTATCTGCTTTGACAGACCCTGTTCAAGGCCCAGGAGATGTTGATGCTATTCACCAGGGCCTGGGCTCAGGTAACAACCCCACCCCGTCAGCAAACAATCAGAATAAGGCCATCCTTGTGTTTAATAATGAGATAATGAGGTGAGAGGTGGAAAGCTCTCATGATATGACATGAGAGCTGATGATCTTCAGCTGTTGTGTTGTGATATTTATGTTAGCTCCTGTAACACGCGAATGAGACATCGGTCATGCAGTACCAAAGAATTCAGTGTACTTTAATTACAGTACCTGCTATCTACAGTTGTGCATTGTAATCCACAGACAATTGTGTGACTCACCTCAAACTAAGCAATCTGGATTTACACTAGCATGCTTCCATCAGTGTGTCATGCTGCAAGAAGACCCAGTAAGGTGGAGACTGAGACTGTTAGACCATTAGGTTACAAGCTATGCTATGGTTATGACGCCAGGAGCATATCCTTTAAAGGTATGTTGTGTATCTACTGTGAGAATAACATAATATCCTCCTTTTTCCAAAGAAAAGAAATCTCAAACAGATATACAGCATTGTACTTAGGCACAAGTCATCAGTTCAATAATTGTGCAGCCATCATAGAATCCCTACAGTGTGGAAACAGACCCTTTGGCCTGACAAGTCCACACTGAACCTCAGAGCATCCCAGCCAGACCTGTAACCCACCTAATCTACACATTCGTGAACACTATGGGCAGATTAGCATGGCTAGTTCACCTATCCTGCACATCTTTGGACTGTGAAAGGAAACTGAAGCACCTGGAGGAAGCCCACGCAGACACAGGGAGAATGTGCAAACTCCACACAGACAGTCACCCAAGGGTGGAATTGAACCTGGGTCTTGGTACTGTGAGGCAGCAGTGCTAACCACTGAGCCACTGTGACATCCTTGTGATATTTATAAAAAACAAAGTTAACAAGATTAATAATTCAAACTTCAATATAATGTTTTGGAGGTTTGACAATTGGCTGATTTCTGGTGATCATATACCCATCTGGAGAGGTATGTCATTCTCAGTTGCTCTTAGCAGACAACTTGATTGGCTCGTCGCTGGGCACTGTCACTCAACAGCATCACGCAATCATTATTGTTGAAGTTTTCTTCCTCACTCCCTGTGTACATGATTGTTATATCCATCATTGATCCAAACTGGCTTCTGTTCCTTCAAAATGTAAACATCAGAATGAGTTCATATGACCTGAGGTATTTGGGTATTTCTGTCTGATGCGTAGTTGTGAAGCTTTTCTCCTTTCTCCCTGGTGGTTTATCTGTTTTTTCTCACCTCTGTCTTTGAAGAAGAAAGTCCTGTGGCTCTTTCATTGTCACCACTGTGGGTGTTGTTTGAATTTTATGAATGGTTCCAACACTGAGATCTGTGCGTACACATAATCATTAGTTTTCAGGAATCCAAGCTGAAATTGCATATTGGCACTGCAGTATGACTGTACCATTTCAAGGCCAATATAAACTGTGAGACTGCCTTTTGTAGGTTGTAGCGTTAGAGTACCAGCTGTTGGGATAGCTGTCTTTTAGGATACATATTAGTAGTGTGTCGGCACAATCTCTTGTGTCAATTTTGGCATTCGGGGTGTGTCAGCCTGCTTTTTGGGGATATATAATTTGCATGTGACAATCAAAAATGCTTCTGTTTGCCTTATGCCATCAATATGCAGTGTGAAGTTTACAATTTGAATGACTTTGTCATCTTCCAAAGATTTCTTTTTGGTTTGAGGCTGTTTGCTGCGTTGATATATTTGTGTATGTTTGGAGGACTTTCCACACAGCCAACATTGTCGTGTTGCGTCACTTGTTGAGCACCTAGGCCTTATTCTAGGACTTGACTTGGCATTTAAAACCAGACCTTCTGCATATGAGTGTCCATTCTCCTTGCAGTGGCACATATTTTACAGATGTAAGGAAATTCTAGTTAACTTCTTGTTAGGTGTGAGAAACTGCATATATGATAGATCTTGGTTTGATGTATTTTGGTGATCATTGCGATAGTGCAGTCTGCACTAAAGCATGCAATTGATGTTGACCTGCCACTCTGCCTTCATGCAGGTGCTAATCTTCTAGCAAGGCTTTAATAACATGGTCCTATTTCTTGTGCAAAACATATTTCTTGAAGGTTTTGATTTAAATAGAAGCAATTCTATTAGCCTTTCTGTGAGTTCTCATTCAGAGAAATCACTCATGCCGTTTGGCAGCATTTAGGGAAGAAAGTCATCAATAGGTGTTTGAAGTTTCTGTCTGTATGACATGAGTTGTAGCCAGTTAATCTGGATGTTGATATGTACCTTGAATTCATCCTTGAGTACACTTCAAATCTTATCTAGATTTGTTTTATTCTTCTCAAAGACCAATTGCATTGATACAGTGAAGCTCCTCCTTGGTGATAGCAGCTAAGATTTTCATAGATCTCCTGTCAACATAATCGATAGCTTGATCTAAGAGAGACACAGTGGCTAGCACTGCTGCCTCACAGTGCCAGGGACCCAGTTCAATTCCAGCCTGGGGTGACTGACTATGTGGAATTTGCAATGTCTAAAGATGTGTAGGTTGGCCGTGCTAAATTATCTACAGTGTCCAGTGATGTGCAAGCTTGATGGATTACCATGGGAAATGTAAGGTTACAAGGATAGGATGGGGGGTGTTTCTGAGTGGGATTTATTTCAGAGGCTCAGTGTGGACTTGAGGGCCAAATGGCCTGCAACCACACTGTACGGATTCTATGATCTAGGAAGTAAACTGCAAATGTTGATTCAATAGTTGTAATTCAGTGAATACATCACTCATTGTCCAATCCATAATCAAATGTTTGCCTTCCATTTCTTGTTGAATGTCAATGACTTTTTGGCTTTATTGAAGTAGCATGTAGGGTTTGTCTGTTCCTTTATTTCACTTGGTTTGCTATTCTGCCCTTTTGTTTTGTTTTACTTCCATTGCTTCTATTTCACTAAAGTTGAATTGTCACAGTTATAGCCTCTTTAAGAGGTTTTGCTGGGTATGAATCTAAAGGAGGAAGGTACATTGTAACAGTCTTCTGCCATTAGAGGGAACTTACACCAAATAAAGAGTCATGATGCTACACAGTCGTGATGTCAAATTGAAGGAAATCCCAAATGGCAGAAACAACCAACCAGACACTTCACAGAGGTAAATTTCTTTAGGTTATAAAAATCATTTTTTAGTGCTTAAAGTGTTGTTTTATTTTGAAAATGAGGGCTCTGTTGTTGAACTAACCATATCCTTTACCGTCAATGTCAGTTTCAAGCCTCTAGGAAACCTTTTAACTGCTGATTTTGTTTTTGTATCAATAGGAGCTTTTTAACTGCTATACTTTAACTTTTCAGTTGGGGAGCAGATTGAAACTGATTTTTTTTTACTTTTTTTTGAAATGTGTAGACAATTTCTAGCTTGATAGATCTTGACTTTAAGCAAAGAGAATGTAAGTCTGTCTCTCAGCTTTTTAAATTTCATACTTGTACTCAAGTAAATCTATTGGGATTGGTTGTCCGAATGCATTATGATCCAGGTGTCTCTAATCTTTGGTGAGGATTCTTTCATAAGCAGTTACTTGAGCTCACTACCACACTGCCATCATGATGTGACTTGTTAAAACTGATGACTTGCAACTAAACTGATGTGATACTTATGTCAGTTCCCATGACATATGAATGAGATGTGGGGTTCCATAATCCTGAAGAATTTGATGAACTTTTATTACAGGACCTGGTCTCTACACTTGCAAACTATAATCTCAGACACTGCACGTCTGGGTTCAAGCCGTCCAATTCAGATATACTGTGGCATGCTTCCCTCAGTGTGTCATGCTGCAAGAGGATTCAGTAAGATGGAGAATGACTGTATATCCCGCTACAAGACAGAACACTACTGCCAAGGATGTTGATTCCCACCCCTCTGGCATTTTGGTGGCTTCTGAGAAAGTGACACCATCATCTTTGGGTATATCCATCGAATTACATCTGAATAATCCCCAATGATTCCTCACAGTAGTGACCAATTTTGAGCCCTGATTTCCACCTATTTAGTGAAATAAATTATATGTTCCCTAGCTGCCACCATGCTTTATCTTCTGCTTTAAGTCAATGTTGGTTTCTGTATAGTGAGATACTGGTCTGAAGTATATGATGATGTGTCTGTCTGTTCATACACTGTACCTGAGGCTGATTATTCCCTATCATTAAGTAAGTTTGTTCATTTCCTTATGTAATCAAACACTTCTTTATTTACATCTGTGCGCAGTAGGTTATCAAAGAGTGTTGTGCCTGAGACCTTGTTTATTCAAAACTGGTGTCCTCTCTTTTACCAATGTCAGTCATGTCACAGTTAAAGCATCATAATTTATATGAATCTTATACTACACCTGTCACTTGTAAGTGAACAGCCATTCCACATCCAAACAAGCCTCTTGGAAAATGTGTTGGAGTTGGGACTGTGACAGAGAATGGGCAGGCAGGATGATTTTGGGAAATTTATTGCCACCTTCAGACCTGACCTCATAATGGTTCCAAAATTCTGCAAACAACATCTGGTTAAATACTGCTAGGAAGAAACACATTTCGTCAAAACTTTTTGTCTCACATTCACCAGAACAATTCATAAGAATACTGACTCAAAGGAAAAATAAACATTTATGCTGCATGAGAGGTGGCTGTTGATTGACTGGCAAATGGGCTCTGATTGGTGGACATACTACCGTGGAGAATGTGCTCATGAATGTTAATTGATGAGAATCAATCGTCTACTTTTTTTTTAAAAAGCATGGCAATTAACTGTCAATCCGAATCAATGGGTTCGTTCTCCATGCCAATCTATCAAAAACAATCAGTTAGCCCTCTCCTTTCATGTAAAATAAATGCTAATTTTCCCTGTGAATCACTATTCTTGCAAAATGTCCTGACGAGTATATCGGTATAATCTCCAAATAAGGGGCCATGCATTTAAGATGGAGATGAAGAGGAATTTCTTCTCTCAGAATTTTGTGAAGCCGTAGAATTGTTTACCACAGAGGGCTATTGAAGCTGGGTCAGTAAGTATGTTGAAGGCTGAGGTAGACAGATTTTTAAATCAGTAAGAGAAGCAAGAGTTGTGGGGAAAAGTCAGGAAAGTGAAGTTGAGGGTTATTTGATCAGCTATGATCTTATTGAAAGGTGTAGCAGACTCATCAGGCCAAAAGGCCTGCTTCTGCTCCTATTTCTTATTGTCGTATGGAATGCAAGATAAAAATCAGTGATAAAATGATTTTTTCTCCAGCAATACCTTTTATGTATGTCAAATGCTGATTGCGTTAAGCAGTAAATAATGCGCAACGTTCTCAATTTTGCCATGTAAATAAAGTTTTTACATAATGTGCAATAATTTCTTTATGTATGTTACAAGGTTATTTCCTTAGCTTGTGGTAATTAGTTAGATTGCTTGTGACTAACTTCCTATAACAAGTGAATAGGTCACTTATTAAATAGCCATGATTCAATGGCTGAAATGAATTCAACAATTAACGTTTGTCAGTATCTTAACAAACCTTAGAATGCATCAAAGTGTAATGAACACCTATATACTTGATAAAGATATAAGGAACAAAAATAAACTTTCTCTGTTATATCGTTTAGCAAAGAGAGCAGATGTCATCACATCCCATTGTAGATTAAAAAGAATGATTCACTATTCATTTAAGGTTGTGGCATTTGTCATTTCTTACATTTCTGTAACTGTTATTAATTGCTGAAATATAAAGTTAACTTCTTAGTTAGAAAGTGACTGAGTTTCCATTTCATCTTTAATGAGATAATTAAATCAGTGAGGCTTTATGGTTTTATGATAGTGAAATGCCCGGTTAAGTGTTTCCTGCTCACTGAAGCCTAAACATTAAGTATCTGTTGAAATAACTCTGGTATGTGATTTCTGGAACATTGGACAAACAGTAAGTTGCATGTAGGGTTTCTAATATTTCCAGCTTTTAAAGGAGCCATCTGTTTGTTGACAGAAATTGATTTTACAAGTTTGGCGTTGATCCCATAAAGTTACGAAAGAGCAGCATACGCCACCATTGGTTGTTGCTCTTTTTAGCTATCTGAGTTATAATCTCTGAAATTTCCTCTTAGAATCACTCACACTTCCTCTCTCACTTTCAAAGCAACTCCTCAAAAATTTTTGACTAATCTTTTATATACCTGTTCCAACGTCTCCGTCTTGGTCAAGTATTTTTTATTTATTCATGAAATGTTGGTGGCATTAGTTGGGGCAACATTTGTAGCCCATCTCTGATTACTCTGAGAAGGTGATGGTGACCTGCCTCCTTGAAGTGCGACAGTCGACTTTATGTAGGTAGACCCATAAAGCCATTGCGGAGCAGTTCCAGGATTTTGACCCAGTGATCCTGAATGAACAGTGATATATTTCCAAGTCATAACGTTGGGTGGTTTTAAAGAGATCTTTCAGGTGGTGGCGTTCTCATGTATTTCTTGCCCTGGTCCTTTGAAAGGGTATTTGTGGATTTCGAAAGCACTGTCTAAGGAGTCTTTTTGAATTTCTGATATGTATCTTTAGTTGGTATACAATGCTACTAGTAAGCATCGGTTATGGAGGGAGTGAATGTTTTGTGAATGTAGGGCTAATCAAGAGACCCTCTTTGACCTGGATGGTGTCAACCAACTTGAATGTTACTAAGCTGCACTCACCTGGATAAGTGAGGAGTATCTACTGACTTCTGCCTTGTAGATGGTGGACAGTCTTTGAAGAAGTAGGAGTTACTCACTGTAATATTCCTAGGCTCAGACTTCTATTGTAGCTGTGATACTCTTCTGGCAAGGCCTATTTATTTTGTAGTCAATTGTAACCTTCAAGATGTTGATAGCAAGGGATTCAACAATGATGGTGCGATTCAATGTCAAGGGATGATGGCTGGATTCTCTCCTTGTGGAGATTGTCATTAACTGGCACCTTGTAGTGCAAATGCCACTTGTCATTTGTCAGCTCAAACTTGGATACTGTCCATGTCTTGCTGCAACTGGACATGGTCTGCTTTAGAATCTGATGAGTCATAAATAATGCCGAACATCGTGCAATCATTGGTAAACATCCCTACTTATGACCTTAGGATGGAGGGAAGATCTTTTGTGAATCATCTGAAGATTTATTTGCTTTATTTAATGTCATGTATATTTATTACAAATACAGTAAAAAGTGTTGCTCAGTGTCTCCATCTTAAAATACAGGAAATAAACTAAAACAGATAGAATAAAGCCAGAAAATTCAAACAATAAAATTCTTCTTATATTCTTATCTAAATAAAGTTAAATGGTCTTTGGAACAGTTCCCGCTTCTAGCTCAGCCATGGGCCTGGATCTGGCTCATGCACCCCGATACCTCAAGTCCCTGCTCCTAAACTGACTACACTGCTGAAACCAAGATATCCAAACCGAGGACACGACCCGGAGACACTCCTGCAGATACATCCTAGAGCTGAGATGATTCATCTCCAACCACCATAACCATCTTCCTACGTGCCAGGAATAAAACCAACTAACATAGGGCTTTCCTTTTAATTCCAGTTAAGACCATAAGACCATAAGACCATAAGACCATAAGACATAGGAGTGGAAGTAAGGCCATTCAGCCCATCGAGTCCACTCTGCCATTTAATCATGGCTGACGGGCATTTCAACTCCACTTACCCGCACTCTCCCCGTAGCCCTTGATTCCTTGCGAGATCAAGAATTTATCAATCTCTGCCTTGAAGACATTCAACGTCCCGGCCTCCACTGCGCTCCGTGGCAATGAATTCCACAGGCCCACCACTCTCTGGCTGAAGAAATGTCTCCTCATTTCCGTTCTAAATTGACCCCCTCTAATTCTAAGGCTGTGCCCACAGGTCCTAGTATCCCCACCTAACGGAAACAACTTCCCAGAGTCCACCCTTTCTAAGCCATGCATTATCTTGTAAGTTTCTATTAGATCACCCCTCAACCTTCTAAACTCTAATGAATACAATCCCAGGATCCTCAGCTGTTCATCGTACGTTAGGCCTACCATTCCAGGGATCATCCGTGTGAATCTCCGCTGGACACGCTCCAGTGCCAGTATGTCCTTCCTGAGGTGTGGGGCCCAAAATTGGACACAGTATTCTAAATGGGGCCTAACTAAAGCTTTATAAAGTGAAAGAAGTACATCGCTGCTTTTATATTCCAATCCTCTTGAGATAAATGACAACATTCCATTCGCTTTCTTAATCACAGACTCAACCTGCAAGTTAACCTTTCGAGAATCCTGTACTAGCACTCCCAGATCCCTTTGTACTTCGGCTTTATGAATTTTCTCACCGTTCAGAAAATAGTCCATGCCTGTATTCTTTTTTCCAAGTTGCAAGACCTCGCATTTGCTCACGTTGAATTTCAGCAGCCATTTCCTGGACCACTCTCCTAAACTGTCTAAATCATTCTGCAGCCTCCCCACCTCCTCCGTACTACCTGCCTGTCCACCCAACTTCGTATCATCAGCAAACTTCACCAGAATGCCCCCAGTCCCTTCATCCAGATCATTAATATATAAGGTGAACAGCTGCGGCCCCAACACTGAACCCTGCGGGACACCACTTGTCACCGGTTGCCATTCCGAAAAAGAGCCTTTTATCCCAACTCTCTGCCTTCTGTCAGACAGCCAATCCTCAATCCATGCCAGTAACTCACCTCGAACACCATGGGCCCTCACCTTACTCAGCAGCCTCCCGTGAGGGAGCCTTATCAAAGGCCTTTTGGAAGTCTACATAGATAACATCCACTGGGTTTCCCTGGTCTAACCTACTTGTTACCTCCTCAAAGAATTCTAACAGGTTTGTCAGACACGACCTCCCCTTACTGAATCCATGCTGACTTGTTCTAATCCGACCCTGCACTTCCAAGAATTTAGAAATCTCATCCTTAACGATAGATCCTAGAATTTTACCAACAACCGAGGTTAGGCTAATCGGCCTATAATTTTCCATCTTTTGCCTTGATCCTTTCTTAAACAAGAGGGTTACAACAGTGATTTTCCAATCTTTTGGGACTTCCCCTGACTCCAGTGACCTTTGAAAGATCACAACCAACACCTCTGCTTTTTCCTCAGCCACCTCGCTCAGAACTCTAGGATGCAGCTCACTGGGGCCAGGAGATTTATCAATTTTTAGATCTTTTAGCTTTTCTAGCACTTTCTTTTTTGAAATGCCTACCATACTCAACTCTGCCCCCTGACTCTCCTTAATTGTTGGGATATTACTCATGTCTTCCACTGTGAAGACTGACGCAAAATACTTATTAAATTCTTCAGCTATTTCCTTATCTCCCTTCACTAGCCTTCCAGCATCGGTTGACTTGATTTTGCTCAGGCTCCATGATGTCACGCTCAGTCAGAGAGTCATAGAGTTGTCCAACACAGAAACAGTCAAATTCAACCAAATATCCTAAATTAACCTAATTCCATTTGGCCAAATCCCTCCAAACTCTTCCTATTCACATACCCAGGGTCCACCATTTCCTCTGGCAGCTCATTCCATTAACACCTCACCTTCTGCACCCTCTGCCCTCTAGGTTTGGACACCCTACCCTAGGCAAATGCATCCTTGATGTTAAGAACAGTAGCTCTCACCTCACCTCTGAAATTCTGCTGTTTTATCCATATTTGAACCAAGGCATTAATGAGGTTCAGCACCAAGTTTCAGTTAATAGATTATTTCTAAGCAGGTGCTGCTTGATAGCACTGTTGTTGACTCATTCCATCGCTTTACTGATGATCAAGAGGACACTAATGAGACAGAAATAGGCTAAGTTGGATTTGTCCTGCTTTTTGTGCATAGGACATATCTGGGCAATTTTCCGCATTGGCAGGTCAATGCCAGTGTTGTAACTATGCTGAAACAACCTGGCTAGGGCTGTAGCAAGTTCTTAAGCACATGTCTTTACTCCTATTACTGGAATCTTGGAAAGGCACATAACCTTTGCAATATCCAATGCCTTCAGTCATTTCTCAATATCACGTGAAGTCAAACAAATTGGCTGAAGGTTGGCATCTGTGATGCTGATGATATTTGGAGGACGATGAGATGGATCATCCACTTAGCACTTTTGGCTGAACATTCAGCATTATCTTTTACAATAATGTGCAGGGCTTCCTCAGTGAGGATAGGGGTATTCATGGAGCTTCCTCCTCCAGTGAGTTGTTTAGTTATCCGCCACCATTCACAATGAGATGTGGCAGATCTGCAGAGCTTAGATCTCATCAATTGGTCATGGAATCACTTATCTCTTGCTGCTTATGCAGTTTGGCACGCAGATAGTCCTGTTTTATATCTTTACCAGGTTTACACCTCATTTTTAGATATCCCAGGTGCTGCTCCTGGCATGCCTTTCAGTAGTTTGTATTGAACCAAGGTTGATCCCCTTGCTTGATAGTAATGTTAAAGTACAGGCTGTGCTGGATTATGAGGTTGCAGATTAGTTTGGACTATGATTCTGCTGCTCTTGGTGGCTCACAGTGCCTCAGTGCCTCTTCAGTTGTTAGTTCTGCTCTAAGTCTAATCTATACTATGGTGATAGGGTAATATAACACAATGGAAGGCATCTTCAATTTATAGATCTGACTTGTCTCCACTACAATTGTGTGGTGGTCACTCTGATCATTACTGACAGGGTCAGTAACTGCAGGCAGATTAATGAGGGTGAGGTCAAATATACTTTTTTACTCTTGTTGATCCCTCACCAGACTCAATCTAGCAGCTATGACCTTTGGAACTTGACCAGCTTGGTCAGTAGTAATTCAGCCAAGCCATTCTTGGTGATAGACATTGAAGTCTCCCACCCAGAGTATATTCTGTGCCCTTGAAAACCTCAGAACTTCCTCCAAGTGGTATTCAACATGGAGGAGTATTGATTCATCAGTGAAGGGGCGAGGGAGATCATTTTGTAGTCAGCAGTCAGATTCCTTGCCTATGTTTGACTGGATGCTATGAGATTTTATGGGGTTCAGAATCAATGCTGAGTACTCCCACAGCAATTGCCTCCTAACTGGGTATGACCTGCTGGTGGAACAGGAGATACCCAGGGATGGTGTTGATATTGTCTAAGTCATTGTGTGCAAGGTATGATTCTGAGTTTTGTTTGTCCAGTCCGTGAGATAGCTTTCTTAATTTCGACAGTACTCCTCAGGTGCTGGTAAGGAGGACTTTGCAGAGTCAACAGGGCTAGGTTTTCTCCATCATTTGTAGTACCTTAGTCAATGCCAGGTGATCAGTCCTGTTTCATATCTTTGAGGTTTTTTTTCCCCACAGTTGGTACAACTGAATGGCTGGCTAAGCTAGTTCAAAGGGTAGCTCAGAGTCAATTACATCAGTGTGGGTCTTGAGTCACAATTAGGCCATATCAGATAAGGACAGCAGTTTTCTTTCTCTCAAGGGCATGAGGGAACTAGGTGGGTTTTTACAGCAATCATTTCATGAATATTATTCAACTTTAAATTCGATATTTTAGTTGTATGAAATTTTGCTCTCCATCCTAATGGGATTCAAACCCAGAACATCACCCGAGACTATGGATTACTAGTTCAGTGCCAATACCACTATGACATCACCTCCTCCATTATACTATCTGATTACACTCTTGAGGTGTGATTTTGTTTACCACCATAAAAAGGAGCAATAGAAGACAGATTGTTTTATCTCACTCTCCATCAGTAAGTGTGCCTTGAAAAGAAGGAATTGCATGCCAAGATTGTGAAAATCTAATTGAACTCTCTTCTTAACGAGAAGCCTAAGTGAAAATCCTAGCCTCAGAGTGATGACAAGCAGGAGGGTTGAAAATGGAAGAGAGTTGAAGAAATAAACAAAGTTTGTGTGACACTGAACTTGTGTTTAAAAACCTGCAGATTGTTGAAGTAAGTAAGGGACTCCACTCTTTTGTCAGTTGAGAGAGATTAGCGTATGGGAGGTAGATTTTGATTTGTGTATATTGAAAGTACAAGAAGTGGGGGAGAAAATATGCTGAACACTTGGCACTTCATTCAAAACTATAGACTGTGGACCATGGTTATGTCAATACAATTGAGAATTTGATATCATTGTATAATATATTATTTTATAAGAGTAGGTTTTTAATGGATGCAAGGTTGAAATCACTGATAATATTAGAT
>JAHRHZ010000099.1:11810524-11831412 GCA_024137785.1 Ginglymostoma cirratum
CTGCTCCTCTGATGCTGCTTGGCCTGCTGTGTTCATCCAGCTCTATACCTTGTGATCTCCGACAATATTAGATACCTGCTTAGAAGAATAAAAAACTAATAAAAGTGGAAATCATTCTATAAGTCTGTAAACATATACATAATGAAAATTCAAGTAGGGTACTGTTTTTATAACTGTTAAGGTGACAGGTATTCACATAACAATGAATATGGTTGAAGATTATGTAGAGTGAAGAGTCAAGCAAATTTAAAAGTAGTAACTTTGAATGTCTATTGTATTTGAAAAATATTTTATATTCCCTTAAACAAGTGAAGAAAGACTTTGCAAAGAAATCTATGTAACAAAGCTTTATGCAAGTCAAATCAAAATATATCTGCAAAATGAGAAAGGAGCGTGGACTCGCAAATAACTGAGACTTCATTTTGTTTTCATTTTTTCTTCTAAATAAGTTCCCCTTCCAAATGTGCATTAAAGGTACAGTAAGGGAAAGTGCTGCTTCACTCACCATCTGAGTGATTGGCAAAAAAGAGAAAACTCATGAAAAAGATGCTAGAATGCATCTTTTCAGTGAAATGATGATTTTGATAGGAAACCTGCTGAAACACATATGAAGGTGCCATTCTAATTTTCAAAAAAAAAAAAACACAACTTTATTAAGCTTCAGAGTGGAATGATGGGGATGCCTAGACAATTGGGCAGCATGGTGACTCAATAGTTAGCACTGCTGCCGCACAGTACCAGGGACCCAGGTTTGTTTCCAGCCTTGAGTGACTGTCTATGTGGAGTTTGCATATTGTCCCCCGTGTCTGCATGGTTTTTCTCCAGGTACTCTGGTTTCCTCCCACAGTCCCAAGATGTGCAGGTTAGATGGATTGGTCTTGCTAAATTGCCCATCGAGCCCAGAGATGTACAGACCAGGTGGATTAGCTATAGTAAATGTGCAGTTACAGGGGTGCAGCGGCGGGGTGGGTTTGAGTAGGCTGCTCTTCAGAGAGTTGGACATGGGCTGAATGGCCTGCTTCCACATTGTAGGGATTCTATGGTTCTACAATCACTGTCCAGCAAGCCAACACTCTACACCACTCTTCCGCCACCCACTCCCCAAATTAATTTCTGATACAGCACTCACAAATGAATAGCAATGCAAAATATATCCAAATGAAAATAAACCGTGAAATTGTTCTGTATCTAAGGCATTCATGATTCAAAAACATGCTTGCACTAAGTGAAATTTAGATTTGTGTTTTGCACCCACATTCTAGCCAGATGTTAAATTGATACATTTTCTATTATTCATCAATAATTTGACAAGAATAAAACAGCTTCTCCAGGTGTCATTGAGTCAATCATTGCAACTAAATTCATTAAAATGCCTCAATGAAACAAATCCCAGATGTTGCAATTATCTACCTAGACACTGTTGGTTTTAAATTAATTATCGCATGTCCCGGGCTCGATATATGGGTATAGTATTATTGACTTCACTAGCTCTATGAAGCCATCTTGCTTTGATGTTAATTGATACCCGAGTCAGGGAGCTAAGAGTTCGAATTAGCTTTGTGGTCAACTGTGAAAATATTTCACAGTTGTAATTGTCTAGACTTGATAACCTGCAAGAGATTTCCCAGCTCCCTATAACTTCACTGTTTTCAATTAAAGCTGAAGTAAAGGCAAAGGCAGTTAAGACAGATGCCATGGAAAGACTGATGGAAGTCTCCACAAGAAACATTACTGTGCTGACCTCCAAAGAAAACAGAAGTTTGAGAAAATGAAGTAATACTTCAGACTTGTCTAACTTATGAACATTAAAAGAGAATTCTCTTCAGAGATCTCCTCCATCTCCCCACTCTCCCACAACCAACACCTTCCTGGTTCGTATATGATCAAGCTCTGAGCACTGATTGTGATTAAAGCAACATTTTTAAAATCATTAAAGCACACAGTTAAGGTGTATTGGGAAGTTTTCGTGATGACAAAAGATAAAGAAAAAAAATTTTAATCACTCACAAAAAGTGAGAAGAAAAGAAATTAATAACTGTTTCACAAAATGCACAGTTAATTCTGGAATAAATTACCAATGAGCATCGAGTTTCGAAATTCCTTTCAAGAGGTAGATGCCATCAATGAAGCCAGTATTTATTGCCCTTAGAAAAATGAGGGCCCTTCCTTTTGCAATATGTCCCTTTTTTTATTCTTTCATCGGATGTGGACACCATTGATAGGGCAAACTTTTATTACCCATCCCAATTACCCTTGTATTGGGTAATGAGCTGGAGTTAAGATGGGAGTTGGTGATGTAGTGTGAATATCATTGGACCTGTGACCTAAAGGCCCAGGAGTTGACTTTTAATTCAATTAATGAAATTTGTAATTAAAAGCTAGTTTCAGTTATGGTTACCATGAAGTCGAAACCCATGCCTTTAGGAAATGCTGTCTAGGAAATGAAATCTGCCTTCCTTATGTGCCTGATCTAACCAACAAATAACTCCAGTTTGAAAAGTAATGAACAGCAATGTAGTTGACCTTTAACTGCTTCCTAAAATGGCCTAGCAAGTCACTCAAGTGAAATAAGAGTTGGGCAACAAGTGCTGGACTTGTCATGATGCTCACATACCATGAAAACATAGTATGAAAGAATGTGTTGAAGGTGTTGGAGAGAGAGTTCCACAATTTTCAGCCAATGACTATAGTACCGTCTGAGGTATTCAGAAGTCCAAAGTCTGGTTTAGGAATAATTATTGACCTAGACACCAGGAAGAATAATTCTGTTCTTCTTCAATAGTGCCTTAAGACTACATTCACCTAAGGGGGCTGACAATTAACAGTCTGCCCAAAAATGACACCTCTAACAATGTCACATTACCTCATGTCTGCACTGACTTGTCAACTTTGATGATGTATCAAACTCTCTGGAGAGGGACTTGAACCCATAACCTCTGACACAGCAGCAAGGGAACGATCACTGAGCCAAGCTGACTGATGGCTTGCTTCATTTGAGAGTGCACTTGCCTCTGGGTGACAAGGTCATGGCTTCATACCCTACATCAGGACCTCAGCACATAATCCAGGCTGATGTTTTAGTGCAGTGCTGTGAAATTACTGCACGGTCTCATCTTTAGTCCTTTGAATTATACAGTAAAGCATCTGCTTGTGAGAAGGGCTTGTAATTCATTTCATCACTGTTTATGGAATGTTGTTGGTACAGAATGCTGCTACTTGTATCTACTTGACATTTGCTGCAAGAAAGAAAATAATGCATTGTGTCAACAACCTGTGACTGAAAATTCTGAGACTATGAAGGCTGCCATTTTTACACATTTCTAGATATAACTGAATGGAAATCTTCAGCCATTTATTTAACTGATGAAGAATTGACCATGTTGGAGTGGGACTAGAGTCATCTAGCTATCTGACGTTAATTTATAGGCAGGTGAATGAATACTTGATTCCATCAGTTTGAATTTGCAAATGGCTAACAAAAGTTCATTGATGTGGAAGCACCATAAAATTTACAACTGAGGAGTTCATTGGCCTTGGGTGTCTGTAATGGTTTAAGCTGACTAACGTGCTGTATTACTGTACTTTTAAGATACAATTTAAAATCTAATCTCCTGTTAGAAAAATTCAGAATGAACAATAATGAAATGCTGAAACAATTGCATTCATGAGAAAGATTACCATGACAGATGAGGGCTTCAACCGGAGCTCAAAACATATCCTCACACGAAGACTCATTTCACTATTTAAAACTTGACCACCTTATCGACTGGATCTTTGTTCCAAGATCCCTTTTGTTAGCCTGACCCGAATTCTCTGTTGGGAATCTGGAACTGCCAACAGCAGGACCTTCGAGGCAATTTGTGAGGAGGTGACCAAAATGACTCCCAAGAACTGAAATATTGGCATCACCACCACGAGTGGTGGGAGCTACTGATCTAGGTAAGTGAAAGAGAGGGTGCCTCAAGACAGAAATGCCTTTTGGAGACTTTTAAATAAAAGAACTTTAAAATACAAAGGGGTCAGAGCTGCCAAATTATCAATGTGGAGGAGGGATATTTTTGTATGGCAACCTCCACAGCAATGACCCAATGATCATGCAGACTCCATAATGCCTAACTTTAATGATGGAGTGCTGGCCTTTCTCTACCCACCTGGCCTTTGGCTGTACAGCTACTTCTATCGGAGGGCCAAGGTCCCTGCCTGTTGACAGGAAAATTTAAGTGAGCGTCACAGTGGCTACCGAACCATTAGAGATGCTTATTTTCACCACTATCTCCCAAGCAATCAGCATGTTCAAAAATTGCCCAGAAGTGGGAAGATGTAACCCATCCACTGGCAAGAAGTCCTGAGACTTTCATCCCACCATCTCAGCTATTTAAGAATTCAGCTTTATTCATTTTGCATGATTATTTATTTCAAAAATAATCAGGGATATAGTCCCATCAGTGCCTGTTGGTTTTGAAGATGCTTGACAAAAACCAACTGAAGGTAAAGGTGTTTCAGAGATAGTAGGAACTGCAGATGCTGGAGAATGGGAGATAACAAGGTGTAGAGCTGGATGAACGCAGCAGGCCAAGCAGCATCAGAGGAGCAGGAAGGCTGACGTTTCGGGCCTAGACCGGTCTAGCTCCACACCTTGTTATCTCTATTGTTGAAGGTAAAGGCGTGTCTTTTATTCTGTGCTGGCATCTTTTGGAAATGGAATAGAAAACAGCTACTGTAAAGAGGTCAAGCATTCTATTCAGCAGCTGCTTTGCTTAGTTCTAGCCAATATTTGTCTCTCTGAGACTGCATGAGTTTCTGATTTGATGCACCTTAATTGATTTCACCCTCATCAATGTGAACTGTCCATCAGCTTTTGCTGTACAATACTTTTCAGCCCTTTGTTTTCGCTGCACACCACACAGAAATAGTCAGGCTAGGCAAACACATTAGATCACAGAATGCCCCAAGTCTGCTTGCAGGCCTCATGAAAATTTAATCACAAATCAGATCTGTGCTCACATCACACCTTCATGCACATGATATTGGCTGCTCTGTCCCACACATCACTATTTTGAAGCAACAAGACCATCAGTGCTGGCTTTTCACACTTGGCTTGTGGCAACATCAAAAGTGTTTTAACAGGTTTTTAATGATGAGATCAGGGAAAGCTCCAGGGAACAGTGGCAGCTACTGCTAGCCCCATTTCTTGTAACACAAGTCAAATTACATCTCACAAGCTGTCAGTGTTTGAATGTGGCCTTGTCTGATATTCATTTTTGAGACACTGTCAACTCCCACTTGCCTCAAGAGATGTTATTTCCAAATAAAGGGAATTTCTTTACTCTTTTCTCATTATCTTCAATTATTTTCATTAAGGGCTCCTTTTCCCTTAAAGTTTTTGTTTAATAAATGAATCCACACAAGCTTGGAACTAAAGAAAAAAATGATTTTGTACTAGGCTTCACATTTTGTAAATTACGATAGAGTTCATGTGATCCCATAAGAATTTTGAGCACATATCTAAATGAAATATATATGTAACATAGAGAAAATAGCAATATAGCAAATAGCAATACGTTGCAAGCACAAACTTTAGATTACAAAGGCAGAGATAATCTCCTCATCTTTAGCAAACATATTGTAGACCTAAGAATTAAACAGAACCTTTATCAGTTCATTATTAAAAAGTGCTCTGTTAATTTTTTAAAAAGCATAGTAATTTGAAATCAACCCAAATACTTTGCCATGGAAAACTGTAGTTGAATTGGGGTGCCATCTACCCTCTCAGGCAGGGGTCAAATAGCTTTCTTCTTTGATGGCTTTTCATGACATAATTTCAAGGGCTACTTTTCTTAAACATTTAAGGGCGAACTTTTGGTTTTCAGAGACTCTTTTCGATTCTCAGAAACTCAATTTGCAGTCATGGCGTGATGACATGTGGGGTATTGGGACTGAAATAGAAGCAAAATTGTAAGAATTCATCTTATCCACATTAATTATCAACACTTCAATAAGTGTAAAGCCACAGCACATCAGGAAAACATTCATCTATCAGACATCTCAGTACTTCATTTGACACAAATAAAAGGCATAAATTAGCGATAAAAGTTTTTCTTTCAAAATAATTGACAGATTTTTAGACACAAAAAGCCATCACCCAAAACACACCTTCCACAAACTGGTGAGATTACCATATCAAGTCATATTTTAACCTCACTATTTACTTAAAAACACAAGTCCAAAGATTTTTAATCATGCAGTAAAACTAAAATTCCATCAATCCCAGAACAGTCCTTTACAAATTCCAAAAGAATTCCCTTGTACAGTTACTTACACCAGAGAAAAGAATCTTTCCTTAACACCTCGATAGGCTTGGAGAAGTGTTACTTTCACTCTAAGACTGGAAACATTGATAACTTCTTCCTGGTATTATCATATACATAAGTTCAAATGTACTCAACTTCAAGTAACTTCTCCAGTGTTTTATCATAACGCCTCTGGGTTGGGACTTAAATTTGACCTAGTTTTACACTATTCTCTTTCTCTCAGGAGCACCGCTCTGTACAACCATCTCCATCCAATGACTTCACAAGGGCTTCTGATGCTGGAAGAGGCTGTAGAAGTAGGAAGTGATAATTAATAATATTAAATTATTAAATAATAGAGAGAGTTAACAATAATTAATAGTAAATAATTATTAAATAATGGAGATAGTTAACAATAATTAATTATGCTGATCAGTTTCATGAATTGACCCAAGAGGTAAGAAACTCCAGCATCTCATTCAGCAATTCACTGTGAAGACCCATCTCACTGACTTCATTCTAGCAATCAACATCCTGACTGAGTTATTCCTTCATCATGCTGTACGTGACAATTCTTTCCTTTATATCATTTCTAAAAAGTTCATATGTTTTAGAAATAATAAAAAGCTCATCCTTAAATAAGATCCTGGCTTCAAGCTCTTAAACAAAATCCTAGGCCTGTCTCTACCTCCCATGCTATGCCGCACCAGTACTTTTGGAATGAAAGACATGCATCTACATAGCATCTTGCACTCAAGGCACTCCCAAGTGCTTTGCAGACAATGAAATATTTTTAAAGCACTGTAGAAAAATGTCAGTATTTTCCCATAAACAGCTGTGTGATAATGACTGGATACTCCATTTCATTAAAGTTGGTCATGGCAGAAGTATTGGCAAGGACCCAGTGATCATGTGCTCTTTGAAATACTGCTGTTAGGGCTTTTTACAGGAGGTTAGTCACAACCTCAGCTTAATGTTTTAAAATGTATTAATGTCATTTTTGTTCTTGAACAAACATATTCGCAACAGAATAATTTTGAAAACATGCTGAAAAAAACCTTTTAATTTGATTATATTGCTGTTGGCAGCATGATCTTTGTACTAAATGGATGTACTTTACCATCTCTGGTGTTATAGAAACCCTACAGTGTGGAAACAGGCTACTTGGCCCAATACGTCCACACCAACTCTCCAAAGAGCATCCTACCCAGACTCATCACTCCCCTCCAACACTATCCCTGTAACCCTACATTTCCCATGGCTAATCCACCTAACCTACACATACCTGGACACTATGGGCACTTTAGCAAGACCAATCCACCTAACCCGGACATCTTTGTACTGTTGGAGGAAACTGGAGTGCATAGAGGAATCTTACACATACACAGGGAGGATGTGCAAACGTCACACACACAGTTGCCCGAGGTAGGAATTGAACCCGGGTCACTGGCTTTGTGATGCAACAGTGCCATGTCGTAATCACCCATATGACAATAACAAAAGATGCAAGTGTTGCTCAATTTTTGGTGTAGATCTAACCAATATGATAAGTTAAACCTGAATTGCCCCCTGAGCATCCCAGGTTATTGGTTAATTAAGCTGGTTTTCCCAAGGTAATTGGCTTTGTTATGTGGCTTGTGGTAAGGTGGCATTCAAAAGATGGCTTCCATTATTCTAATTAAATGAAATCACCTGACTAGTGCTTTAAATGTAAAAATGTCGATCTAGAGATCTGTTTAATCGTAGATAATGGCATTGACCGATGTAAAAAAAAAATTGTCTGCATATAATTTTGATCCGCTTCAAATGAGGTACATCAAACTATTGTTGAACACTTACTTTTGAGAAATGGAAAATTATAGTCAGTGGAAGGAAATTAGAATGATTTTGTGCATTACTCATACTGATGGCGTGCCGCCTGAAGATTAAGGTTGCAGCAACTTTCTGCTCCAACTCTGCATTACTTCATTGAGTTATAAACTACATCTTGCCCTCTCGATTATTTCCTTGTGTTGTGGTCAAAAAGAATTTCAACATTTGTACGGCCATAATGAGTTCCTGTGATATTTGACTTTTTTTTCAATTATAATCTTATCATTCCAACCACATGAACTCACATCAGATTCCTGTAGTCGGAAAGATCTTGCCTATCTGGCCTGCCATTAGATCACCAGAAGATAAGCATAAGGGAACTAAAATATGGTGTTCAAATCTTTTATACGCTCTGAGTCGTTAACTCTTCACGATGTTCTTTTCAATGTCGAAAAGCACTGACAGCAGGACTCAGTTTGCCGCAAATGTACATGCAATCCTGTCTTTTGAGTGTGCTATTCACTGATCCCTCTCATGTGGCCATCGCCCTCCAACCTGCCCCCTTCCAAACCCACCTCCACTGCCACCTCCAGTACTGAGCGATGATCCACTTTTATTGCATCTGGCAGTCATTAAATGAGGACAGAGAAAATTGACAACACCTTCTGTAGACAGACCAGCATCAGCTTGATGACTAGTGGCTTCTCAATAGATGCCAAGGGTGAAAACAACTAAACCCCAAAACTGCATTTTGTAGCTCCATGTGGACACTTATGGTGGAACATGCCTCTGAATAATTGGTCTCGTCAGTTAACAACTATGACACCCCATCTGAAATGGATTTATTTACTGCGTGTTCTTCATCTTTCACAGAAAGAAGGATAAAACTGGTCTTTTATGAAAAAGACTTCACTGAAATAAGAGATTTTAATTTTGTTAGGCTAATATTTCAACATATTGTTATACAAGCAAGAAATTTACATTTCTAACTTCACTGTTGGTGCTGAGCAAGAGGGAACTTAGCCATATTTGCCAAGCATGCAAGTTAAGATCAGATGATTGAAAAAGACTCACAGACAGGAAGAGGCTATCCATCACATCAAGATTATTGCTTTAAAAAGGCCAGGCACAATCAGACCCATGAAGTGAATTGAATTTCTTTGAAAATTTCTACCTTTCAAAGTCAGCTCTTACACAATTGTAATTTCCAACATTTAACGCAGTTATGCTTACCTTTGAAATTTGTAACTCCAGTTTGCGTATTTATTTCTTCCCTCTTCCCTGGGAAGAGAAATTTTAAAAGATGAGGAAAGAGTTTCAAAAGATTATCTTTGTCACCTGGTGATGCTACATCTCAAAAACTCAAAGGTAGTCTTGTGGATTATTGGATCCACAGCAGGCAGCTAGGCCAAGACATTAATGAACTAAATTGAAGCATTACACTGATCACATGACCTCGTTTGTGTTATTTGGAGTAAGTGGAACTTAAAAGTCATTGGGTTAGTTACACTTAATCAAAAGATGTCAGTGAATGGATTAGTAAATCAGGTCTTTTTGGCAATCAGGTAGTTATAAATATCATGTTGAACTTTGTGTGAATGGAAAGATCTGGTCTTTGCCTGCCAGACAATAAACCGATGGTAGTGGATCAATCGGCTGTTTAACCAGATTTTCCATTCCATTGATCTTTTGGTTGCAGGTCCTTCAGGTTAATCCATTTGCATTGCGATTGTCAGTCCAATATCTCATTGCATGTCATAACAGTCTAGGAACCTAAGGAATGGATTAGGCATCACATCCAAGTAATAAGTGAGTGGTTTCTTATTGGATCCTGCTTTGAATTCCAGTTTAGGCAATGAAAATCCTTGAGCCATTTGCCTGCAAATGCAGTAGATAACAGAAGAATAGTCTGCCATGGATTTATTAACTGTTCTGAAATATGTGGACATTTTACAACATCTTTCTTGGGAACTCTGCAGATATTTATTCATATTGCTAGACTTGTGATGTTATCAAAACATAAATTAATTAAAATAAGATTTAAAATGTGTTATATAAATAGAATGTGTCATGATCAGCAGTTGGAACATGATAAATAATGCTCCTTGTGAGACCCACCATAATTCATGGATGAATTGTTGGTGAAGTTATTTATTCACCCTGACACATGGAGATATTTACAGTATTTCACAACTGCATGTGATGCATTTGTTTTATTTTGAGAAATTCAATGTCTGAAATTCATTGGCAGTGTAATGAGATAAATCTCCATTGAGGAAATGGTACAGATTATTGCAAGTCACTATCGGGATGCTTTTCCAATTTGTCTTCATCTCCCTTCTCCCTTTGACTGGTTGAAGTCAACTAAATACATCTAGAAAGTTTGATAAGGCTTTACAACTTGAACAAACACAAGGCATTCTGGAGAAACTCAACAGGTCTGGCAGCATCTGTGGAGAGAGAAACAGTTAACATTTTGAGTTTGGTATGACTCTTGTTTCAGTTTTCCAGCGTCTGCATTATTTCCCTTTGCAACTGGAATTGGGGCAAAACTATTCATCCTGTAACCAGCAAGAATCAACAAAAACCCCATTTAATCTAACCACTGACATCATAGGCCTCTAACCAAGCTCTTGTCTTTACAACGGGAAGTAACTAGGAGTGGGAAAGTATCTCCTGGCACAGTTTCAATGCAGAAAAAGATGAACACATAGAATCACAGACTCATCAAATTAACAGGAGAAATTAACAAGTAGAAAGGACAGGACACAGTGCTCTGGGCACTATGTGCTGCCTTGCCCAGGTAGCCATTATTCATGTAAGAATATTAAAAGTTACGCCAGCTGATCCTACCATTACGATGATGTTGATACTTGGAGCATATTTAATGGATAACAAATAAAAATGGGAAACACAGATGATTAGCAGTTATTTCAGCTAAATATAACACATTCACTGCCACCTGAACTGAAACAACTAGAAACACAGAAGTTTTATGGAGCAGAATGAGGCTATTCAGCCCATCATGTCCCTTGTGGCTCTCTAAGTATCTTAACTTAGTGCCACTCTCCAGTCTGTTTCTATAACCCTGTAAATTGTTTCTATTTAAATAACCATTCAAAGAATGTCTCAATTTAACTGTTTGCATCACAATTCCAGGAAGTGAATACTGGACGCTGTGTCCAGTATTCCCACCTCACTTTTGCAAAATACTTTAAAACAGCATCCTCTGATTCTTGATCTATCTATGAGTCTGTGTCCAATTTCTATCAAGTTTCTTCTTAGGCTTCTTCTTTCTAAGGAAGGCAGTTCCAACTTCTCCAATCTGTCATCAAACTGCCTGTTCCCAGGCACTATTCTCGTAACCCTCGAATGCATTTACTTTCTTCCTATAGTGTAACAGCACAAGTGTATGCAATACTCTGGCTGAAGTTGAACCAGTCACTTATATAAGTGTGGTATAATCCCTCTACTCTTGCATTCTATACTCCTTTTTTCATTAAGTCTACAATACTGCCACCTTTAACGACTTATGTACATATACACCGAGATCACCCTGCTCCTGCACATCCTTAGGAATAGGACCTTTTGTTTTATATTTTCCCTCAATGTTCTTTGTACCGAAGTGTATCACCTCACACTTTTCCATGTTGAACTTAATCTACTACCTATCCGCCCACTCCATCAATATGTCAATGGCCTTTTGAAGTTCTGCACTGCCCTCCTCATAGTTTATGCATAACATATATATATTTATATATATCATGAAAAGCAAGAACCCCAATACCAAATCCTATGGAACTCCACTACAAATCTTCCAGCCTAAAAATGACCCATTAACGATTATTCATTGTTTCCTATTCCTCCCCTTATTTTATATCGACATTGCTCCAGTCCCTTTTATTCCATGACTTATAACATTCTTCATAAGTCTGTTATATTGCATTGTATAGAACAACTTTAGAAAATCCAAACTGTCACATCTCACGGGAAGTCAAGCCCTGCTGTTTCCAGAGTTACCAAGAAAGGTTAAAAAGTCAACCAAAGTGCAAAAAAGTCCCCAGTCTTCCCGTCAGAAAGATCCAGGCTAACAGAAAACATGGACTAGGTTCCTGTACTTAATAAGAACGATTATTTATTGCAAACAAATCAATTCTAACCACAGATAAACAGCTACAAACTGTCAACATATGATACTGTCAGCTCTAAACCTTTTCTGAACCCAACGCCCTCAACACAGACACATGGTAAGGCTGAGGGAAAAAGTGCTGGAGAAGCAGTTCAGCAATCCCATGCCTCAGGGCTTTCTGAGACAACCATTTAACTTGTCAGGATTTTCTGACCTTCAAATTCTTTTCACTTTGTAAGACCATTAGACATAGAAACAGAAGTAGGCCGTTCAGCCCATCCAGTTAGCTCCACCATTCAATAAGATCCTGGCTGATTTGTTAAATGCAATTCTACTTTCTTGCCATTTCCCCATAATGCATGATTCCCTTACTGATTAAAAAATTGCCTGTCTGAGCCTTGAATATATTTGATGACCCAGCCTCAACTGTGGTAAAGAATTGCACAGATTCACAACCTTCTGAGAGAAGAAATTTCTTCTCGTGTCTGTTTTAAATGTATGACCCCCAAATTTTGAGATTATGCCCTCTGGTCCTAGGGTCCCACAGTGGAAACAACCTTTCCATATCTACCCTATCAAATCCTCTGTGAATCTTCTATGTATCAATAAACATCTTCACAAGAGGCAAGTGATTAATACATTAACTGAAAGTCTCTTAGTTGCTGGTTAAAAGCCACATTACAGCAACTAGTAAGAGCAAATAAACTATCTTTGTCAAAGCTTTGTTATTTTTCTGGTGAGAAAGAAGCACCATTAGCCCATAGCAGCAGTCCAAATGCTTCCACAATTATCATGCACATCCATGGGCTGCTATTCAGGTCCCCAGATACCAATCAGATAGCTGTTGACAGTCAGATGGCTTTTGTCCACAACTGGTCACTACATGAACAAAGCAACAATGATAAATACAATTTACAGTGCATTTCGGTACCTTGCCTTTTTAAAAATGCAACAGCTGCTTCTACGATCCTTAGTTTTAAAACAATCTTTTTCCTATTTCAGCCCATAAACAAAAAATAGATAAATAAAAAAAAATCGTCTTTGTACCTTATACCATAGCAGCAGCCTTGGCCTCCTCGACAACTTTCCCTGTAATTCCTTCAAAAAACTTAAGCAGTTTAATTTGACGCAATTTTTTTCCTAATAAGTCCATGGTGACTCATTTGAATCAGTCCACATTTTTCCACGTCACTACTAATACTACCCCCACCATTGATGTTAAACTGACCTGTCTATAATTGATGAGCTGATCTTCACAATCTTTGTTTTAAAGGGGTGTGTAATGTTTGTAATTCTCCAATCCTCAAACAATCCCCAAATCCAGGGAATATTGAAGATAATGGCCAGTGCCTCTGCAATTTTCATTTGCATTTCCTTTAATATTCTTGGATGCACTCATCAGGTTCTGGAGCATCATAAATTTTAAGTACAAACAGCTTTACCCATATCTCTTCCTTATCGATTGTAAACTCTTACTCTGACTGAGTTTCCTCTTCTGTCACCATGGCCTGGGCATTATCTATCTCATAGGTAAAGACAGATGCAAAAGTATTTGTTAACCATGAACAACGCCTCTATGCAAATCTCCCTTTTCGTCCCTACTTAGTGCCATTTCTCCTTTATCATTTTTTTGTGACTGATATGCTTATAGAAGACTTTAGGACTTACTTTTACATTAATTGTAGACTTTTTTCATTACCTGTCTTTCTTTCTCGTAGATGCTTTTTCATTTCCCCATGGACCTTCTGTACTTAGCTTCGTTCTCAACTGTATTTACAACCTGACACCCATCATAAACACAATTTTTCTCCCTTGACTTAATTTCTATCTCCTTCATCATCCTGGGAGCTCTGAATTTAGTTATCCAATCTTTCCAGTTTCAGAGAACATACTTTGATTGTGCCCAAACCATCTTCTCTGTGAAGTCAGCCCTTTGTTCAGTTCCCGTTTTTCCAAGCAGCGTTGGTTCCAGTCTATAGTTCACCAACTCCTTAGTGAAACAATACTGCCTTAAACACTGCTGCTGCCTGAAGCTTCTATTATGCTATGTCTGGTGACAGGTATGTGATATGACTTTCAGGGGCATGCGCATGGTGATTTCGCTGTGTCATGGCATGTAGCCTAATAGTGTAAAGCTTTCTCAATCTCCAATTTATTGAGCTCTATTCACTTGCAATTGAGGGAAGTGTGCTACAGCACACCTTAATTGCTTAGCTTGTGCCTAGAAATGCAAATGCTTATATATATACACATATAAAAAATGTAGATAGCAGGAGTTGTAATAAATGTTTATTGAATTTGTCAGTAATACACCTGATACTAATATATGTCGTATGTATATTCATGTGAATTCTTTGATAATTCTTCAATCTCTTTGTTACATTACGGTACCTAATGTAAATATCACAACATGATAGTGACAGATCATCAGTGTATTTTAACGCCCCACACCAGTGTCGGCACAATAAATGCTCCTGAATATTCCTTGGTGGGTACAGCCTGTATTGAGAGCACTCCTCCTCCTGTTTCTGTGTACAGCTTTCCTTCACTGTTATTGGCATTTTATCATGGTTGTACTGCAACATAATAAAGACGGCAACTCTGGACCATAACTAAAAGCAGGCTTGCTTCTGCAAATTCTCCAAAATCCTTCTACTTCCTTTTCAGTGTTCTGTAATACTCCCTTCTGGATCTAAAGAAAATGCAATTACACAGTTGTTCCATTGCTCTGTAGTGACCAAAGAAAGTCCAAAGCACTCTATGTGGAAATCTCATGACAATCACTTTAAATAGCATTTGTATTCAACTGAGAATGTTCAGGAAAAGGCATCTGCAGGTTCCATGATGTGAAAAATGACAGTTCCTACACCAACTCAGTGCCAGACACTATTGACAGCACAGTCTGCCCATTCTATGTTCTCCCATTACATGGGTCATGCCAAGTGCAGAAGTATTACCGTCACCTTATAAACTTTGGGCTTCTGTAATATGTTACAGAGCTGAAACTTGCCATGACATTTTGAATTAAAAGTTCAAGTTTGTAACAGTAAAATTCTACAAATTAATATGTTTATTTAAAACTTACCCAGATTTTCCAAAATGGGGGGATGTCAATTGTTAAACAAAACCATTCTATAGATACATGTGGAGAGTTCTTTCTCCATTTATCCCTCACCCACACTGCAGCCCACCATGCTCACATAGACACATGACTAGACGTACAAAGTTGTAATAAAGAACAAAATTTCAGTAATATGGTATTCCTGTCTACAGCACTGGCTTTGAGACCCATACAAAAACAGTATCATCATGTTTTATGTGGTCTCTTCATTAACAAGGACCCATAAATGCATGCAAGTTAATAAATGGCTCGCAATGAGTTACATAGCTGTAATTTGATCTAGTGACTCTAATGATATAATAAAATGGTTCGGTAAACCTGGAACGGTTTATGGAAAGCAGGAATAGTCATTGTATAGTATACAAATAGTAATTTGAATTACTATGGAATCTTAATTTTCTGCCACAGTCTTTCTCCAATGAACCAATGGATTGATGGATATGCAGAGTTGAAAAAACCATTATTGAATGTGTTCATTGTATTTTGAACTGAACACTTCTTCTAAGAAAACTTGACATCCCCCAACTTCTGTCAGCCTCCTCTTCTCTGAGCCCTGGTATTAAACAAGAAAAAAAAATGACACATAATCCAGCTTTTTCTCTGTTTCCTTAAAGTCATTGTAAGATGGCTTTTTAAATACATAGAGTGTGGTTGATTTATTGGGTAAAACAATTCGTCACACCAGATGGACCACATAAGTTCAGGACGGTCAACATCACCTCCTCACAGGTAATTAGGGATGAGTAACCAATGTTGACATCACCAGTGATGCTCACATCCCATGGAAGAATAATAAGTAAGTTGGATGAGCACTGTAGCAATTGTAAGAAACCGAGGAATTAATTTATACAGACTTGCCAGAGGTAAGCGTGAAGCACCTTGCAGTGACTGATGAGCAAGAGGACCGCACAAGTTTAATCCCCTTAAGACACCAGGAAATGACTAGTCTGCTGGTCCTAAGAGGTGTGAAATAGAAGAAAGGCTGGCATGAACACTAAAGCCAAACCTACCACAAATCTGCTGGGGGTAGAGATCAGGGCTGGGCTGCAATGAGCTTTTGGGTGTGTGAATGATAGTCAACAGTAGCTTTATGTTTTAAAGTGGAACTGGAGTATGCACTCCTGTCTGCATTGTCTGTCTCCACGCACAGGTAGGTAAAATTCTAATCCTTGTGAGGGGTGTTGGATGTGTCTGGAGCCAATGCTGCGGATAACCTATCAATCCAACAAATTGTCATGTCTGAGATCGCAAGGTGTGGAGCTGGATGAACACAGCAGGCCAAGCAGCACCAGAGGAGCAGGAAAGCTGACACCTCGGGTCTGGACCCTTCTTCATATCTGTCCAGCGTCTCCTTGATGTCCACTATCATTTCCCTACCTATGCAACACCATTTCCTCTAATATTATGTGTCTCATTGGAACAAGTTTGCTGTAGTAGTCGATTTTTTTTGGAGTTCTGCCTGAGGGATTAGACTGGCAGCCTCCTCTCAATAACTCCAAGCATGCTGCCAGTCCCAGACTTTCAGCCTGACCTCTGTACTGAGCACTCCAGACACATCCCAAATTATGTGGGCATCAGCCAGAGGCACTAAAATGAAAAACCTTTGCCTGACGAACCCTCACCCATCTAATATTTGACAGAGGCTCCAAATGGATACATCCGACAGACAAAACAGGGAAGCAGTTTTGCTGTCGACTTTCAGGGCTTCTGTGACTGAATATTCCAAGTAATCTTTGTAAGATTAGTTGTTTTCCTGTTTATTGTGCTGATGTAATGTGGTAATACTGAGTGTGGTTCCTTTCTCCTCACACCAGTTTTTCACTAACAGCTGACAGCATTACTCTCCGTGTCACGGAACCTCTGTTTCTTAGATCACTAGATCACTTAGACATAAATTGTATTATTGGTATCGGACACCAGCCATGTGTAGCACGGCGTAAATTCATTTTTAAATCTTCAAACTGCATAAAAATACCACCCCACCTCCCCCCACCTCTCTCTGTGAATGATTTCCCTAGTTGATAGCAACTTGAGTAGCAAATAAACCATTCAATGGTCATTTGCCCATCTGTTCATAACAAGAAAAGTGGAAAATTCACTTTGTTTTCATAGCAACAATACTGTTCCCCCAGATCAAACATTGTTAAATATAGTGTTCCCCATGTCTCTCTTTGTGCCTTTCCCAGTCTGGAGGCTAGTGATCAGTGCACAGATGGATTGTGTCAACTCCTGAAGTCACACCTGCCCATTCCATCACACCACCTAGTCACATATTTCTTTGCTTTCTGCTTGATGTATTATTTCGACTTTAGCAGACAGTAGCAACCCCAACTATTTTCCTTTTAACTGTCGAATTGTGCGCTGACAGTGTGTCAGTTTTCTCATTAAAATCAAACTCATCACTTTTCTCTCTCTTTGCACTAGTTCAAGGATCAAATCATGAATCATTCCCCAGTCCAACTAATTTTCAATGGATGCCAACAGTGTCCAAGCTCAAATACCTTAGGTCTTTTTACTTCACTTTTCAAGGACTATCTTTCACAGCCTTACAGTTGGCAGCACACTTACTATTGCTGCAGTTCATGGGTACAAGACCTGACTGAGGACCTGCGTATGTACACTAGGCTGGCTCTTCAATACAATTGTACATGTTACAATATGGTTTCCTTTGTTCTAGCTCCCAGATACAGGATAGAGAAGAAAGTGGTAGACAAAGTATAGTCATTGTAATAAAGGAAGGGAACTGCCTCTAACCACAATTTTCTCCAGTAGTTTGTTTATAGCCTACTGCAGTTCCATGCTGGACCGTGAAAGTGTTGAGAGTTCAGTATGGAGGGTTTGAAGGTTTTTGGCTGAAGACAACAAACTTTGTGGGTTTTGTCTCAGCTCATTCTTTTTACCAAGGACCTTTGATCCTCCTGGACTGATTTTTTTTTTTGGATTCAGTCTCAACTCTGCAGGTCTGCAGGTCAGTCAGCGATTGGTCCTGCGTTTTTTTTTTGCTCACGGGATGTGAGCATCTTAGACTAGACCAGCATTTATTGCCCATTCCTAATTGCCTAGATAGTCAAGAGTCAATCACATTGTTGTGGGTCTGGTGTCACATGTAGGCCAGACCACGTAAGGATGGCAGATTTCCTTCCCTAAGGTGAACTGGATGTTTCTTTTTCCCCTGACAATCAACAATAGATTCATGGTCTCCATTAGACTCTTAATTCCAGACATTTTTATTGAATTTAAATTCCACTATGGGATTTGAACCCATGTCCAATTTTCTGGATTAATAGTCTAGCTATAATACCACTAGGCCATTGCCTCCCCAGCATTTGCTGTCAGCTATGCAAGTGGCAAGGAGAGGAAAAATAGGCGGAGCCGCCTCTCCACGGGCGACTTCAGATTGATCATTTCTGTCAAAAGACAACTGGCCATTCACAGAGCTCCAGGCTCTGCTATCTTCTTGAAGAAATGCTACAGTGAAATTCTATCAATCTAGTTGTTCAACAATAACAGCAAAGACTTCCACTTACTGAGCAGCATTGATATAGTAAAATGGGCTGGGGCAGCTTAAGGGTTTGTTACTTAACTATCAATCCAGGGACCTGGAGTGATAAAGAAAAAGCATGAGTTCAAATTCCACCATGGCAATTGGAAAATTTGATTTCAATTAATTAATTAAACAAATATCTAGTTTCGCCAAAGGGAACCATAAAGCTATCGGACGTTGAGACAATCTAACTGGTTAAACAATGTTCTTTAAGGAAAGCAATCTGCCACCTATCCCTAGTCTGGCTTACACGTCCCAGAAACTTTTACAACCCAGGAGGGAGGCCATTCGGCCATCAAACTATAGCAAAGATGTTGACTCCTAATTGCCCGCTGAATTAGCCGAAAAGACGGCTCAGCCATCACTACTACCCTTTCAATGATAATGAATGGTTGGCTTTAAATGCTGAGTTTGTCAGAGATGCCCAATTCTCATGAATAAATAAGGAATAAAGAATGTCAAGACGCTTCACAGGATGTAATGCAAAAGAAACACTTTGACAATGAGCTTAATAAGGAGGTACGACAATAGATGTCACAAAGTTTTGTCAAAGAGATAGGTTTGAAGGAGCATTATAGAGAGGGGGGAGGGATCCGGGTCAGCCTCGGGCCTCCTGGTTTGGGCATATGCATGGCTGTAACATCAGACAGTGGGCGCCAACAGGAATTTCCACCCTCTGATGTAAACATACTAGGATTAGATGATTCTGAAAGTTCTTGTCATTTTAACACCTTGAATGGAAACCTCTAAACTACATTGATTCGTATTTTTTTTTTGCGTAGCCAGTTGAAGTTTTTGTTACCTGCAGTTTAAGTCTCTCTGGAATAAGAATAATCATTACTGGCCTGCCCCAGGATCTGCAGGGCCTGCCTGTCTGTGCCAAAAAAGTACAAGGCTGGCCAGAATTTTGCGGAGGCTCTTGTCATGTTTCTGAGGACTGGCAAAACATTTTAGAAGTATCCCAGAGAAGAGTGATAAAACACGGAACTGCTGCTTATTTAATCAGCTGAGGACATCTCTGTAATTAACTTTAAAGACATTTCCTTAACTTTAAACTGAAGCATGCAACATTCACACCGACCACCCACCTACAAGTGGTTTACTTTTAAAGATTACATTTTGCCCTGGGAATTTAAGATGACTTCATTTCATACCACTTGCTATAGTATTACATTAACATCTAAACAACAGGCACACAAACTACATACTCAAAGCTGTTATATTTTAAAATAGAAAATGATGAAATACGGTGTACAATGCTAAAGGCCAACTAGCTGGTGCCCTGCTTACAGTATTACACTGCAAGCTTCCAGTTAGTGAGAAAATACCAATGCCATTGTAGAGATTAACTTGTGCAGAGACACCAACTGCTTCTTGTTGAAGTTTGAGTTTGCCGATATTCTATGCTCTTTCACGCTTGCAAATTATAATTTATATTGCAAGCATTCTGAGCAATGTTTTCTTTGCTTTTTCAAATACATTTTACTGTTACACTTTTAGAATCTCACTTTATGTTGTGGTGCATTGTACTTGATCTCCTTTGGAAAAAATACTTTGATGTGAATTATTTCCCTGCAACTAAAGATAAACCTTACTTGAGTAACTCATATGTAGAAAATAGAAGAAGGAACAAATCTGCATCTGGATTGGCACTTTGTATGTTGCCAGGGTATTTCCAAGTGCTGCACAGTCAGTGAATTACTTTTGAAATGTTGCCTCTTGTTTGGATAGCAATTGGAACAACAACAGCCTATAACCAACAAATGCACAGTTATTGCTTTGCAAGAGGCAAAATGAAACATACCGTATGAGATTTGAAAAGATAGTTCTTTAAATTTTAATAATTTTAGTGCAATCAAATATTTAGCCGTAATAGTTGAATTAATCAACAAAAAGAACTTGCATTCATGCATAACAAGCGTGGGGCTGGATGAACACAGCAGGTCAAGCAGCATCATAGGAGCAGGAAAACTTGACGTTTCGGGCCTAGAC
>JAHRHZ010000099.1:11836412-11858871 GCA_024137785.1 Ginglymostoma cirratum
TGTAGAGCTGGATGAACACAGCAGGCCAAGCAGCATCAGAGGAGCAGAAAGACTGATGTTTCGGGCCTAGGGTCTAGGCCCGAAACGTCAGCCTTCCTGATCCTCTGATGCTGCTTGGCCTGCTGTGTTCATCCAGCTCTACACTTTGTTATCTCAGATTGTCCAGCATCTGCAGTTCCTACTATCACAGATAATAGCCAGTCAGTATTATGCCCCATGTTCAATGGCACATGAACATTAAGATAGGCAGAAGGACAATGATCTCCTGCACAACATAAAGGTAAGTGCCACCAATTTCTCTCATCTGCGGCAAACTCACAGCGGGCCCATTCACTCTAACTTTGTCATTGCACACTCATCCTACTGAAGGTTATGGACTGCAACTCTGACTATTACATGTATCAGGTCCTCGCAATGACTCTCACCCACGTCAGTCTCCCACATCGTTCACCCTTCTTACCCTCTGTACTTCCAAAACACTTGCTGAGAACACCTCTCCACCTCTGTATTCATACATCATCACCAGCTGCTCTTCCATCCATTCCCATAAACTTTCTTTTATCTCATTGCAGGGAAAATTGCCTCACACCAGGAAAATATAGGCAAAACTAGTGGGCTGTGGCTGACATCAGGCTTCTTACTCCTTCTGAAGAGAAAATACATGCTTTACCTACAGAAGAACTAGACTGCTCATCAGTGGATGGGGAGACTGCAATGACAAACCAGCTCAATAGGTTTAATTGTGCAGTGCTTTGCCTTTATCACCAATGTTAACTCATTCTTAATCTGCACAAGGTTTTATCTCTCATACAGAGCAAATTCCCTCTTTCCTCTTCTGCAGGCGCTAGTGGGATCCAGTGAAACTCCACCCAGAAGAGGCTAGCTCTGGAGACGTACAGTTCTATCTCCACCTCTGAGGAGGAAGCCACTTATTCCTCAGAGGATACACTAGCAAGGCTTTCACCTGCACCCCCAACCAGCTCAGAGTCTTCCATCTCGGTTCATACTCTACTTCTAGATTAGACTCAGAGCACAATCTGGTGAGCATATCACTTACATGTATTGATAGCCATTGGAAGAGGAAACCTCCCAGGTCAATGGCGCTCAGTGAACTTTTAGGAGAAGCTGCTCAGCCCCAAACAGAAGTTGATCTCATGGTGTCAGCTACTAATGACTTTATCAAAATGCAGTTAGCAGGCAGATTTGTCAGTTAGCCGGAGTCCAACACTGTTGTCAGTTCTATGATAGCTCTGGCAAGCATTGTCCATTCCATGGTATAATAGACAATCAATGGGGAGATCTTGGTCCAGTGCACCCAATGTCGGCTGGATATCCTCATAGACCTGCAATCCATTGCTCAAGCTCTAGGTGCATAGCAACAATTGGCAGCGCAAGAGGAGGAACAATGCATCTTTACTCCACTCCCAGTGCCCCTTCCTCTCAGGGAGCAAAATGGTGCCTGAAGACAATCTTAAGAAGGAGAAGCCACATGCAGGACCCACAGAAGCCTCTCTCAGGAGACTCCAATGGTGTTTGACCCCTCCACTTCCCCACTGGCTGTGATGAAGAAGTCTACACAAAGGAAGATAAGCTTGCATCAAGGCAGGGCTCTGTCCATAGGCCTGAGTGATGTAGGCGCAAACAGCCCTGGGGACAATGGTCCATGTCTTCTGAACCAACAGGATCAACTATAGAGCAGGCCAACTTCACCCCAGGTGTAGTGGTCTGGGCTGCACTTAAATGGAGAGGGAGGGAGAGGAGAAATAAAATGTACTGAAGGTGTGCATAGGTGACACATAATTGTAAATACCTTGCACTTTTGTAAATATACCTTCTTGAAATCTTGAAATGTCTGCTCTACTGTCATTTTCATGAAACATAATTATAAACGTTGCATTTTTGTAACTATAAAACAACCAAAAGAACTGCAGATGCTGGAAATCAGAAACAAAATCAGACATTGCTGGAAAATCTCAGTAGGTCTCGCTGCATCTGTGGAGAGAAAGCAGAGTTAACATTTCAGTTCCAGTGATCCTTCTTCAGAAGTTTGCAAGATTAAGAAAGGAATTCCAGGGCTGAGTATCAAAGTAACTGAAAGGAAACCAATTGTGCAGAGATTTAAATCAAGGATGTGCATGAGGCTAGAATTAGAGGAGCACAGAATGGAGTTCTTGAGATCTCAAATAGATTCTGTAATGAAGACTAGTCAAAGAGGGAGTGCCAAGCTCTTTCAGGGATTTGAAAACAAAGATGAGGTTTTAAAAATTGAGGTGTTTTCAAATGGATGGTCAGCAAAGATCAGCAAGCAGAGTGGTGATGGTTGAATGAGATTTGAAACTAGTTAAGAGGAGCAGAATTTTGGATTTGCACATGTTTACACAGGGTGGAAGATAGAAGTAATCTAGGAGACATTTGGAATAGTCAACTTTAGAAGTAACAAAGGAATAGGTGAGGGGTTCAGTTGAGGATTAGTTGAAGTGGAGTGATGATATAGAAGTGAAATTGGGCAGTCATAGTCATTGGGCAGTCATGGTCACAGATAGACAGAAACTCAACTCAGTGGTCAAGAACACATGAATAAAATTGCAAATTCTGATGTTGTATTCCCAAAGTCAATGAAGTGGCCTAATTAAATTATTGCATTACTCTCAATAAGATCAGTAACATTACTGGAAAAGTAATTGGAGCAGTGCTTTCTGTAGGAGATATAGATATACTGAAATAAATGGGGAATTACTGAATTTAATACACCTTTGATCTGGAATGACACCTCGACTACAGGTGGGTAACGTGAGCATAAATGAGTCAATGTTCATGTACCAGAAACATTTTATGACTTAAAGTTGTTGCACCTCCATTCACATGAAACTATTCCAGTAACAATTCAGTGTGATATCCCAAAGGCACAGAAAAATCTTTCAAAGATATGGAGCTAAATCCTGACTTTGTGCATTAGTGTAAAATGCTTTTCACTAAATGCTTGTCAGCAGCCCATTTTACATCTGACCCAATTTTTAATTTCCATTGAGTTCAAACAGGCTGCCGTTTCGCTATCACCCATTTTAGACTATTTCACAGAGTAAAGGTCTACATCATAGAGTGTCTATTGTTTTATTACAAAAAATAGAAGAAATTCATATGCAAAATTTCAAGGGTTAGAAACAAGGTAAATAATAAATTTTCCCAAAACTGACGTGAAATATTTCCTTCTAAGAAAAGTATTGAGAAATATTTGCAAACACTGAAGCGTGTTTAGTAAATTGTCACGTTGGCTCACTTTGTTGAGTTTAAAGTGTACCTTATGTAGGTCAATATGTTGGAATGCTGTCCTATGAGATGTTTTGATACTGTGGTCGTGTTTGGCACTGACTGCTGGTTGAACTCCATAAGTCATTCTCTCTGCGTGTCTACAGGTCTTCTGAAAATCTATTCTCACAGCAGATTTATACTTTTCCTGACTGACACATTCCGTGCTGTCAGCTCGCTGTATTACACTTTGATTGAGGATAGAGGAGTAGAGATATATTCCTTTCCACATGGTGTCTGAAATTTTTTTTTAAAAAGGGATTCAGTCAGAAAAGGGGGACTTCTCAAAACTAAAAATAATCAGCTCAAACCGTGAGGTTTAGTGCAGCAATTGGCAGGCCATGACCTTCCTGTTTCTGCAAACAAATTGGATTGCTGGCGTGGGCTAGAATTACACAGTCAGCATCTGCTGCCTGGGTATCATACACAATTTCATCCTGCAAAACGCCTCTGGGCATGGATTTTTTCAATCAGTCAAAAATACAAAAAAAAAGTTTCCCAGCTTCAACCCTGACCCAGGCTATGTTTCTTCCCGTTCGAGGCTTCCTGGCAGATGGTGGTATTTTGCTTAAAGTTTTAGAGGCATTGCTAGAAGAGAAGGACTAATCAGTTATTTGCAGCTCCGTGTACTGTTGCCATAACCCAGACCTTTTTCAAATATGATATGTACAGAAAGCGCTTTAAAGTTTGCTTCAGAGGAAGGGATGCTTGAATTCCCAGGTCTGATGGCAACCTTGAGATGCCAAAAATTCAATAGAAACTGCAGCTGTAAGTTCACTTGAATTGTGAAGACGCGGGAAAAACACGAGAGCAAAATACCAAGAAGCACAGTAGTAATCCTTATGTTGCAGTGTTTTCCTGCGCCGATGTCAAATACATTTAATATAGCAGATGAAAGAGGGAGTTGTGGATAAGTTATACTAAATCCCTGTTGGATTCTTTGCAAGCCTGTCTGTGCAACTTCTGAGAGACCCCCTTGCCTTTTTGACCTATAAACTTGACTTGAACTTGGGAAATTTGGGACGGGGAGTGGACTGAATTACAAAGGCTAAAATATTTCCCTGGAAGTGATTTGTATTCCGTTAATAGAATTAGTAAATAATTGTCCCACCTTCCATGTTTGAATGCTCCAGGGAATTGTGCTAGGGCAGGGCAGGGTGCAGTACATCAGGCTACTTGTTTTCACAGGAACATTGTACAGACTAGGCTGAATAGTAGTAGAAGTCCCTGTAGAGCAGGCTCAGAACAGGTCCTGTCTTAAGCAAAAGCAGAGAGGTGCAGGCGTGACTTCTTTGTGATGTGAAATCCATTCACATTAACGAAATGAAAGCTGCTAGCAGTCTGAGCTTTGGGGAGCTGGAGCGGAAGTGAGACTGCTGTGATTGGACAGTTTCCTTGAATAAAAACATACATCCCAAGGGCAGTGGCTTAACAACGAATAGCATAATAAGTGGTCGAGCTGGGAACCACTTAGGGGTTTCCATAGATAGCTGCGTTCCACAGGCTTTTAGATCTGTGATACAGTGTGGATTTTGAAAGACTCAGAAACCAGAAAGCTAATAGCTACTGGAAGTGATTAGTTTTGTATGATGTTCAGAAAAGACAAGACTGTATTACTACAGTTAACAGAAAGAACCTTTGCACAATTCAAATTTCAAAAAAAGCATTTTGTTTTTCTCTGACTGTAAAGTATTCCAGACAAAAATACAAATTTTAACTGAAGTTGAGCAGATTTAACAAATTTTTATATGTCCCTTTTATCTTGAATTTTCTTTGTATAACTCCAAAGAGTGAAATTGGCGATTGGCGGTCACACTAATGATCATCAATCACTGTTTTACAGCCGGCTTGATATTTGTTTTCATCAAAACCACCCCCGCAGTGTTCAGAGTCAGCATGAAGTTGTGTAAATAGTTTATATTCAACTAGTGAAGAACAAGAAAAAGTTACCAGTCTCAACCCTGAGCCTTATAGGCTGCATTACTTCCCGTTTCATGTGTTAGCTTAACATTGAGAAGTTTTGCTAGAAGAGAAAAAGAAATGAGTTCCCTCTGTGAATGAGTTTGAGTATAGCTTAATAACTTTGCCTCATGGTCACTGCAAGATGGAAACATAACTTTAATGTTCTATGACTGACCTAAGTTTCACTTTTCTTTCAACAAATTAAAGAGTCAGAAATTTTCCTAACCAACCCAGTATACGCAACTCTGAGGTAGGCAGGACTTGAACTTAGGACATTTAGCTTGTAAGGCAGGGACATTATTAATAAGGTTTCTTGTGGCACAGTGGTAAAGACTTTGGTATAGTTTTATGATAGATTTTAAAAAGCCGCTGACCCGGTCATTAGCATATGAAATGATGGCAGCTGTATTTTGTGTATAAAATGTTTGGGGAATCTACACATCTCATTTGAGTTACTGGAAGTGTAATCATTTTAATCGCATTAATTGCACGATCCTACATTGAGGTAGCATACTTGCTTCGAGTTGTAATTATTAAAAAAATTTTCATTTCTAAAAAAAACTAAGATGCCCCACATTACAAATGTGAAATTCCAAACAAATGGTTTACTATATTATCAATCAAGAATGGGGTAACTGAATGCTTTCAAATGTTTTGATTAATCGGGAAAAACCAGCATGGATTTGTGACATGTAGATCATGCCTGACAAATCTCACTGAATATTTTGAAGAAGTGATTAAGGTCGTGCACAGGGTATTATCAATGGACATTGCTTATGTGGACTTCCAGAAGGTATTCGATAAAGACCCACGCAAGAGATGATTAGCGAATGTAGAAGCCACGGAATTGAGGGAAAAATTACTGACAAGCTGAGAAATTGGTTGAGTATCATGTGACAGAAAGTAGGGATAACGGGTAGGTAGTAGGATGTGACTGGTGGTGTCCCACAAGAATTTGTTTTAGGGCTTCAATTACTCATATTATTTATTAATGTCTTGGATAATGACGTAGAAAGTCAAATATCCAAATTGGATAATGACACAAAGTTAGGCAGCATTGTATACACTGTAGATAATGGCATAAAGTTACAAAGGGATTTTGATAGACTAAGTGAATGGATAAAACTGTGGCAGATGGAGTTTGATATAAGCAACTGTGAGGTTATATAATTTGGACCGAAAAAGGACATCATGGTATGAAGTTAAATGCAATGGATGTCCATAGAGACTTGGGAGTTCAGATTTGTTTTCTGTAGAATTCAGAAGGCTAAGAGGTGATCAATAAGACCATGAGACTTGAAGACATAAGTGCAGAAATTAGGCCATTTGGCCCATTGAGTCTGCTCCACTATTCAATCATGGCTGATAAGCTTCTCAACCCCATTCTCCCACCTTTTCCCCATAATCTCTGATCCCCTTACTATCAAGAACCTATCCATCTCTGTCTTCATTACACTCAATGACCTGGCCTCCAGAGCTTTCTATGGCAATGAATTCCAAAGATTCACCACTCTCTGGCTGAAGATGTTTCTCCTCATCCCTGTTCTAAAGGATTTTTGCTTTACTCCAAGGCTGTGACCTCAGGTCCTGGCCTCCCCTGCTATTGGAAACACCTGCCCAATGTCCATTCTATCCAGGCCTTTCAGTCTTCTGTAAGTTTCAATTAGAGCCCCCCCCCCCCCGCCGCATCCTTCTAAACTCCATCGAGTAAAGACCCAGTGTCCTCAAAGTTCTTCATATGTTGACCTTTTCATTCCTGAGATCATTCTTGTGAACCTCTTCTGGACCAGCTCCAGGGTCAGTACATCCTTCCTGAGATATGAGGCCCAAAATTTCACACAATATTCCAAACGTGGTCTGACCAGAGCCTTATAAAGCCTCAGAAGTACATCCCTGCTTTTATATTCCAGTCCTCTTGAAATAAATGCCAACATTGTATTTGCCTTCCTAACTACTGACACAACCTGCAAGTTAACCTTCTGAGAATCCTGGAACAGGACTCCAAAGTCCCTTTGGACTTCAGATTTCTGAATTTTCTCCCCATTTAGAAAATAGTCTATGCCTCTATTCTTCTTACCAAAGTGCATGACCTCACACTTTCCCACATTGTAGTCTGCCTGCCACTTCTTTGCCTACTCTCCTAAACTGTCTATTCCTTCTGCAGCCTCCCTGCCTTAGAACATAGAACATGCCTTCTACGATGTCAACTTTGTTTTGATTGACATAAGCGTCTGTCTTTTCTTTTGTTTTCTTGGTGTTTACGGTGAGTTCCAGTGTTGACTGAAGTAGTGAGCTGTTGCAATCCTGCTATGTTATCTAACAGGGCAGGATTGTCATCAGTAAAGTCCAAATCTAGCATTGATCCATTTCAGTGCAAGATGATCCTTGGTTGACTTCCTTACTATCCAGCCAATGGCAACTGCAAAATGAAAAGGTCTAAGGTTACAACCATGCCTGAATGCTGACAGCACATGGAGACAGTCACCATGAACGTTCTGTCTTAACATGACATTTTGAAATTCTGTAAATCTTCTTAATAGCTGTATTCATCCATGACAGGATGAATTTTCCAGAGCAAAGACCAATATAACCTGTCAAAGACCTCCATAAAAACCATAAAGTTAATGACAAGATGGGGGTTCAGGCTGGATGTTCATGGTTCTTAACGTTGCACTATAAAGTACAAACCTGCTCAGCGCAAGAACATTTTGGTCTAAAGCCTGCATGTTCTTCTCAAAGTTCACTATTCACAATATTTCAAATACATGTAAAGGTCCCTTGGAAGTAAACTCTATCTCATAGTGAATATGAGAGTGACTCACTTCCGATTTTTAACTTTTGGCGAGATTGCCATTTTTTGGAGATGCAGGCAACTGACTTGTCTTCCCAGGCTTGGAGAACAATGCCAGTGTCCCAAACCTGGTTGCAAAATTTATATAGACAAAGGATACTTGCTTCTCCACCTGCTGTGATAGTATCTATAACAGGAGATCTATTGTTCTTCGCTAGCTTTTTCACCTCAATTTCAATGAACAGCACTCATTGGAAGCTTAGTTGAGAACTGCTTCATTGGGCTGAGTTGGTCAGTGTGGGTCTACCAAAGATTTCCTGGAAGTGTTCTGTCCAACTTGAAAACTTGTCTTCACCATTCATGATAAGTACGCCATCTCTCATAGTAATCAATCCCATTATTGCTATCAAACTGGCTGTAATGTTTCCAGTTTCATGATGTGGGGGTGCCAGCTTTGGACTAGGGTGGCTAAGGTCAGAAATCACACAACACCAAGTTACAGTCCAACAGGTTTATTTGAAATCACAAGCTTTCGGAGTCTTACTCCTTCTTCAGATGTTAGTGACAGAAGTAGTATCAGACACAGAATTTATAAGTAAGAGATCACATGGTCACACCATTTAAGAGGATGTACTAAACAAACCTAAGTTGCTGTTAAATCTTTAATCAGTTCGAAGGTTTTAATTAATTAATATGTATATGTAAATCTCCAAATTCCTTTTAAGTCACTGTCCTGAGAAAACTAGCGGTTTTATCAGTGTAAAGAAGAGGTGATGTTTTAGGTCAGACAGTGCATATTAAGTGTGAGGCCCTTGTTTAGAATCGGTTTGTGTTTTGGTTTGGAGTCAGACTGGTTTTGTTTCTAAAGTAGGAATTTATGAAATGCCATATTGACTGACTGTCTATAAATTGTGGGCTTAATGTGCAAAATAGAATGTATCTGCAAATACAAATTCACCCCATAGATTCACGTGTGTGTGTGTGTGTGTGTGTGTGTGTGTGTGTGTGTGTGAGAGACAGTATGAGTGAGGGAGAGTGAGTGTCTGTGTGGAGGTGTCTGTGTGAGAAAGGAACAGTGTGAGTGTGTGTGTGTTTGTGTAAGTGAGTGTGTGTGTATGCATGCATGTGTATGAGTTTGTGTGTGAGAGTGTGTAGTATGGTGGGGTCACCTGAAGTGCGACATGAACCCAAGATTCCGGTTGAGACTTTCCTTATGGGTACCGATCTTGGCTATCAGTCTCTGCTCAGCGACTCTTCGTTGTTATGTATCCCAAAGTCCGTCTTGAAAGACATTTACCCAAAGATCCAGGGCTAAGTGTCCTTGACTGCTGAAGTGTTCCCCACTGGGAGGGAACATTCCTGTCTGGCAATTGTTGCATTGTATCTATTCATCCATTGTCGCAGTGTCTGCATGGTCTCACTAATGTACCATGCCTCGGGGCATCTCTGCCTGCAACGTCTGACATAACAGCATTGGCCAAGTCACATGAGTATCTGCCATGCATATGGTGGGTGGTGTTCCCAAGTGTGATGGTAGTGTCCATGTCTAAGATCTGACATGTCTTACAGAGGTTACCATGACAGCGTTGTACAGTGTTGTTGTCGATGTTGTCCTGAAGGCTCGGTAGTTTGCTACAAACAATGGTCTGTATAAGATTTGGTGGTTGTTTGAAGATGAGAAATGGGGGCAGGGGAAGAACTTGGTGAGGTGCTCATCATCATCAATAATGTGTTGAAGGCTGTGAAGAGCATAAAGTAGTTTCTCTGCTCCTGGGAAGTACTGGATGATGAAGAGTACCCTATCGGACGTACCCTGTGTCTGTCTTCTGAGGAGGTCATAACAGGATACATGGGCTTGTGGTAGAGTGAGGTAAAGAGGTGTCCATCCTTGATGGAGATGCGTGTGTCCAAGAATGAGATTGACTTTAAAAATGGTAAGCCATTTAACTTGCTGACATCGCTATGTTGTTGTTTCAGTGCTTCATCACCATGAGTCCAAAGGGAAAAAATGTCATCAATGTGTCTGGTGTAGAGCATTAGTTGGAGGTTCTGTGTAACAAAGAAGTCTTGTTCAAAGTTGTGCATGAAAATGTTGACATATTGGGGAGCAAATCTGGTCCCCATGTCTGTTCCATGTGGCTGGACGAAGAATTAGTTGTTGAAGAAAAAGACATTGTGTTCGAGGATGAAGCAGGTGAGTTGTAGGATGGTGGCTGGAAATTGGCAGTTGGTGGTATTGAGTACTGAGGCTGTTGCGGCAATGCCATCATAGTGGGGGATGTTGGTGTAGAGTGCTGAAACGTCCATTGTGGCAAGGAATTTTCCTGTTTCAATTGATCTGTGGGTGCTGAACTTCTGTAAGAAATCTGTTGTGTCTTGACAGTAGCTGGGAGTTCTCTGTACAAAGAGTTTCAAGATGCCAGTGGGGAACACTTCAGCAGTTAAGGACATTCAGCCTCAGATCTTCAGGTAAATGTCCTCCAAGGTGGACTTCTGGATACACAACAACACAGAGTCACTGAGCGGAGGCTGATAGCCAAGTTCAGTTACCATGAGGATGGCCTCAATTGGGGTCTTGGTTTGATGTCGCACTACAGATGACCCCACCACACTATACACTCTCACACACACGTATACACACACGCACACGCAGACATGCACATGCACACATGCACACATGTCAATCTATGGGGTGAACTTGTATTTGTGGATACAATCTATTTTGTTCAAAAAGCACCCAACTTATAGACAGTCAGTCAATGTGACATTTTATAAATTCCTACTTTAGAAGTGAAACCAGTCTGACTCCAAACCAAAACACAGACAGATTATAAACAAGGCCTCACACCTAATATGCATTGTCTGACCTAAAATGTCACCTCTTTTTTACACCGATAAAACCTTTAGTTTTCTCAGGACAGTGATTTCAAAGGAATTTGGGGATTTACATACACATATTAATTAATTAAAACTTTCGAACTGATTAAAGACTTAACAACATCTTAGCTTTGCTTTAGTACATCCTCTTAAGTGGTATGACCCTTTGATCTTTTACTTGTAAATTCTCTGTCTCGTAATAACTCTCTCACTAACACCTGAAGAAAGAATAAGACTCCAAAAGTTGTGTTTTCAAATAAACCTGAGGACTATAACCTGGTGTTGTGTGATTTCTGACTTATTCCAGCTTGTTTATTGATCCATTTTCACTGTCTTTTTGAACACTCCTCTTCTAACTATCTTTATTTACATTGGCCTGATGGAAGACAATGCTTCCTGTTTCACTTGAATGTCTTTTCTGCTGATGTACCTTCCTTCCTGCTGCAGGATCCCAGATCTGACCAATGATCTGCACTGGCTTCAAAGACATTTGATGTCCTAGTACTTCCTCCCCTGCTACTTGTCTCCTATTCCAAGCATAGAGTTGCCAGGGCATCAAATTTGTTCCTGGGGGTATCCTCCAACAGGTTGCTGCCTGATTCTCAATTCCAATCTGATTGCTCATTGCCATCAATGAATCCTACTTGATAATATATGCCTGTGTGGAGGTTTGACAAAATGTTTTGATGTTTACAGACACCCAGATCCCTTTGTGGAGGAAGAAAAGTTAGGTGCCTCATTGCATAAATCACTAAAAGCACAGGTACAGGTGCCAAAAGTATAGAAAAGGACTGGAGGAATGTTGGTGTAGAGCAGGATGAACACAGCAGGCCAGGGCATGAGCAGTAGTCAGGTCCCTGAACTCCCTATACATATTATAGGTTCCACTGGGAGAGTATTAGCCCAACCAGATACCAAAGTTCTTTAAGATAACAAGATGTAGAGCTGGATGAACACAGCAGGCCAGGCAGCATCAGAGGAGCAGGAAAGCTGACGTTTCGGGTCTGGACCCTTCTTCAGAAATGGGGGAGGAGAAGGGGGCTCTGAAATAAACAGAGAGAGGGGGAGGCAAGGATGGAAGGTGGATAGAGGAGCAGATAGGTGGAGAGAAGATGGACATGTCAAGGAGGCCGGGATGGAGCCAGTAAAGGTGAGTGTGGGTCGGGAGTTGGGATGGGGGTTGGTCAGTGAGGAGGGAGGGGCAGGTACGTGGGAGGGAAGACAGACAAGTCAAGGAGGCGGGGATGAGGCTAGTAGGTAGGAAGTAGGGGTGGGGGTAGGTCAGTGAGGTGGGGGGAGCTGATAGGTGGACAAAAGACGGACAGGTCAAGGAGGCAGGGATGAGATGGGCTGGTCTTGGGATGAGGTCAGGGATGGGGAGATTTTGAAGCTTGTGAAGTCCATATTGAGACCATCGGGCTGCAGGGTTCCCAAGCGAAATATGAGGTGCTGTTCCTCCAGCCTTCGGGTGGCATTGTTGTGGCACTGGAGGAGGCCCAGGATGGACATGTTGTACAAAGAGTGGGAGGGGGAGTTGAAGTGGTTCACGACTGGGAGGTGTTGTCGTTTGTCACAAATCGAGTGTAGGTGCTCCACAAAGCGGTGTCCAAGCCTCCGATTGGTTTCCCCGATGTAGAGGAGGCAGCATCAGGAACAGCGGATACAATATACCACATTAGCAGATGTGCAGGTGAGCATCTGTTTGATGTGGAAGGTTTTCTAGGGGCCTGGGATGGGGGTGAGGGGGAAGGTGTAGGGGCAGGTGTAGCACTTCCTGCGGCTGCACGGAAAAGTGGCAGGGGTGGTGGGGCTAGTGGGGAGTGTGGAGCGGATGAGGGAGTCATGGAGAGAGTGGTCCGTCCAGAAGGCAGATAAGGGAGGGGTCAGATTGCAGGTGGCAGAAGTGGTGGAGGATGATGCGTTGAATCCGGAAGTTGGTGGGGTGATACGTGAGGACAAGGGGAATTCTGTCTTTGTTGTTATTGCGGGGAGGGGGTGTGAGGGATGAGGTGCAGGAAACGTGAGAGACATGGTCAAGGGCATTTTCGACCACTGTGGAGGGAAAATTGCGGTCCTTGAAAAACAAGGATATCTGGGATGTTAGCCTTCTTCACAATGGGGCTGAAAGACAAAGGAGAGGAAGTGATGCTTCAGTTGTGCAGGACAGTGGTCAGACCCCATCTGGCAAACTGTCTCCCCTTTTAGTCACCCTACTTTAGGAAAGAAATACGTTGACCTCAAACAAGTTTGAAATGCATATTCACCAGCATTGTGCCTCCTTGGGCTTAATCAAATATAACGTTAATTCTTAAAGTCCTAGAGGTTTATAGCATGGAAACAGGCCATTTGACCCAACTTGCCCATGTCACCCAGTTGTCACAATTAATCTAGTCCCATTTGCCTGTGTTTGGTCCATATCCCTCCATACCCATTCCATCCATGTATCTGTCCAAATGTTTCTTACATTCCTCCACCACTACCTCTGGCAGTCTGTTCCAGATACTCACTACCTACTATGTAAAAAAATTTCACCTCTGGACCCTTTTGAATCTCTCCCTCTCACCTTAAACCTATGTCCTTACAGGTAAATCAATTTGCAAAAGTTATCCCAGTAATTCTTGCTTTTTATTATCAAAGAATAGCAGAACTGCAGGACTGACACTGGAGAATTGACAGCATACTCCGTAGCATCACTGCAGAAAGAAGTGTTGCCTGATCTGTGTCAAAGTTCAGGACATCTGCTCAGAGCTAGAGAGGAACTTGCAGTGGGAGAGGAAAGATCCATCCTCATGGTCCATGTAGGTACCAACAACATAGGCAGGAAGAGGAGGATATTCTACATAGTCACCATGAACAGTGAGGTGCCAAATTAAAAACCAGAAGCTCAAAAACTCTGTGTAAATACCTGGGCTCTGTGTACATTGGCCCAGAGAAAATCAGAAATGAATGTTTGGCTCAAAGCCTGGTGTGTGAGAAGTGACTTCTGGTTCATAGGACACTGGCAACAGTCCTGGGAAAATGGGATGGTTTGTACCTAAACAGTGGTGGGGCTGGTGTTCCTGCTAACCTGCAAAGAGGGAAGCAGAGAGGATTTTAAACTAACTGATGCAGGCAGGGGATCCAATTTGAGAAGATGTGATAAATCAAAGTGCAGAGTCATGACCAAAGAGAAAGTTATTAGTAATGATAAACAGAACACGACGGACAGAGATAATGATTATAAATCTAACAGTCAACAAACAGATATAATTAGAATTTACAAAGACAGTAAAAAGTTGACCCTAAAAGCTCTACAACTGAATGCACACGACATTTTAAATGAATAGACAGTGCAAATAGAAATGAATAAGTATGTTCCATTACAGAGACATGGTAGCAAAATGACATGGATTGAGACCTGAATCCTGAACGGTACAGGACATCGAGAAATGACATAAGGAAGGGTTGGATGGGTGTCTCTGTTAATTAATGATGAGGATGACCTAAGTTCAGGAATACAAGATGTGGAAACAATTTGTGTTGAGGTGAGAAATGATAAAGGCAAGAAGCCACTTTGTCAGTGGTGAACAGGCCTCCAACAGCAATCACACAGTATGCTGGAGCATAAAGGAAAAAGCAATGAGAGCTTGGAGAAAGGCAGATATTCATGGGACATTTTAATTTACATATGATTAGAAAAGTCAAACGGGGAAAGATAACCTAAATAGGAGGTTATAGAAAGGTTCTTAGAGCAGCATATTCTGGAACCAACCAGAATACAGGCTACATTAGAGATAAAGGGTACTGCAGATGCTAGAGAATCCGAGATAACAAGGCGTGGGGCTGGATGAACACAGCAGGCCAAGCGTAGACATGGTATTGTGCAATGAGATAGAATTAACAAATGATCTCACAGTGAAGCAATCCATAGGTAGTAGTATCTTTAATTGATTGGAGCTTATATTCAGTTTGAGGGAGAGGGGAATTGGCCCAAGACTGTTTTTAAAAATGCAAATAAAAGGAATTATGATGGCATGAAAGCGGAGCTGTCCAAAGTGAATTGGTAGATTAGGTTAAAAGGGTCACCCAGTTGCAACAGAGATAAGATGAAGTTATTTCTGTCAGAGGATTGTGAGTTATAGAGGTGCAATGGCAGGCATTTAAGGAGATATTTCAGAATAAGCAGAATAGACACATTCCAACAAGTAACATAAAACTCCCTAAGCAGCAGACCCACCATCTAAGGTTAACCTGAAAAATTGAAAATTATATCAAACCAAAAGAAAAACATAGAAACATGACAGGTCAAAAGATTAGTCAGCATACAAAAAAAGCAAGGAATAATGAAAAATTAATACGGAAGGAACAGTTATAGTACAAGAGATAGCTCGCCAGATGTATCAAAACAGATAGTAAAAGTTTCTATAAATGTTTAAAGAGTTAACAAAGTGAGCATTTTGACCTATAAAAAGTGATATTGGAGAATTATTAATGGCGAATAAGAAAATGGCAGATGAATTGAACCAGTGATGTGTTGATTGGATTAGACCAGTGCTTAGATGTCTTCACATCTAATGTTTTTATTGAAAATAAAAGTTTATGGTTTAAGCCATAGTATTTTGGAATAGATAGAAGATTTGATGGCTAACAGGAAGCAGAGAATAGTCAAAAATTAGTCTTTTTCCAGTTAGAAAGTTGCAATACATTGTTTGCCACAGGTATACTGGGGCCTCAACAATTGTGATGTACATAAGTTACTTAGATGAAGGAACAGAATGTATTGTTGCCAAATTTGCTGACCATACAAAGATACGTAGGAATTTAGATTGTGAAGAAGACATAAGGAGACTACAAAAAATCAAACCAGTTAAGTGGGAATAGATACGGCAAATGAAGCTTAATCTGGGAAATATAATATTGCCCATTTTGGTCGAAGATTTAAAAAGAAGCATATCATTGACATGACATAAATTTACAGAGCTCTGAGCTGCAGATGAATCTGGGTATCTTCATTCACAAATTATAGAAGGATAGCATGCCGGTACAGCAAGTAATCAGGGAAGCTAATAGACCGTGGTAACACAGTATGGAACTGGAGGAGCACAGCAGGCCAGGCAGCATCAGAGGAGCAGTAAAGTTGATGTTTCAGGTCTGGACCCTTCTTCAAAAAAAGATTAGAATAAGCTAATAAAATGTTACCATTTATCTCAAAGAGTATTGAATACTGAAGTAGGGATATTAAGCTTCAATTATGCAGGGGCACTGGTGAGACCACAACAGAGAGTCCAGTATTTAGTATAGTCTCCTTATTTAAGCAAGGATGTAAATGCTTTGGAGGCAGTATACAGAAAGCTTACTTTATAATGAATGGATTCTTTTATGAGGCAAGGTTGGACAAGCTAACCTTGTATTGTTGGACATTTAGATAAGAGGTGACTCATTTGAAATGTGGAATATCCTGAAGAGTCTGAACAGGTAGATGTGGAGAGGATATTTACTCTTATGGGAGAATCTGAAACTGTCACTGTTTAAAAATGAAGAGTCACCCATTTGCAACAAAGATAAAATGAAGTTATTTCTGTCAGAGGATTGTGAGTTATTGGACCTCATTTCCTGAAAATGTGGTGGAAGAGGACTGCGTAAATATTTTTAAGGCAGAGGTGGGTAGATTCTTTCTAAATTAATGAAGTGAAAGGTCATCCGGGATAGGTGGATACATGACCTGTAGTTACAATCAAACCAGCCATGGTCTTAGTCAATAGCAGAACAGGCCCAAGGGCCTAAATGACCTGCTCCTGCTCCTAATTTGTATGTTTATATATATTACAAGAAACATACATATGTCACCATGCCTGTAATATCTCACAAAGCTTGCCATCTTCACTGCATTCTCAAGCACTCTGGTACTCCACTGTCTGCACAGTAGCAAAGTCCTGTAATTTAATCTTCTACTATAATGGATTCAACATGCTTTTCACAAATTTAATGTTTTGGAAATTTGAGGGCATGATGAATTCATCCCATTCGAGCCCAAAATGGTGAAACTTATTTCAAAGGGCAAGTCTTCCTTACTTCATTTATTTCTAACATCATAATCAGAGATTTTCTTGATTCAACTTTAATTAACACACAAATGCAGAAATCGTGGAAACCCCTACAATGTGAAACCAAGCCATTTGGACCATCAAGTCCATACAGACCCTCCAAAGAGCATTCCACCCAGACTCACCTTATCCCTGTAACCCTACATTTCCCATGGCTAATCCACTCAGCCTGGAAATCCCTGGACACTATTGACAATTTAGCATGGATAATCCACCTAACCTGCAATCATTGGACTGTGGGAGGAAACCGGAGCACCCGGAGGAAACCCACGCAGACACAGGGAGAATGTGCAAACTCCACACAGACTCCGATGTGGAATCGAACCCAGGTACCTGGCGCTGTAAGGTAGCAGTACTAACCACTGAACCACAGTGCAACCTCTGACAGAGAGCCAGGTTCAATTCCAGACTTGGGTGACTGTCTTTGTGGAACTTACACGTTCTCCCTGCGTCTGTATGGGTTTCTGCCAAGTGCTTCAGTTTCCTCCTGCAGTCCAAAGATGTGCAGGTGAGATGGATTGGCCATGCTAAATTATTCTTAGTGTCCAGGGCTGTGCATGCTAAATGAATTAGCCATAGGAAATGCCAAGTTGTGGGGATAGTGGCTGGATGTGCTCTTTAAAGGGTCGGTCTTAAATGAATGGGTCGAATGGCTTCTTTCAGCACTGTAGGGATTCTATGAAATTGATGACACTCAGTGCAGACCAAGCTCTTTTTTCCCTCTTTCTGGAAAGGGGATACATTTGCACGATCTGTCTCCAAACTGAATGAGGAGGTGTACATTTGGAAAATACTCTATTGATCAGCCTTACCAAAACTCACCCACAGACTGGACCTCAAATCCTTTATGTATTTAGTGATAGAAAATTCTTTCCTTCTTCCGATTTCCCTCTAATACAATTACCCAATCTTAGCTGTAGCATCTGCAAATGGCATTGAACAGATGGTGGGGACAGTTTGACAGAGAGAAGGGAAACTTCTTGGTGTGTCAATAAAGGCTTTTACCCAACAGTTTCCTTTGCTTAGCTGAAATCAGAGTTAGTGCAGGGTTGCCTGCTGATCCTCTCAGACAAGTAAATGATCTCTGATATGAAAAGAGCCAAATATGCCTCACAAATGTTGAATTTCAATCTGGTTTGGGAAAACAAATTGAAGGACTTCTAAGTTGTATTAACTGAAAAAGTGCCGAATTTCTTTTATATTCAGGTTAATAGTTTTAAAAGGAAAAGCAACTTATAAATTGTACAAAATGTGTATGTGTACAAATTATATATCTAAACAAATAAAACTCAAATGTGTTTTGATACATATAGTAGAGCTAGGGTTTAATGAATATCTAGATGAGCCTCTAATGTATGCAGTGACCTCTGTACTCATGTACTAGTCCCCTGCCACAACGTTGGAACTTGGACAGTATAGAATGTACAGTTCCCACCATGTACGGTCTGAGTAGATGTCTAAAATCACAAATCCATTTTGTGCTTTTTTGGAGATTAAAGCAAGCCATCCCACTATCACATATGTATATACATATAAAAACCACAATATCCATTGGTTTTTAACTGTGATCAGTTTGTGGCAGCATTGCAATCAGATCTTACTGCCTCTTTAAAATATTTAAGCCTCAGTGCTGTGTCGGAAAGTTTATCTCCATTTAATGTTTCAGATCAAATAAGACTGACCAAGCAATATCCCAGTATTACCCCTTGTGTTAAATGGCTTTGCCAGGACTTCCATTCAAAAATCTACCGTGTCTATAATACAATCAAGACTTTCTTCAACAGAAGCTGTGTTTTGTACATGTGTTATGTACACCCTTCATTTATTATCTTGGAGCAAATTCATGCAGCCTGTAATATTAAACAATGCAATTTCATACCCTTACATGAAACAGCAGTCTGGTCTTACTAACTTATGTGGGAGTGAACAAACTCACATCCGTGTTCTGCTGCCATCAGTTCCCAACAACTGGATTTAATAAAAGCTGGGAACGTTGGTGATGCATAGCAAGGCTCTTGTGATGCAGTGGTAGTGTCCATAACTCAGCCAAGCAGCCTGTGCTCAAGTCCAGGCTCCAGACATATTTTCGTAGAATTCATAGAATCCCTACAGTGTGGAAACAGGCCCTTCGGCCCAACAAGTCCACACCGACCCTCAGAGCATCCCACCAAGACCCATCCCCCTAAACTACACATCCCTGAACACCACGGACAATTTGGCTTGGCCAATCCACCTAGCCTGGACATCTTTGGACAGTGGGAGGAAACTGGAGCACATGGAGAAAACCCACACAGACACAGGGAGAATGTGCAAACTCCACACAGACAGTCACCTGAGGGTGGAATTGAACCCGGGTTGCTGGCGCTGTGAGGCAGCAGTGCTAATCACTGAGCCACCTTGCTGCCCAAAACCCGACTCTGGTGAGACTAGAACCCACAACTTTCGAATAACATTCTTAACACATCCATAGAAGTCCAACGCGCTCTCCATTGCACCATGGTTGATTAAAACCTATTTTGGAGATGCACAGCAGCCCAGTCAGCTCATGGAAGAGGAAAAAAAAGTCAGCATTTTGACAAACTAAACTTCATCTGAGCTTGAAATGTAAGCATTTCTCTGTCTGATATATTTAGGCATGTTATTGATTTCGCTGCCATCACCAAATTTTATTTGTTCAGCAGTTTGATATCTGCAATTTAAACGAAAAATGAATTAAATTCATTTTAGTGGAGATTTTTTTAATGTTGTGTACCTGAAACACTAACCTGCTTTCTCTATCAGATGCTGGCAGGCAATTTCTGGCATTTTCAGTTCTTGCTTAAAATTCTTCATATCCACAAATTTCCATTTCATGTTTTTCTTGCGAAATTACACATCTTCTTTTGTTGTTCTTTTCATCATCATTACCATTACATGACAACTGACTTTTGAGGGTCCCACTGAGAAAATTGTTCTGGCATTATCTGGTGCCAAGGTCTGTCTTTCCTTCCCTTACAGCACTGAAGTACAGGACTGCTGAGTCCTATTTTGTGCAAATGTTTATTGAAAACAGATGTAGTGTTTTTTTTGTTTCATCATTCCTCCTCTGCTTACTTGGACTATAGGTTTCAGATTCTGTGGTTTATTTCTCTGCTTCAGCTCACGCAAAACAGCTGAACAGACACTTCCAGAAAAGCTTTAAAAACCTCTAGGAAAGAGCTTCTGCCTCGGAAAGAATGCAGCTTAGGAGAGAGGTGGTGTGAGCAGCTAGGCAGCAAATTAAAAAGCAGAACCTTAAAGGTAATTGTCTATGCATTAGAAGCATTGAAGCAGGAGCAGGCCATTCAGCCCATTAAGATCTCTCTGCCCCTCGATGCAATCATAGTTGATCACTGTCTTCAAGGCCTTTTTCCCACACCAACCCCAAATTCTTTTTATATCAATTAGAAATCTATCAATCTCTACTTTAAATTCATTCAATTACTGAGCTTCCAAAGCCCTTTGGATTAGAGCACTCCCATGATTTACAATCTCCTGAGTAAAATAATTTCTACTCATCTGTCCTAAACGGCTTTCCTTTTATTTTGAAAAATGAATCCCCTGATTCTAGAATCCACAACCAGGAAAAATAACTTAACTGTCTATCCCTTTAGGTAATTTTTCGATTTCAATCAGATCCTATCTCATTCCTTGAAAGTTTGGAGAACACAGTCACAATTTTCCCATTGTCTCCTCATTGAACATTCACAGAAACACTTTTGATGAGCCATTGGTGCAGTGTCTCTGTGGCTATATTATCATTCCTAAGGTAAGAACACAAAAACTGCAATCATCTTCATTTATAGGGTCACCATGACAAGGAACTGAATATTCAAGAACATTCAACATTTAGGGAGGACAAGCGAAAGGAAAAGGAGGTGGTGTTGTGCTGAGGAACGAGATCAGTGCATAAATAAGGGACGGTCTCCAAATAAAAGAACAAAATATGGTATCAGTGGAGCTAAGAAACAGCAATGGGAGTTGCTAAAAGGCCACCAAACAGCAGTGATAGTGTTGGGCCTAGTATCAATCAGAAGGTTAGAGAAACGTAACAAATATCATTCGGTAATCATGCTTGATTTCAATCTCCATAAAATCTGGGCAAACACAATGAGCTCTAAAGGTATGGAGAATGAGTTTCTGGAGTGTGTATGGATGGCTTTCTAGGGCAGTTTAAGGAGGAATCACCTTAAGGACAGGCGACTTTTGATCTCGTAGTATGTAATGAAACAAGACTACTTCATAACCTTGTTGCGGAAGAAACTTTAGAGATGAGGGAACGTAATATGATAGAATTCTATATTATGTTTGAAAGTGAGATATTCCAACTTGAATCAAGGGTTTTTAATTTGAGCAAAGGAAGGTCCGAAGGATAAATTAGCTGAAGTGGACGAAGAAAAGAAAAGTTTTAATGATATTTGTATTTGTGCATGGAATGGTGACAGTCTCCCAGTGTTTGGAGGTGGGGGCAGCGGATGGGCTCCTCCCGGTGTTCAGGGCCGGCAGCGGCAGCAGCAGCAAAGTTCCTCCAGTGATCAGAGGCAGCAGCAGCAGTGGCTGGTTCCTCCATGCGATCGCTGTGAGACTCTCAGGCTGACTGAGACTTCAGGCCATGGCTAGGCTCGAGTGCCTGCATCAGTGGTTCCAAACACCTTCGTGGGGATAAGACTTAGGCTTTAAGATCTGGATGATTTTATTACCCTTTGGCTTTGCTTTATTTCTGCTGTTTTTATTTAAATTCTGGTTTTGTCACCAAGATGGTGCTGGAGAATGGCTACTTTGTACATTTTTCACTGTACTCATGTATTTCTATACTTGAGTACACATGATAATAAAATCTAATTCCAGTTCTATTTTATATTCTGATTCAAATTCTAATTCTAACTCTAATTCAAGGCACAAAAACCCAAAAGAAGTCAGTCATCTGTGGCTAACAAACATATGAGCTTGTATATGATAAATGAAAAGCCTGCAGTCAGAATTAGCAGTAAACCTGATGACTGAGAGGGTTTTAGTCAGAGATCAGCCATGATCTCATTGAATGGGTGATGAGGCTCATGGAATGCACTTGCCTACTCCTGCTTCTTTTTTGGACTTTATTTTCTTATGTTCTTATCTTCTTGTTAAATGAAAGACCTGTTGCATGTCACAGTGACAGTAGCAGTGCTCAATTGTAGATATATTGCTACAGATCTGTGCCCTCTTCCTGGTTTTGGACACATTTTCTGCTCCCCTTCCCAGGTGTGCCTGAGAAACTATGAGAATTAACAAGTGGATGTGGCAGGTGAGGAACAAGAATGACCTGGTCAGACGTTGTGGTCATGCTGACGACCGTCTATGTGGACTAGAGAGTGTTATCTTAGATAACAAGCATGGGGCTGGATGAACACAGCAGGTCAAGCAGCATCATAGGAGCAGGAAA
>JAHRHZ010000099.1:11863871-12046510 GCA_024137785.1 Ginglymostoma cirratum
AGAAGGGTCTGGGCCCGAAATGTCAAGCTTTCCTGCTCCTATGATGCTGCTTGGCCTGCTGTGTTCATCCAGCTCCACACCTTGTTATAAGGGGAAATTAATGCCTGCTTTGTGGACAAGCACCTGTTGGATGAGGAGGGACATGCTCTTGCCAGAGGACCAACAGAGAAGATTACAGCACCAGAGCCTGCCAGCATTGTGCGAGGTTGGCAACCAGGTCAGTGTGGTCTCCATGGTCTTGGGAAATGCCCAGCATAGCAGGAAGACTACAAACTACCTCACACCAAGCCTCATGCCTTGCCATACTTACTATGGCATGCAACATCCTCCACCACCAGCTCTTGCCACCTCAAATGTCCTCCCATGCTCCTTAAACTTGCCTGGTGTTGGAATGCATACTCTTTGGTCCAGGACACCTCACCACCTTTCCCCCACCTGCACCCTGTACTAACAGCTGTGCCACCCACATCCGTCTCATTGAATCCCTCACTTTCTCTCATTGGAGGGGAAATAAACCCAAAACAGGGTTAAAAGGGCTACGATGGATGATGGATGCCAGATACTTGTCTCCTCACCCTTACAAGAAGAAGGTCTTGACACTATCCACTGAAGGCCAGGACTGCTTCTGTTGGGATGTCAAATCTTTCATGTCCCAGCAACCAAGTGAGAAGCATCATTCATTGTCATGCTACCATCCCACCACCCACAATGTGCATTTATGTTAACATGCTTCAACTTCCACCCCTTGTTAGTAACATTCTCTCTTTTGCTTCCTGTAGGCTCCATTGGCATGACCACAGTCTCTGTCATCAAAAGGACTGGTCCACAAAATATCCCCGCCCCCATTTCTGAGGGAAATAAAGAGAGAAAACTATCCTCTGCACCCTCAACCATAAAGACATCTAGCAGCTTCCATGAAGAGCCTGATCCAACAGTATTTGCATCTTCTGGATATGAGCATAGACCTATACTCCATCGTTCTAGCTGATGGAGTTCAGCTCAATGGAAATGGACAGGGGAACAGAGGTCCTTGATCTCATTCCAGGTGTTCATTCCTCACAAGAAGACCGAGTGTTTCCAATTGGAAATGGCATACAGGCATTTCAGAAGTCTGCTGTCAGGTCACTGGCAAATGCCTGATCCTTCCACCTCCACCCACTCTGACACCCTCAGCCCTATGGGCGGTCAAGCTGAGGAGGGTGCACTTGCCTCTGGGCACAACACCCTCAGCGTCTCTGGGATCTCTAGACATTAACACCAAACCTCCAAGCACAACAGACTCCACTATAGAGCAAGCTCCCTCCATACAATCTGCAAACATGGGACTCTGTGACAAAGCAGGCTGGAAAGAAGGAAGACCTTCTGAGGCACATAGTGGCACAGGTGAAATGTCACCATAAATATGTTGGCACATTTGGGTGTTGGCACCTTTCTGTGTGTGAGAGTCTCTGACCAGCAGAAGTAAGACATTGAATGTACAGACCACTGCCTTCAGCCTGCTGGCCATTCCACTCCAGTCCTGGTCTCCAGCCTATCCCTCAGCTGCACCGAAGATGTCATTGTCACTCCAAGGTAAGATTTTTTATAAAGAAAGAATAACAAGAAGAAAAAGAAGAAGCGGGAGGAATAGTTACTAATTCATTTTTGTTTCTATTGTCTTTAACTGGTAATTACTGTGATGCATTGTGATTCTTTATTTGTTTAGAGATCAATTGGGCCTCTGTTAATGATACGATATGAGTTTTGACAGGCATGAATTTCAGCCCCTCAAAAATAGTATCCATATAATAGTCAACCCCATAAATTTAACCTTAAAAAAATTCTAAAATTCAGCCTTTACATGAGTATATATGGTATATCATTGTTGTTTCAGGGCTTGGATTCTGAACTGGAGGCATGATGTCTAGTTTGAAGTTTGATTTGTGTTTCTATATTTTGTGTGTTAAGGAAGTGGACGTACTTTTAGTTTCATTTTTGCGTTTGCGAGTTTGATGCTACAAAGTCTCAAGGCTTGCTTATACGTGCATCTTTAATGAGAGTTTATATCCAAAGAATAGAGCTGGCAATTAACAGCTCAATGGATTAAAAAGGGTCGTGAGAACTTGGCTGTTGTCTAGCAACACGGTGTCCAATGACACAGGAGGACAAATATAGCATCATCCAGAAGTAGTCAGGCTGTGTGCTGGTTCATTCAGATAGAAAAGGTCTGTTACAGCAGACACGCTGCTAATAGCAGTCTACACAGCAGTCAGGGCTGTGGAAAATGTCCTGAAATTCTCAGAACAAAATTTTAGACATAGAGGGTTTTGAAAGGCAATGGTTTAAAGGATGCATATTAAGTAATAAGTGGGCTCTATTACCAGTTTATTTAAGGAAGAGACATCAACTAAAAAGTATTGCATCAAGTCTGCATAATGCTGACATTTCTTGAAATAAAACTGATTCCAGCCATGCCAACTGAACAAGGAGCTTTAGAGAGGAGACAGGGATAATCATTAACTGAGGTTTCAGTGCCTCTAAGTTTGTTACTGAGAGTAAAATTGTTGAATGGTTATTTTATAATAAGTCTGTTGCAAATAATTCTTGTATCATCTAATATAGTTCATGCTTTTTATTTTGTGTAGTAAACTTTATGTTCTTTTGTTAAAAGCACTCTAGCAGCTTCTTTTAAATATGTTCAGTAACTGAACGCGTTGGTAAACAAACAGCAAAATAAAATTTATGTTGAATCAGGCAGGTTTCACACAGAGTTACAGACCAGAATTACCATCAGCTGAGGTCTTAAAACTTGGTCCAGCCAGTCCTCAAACCTTCAATAACGACTTGCCAAAACCAGCTAACTCAGCACAGATCAAGAATGACGTCAAGTAACTTCAGGATCTGTGTGATTCAAAATTTCACTTACCCTATTGATTCACTGTGGAGGACACTCTAATATAACTATTATGATTGGAAATTTGTGGAATTTTGGAATTACTCCACACTCAATATTAGTCTCACCAGAGAAATCAGGTGTAGTGTAAAACCATAATGGCATCCAATCTGTTTTCAGTCAGATGAGCTTGATTAAAATATCCCCCATAATTTTTTCCTAATAAATTGTTTTCATATCTCCATCAAACATTTTTGCACATACGGATTAAGTGCAGTATAATTTCACAAGTTCTGTTGTGTGCTGTGTGAATGGTGTATCTGGAGCTGTTGCTTCTGATTTGCAATAAGCAACCTAACTTGGTCTTCAGAGATAATAGGTACTGCAGATGCTGGAGATAACAAGGTGTGGAGCTGGATGAACACAGTGCTTGGCCTGTTGTGTTCATCCAGCTCCAAACCTTGTTATCTCTAATTTGGTCTTCAGTTTGCAATAGATTAGACAGTAGCACTATTTCCCTGAAATACTAAGACATAATTGTACATTAAGATATTTTCCACATGAGAGCAACCAAATGGTAAAATTAAAAACTTCAGAGTACTTCAAAGCTGGTTTGCTTGAAGAATAAATACCTCATTCCAATTTAAATTCATCAAGAGGAAATAACTTAGAACAGCAACATTGCTAGTGTCCTTAATGAGCACAAGACAATCTGAAAAAGTCAACCTGCTCATCCTGAATAACAAATAGAATTGTAAAGACTAACCAATACTTAAGTTTGCCTGCTTCTAATCAGGCTTGTAGTTTATTAGAATGAGACTAGTTTTAGTTCTTTTATTATCCATCTATGTACCATTTGATGTTACTTTTATGAATGCACTTGGCTTATAATGTCATGTTATTTCAAAATTTACTGCACAGACAGCCATTCTGAGTTGGTAGTTCTATTAATTTTAAGATTAATTCTAAGACACTAAAGTAACTCAGAATTGTAGAGCTTGTCATTCTGCCTTGATTATGTTGTCAGACTTTCATTCCAAAATTAATTGAAGGGATAGGAACTAAAGACAGGATCAAACATACATAAAAGCAACATGGGCATCATGCCCACAACAATAACCAGGAATATTATATGCATATCTTCTTAAATCTATTTCTGTTACGTATCAAAATTTTTAATTCAACCATTTTTGTGCACTTAACTATCTGAAGATGTTCCCTCAAATCAGTGCAGAAATTAAGTTGTTTACTGCTGACCTTCAACAGCACTGCTACTATTTGCAGACAGGGCCAGTGGCACAATGGATAACGTGCCTGACTATCGATCAGGAGATTGTAGGTTTGACTCCTACCTGGCTCCAGTGCATTTCACAATTTCTTTGGGGTGGCACGGTGGCTCAGAGTTTAGCATTGCTGCCTCACAGCTCCAGGAACCCGGGTTTGATTCCAACCTCAGGTGACCGTCTGTGTGGAGTTTGCACACCCTCCCAGTGTCTGCGTGGGTTTGCTCCGGTTTCCTCCCACAGTCCAAAGATGTGCAGGCTAGGTGGAGTGGCCATGCTAAATTGTCCATAGTGTTCAGGGATGTGTAGATTAGGAGGATGGGTTTGGATGGGATGCTCTGAGGGTTGGTGTGGACTTGTTGGGCCTAATGATCTGTTTCCAAACTGTAGGGATTCTATGATTCTTTCACCCTCAACATTCTGAGCTTTATTGGTTCCACCGTATAAATACCACGTCCAAAGAAGAAGTAATTTTTAAAAATTATTTTATTTCATTCATGTAATGTGGGTGACACTAGCTAGGCTAGTATTGCCCTTGAGCAGATGATAATGAGTTACCTTCTTGACCCAAGCAGTCCATGGAGTGTAGGGAGCACGACCACCTGCAAATTCCCCTCCAAGCTACTCATCATCCTGACTTGGAAATATATCGCCTTTCCTTCACTGCCACTCAGTCAAAATCCTGGAATTCCCTCCCCTAAGAGCATTGTGGGTCTATCTACAGCACATGGACTACAGTGGTTCAAGAAGACAGCTCACTACCACCTTCTGAAAGGCAGCTAAGGATGAGCAATAAATGCTAGCCAGCCAGCTACACCCACACCCCATGAGTGAATTTTTAAAAAAAATGCTTCCTCAGTGCTGCTGGTAATGAAGTTCCAGAATTATGATACGGCAACAGTGAATGAACAAGTGAGAAGTCAGAACAGTATGTGGTTTGGAGGGGGACTTTCAGTTGGTGCTGTTCCCAGCCATCTGCTGTATTTTGTCCTTTGAGACAATAGATGTCACAGGCTTGGAAGGCAGTGCAAAATGAACCTTGGTAAATTATGGCAGTACATCTTGTAGCTTGTGCGCACTGCTACCACATGTTGGGTTCTCTGCAATGAATGCTTCACAGTCTGATCCTTTGATGCCTTCCCACTATCAACAGGGCTTAGGCCAGAATGCCCAACACATAGTTGTTTGGGTTTAGCAGCAACAGCACTCAAGAAACCCAACAGCCTTCAGACAAAATGGTTTAGTTAATAAATTCGCTTATTTCTGAATTCAATACTTAACCCCTTCACCATCAGTGCATTGTGGCAATAATTACAAGAACAGATTGCAAAAAACCTGTTTTGTCAGTAAATCCCATCTCCGTTGCCAAGTAGCAGCAAAGCTATGAAGACAACTGAAAATCATGTTCCATCTTAGAGCACAGAAAGAGGTCACTTGACTTGTCCTGTCCATGCCAATCAAAACCAAACTTCTCCAGTCTTTTCTCACCTTGTAACCCTTCATTCATATCTCTCTCGGTTATCACATCTTATCTTCAAGTGTTCTTAAATGCAATTATGGTTTATGGGTCCATCATCCTTTCAGGCAGTAATTGCAAGAACCTCCATAGACCAGCTTCTGGGTGAAAACAATGATTCCTTAACTTCTCTTTAATATTTACACAAATTGCTTTTCATTTTGATTCTTTGGTTGTTGACCTGCTTGGTTCATACCAGCCACTCTGTCTACGCCACTCATAACTTCATACACTTCAATCAAATCTCTCCTAATCCTCCCCTGTTGCGAAGATAACAAAAACAGTGAATCCAATCTTTCCTCAGAGTCAAAATTCTCCATTTCTGGCAACATTGCTTTGAACCTCTTCAGTACCCACGATAGTCCAATCATATCCTTCCTGTAATGCAATGACCAGGATTTTAGTTAAATGCTAACTAGTGTTGTACCTTCATAGGAAAGCCTCCTTGCTATTATACTCTAGATCGTAGCCAATATGAGAAAGTCTCCCATATGCCGCCTTGGCCCATTGTCTGATCTGTCCTGATACTTTAGGGGACTGCAGGCATAGACTCCAGGGCTAGCAAGGTGTAGAGCTGGATGAATAAACCAGCCAATCAGCATCAAAGGAGCAGGAAGGGTGACGTTTCGGGCCTAGACCCTTCTTCAGAAAGGTTTCTGAACACCTGCTGTGTTCATCCAGCTCTACACCTTGTTATCTCTGATTCTCCAGCATCTGCAGTTCCTACTATCTCTGATACACTCCACGGCTCCTCTTTTCATCAACACTTCTCAGAATTCCACTATCTATTGTATATTTCTTTAACTTGTTTGTCCTTCCCAAATGCATCAACCCTGATTTCTTAGGATTTCATGCCATTTGCCAATTTACTGCCCAACTGACTGATTAGTTCGTAACTATCTTCCTGCAGGGTGCCATATTCTTCCTCACTATCAACAACATGTCGAATGTCTTAATCATTTGCCTATGTTATGTCCCATTAGCAACAAATGACCTAGTCTTGCAGAACTGCACTGCAACAGCCTCCCAGCTGCAAAAAGACTTGTTAGCTGTAACATTTGATTCCTATAATTGAGTCCATTTCGGATCCAACTTGCTGCTTTCACTTGGATCTTGAGAGTTTAAAATTTGCAGATCAGTGGGACCTTGTCAAAATCTTTGGTAAAATCTGTGTGGACTATATCAACTATGCTTCTTTCAGCTTTACTCCTTGTTATTTCATTTTTTTAAAGCAGTTTAGTCAGTCACCAACTTCCTTTAACAAATACTTGCTGATTGTTCCTGATTAATTCTTACACCCCCCAAGTAAAAAAAAAGTTACACCTTCTTAAAGTTAGAATTAAAATTATAATTTGTTCACTACTGACATTAGGGTGACTGGCCATTCCTTTCCTTTCTAAACATAAAATGTATAATCAAATATTTCCCAAATCTATTGCAGCTTTGAGCTGCCTCCCTAGTAGCTTTAGCTAAGCTGAGTTGGTGGAAGGCTACAGTCGTTCATATTTGGACTCTGATATACTCATGATCAAATGCATCTGGATGCTGGACCCTGTCAGAGTCTAATAATAGATCTTGACTCCAGCCAAGATTGTCCGAGTGACCTGATGTTATAGAATCAGGCCAGATATTGGCTCTGAAAGTGATAGAGATATTTATTAACTGACATCTTAGACAGAATTAATACCCTCCTGCCTGACATACATTTGAAGGCACAATGGATAATAAATTGGGTGAAACAGCACAGGATAGGGACCCTGCTGTGTTTCTACTTCCACCATGATTAAGTTCACATCAGGAATGTCACCGACAGCCAATTAATGCCACTTAAGGCCTCTCTCCACTGCTGTCGGTATTCAACCAGTAACATTTAGAGCAATCGTTACATAGGGATGATAGTCCCTTACTCTCATGCATGATCAAGGGACCCAGGGTCAGGAAGAAGGGAACCGCTAACCAGGAAGAATTGAACCCTTCATTAATAGCTGATTCCCTTCACCTATGACACACCAAACCACGAGCAAATTGACACAGAGTCAAGAAGATTAAAGAGGTAAATGTGTGGCTTAAAGATTAGTGTGGGAGAAGCAGGTTCAAATTAATGGGACATTGGTACTAATGTACCAATGAGGAAGGAGGGAGCTATTCTGATGGGACGGGCTCCACCTGAATAATACTGGGACCAGTACTGGTGAATCACTTAATTCGAGTTGTGGATAGGGCTTCAAACTAAATAGTTGGGGAAGGGTTCAGTTGCAAGGAAAGTTATGGAAAAACGTAAAGGGGGTAAGGCTTAGCACAGAATATTAACATTTCCAGAACAACTAATAGGACAGTGAGAATGGAAAGTGTGTGGAATATATCTTTAGGTACATAAGATGAGGGGACAACTGTGAGAAAGACTGAGGATATTGTACTTAAATGCACACAGTATGTGAAACAATGTAGATGAGAAGCGTAGTGCAAATTGAAACTGATAAGTATGATGTTGTGGGTATCACAGAAACATGGTTACAAGGGGACCAGGGTTGGATATTAAATATCCAAGGATACACATCCAATCGAAAAGACAGGCAAATGGGAAGGGGGCTAGGGTTGCCTTGTTAGCAAGAAATGAAATTAAATCAACAGCAAGAGGTGATATAGAATCAGAAAGCATAGATTCTATGTGGGTAGAGTTGAGGAACTGCAACGGAAAACAGATCCTGTTGGGAGTTGCGTACAGGCCTCCTAGCAGTAGTCAGGATGTGGAGAAGAAAGTAATCAGGAGATAGAAAAGACATACAAGGAAGGCACTATTGCAATAATCATATGGTATTTCAATATGCAGGTGGACTGGGAAAAACAGGCTGGTAGTTAATCTCAAGAGAAGGAATTTGTGGAATGACTACAAGATGTTTTGTTTTAGAGCAACATGTGGTAGACCCCACTAGGGAACAGGCAGTTCTGGATTTAGTGATGTGTGATGAGGCAGATGTGATTAGGGATGTTAAAGTGAAGGAATGCCTATGGGGCAGTGATCATAATATTATAGAATTCATCCTGTTGTGTGAGAAGGGGAAGATTGAATCAGATGTATTCGTATTACAATTGAGTAAAGGTAACTACAAAGACTTGAGGGAGGAGCTAGCCAGAGTTGATTGGAAGGGGAGATTAACAGGGAAGACAGTGGAGCGGCAAAGGCAAGAGTTTCTGGGGTTATTCAGGAGACACAGCGGAAATCCATCTCAAGGAAGAAGAAACATACTAAGGGAAGGACGAGGCAACAATGGCTGACAAAGGAAGTCAGGGACAGCACTAAAGCAAAAGAAAATGCATACAATGTGGGAAGATTAGCAGGAAGCCAGAGGATTAGGAAGCGAGAAAAGCCAGCAGAGCATAAATAAAATAAAAAAGAAGTGAGAAGATGAAATATGAGAGAAAGCTAGCTAATAATATAAGATTGCAAGAGTTTGTTTAGATATCTAAAAGGCAAGAGTGGAAATTGGATTGCAGGAAATTGAGTTTGGAGAAGTAGTAAGGTTGGAGAAGTAGTAATGGGGAACATAGAAATGGCAGAGGAACTGGATAGGTATTTTACATCAATTTTCTCAATGGAAGACATCAGCATGATACCAGAACTTCAAAAGAGTCGGGGTAAGTGTGGTGGCCGTCTTTAAGGAAAAGGTGCTGGGAAGCTGAAAGATCTGAAAGTGGACTAATCACCTGGACCAGATGGACTACACCTCAGAGTTCTGAAGGAGATAGCTAAGGAGATTGTGGAGGCATTGGTATGATCTTTCAGGAGTCACTGGATTCAGGGAGGGTCCCAGATGACTGGAAAATGGCAAATGTAACACACACTTGTTTAGGAAGGAAGGAAGGCCGAAAACAGGAAAGAAAAGGCCATTTAGCCTGACCTCGTTGTTGGTAAGGTTTTAGAGTTCATTACACAGGATGAGATTGAAGATCACTTGGAAGTACATGCTAAAATAGGGCTGAGTCAGCATGGCTTTGTCAAGGGGAGGTCATGCCTAACAAAACTATTAGAATTCTTTGAGAAGGTAATGAGCAAGTTAGACAAATGAGAACCATTGGACATGAACTATTTGGATTTCCAGTAGACCTTTGACAAGGTGCCACGCAGAAGACTGCCAAACAAGATCTCATGGTGTTTGGGACAAGGTGCTGGCATGGATAGAGGACTGGCTGAATGGCAGAGGCAGAGAGTAGGGAAAAAGGTGTCTTTTTCAGAATGGCAGCCAGTGACTGGTGGAATTCTGCATAGGTCAGTGTTGGGACCACAACTATTCACATTATATATTAACGGGCTGAACAAAGGAACGAGGGCATTGCTGCTCAGTTTGCAGATGACACAAACATAGGTGGAGGGGCAGGTGGACTTAGACAGTCTAGGCAAGTGGGCAAAGAAGTAGCAAATGGAATAAAATGTGGGAAATTGTAGGTTATGCACTTTGTTAGGGAAAACAGAGGTGTAGACTATATTCTAAATGGGAAAGGCTTTGGAAATCTGAAGCACAAAGGGACTTGGGAGTCTTTGTTCAGGATTCACTTCAGGTTAACATGCAGTTTCAATTGGCAGTTTGCAAGACAGATGCAATATCAGCATTCATGTCAAGAGGGCTAGAACACAAGAGCAGAAATGTACTGTTAGGTCTGTATAAGGCTCTGGTCAGATCACATTTGGAATATTGTGAGATGTTTCGGGTCCTATATCTAAGGAAGCATGTGCTGGTGTTGAAGAGTATCCAGAGGAATTTTAAAAGAATGATCCTGGGAATGAAGGGCTTGTCATATGAAGAGCAGTTGAAGCTTACAGATGTTTATAAAATTATGAGGGGTATAGTTACGGTGCATGGCAGGTGTCTTTTCCCTAGAGTGGGGGATTTCAAAACTCAGGGGCATATTTTTAAGATGAAAGGAGAAAGATAACAAAATATATGAGGGGCAAATTTTTAACAGAGAGTGGTTCGTGTCTGAAGTGAACTTCCAAAGAAAGTGATGGATGCAGATACCGTTACAACATTTAAAAGATATTTGGATAAGTGCATGAATAAGAAATGTTTGGAGGGATATGGGCCAAGTACAAGCAGGTGCGATTAGTTTAGTTTGGGATTATAATCAGCCTTAGTTTCTGTTTCTGTGCTGAATGACAATGACTCTGGATCTGTACTCAATGGAGTTTCGAAGGATGAGTGAGGATCTGATCGAAACTTACAGAATACTGTGAGGTCTGGATGAAGTGAACATAGAAAAGATGTTCCCATTAGTATGAAAGATTAGTGGGCACAGCCTCAGAGAGAAGAGTCAACATTTGGAATTGAGATGAGGAAGAATTTCTTCAGCCAGAGGGTGGTGAATCTGTGGAACTTATTGCTAAGGAGGGCTGTAGAGGCCAAGTCATTGAGTGTATTTAAGACAGAAATAGATAGGTTCTTGATTGTTAAGGGGATCAAGGGTTACAGGAGGAAGGCATGAGAAGGGGGTTGAGAAACATATCAGCCATGATTGATTCAGAGATAGTAGGAACTGCAGATGCTGGAGAATCTGGGATAGCAAGGTGTAGAGCTGGATGAACACAGCAGGTCCAGCAGCATCAGAGGAGCAGGAAGGCTGACATTTCGGGCCTAGATTTCTGAAGAAGGGTCTAGGCCTGAAACATCAGCCTTCCTGCTCCTCTGATGCTGCTTGGCATGCTGTATTCATCCAGCTCAACACCTTGCTATCTCAGCCATGATTGAAATGGCCTGATTCTGCTCCTATGTCATATAGTCTTATGCCACCCACAATCACCTGTGGCTTAGGTTCTGCACTGACTCTGGGCTTCTGATGAGTATGTTACTGGCAACTACCAACCCTTTCCTGATGGCATCACCTGCTATAAGGAGCATCTAACCTCCTATTGGGCTACAGTTCTCAGTTGTTGTATTTCCTCCACGGGATCCTGCAGTGGCCGCGGAAGTGCCTCAATATAGAAGGCCTTTCCCAAATGAGATGATATGTTGACTCTGTAGTCAGTGGGTGAGACTCTCATCAAGTGGATCACTTGTATGCCCCTTGAGACAGAATAACTGATCCCAAGATGTAACCTCCAGTCCTTCAAACTCATCCCTTCCACAGAGCTATGTAAAAGCAGACTGCAGAATATGGATGATTCTTAAAAGTTCCTATCTCCAGAGGCTGTCTCTGTAAACTGGACGTCTGCCTCTGTATGGGGGAGCAGTTTGAAGCTCTGGGATTGGAGGAATCTTTGTTGATTGTCAACAGTTTCACAACGAGAATCTGACTGAGAGGAATGACAGCCTGAAGCAAAGAGGGTGGATCACATATTGTGCTTGATTTCCTTATTTTAACTGAAAATAAGACAAGAATCATTGTTAACTAGAGATTTTTTATGTAGCTATCCACATGGCTCTAGAGAAACTCAGAGGAGATTAGAGTGCTACCAGGGATCAGGACCTTCAGAGCAGCAGGGATAGTTCTTCTTAGAGCAGGGAAGTATATGTGGTAATTTAATGGAGCTGTTTCAAACAATGAGGTTGGGTTGAAGTTTGCAGAATAAATAAGAAGAAATTATTGCTCGTGGCAGATGGGTCAGTAAGGAAAGGACAGAAATGAAAGGTAACTGCTAAAGGATAGGACAAGAACTTCTCTCTCACAGCAAATTCTTATGATTTGAAGCCACTTGTTTCAATTGTTTCCCAATAGTAACTTTGTGAAAACGTTTGGATCATTGCTTGAAGGCAGGGGAAATAACATTGCAGGGTGCTGGGGAAAAAGCACAGGAGCAGACTAATTGGGAACCTCATTCAAAGAGCCAACCCAGGAAGGACTGGTTGAACAACTTCATACTGTATTGTTTGAATTTATGATTTATTTTATCATCCAGCATTAGGGAAGGCATCCCAATGCCAATACCAACAATAAAACTTTTGTATCAGAGATAAAATTTTCGTGAAGCAGAACTCAAAAGTCAAACATCTTTCCAAATTCTTTCATTGGAGATATGTAACCATCCCTACTTCCCATCTATTGTTCTATAAAGTTATTCTTGGCAGTATGACCGGTGCACTAGCATCAGACTAACTCGATTATATTTATACAATGAGGAACCAATTACAGATGAACAGATGGGAAATAATAATCAACAAATAACATTAGAAAAAATTTATTTCTTTGTATTGGACTCTGAAGATTTCTGAACCACTGCCAGTCTGCAATTTCCCTTGAACACAATGTGGTATGATCCAAAAGATGTCAAAAATGAATAAGTCAAATGCTGATTGAAACATGATTTGTTTGATTCCAACATGTTTTATTTTATCTGTGGGGATCAGTCACTGAACACACTTAAATGTGGCTGCCAGTGTACTTTTAACATGAATAAAATGTTTATTAAATGAGATTTTAAAAAAAGTCATGAACTGTAATACACCAGACAAAAAGTGATTGGAAAGATTTCATGACATTCATCAAAAAAAAATTCAAATCCACACTATTCTGTTTTTTCATCCCCATCAATATCCTTACCAACACCCAAAACTCAAAGGAACACGATCATTTTCTCTACACTTCGTCTCCTTGGTCTGACTCAGGCCAATAAAAACACAATTGGTTTCTTTGTAGCAAATTTCTGTGCAGTAGCTAGATGCATTTCCCCTTTATCTGGTACCTCTCCTTGAGATACCTAAAGCAAACTGCAAACTTAACTCACTATAACTTTTATTTCAGAGCAACTGTATGAGTTCTCTAAATCCAGAGTCCAGCAGACTGTCATTCTCTGGCATATAATGCTGATTGATTTCTTTGTCTTGACTGTTCTATCTTTTCATTGTCACTGGTCCTCAATTGCTATGCAACAACAAAGTCTTTTTTTCTCCACTTTTTTCAATACAGTGAACAGTTCAGCTCAAGGATTTAAAATCTCCCAAAATGCATGCAAACAGAACAGACCTCCAAAGTCCTTAACACCAAAGCTCACCAATGAAACTCTAGAATTTTTAACTTGGGCTCTTTATTTTTCCGAGGAGTAGCAATCACCTCAGATTGCAATAACACTCCCTTCCTTATGATGAGAAAGAGCTCTGCATTTCTGACAGGAGATTCTAATCAAGGTTCCTTCAGAAAAGTGGTGCATATTTTAAATCTGAAAGATCCCTCCAAGTGAAGGTTAGAAGGTAAACCACACCTCCTTTATCACAGCAGTGAGTTGTGTACCGTGATTTAAATGTCCAGCAGTAAAGACAACATGTTGACTGCTACTGTGAAAGGGTAAGTATGTAAGGTAAGTGTGAGATGAAGGTGTTAGGATGGTAGGGTGCCAGGCGGTATAGTGTCAGGAGTGTAAGGACTAGGGTGCCAATACACCAGGAAGGGATAGTATTAGGTAAAAAGGGTGTCAATTGGGGTAGGTGCTAGGATGCAAAATGGGAAGGGGCCAGATGGAGTATTTGTGATAGGTCGAGGTGGGTGGGAGAATGTGGGTTCAGTGAGGAAGGTCGGGTGTTGAGTCCATTGTGGAGAAAGGTAGTTATCAGGCTCTGGGGAGAGGTGGATATCATCAGGTATTGGAACATGATATGTTGAGTATTGCGGAGAGAATGAGGTGTTGTGTTCAATGCAGTGAGTGGGATTGTCAGGTCAGGGTCTGGGAGATGTAGTGGATCTGGCGGAACTGGAATTAGGGGTGCCAAGTGTGGGGTCAGTTGAATGGCTACCCAGGGGTAGAACAAGGTTTTAATTGTCTAACATTTCCTGAGTAACTATTAACTTAATTGACGTGGAACCCTCAAAATTCTCCAATTGAAATGGACACATTTGAGGGTTCCAGGTGTAGGGGAATTATTCATTGAAATCTGCAGTTTCCTGGGAAATTCACTCGGAGTCTTCTACATAGTGGATTCTGCAGGGATGCTTTGCACAACTCCCATCTACGATAAACGACTAGATGACCATTAGAAAATCAGACCTATGTCCGCCCCTCCTTAACACATAAAGTACAAAATAATATTTGAATATAAAATTATACACTATTCTTAATGCAGTGATTATCTCACAATTGACTTCAGTGTGTACATATTTGCAGATTACACAGGACATTAAAGGGACTGGCTACTAAAGTACAATTGCATCCTGTCATGTGCAAACCTCCTGACTATTACCATCTGGAAGGATAAAGGCAGCAGGCGTATGGGAACCAAGTTCCCTCTAAGTCACACACCACCTAGACTTGTATATACATGCTATTCATCCAGTTTCAATGGGCTAAAATCCTGGAACTCTCTCCCTAATAGCAGTGTGGGGTAATCCACACCACACTGCTTCAGTAGTTCAAAATGGTGACTTGTCAAGGGTATTTAAGGGTAAACAATGAATGCTGTCCTTGTCAGCAATGCTCACAATCTGATGAATCATTAAAAAGAACCACAGCAAAATAGTACAATGTGTTCTATCTGATACGAACGTTCATGTCTTTATAGAACAGTAAGTATATCATCTGACGTAAAATGAAGAAGACCACATTGACTTAAAATATCATGATTGAACAACATAGCTTGTAGGGCATCTCAGCTTAAATAAACAATACTTAATTTCGTTGCCTGCTTTTTTATTTCTAGCATATACCTCTTGCTCAAATATTTTATTTATTTCATTATTAAGGTTTCAAAAAATTACATGTGCACATTAATCTTGTGAATGGTAATAAACTGTATGAAAAGGAAAACATTGAAAACTGCAGCAAATTATCATTTTACCACAGGCTACAATATTTTCATGTTGAAAGCTAAATGTTTGGCACAATGGGCATGAGTTATTGCAGGTCCTTCAGGGTATATTGAGTTTTCCACCGATTTATCTGAGCCAATCTGAACTAAACTCAGATGAGTATGCAGAATAAAAAACAGTAGTATTATTCAACTGTTACAAGCTTGGATTGAGTGAGAACATGGGCAGAAATTTAACAAATGACCAATCAACATTATAGGCACAGGATTCTGGCAAGGTCTTTAGTTCTGAGTAGGTCTGCGTATTCCTGGGAGAACATTTGAAAAAGAGAGATGCAAAGATTCTCATTAACGTTCTGTTTGCAAAAGATATTTGTCTGATAATCCCTATATATGCTAACAGTAATGTAACATCTTAGCAATCAGAAAATCAGCTAAAGAGGGCTGCCTAATTTTCTTTATCAGTATTATGATTTTAGATATGCAGTAAAGAGTTTAAAATACTAAAAAGACTGAGAAAATAGCAAGTACCTTAGTTTTCAACTTTGTGAGGATAATACAACGTGTTACATGTTTGTTTTCAAACAACAGAAATGTTAAATTTAGGATGACAGGTTATTTTTTGTTAATAAAAATATTGTTTATTAATTCTCTGGGAAATGAAATAATTTTGATCTTAAAAATAATAAGAGTTTTGAACTGTGAACAACATGCTAGAATATGAGTATCCACTATAAATGAAATGTACAAACATTAGTGTACATGTATTGCATCTAGCCCATGACCATTGTACTCCAAATACCACATGTTGTAGAAATTGTGTCTTTAATGGCACAAAACAGACATTATCCATTGCTGTCACTAGAATTGGCTGTATGTGGGATAGGCGGCCATTCCAATACTTCCTGGAATGAATTTTCTATCCAATTTAAAAAAAACACAAGTTGACAAAGGCCTACTGTTATAAAACAATCGTCTTCAGTCAATTTTGATTCATTTCATGATATCAAGAAGCCATACCTACCTGGAAACATTGTTCCTTCTTAACTGCAGGATGCAGAACAATGGAGCAATCTGAACCACAATAATATGTGATCACATGATCACAGATGCTGGAAATCTGAAACAAAAACAGAAATTACTGGAGAAATTCATCAGATCTGGCAGCATCCGTGGAGAGAAAACAGAGTTAACATTTTGACTTCAGTAACCCTTCTTCAGGAGATACAAAGAAGAGTCACTGGACTTGAAATGTTAACTCTGCTTTCTATGCACAGATGCTGCCAGAGCTGCTGAGTTTCTCCAATAATTTCTGATTTTGTTTTAATTTCTGGTTCAAGTTGGCCCAATCACACTGGAGAGTTGTTCAAAACAAAAGTTAAAGGTTCCCACACTTAAACGTGTCACCCATGCACCACAAGAAGATAATTATCAGGCGTGTTACCTGGCAAGGTAATCTGCTTGAAACATTTACTCGGTCTCTCTCTCCAAAGATTCTATCTGATTGGCTGAGCTTTCCTTGTGTTTTCTGTTTATGTTTGCAATGACATCCATTTGCTTTTGAGGCTAATTCGCTACAGAGAGGATTTTAGGATGTTCATAAATAACTAGCCAGGTTAGCAGCTGTTGCATTAGATCCAAGAAGCCTACATTTACATATCAGTGGGAGAGCTGCAGGTTTGCATGCAACATTCAATTCATGTAATTGTGTATTCATTAGTATGTTTCCTTGTATTGCATATGCTCTTGTCACTATGGGAACCGAGTCTGGCTCCAAGTTTAATTCTGAGTCTATATCTTTTGGAGGAGGGTCATCATCCTTTAATAGGCTATGTTTAAGGTGACTTCAATAAATTACTCCTGATATTTCTATAATTTTACTTTTAAATATTGACACTACACACGGCATCACAATTAGTTTCTTATCTCCCAACCTACCTACTAATAGATAGGAAACTGCTTTGAGAAACACTTTCAATTCATGATTTTGTAGAGGGGGAACTTGACAAAAAAGGGTTGATTTTCATCCAGGTCTAAACTGATTCAAAATTATTCAGAACTGGTGCTAATCCTGCCTGAAAGGTCAAGTGCAAATTGTACTTGATTCCAGCGTAAGCTGATTTAAATGATTATTCACTACTCCAGGCGCAAACTCAGTAAGTTTTGGGCAAGACATAAGAGGTACGAGTAGAAAATCATATGTAAATGAAATGTAAAAAAGGTTGCAAACAATTCATGAAAGTGTCATGATATAGGGAAATAAAAAGTCTGAAAGCTTTTGGAGAGGCTCAAAAGGGATCTCAACCAATTAGTAGCATTTGCCAAGGTTGAAGTAGCAATAGATTAAAAACTAATGGGAAGAAAAATTAAAGGAGAGAGAAAACCCTATATTTTGGCAGATGCTTACATGTAAATAGTGGCACAACTCAATAGGCGTTTTTGAATGTTCGACTAAGTGGAGGTAGGCTGAGTGGAGGAAGGGAGATTTTTATCCAAACATAGCATCTTCCAAATATGTCACTTATATTTGCAGCAAGTTCATTTGCAGCCAACTATTGCTGCCCTTGCAGAAAGCGCTATATATGCCAATATCTTTGAAAGATCTCTTTAGAGCAGATGCATATAGCTTTGCATCTGTTTTCAACTGGCCAAGTTCAAGAGCAGTGAGTTATCTTCATACTAATGACAGTGACAAAGGTGATACAGGGAGAGAAGCTGGCATGCTGCAGAAGCAAATGGAAGATTTCAAAGATAGTAGGAACTGCAGATGCTGGAGAATCTAAGATACCAAGGTGTAGAACTGGATGAACACAGCAGGCCAAGCAGCATCAGAGGAGTAGGAAGGCTGACGTTTTGGCCCAAAACATCAGCCTTCCTGCTCCTCTGATGCTGCTTGGCCTGTTGTGTTCATCCAACTCTACACCTTGTTATCCATAAGACTTCAAGTTTGTGTTCATGTTAGAATTTTGGAATTGTTTGTTAAAGCAATTCTCCCTAACCATGTTCCTTTGGCACCCTAATTGTCTGATTCTCCTACTCACCATTGGTGGAAGTACTCCTCACTGCTGGAACCTCCCTAGATTCCTGCCAGTGCTGCCATATTAAAAAAAAACGCCATTGTGTACTTGGTCAAGCATTGTTGTTTGAAGCTGTACCGCACAGATTGCATCATTTGGCCTGAAGGTAGCAGATGTGGGAAAATTAATATACTGCTTTGTAGACTGAAACCAGAACTTTCTCTTTTTCATATTAATATGCCAGCACCCCCTGACTGAAGGATATCTTCCTTGGCCTGACTGAGGACCGCTCCCCTTAGTCCTTGGAATATGGCCATTTGTTTAAAACACACACAGTGTGTTTGGCGTGTATGCAGCTTGCACACGGTGCAAATGTGAGATTAACATAGCTTGCTGCCACACAGCAACATATCCATCCCCTTGACTAATGACCACTGAAAACCATGGCAAGCTGTCTGGCTCTGTGCCTGTGGACTAAAAGCCAAGAAATACTGTGAGCATCCAAGTAGGCACAAAGTGAGTAAGCGCTAAGAGAGAAAGCAAGCAGCCTGGTCCAATCCATGTAGTGGGTGCTTGTCCCAGTGCGCAAAGCGTCCTATAACAGCATTCCAATGACAGACACAACAATGAAGTACAGAACTGTACTGTGAGTGGATTGGCGATGTGCCAGGGTGATACAACGAGATTAATACATATCGGATGCTAAGGCCCATAGGGGTGTGTGCAGTCATGTCCATGGGGCATACCCAAAGACACAGGTGACATCTGTCCAAGGTGGAGGTCCAGAAGAGCAAGTGGGAAGCTGGAGTAGACAGGTATCTACTCTGACTTTCATTTTAGGAATTCTCAGCACCAGTATGTTGCCAGGAATGGAATGTTTAAATTATAAAGAGAGGCTGGGTAGGCCAGCGCTTTTTTTTTTCACTAGAGCATTGGAGGTTGAAGGGTGACTTAATCATAATAAAATCATGAGGGGTATAGATAAGGTGAATAGCAGGTGCTTTTTCCCTAGGGTATTGGATTTCAAAACTAGGGGACATATATTTAAGGTGAGAGGAGAAAGATTTAAAAAAGACATGAGGGGCAACTTTTTAACACAGAGAGTGGTCCATGTGTGGAATGAACTTCCAGAGGAAGTGGTGAATGTGGATACAGTTACAACGTTTAAAGGACATCTGGATAAGTACATGAATAAGAAATGTTTGGAAGGATATGGGCCAAACGTAAGTAGGTGGGACTAACTTGGTTTGGGGTTGTGGTTGGCATGCTCTGGTTGGACTGAAGGGTCTGTTTTCAAAACATATGACTTTATGATTCTATCTAGTTTTTATCTGGCAGATGGGAGAATTGAAAACTGCATATTTATGAGTTGAGATTAACTAATAATGAGATATTAATACAGCAGGACTCACTAATCAGTGGCAAGAATCTCTTTTCACCATTCAATAGTTGGCTGAAGAATGGGACTTTTGTTTTCAACATGGAGAAACTCCTTGCTGGACATTTCACCCAATTTTCCTAACTTTCTTGCCATGGCCCATATTATTCAAAGGGCTGGGAAAATTCTGGGAAAATGTTTAAAATTTTGTGCGGCTTTTATTGCTGCTTCCATTTAGTAAATGTGGCTCTGTATAATTGCTCTCATTGTTGTAGGCTAAAAGGTTTCATATGTGCGAATGAAGAAATCATACAGCATTTTCATTTGAAAGTATTTAACAAAGTAAATATGCTTATTGCAAGATATACATTTTGCCAGATTATTAATTTTTTTTGTTGCATAGCTGCAGATTAGCCTGAAAGAGGAGTCTCAACAGCAGACTTTTTAAGCAAAGAAGATCATTCACCTGCAGTCTTCAGACAGGCCTGTTTACTTGCTGAGGGTACATGTGCTGCCTCTCCTTCCCCATCCAAATGAAACAGGCAGTTACAGCAGCTATAATAAGAGCATTGAACATCTTGCAGGTGACTAAGGCAACAAGTATTGGAAAAAAGTAAGCTGATAGCAGGGAACTCTCCTGGCATTCCCAACAGATCGACAACACAAATATCCCTTGATCCAATTAGCTGTGAAGCGCTTTAACAACTGACTTTGATAGAGCAATCCCATTAGGTTTTAATGACAGGTTAAGTGCGAAGTGATTTTGCATTTTATTGGTGTTGGAGCCCCAACTGTATCCATGAACCTTGATTCACATATATTCAAGAGATCTACATATATTCTTTAGACCTCAACCTAAATCTGAGAGGCATCTGAATAAAAAATAACTGCAACTGAAATGGTAAGAGAACATTGATTTAAAACAATTGGCAGCCACAGCAGGTGGAAGATGAAGCAAATCTGAAGTACTTTAGCTGAAAAGATGATGGAAACATATTCAACAGCAACTTTTGTAAGGTAATCTCTCTGCTTTAAAAAATGATATTATGCAGAGCTCTAAGGAGTAGGGAGAGCAAAAAGGTAGCTTCTTCAAAGCATCACCAAAAATGATGGGTGCAACAAGAAGCCTAATTCTGTGTTCTTTGGGTTCTATTATTGAACTCTATTTGCAACTCAGTTGAAATAACATACAGAGGAAATATTTATTAATAGCCTGTCTGATAATGTCACCACTAGCAATTTCAAGCTTGTTAGTATATCAATGCAATCCTGAGTTTCGTGAGTTGTACAAGTTCTAATGCACTGTTTCACTGTTTCTTACAAAAGTTCAAAATGGATTTATTGCAGATATTCAAGGTAATATAATTCCATAATTCAAATGATTGCAAGTTGTAAAAGATAGCTGCACCACATGTTCTCAAAGGTCCTTTTCATAATTGAAATTACAAAGAATGAAGGCAGAAAGAAAATGGTTTCCGATAGATGATTAGAGAGATTGGTTCACTGCACCATTCACTTCTTGAGACCAGATTGTTGTAAGCAATATCAAGAGATCTCTGGGGACCCATTCTGAGTTTAATTTCTGAAAGACCCTCTGAGCAGGTGCCAGTGACAGGTAGTGAATGGAGATTTTTAGCGAAACAGAAGCAGCCCTGTGGAGAAGGTCAAAAGAAAAGGTCAAAGAGCAACTTCATGGGTCAGCAAGTCAGAAGCCTCTGCTGTGGGAGAAGACCCTAAAGTTGCACCATTGCTTTCATGTGGACTACAGAAAAAAGACAGAACTACTCATAGAATCAAGAGGAGCAGACAGACTACAAACTTCAATGATTCTAAGCCACATACATGTCCTAATAAAAGTGATAACATTACCTGTAAGAATTGACAGATCATTGAATTGCCTATTAGGAAAGCATTCCAAGAAACCAAGAATTCGGAATAGATTCTGGTCTTTAAATTTGCTCCCTTAACAATCCTCAAAAATTGCTATTTATCTTTGGTATCAAGTACATTATGCAGCAAAGTCTCAGTTTATTACTTACCTCTGCATTTTTTCGATTCATTTCATTAATTTGTTCGAATACTTTTCTCTTCTGTATTGAAATACATTTAAACTTTGAGAAGAAACTGGTTTTAAAGGCCTCAATTTAATCCATATGTTTTAAGCTCAAAAAGGTTTTGTCTATGTGTGTAGTGATATTTACAATTAATGTTTGACCTGTGATGTATTGGACTTTAGATAGCAGGATAGGCAGTTTCAACCAAAGAGCAAATGAATAGGCTGATATTTTCAAATAACCTGTTCTTCTCAATTCTCTGGTGCAGCATCAGTAGAGGCATTCCAGTTCTGAGATTAAAAAAAATGTAAACTAAATAAATTTTATTGTGGGTTTTCAGCTAGGTAAATGTTAGTCTTTCAAATGTAGTTAATAGGCTTCTTCCTTTTCACCTGATTAATGTATTTATTACATTTCATTTATGTATTTCCTTTTATGAAAGTGAGTGATGCCTCTGATGAGGAAGAGAAACCTTTCCTATTTCAAATTCCCAGTCCTGGTGGCAAATACTGCCAGTAAAGATTTAGTGTGGTTAAGATACGGTAAAAGAGCTCTTTACTAACACAACACAAACTATGTGGATGGTTTTCTTGACCTGTACAGAGAAAAGTGGATGATACAAAAATTGGTGAGGTGGTAAGTAGTGAGGATAGCCCAAGACTACAGGAAGACATAGACGGCCTGGTCAGATGAGCTGATCAGTGGCAAATGGGATTCAATCTGCATGTGTGTGAGGTAATGCACTTGATCAGGTCAAACAAGGCAAGGGCATACATGATGAATGGTAGAAGCCTGGGAAGCATTCAGAATCAGAGAGACATTAGCCTTTCTCTGCCTGATAGAGGCAGAATTCCTCATAACATTTAAGAAGTATTTAGATGTGCACTTGTGCTCCCAAGGCATACGAGACAAGTTATGGGACAAGTGCTGGAAAATGGGGTTAGAATAGCCAGGAGGTTGTTTATGCCCATTGTAGATTTAATGGCCAAAGGGCCTTTTTCTGTGTTGTAGACCTTTGTGACCCTGTGACTTGATTCTGCTCCAGCATTGTGTCTCAGCACATCCACTGAATGGCCAGTGTGATTCTCTGTACAGACCAAGAAAACAATCCACATAATTTGTGTTGATCTGGTAGACTGACATCAGCATATTATTTATCTTCAATAGAAAATTCTTTTTAAGTGTAACTATTTCACAAATTATTTAATGAGTTGTCATGCTTTTGATTACATTGGGGATCTCATTAGAATATGGATCTATGGATATAAGGCACCTTGTGGCACTTCATCCAAGTGGCCATTATTCCCTTGTCAACTTTAACTTAATCTTGGCAATATATTTAAGAGGGAAGGAACATCAGTGCTGACTCTAATGTCATCATCATCCAATGTTGAAACTCACTCCCAACAGGAAGTATTGAATAGATATTTCAATTGGAAATTTAACCTATTGTTCTCCCCTCTCCCCATTAACATATTTTGATTAGTTTCCATGCCTTTCATAATATTCTGGCATTAACTAGCCAATTTAACACAATCTAAAAAAACTGGTATCTGGATTTTCTTGACCTTATACGCAGACTACAACCATTTTCAAACATTTGTGTTAAGGTCTGGGAAATAGTGTGTCAAAAATCAGAGGAAGACTGAAGAGGAGACCAAATTAATTTGTAATTAGTTGCATTTGATTGAAATATGAGGGCATATAAACTGTTGACTAGAGCCACTTTCCTATTATTTTTCCAATCTATCATTTGGGCTAATGTTTGGGCAAAGGAGGAATTATCATTCTGTGCAAAGAAAGGAATAAAAGTAGTGAAAACATTTTGTTCCATGCAAAAAAGTCTTTCACTTCCCACTTCATCCAACAGCACGGATGACACAGCTTTGATGTTTGTTCAAGATTCACTAAAATAGAAAAAAAAAGGAAAACTCCAGTTAATATAAAACGCTGTCAACTTTTCTGAAAGATAATTTAAGATGAGTTGATGACCATGTTATTGTCTTTCAGCATGATGAGTGTAGTTATATCTCACATGTACAATGTCATGCTTCGGCAGCTTCAGCTAAGCATTTCTTCATCTTTTTGAGCAGTGTACATCTGGCTTCTGAATCATTATGATAGTTTTGGTCAAGGTTACCTGAAAAAGGGTGTAAACTTTGACAACTTCACCATACTGTGGAACAATTTGAGGACAGCATGAGGCATGAAGCCTGTTGAATCCTTTCAGATATCATTTCAAAAAATGAAGGCAATGCTGTGATCATTTGTAACAGAGTGAGGCAAATATACTCTCAGCTGCTCGCTGCAGCAATTAAATTGACCAGGGTCTTGAAAGATACTGTATTTTCATAAGACCACAAGGATCTCCATTACAAAGGCAGGTTCAGTTTTCAATCTGATGCAGCAATCCCAGCTAGGAATGACTATGGACAAGGATATACTCATTGCATTTGTCAGCCATTCTGCTTCAGGATAAGATTTAATCTAAATCTAAAGTTTAATATAAATGGTATAAAGCCCATGTTAAAGTTCTGACAAGGAAAGGTCATACGAACATGCTAACATTCCAAACAAAACATTAAAACATATTTGCTGATTTTATTTTGTTTTGGCCATAAATCATATTCTTTCTCACCCATTATACTAAGTTTATATTAACAACCAAATCGAAAAAAATTGACAAATGTGTAGTTGTTAACAATGTGGCATAAAGCATTCCTCCTAAAATAGCTTCACACTGATTTCTAGCAAAAACAAATTGCCTTTTCTTGATCCAAACAGCTTTCTGAAGATAGGTCCAAAGATATTTGCAGGGAAAATTTAATGTTTGGAACTTCTATTAACAAGAAAAGAAAAGATCACATTGATGTTTGTCTTGTCAAAAATAACCTTTGCTGACAATGTTTTAGTTGCAAAAAGAAGCTTTAACTTCTTAATTAGTAACTTTCCGCTGTCTGACCACCTATGTCTGTTAATACAATACACATATGAACATCAATATGAACGTTTGGCTGAGCTCCGCAACTATTTTTATTAAAATCACAGTTGCAGGCATCACAGGCTAAGCTAATGTTTATTGTCCATTCCTAAATACCCTTGAGAAGGCAGTGGTGTGCTGTGCTCTTGAACCACTGCAGTCCATCTGTTAGGGAAGAAGTTCTAGGATTTTGACCCAACTATACTGAAGGAATGGCAATATAGTCACAAATCAGGATGATGTGTGGCTTGCAGGATCTTTCAGGTAGTGGTATCCCATGTATCTCCTAACCTTGTCCTTCTAAGTGGTACATGTTGGCAGTTTGGAAGTTGCTGTCTAAGGAGGCTTGCCAAATTGCTGTAATGCAGCGTATAGATAGTACAGAGTGCTGCTGTTATGTGTTTACAGTGGAGGGGGTAAATGTTAAAATTATGAGCTGGGCTGCCAATCAAATATTAAGCTTTTCCAGGATCCTGCTGAGCTTTTACAGTGTCATTGGAGCTGCACGTATCCAGGTAAGTGGAGATCATTCCATCATTCTCTTGCCTTGACCTTGGAGATGGAGGGTAGCCTTTAATGATTTAAGATGTGAGTTACTCTCTTGTAGCCACTGTGCTGGAATGTCTAGGATAATGATGATGGTAATGCCTGGGACGTTGGGCTAAATTTTATGTTGTTTTAACTAAGTGTCAATTTTAGTGAAGTCATGGAGGGTTTCTGTCCATGAGGCCATCAAGTTTGCCTGCCATTTCTTACAAAACTTACCTCATTAACTAGCTACCCAACCCCAATGACAGTCAACTCGTCCAATTCTAGCTCCATTATATCACTCCCAGTACCCGGGACAGCCTGCCACTGTTGGGATGTCCAGGATCTTGAAAAGGCCATTTTGGACCCAGAAAAACCTTGTCAATCCAGACCTGCTCTCCACAGTTCCTGACATTTACCCTGAATATGGCAGCGAAGGAACAATATACTTCACTGTGCAGACAATGACTTGGAGATCCTGCTAGATGGGGTGGTGTAGAAGTGAGATGTCCTTTCCCCCTAGAATCAGGGGTGGATGCCATGACACCACACCATGCTAGATTGACATGAGGTTGCAACCTAGGTCAGTGGAGCCTCAGCTTCTGGAGGAATGCCCGACAATGTAGGAAGATGGTCAATGACCTTGTCCTCATTCTAAGATAATTGAGTTTCACTATATTCTCCCCTTCTCAAGAGAATTGCTTTATACATCCATCTCTACTGACATACTGCCAAAACAAAGTAAAACTTAAAACAAAAGTATCCCAGTAAACTATGGGTTTTCCCCTTAAGCTTAAAATAAAAGCTGAGTCTAGAATTTTCTAACAGACCACAAAGCATCTTGCTGTGCTGCAAAATTCTAAAATAAATACAAGTCCATTAAGCTGGCAAAGTAGCTCTCACAAACTGCTTTAAAAGAAATACATATAAGTTAATAATTAACTTTAAATGCAGAAATACATATGTTCTTAACTCAAAATTAGATACCCAAGTATAAACTAAATGATAAATAAATCATGATAAATAAAGTTTATCTCACTCTCTTCTTTTCTCTTGGTTGAAATTTGGAAACCTGATTAAGTCCACACCTCAGAATATTGATGGGTTTGCAGACTCTGGAAAGCTGAACTTTGGCCACATCCCAGGCATTGGAATCCAGCTTGATTTCAAATTGAACTGAAGCTGTTGTTAAAATGATTTTTCATTGGTATATGACTATCAACAATTTGATCTTTTCAGAAAAAAGCTCAGTGCATTGTGCCAATTTGCCAATCTCCATCCTTTCCTTTATAGACTGTCAATAAGGATGCTTTTTTCATTTTGTTTCTTTTTTAGAAAGCCTCTGCAGAGATGATGTTGACTTGAGTGTGTGTCTGTTTGTGTGTGAATGTATTTGTTTGGAATTAAATAGGGACATAATTCTGAATTCTGAATTATAGTTTAAATGTTCACCAGCTTTGCCATTTGTTTTAAGACTAAGTTATATAGTGCTGAGAAAGGAAACATTTTGTTGAAGCTTTACATCTTGCACTCAGCAGGACACTTTTCAAGAATACCAGTGGAAAGGGAAGCTAACATTTATATGGTATGAGTGGAGAGTGTTGTAGAGCGATAGAGTCATGGAGCACAGAAGAGGCCCTTCAGCCCAGCAATCTGCACATACCTATCTACATTAATCTCATTTTCCAGTACCTGGTCCATAGCCTTTAATGTTATGACATTTCAAGGGCTTGTCCACATACTACTTAAAGGTAGTGAGATTTCCTCCCTCTGCTGCCTCTCCCAGGGAATGTATTCCCAATTTCCAGCACTCTCTGAGGGTAAAGTGCTGACTGGTTGACAAATTTCTTAGGGCAGTGTCTTGACTGACTGGAGTCAAATTTAAATGAAGCATGGCAGTTAAATTTCAGCCATCATTAGTTGGTTTATTATGGATGGAGAAACTCTCACAGAACCAACATTCTCTTCAACAATTGCTCTGTTTTCAGAAGTGGGAATGGAGTGTGTGGTTTGATTGATCAAAAAATTTGTGGGTTTAAAGTAAGTTATTCTTTCTTTGAACTCTGTATGTTTATTCAAAACGGTAAAAGGGTCTGAGATGAGGTAAAACTTCTGTCATTGAAATTATAACGACTCCTCATGACTGATATCTTTATAGGGTTTTATGAGCAACAGTTTTAAAAAGAAAATTCTGTATGGGCGTTTTTAAAGTGTCTTTCAAAACATGATTTTTATGACATGACTCTTTTTGGCTGTACGAAGATGTCTCCCAAATGTTACCAGCTCCTCATGTATGCCAGCAGTACATATACAGACAGCTTTTGATACATAGCTATTTCTAACACAATTATGAAACAGATCGAGGACCATCGGCAGAACTTTGGGTGGGGGGTTGGGGTGGTGTGGGCGGTGGGGGTGCTGGGTGAAGGAGGAGACCTCCAGCAACAGCAGCAGTAACGCCAGGATGAGCCAGACACGGCTCCATGCCAGCCTGGGGTCTCCCAGCAAGTGAGAGCTGGCCCTGGTGAAAGGGACGTCAGAGGACTCTGATGACCAATGACTGGTTGCCACCTGGAGGAGTGTCAGATGGGGAAGAGGAGAGATGGAATCCATCCATCCCCAGGCCCATGGCTCCAACTCAGACACAGTGATCGTGATTATGGCAACAGCAGAGGTCCATAACCGAGACCCCAGAGGCCATTAGAGAGACTGCAGAGCATATTTCAGACACTCCAGCCAATGTCAAGCAGCAACTGGAAGAGCAGAGGGGGAGGAACAAGAAGAAAAGAGAAAGATGAACTCTATTGCAGTAAAGTCTTACATTATATTCGGTGTTTCCAGATGGTGCCAATGGTGGTGACACATTGACCATGCAAATAAACACTTTTCACTAACTTTTTTATATGTATGTGACAATAAATCTAAATCTAAATCGAATCTAAATCTTAGTGCTGCAGTGGTTCTAAATCCTGGTGAAAGGGCACAATGACACAGTGTTTAGCACAGCTGCCTCACAGCACCAGGGACACAGTTTCAAATCCAGCCTTGGGTGACTGTCTGTGTGGAGTTTGCATGCTGTCACCATGTTTGCATGGATTTCCTCCAGGTGGTCTGGTTTCCTCCCACAGCCCAAAGCTGTACATGCTAGGTGGATTGGCCGTGCTAAATTACCCATAGTGCCTAGGGATGTGCAGGCTAAATGTGTTAGCCATAGTAAATGTAAAGTTAGGGGAATATGGCGGTTGTTGCAGACACGATGGGCTGAATGTCTGTACTGTAGGGATTCTATGATGTGGGAATCCTAGGAATAGAGTGTGGAGGTAGCAATTAAGCATGAAGGGGGATCCCTGTAGGTGGTTGAGGGGTTATAAGGGTTGGGGGCTAAAGATCCCAGAGGACAGAGGTGCATCTTCAAACCAGCCTGTTTTGACACTTACCTGTCCATATGGCCGCCGTTAAACTGCCTGACTACATCTCACCTGGACTGGAAATAAGGCTGGTGGAGAGTCTTTTAAAGCAAATTATGTGCCATGTCTGGCAATTTCCTGAGTCAAGTTCCCAACCCTGGCGGTGAAAATCTGGCCTGCGTCTCAGATTGAAATGCAAATGATCACAAATTTTATTTCCATAATTTTGGAAATATCAATCCGGTTTCTAATTTATGAATGCATTTGCAATGTGATTATACAAAACTGACAAAACAATTCTTCCTTCATTGTCAGCAAGCAGAGCTTTGCCAGCCAGTCTGAAAGTATTAAATTATGTATTTAAAATATTTGGGGATAGTGAAGGAAAATAGTGTTGGGACAAACATCAGTCATGATTGATTGAATGGTAGAGCAGGGTCAAGCAACCAAATGGCTTACTCTTGCACCTATTTTCTATGTTTCTACATTTCTTGTTAAACTGGTAGTACTTGGCATCTGAAGATTTGTATTTGAATCCAATTCAAGGGCTAAATTCAAAGCTGACACTCCATTGAGGACGTGCTGTACTGTCTTTTGGCGAGGGCTGAGTCCCTGCCTGTCCTCTCAGATCAGAGTAAAAGATCCAACAATGTTATTTTGAAGAACAGGAGGGTTAGCCTCAGCACAATTACCAATTTTTATCCATCAATCAATTTCATAAAACCAATTATCTGCTCTTTATAATGTTGATTTTTGTGGGAATCTGTTACGTTGACTGTTGCAATTTCTGCATTACAACAGTGATTATACCGCAAAAGTATTTCATTGATTGTAAAGTGCTTTGGAATGGTGTGTGATCATGAAAATCCCTCTATACATGTAATTCTTTCTTTCATTATCTAGTAACTTCCAGATTGAACTTGGGTGTGGAAACAAATGTGGCAGGCTACTTCCTCTGAAATTTAAATTCTGTCAAAATCTTCATGAATCTTTGTTTGCTGGTCCATTAATGTCAACGAACTTTCAGCAGAGAGGTCACATGCCCTTGATCTTTCTGTTCTTTCCTCTTAAAGCTGATGCTAATTGGTCAAGGATTTTCATTAGTGTTATCCTTTATTGTCTGCATAAAGTACTTGAAGGGTGAACAACCAAATTTATGTTTTAAACCATTAACATTTACATCCTCTCCGCAATCATAAAGCAAATAAAGATTGTTGAAAAGTAGGAAACCTCCATGTATATCTAGATATGTGAATGCTCAAACAAAATTTATAACTATTTTACCAGTCAAGGACAGGTGTCCCGATGGAAACACTTGCATTAGTGGCAACAATAATAAATTTTTATTTATATTGCAACTTTTGTGAAGTGAAACATCTCCAGGCACTTCATAGAATCCCTATTGTATGGGAACAGGCCATTTGCCCCAACAAGTCCACACTGACCTTCAAAAGAACATCCCATGCCAGTAACCCTGAACACTATGGGCAATTTAGCACAGCCAATTCACCTAACCTGCACATCTTTGGACTGTGGGAGGAAACTAGGGCACTCAGAGGAAACACACACAGACACACCCAAGGAGAATGTGCAAGCTCCACACAGACAATCACCTGAAAGTGGAATTGAATGCCAGTCCCTAGTGCTGTGAGGCTGCAGTGCTAACCACTGAGCCATCAGCCCACCCTAGAACTTCACAGCAGAGTTATTAAGCAAAGGTTGTCATTGAGACACACAATGAGAAACAGCAGTAGATGACAAAAATCTTGATCATTGAAGTTGGTTTTAAAGAGGATCTTAAGGTAGGAAGACAATATAGAGAAGTTGGGAGGTTTCAGAGCGTGAACTCTAGAGCTGAAGGCATTGTCAATTAAATGCCTTACCTCCAAATGGTAGAGCATTTGAAATCAAGGGTGCCGAATTGTTCAAAAGTGAAGGAGCACAGATATCTTGATTGGTTGTAGGACAGATTATAGAGGCATGGAGGAGTGAGACCGCAGTGGTGGTGGCACTGTTGGTTGAAAACAAGGATGAGAATTTTAAAATATCACAGCCTAAATATGTAATTCAGTCAACAGATGTAGTTTGGAAAAATTCTAATTCCAGATGACTTTCTTGGCTTCACATTGCTTCAGGCCGTTTATTTAATGCAATGATGAAAATCAGTTCATTGGAAAAGAAGAAAGTTAAATCTAAAATTATAGCAGCAAACACTTCGTGTGTGATGCTGAAATGCCCAAACCTTTTAAGGAATTCACAATTTAATGTTGAATTCTAAAATGTTGAACTTTTAAAAACGTCAACCTGTGGTCAAAGCCTTGGTTGGCAAGAAATGTTTCTTCTCAGGGCTGAAGTTGAATTGCAGGATGTTCCATCTTGATTTTATTTGGCTTGCTCTAGCTTGTCCAGCTGTTGGCTGAGGAGTGTGTCTCACTGATTGCAGGTACAGGTCTGTCGACAATGCAGACTCACCCTGCTGCCCTTGCCATATGAAGATGCATGGTAAAGATCAGTCTGCAAGAAAGAAATGGGTTTTTTTGAATGCATACATACTTCAGGGAAAACCATTTTTTAAAAACTTCCGTGACCTTTTGCTCAATGCAGTTCATTACACTTATAAGAGAGAGTGAATTTGCATTTGTATTGTATGATGCTACAATGTTTAAGCTCTGTGACAAGAAAAACGACTACTTTGAAATCTGCAAGCTCATTTCCAATTAAATCTAATACACTTAACACCAAATACCATTTTCAAAAGAAATGTACACTAACCACAAAGATGGGGCAAAATTGCAATACTTAATGGAAGTCTTCGCCATAGTTGTGAGGAAGAAAGAAAGTTTAAAAACACTGGCTGCTGAAAAAATGATGCTCAGACAGCTGTTAGATCAACAGCTTTTAGCCCAACAGCTGAATGCTGTCATTTCAGTCTCTCTTTTCCTTGCATTGACTTGCAGTTTTCACTGCTTCTTGGTAATTAGGTTATCATCAGTTCTGTTTATCCTCGCACGTATATATGGATCATTTTCTTCCCATCTGAAATGTTGCTTATCTCTAACAGCTATACAAAAAAAGGTGGCAATGTTAATAGTATCAATTGTTCTTTGTATTGTCAAATCTGATCATATAGAGGTGGCATCACATTTTAAATGCAACAGCTAGCATTTTGAAAAAGCGACACACAAATTCACACTTAAAGTTAGAAATGTGTATGAGACGAATGGGCCATAGTGTGATAATAGTCAAACATAGAATGATTGTTACCTTTGAATTCTATGATAATCATCGGCAATAATGTAGTGCAATGGATATTACACAGTTTTCACTGTATAAACAGACCTTATACTGCTCACTATTCATTTAATCACAACATCTCATTGTTGTAAATATTTATTTTATTGGATCAATTACCATTAACTGATATGTTATTTTACAGAGAAAGCAGGACACTTTCAAGCATATAATGTGAAATTTATAATGTCGCTGTATGGCAAGATCCTATGCTACATGGATAGGACCACCCTGAAGGAAATTTCTGGGAAGTGCCTCAGCTGATTGTGTGGTTTGGAAATGAAAACACCATGAACTTTCCTGGAACAACATTAATTTTGTTTGATGCATGTTCTAGTTCTTAACATGCAGTTGATACATAAGAGTTCTAAAACAGGGGAAATGTAACGGCCCCACAAACTAACTTGCTGCATATTTTCCTAATATTAGTTATTAATGACATGAAAAACAACCTTGACTAATGTATCTAAAACCTTCTGACCCAAATTAACAGTAATCCTGAATTTATAATGACTGGCTAGTCCTTTATTTGTGGTTAACAATAACTTTGGGAATTGAGATAACTCAGATTCATTTGTTTGTACAGGCACAGAATTGGGAGACAACACCGGGTGGAGCTGGAGAAACAGAGTACGCCAGAGGAGCAGGAAAGTGGACATTTCAAGTCGGGACCCTTCTTCAGAAAGTTTCCAAAAAACCCTTCAGCATCTGCAGTTCTTGATATGTCCACATAATTGGGAGGTTGTTTTTTCTGCTAATTATAAAACAATTGTTTATCCTTGAAACTAAACAGTGAAAATGGGTTAATATTTGATATAGCACAATTTTAAATGGCATTTGATTTGTTTTTATTATTTCAATGTATGTGGGTATCACTGGCTAGGCCAGCATCTATTGTCCAACCCTAATTGCCTAGATAAGGTAACGGTCAGCTACCTCCTTGAACCAACACAGTTTATGTATAATTACACCACAGTGCTCTTATGTTTTGACTCAGCGACTGTGCAAGAACGGTGATGTAGGTCCAAATCAGGATTGTGTGTCGGTTTGAGGGGAACAAATAAGCAATGGTCTTTAAAGAGGCTTGTTTTGTTGCTGCAGTGCATTGCTGCTGTGCATCTTGTAGCTGCAATACACAACTGCCGCTGTTTGTTGGTTGTGAAGGGAGTGAATGTTTAAAGTGGTGGATGGTATGGCAATCAAGTGGGCTGCATTGTATGGGTGGTATTGAGCTTCTTTGAGTGTTTTTGGAGCTGCATTGAATGGGCAATCAGTGAGTATTCCATCACAGTCGTGATTTGCATCTTGCAGATGGTGGAAAGTCTAGGGAGTACCATTCTTTTAGGCAGTGAATTCCTGATATCCACCACCCTCTGGGTGAAAGATTTCTTCCTCACATCCCCTCTAAATAGACTGGTCCTTACGTTAAAACTGAGCACCCTGGCTTTTACCCCATCACCAATTGGGAATGTTTGTCCCTGTCTACTTTACTGACGGTCTTCATAACTTTGTACACCTCAATCAGGTTCCCCTCAGCCTTCTCTGCTCTAAGGAAAGCAACCCCAGCCTATCTTGTATCTCTTCATAGCAGAATTCTTTCAGCCCAGGCAACATCCTGATGAATGTCCTCTGCACCAATCACATTTTCCTTATAATGTGGTGTGCAGAACTGCATGCAATACTTCAGCTACGGCTTAATTAATGTTACATACAGTTCCATCATAATTTCCGAAGAAGGGTCCCGACCCGAAATGTCAACTTTCGTGTTCCTCTGATGCTGCCTGGCCTGCTGTGTTCCTCCAGCTCCACACTATGTTGTCTCATGTTGCTTTTGTACTTAATGCCTGGGGAACGAAAGGCAATTGTCCCATATACCACCTGAACCACCTTATCTATTTGTTCTGCTGCCTTCAAGGATGTACAGGCATGTTCACTAAGATCAGTTTGATCGTCTGTACTTCCTAGGATCCTAACATTCAACATACACACCCCTGCCTTGTTAGTCCTCTCAAAATGCATCACCTCACTTTTGTCAAGGTTGAATTGCAGCTGCCACTGTTTAGCCCATCTGACCAGCCTGTCTATATAATCCTGTAATCTAAGGCTTTCCTCCTTTCTATTTACCAAAGCAGCAACTTTCTTGTCAACCGTGAACTTTCTAATCAAATCTCTGATATCCATGTTTGGATCATTAATGCGCTCAACAAACTTCCTTTCTTCTATTCTTTGACCCCTGATTTACCTATTCAGCTTTCTTTTAAAGGCATTTGTTTAATCACCACAATGTGGCATGACATGCTGCTGAGTCTAACCTTTCCACCACTTTAAAATTGTTACTTTTATAAGTTAAAACATTTTCCATCATGATTCCCTGCCTGGATGATTAGGTATGTCTCGCTTCCATTGTTGGTCAGCTTCATGCATTTGGTCTCACCAGACATACTTCAATGTACACTACATTGAGAGTTAGGAAAGCAGGACCCGGATATGCAGGTAATCCATCACCTCAGCCATTACCCTACACTCCGTATTTCCAATCTTCATCGGACCATCTCATAACCCCTGGTATGGGGCCAGCCTATCTAAATGCAGCCCAAAAAAAACAGAAAGTGCTAGAAAGACTCGGCAGTTCTGATAGCATCTGTAGTGCTGGAAACAAAGTTAATGCTTTGAGTCTGAAAATACTCTTCTTTGGAATGACTCCTTCAAGTCATTAGACTCGCATGTTAACTCTGTTTCTGTCTTTCCAGGTACTGCAAGACCTGCTGAGTTTCTTCAGCACTTTCTGTTTCTTTTACAGATTTCCTGCATCCGTGTAGTTTGGTTTTATTTGAATGCAGCTTGATAAATAAAAAAAAGCAATCTAGGCCTAAAATGGGATCTTCAATGGCAAAGACCAATTACATCTCCGTGAAATCTACAAACTTAATTTGAGCCTCAACAGAAAGAAGACTTCCACTAGATATTGTCTGCAGTAAAAATATAAACTTATTCTTCTGAAACCCATTATATAATTTGCATACAAGAAATCTTCTCTCTAAGCCTAATGTCAAATAACTCAACTGTAACTCATGTAACTACTTGGTTACTGCTTTGCTCACCTTTACTGCATGGCCTAAATTAGTGTCTTTACTTTGGCTGACATAGTGTTGTTCACACAAGGGGTAGATATCACAAAGTTGTGAATTCACATATCAGGTACACACCAAAATTCCATATAAATGCTTCTGGCTGCAAGAATTGATAGTGGGGATGCCAAAAATGCAAAAATACCTGTAGACTCAGTTCAGCCAGAGACTCAATGAATACACATAGATAAACTAAGGACATATCATCAGTGTATCATTGCCTGGAGGTGCACCCTGCCATCCATCCAAAATGTCAGGTGAGTTTTAATCTATTTTCCCAGACATTCATTTCAGATGTTAAGATGGGACTTAGTTGGCATCATTCAGGCATCCATGTAATGTTAGATGCTTCAGATGACAGATGCTTTTGCTGGATAATGCTTTTCTGAATATCTGGTTTCAGCAATAGCAACTGGAGGTCAAATATGACTTCTACAAAATGTAAGCTTACTAGCTTGCCCATATGTAGAATGGTGATGACCTGTCCTCAGGCAAGATACTTTTTTGAAGAATCAGAACATGTCATTAAAATATAGGAATGTATATCAATTAAACCCACATTCTAAATCATTGTTGAATGTGCACCCTATCAGCTCTGGGTTCAAACCTTCTTCTATCTCATGGTTTTCGCATAGCCTTTTTATATGCTTCAGATTAACCTTTGGATAGATATACTAACTTTAATATTGTCTTTGTGGACCAAGCAACATTATTAACTGGTCCCATTACTTTTTTAAGTAGAAAGCAATACTGGAAGCTGAGAGAAATCAAATAATTTTTTTTCAACTCTTCATCGTAAAATGAAACTTCTATTTTTTGTGCTGACAACCAACTAAGGGCAAAGAGTATTTACAGTTTTCTATACGGATAATGTCAAAATTAAGTTATCTTGTTAAAACAAATGATAATGAACAAATCAGCCAAATTGGATGGGAATGCCAATGCATTTTTCTCCCAACTGGACTTTTAAAGAGAACAGAATATACCACTCCATTCTATTATAATAAGTGATTATCGGCCACATTTACCAGTATATGAAGTAAGTAGCCACATAAACTTCATGAGACTTGAAAGGAAAATAAGCATTTTTTGCCATTTGACCTTCTGAAAAACACATATTCACCTATAAGAGAGTGTACTAAAAATCGTCAGAGATGTTGAGATGTATATCAAGCAGTTAAAAATCAAGGCCAGGCCTGCCTACTGCCACACTTGCAAAGCTGCATAAATCAATTGCACTTGCTTCTGAATTTTTTTTTTTCATTCTCCTCCCCTTCTTTCATGTTCTAACCCCTCTCTAGGCCTCTTTTGGGCCACACACCATCATTCAGTCGACAGGATGAGCAAGTGACGAATTCTCAGGCCTCAATCAATGTTGCTCTTGAGTCAGATTCAGGAAGTCTATGAGAGCAGCACTTTCCCTTCCTCCCTATGGGAAAGCACCTGCAATCTGTTTGTTGCTGCTCCCATTGGTCCAGACATGGCTCTGAAGGTATTGTGCAGGGTACAATAAAGACAGGCCCATAGCTTTCCACTTCTTGTCTCAGCTGAGCATCAACATAATGTGTAGGTTAGTTAAAAATCTGAAATGTTGTTTTACTGTCTGTGTGTGACATTTTCCAACAGTTGATGTCTGTTCACAGAAGTTCTTTTATTCATAAGAACATGTTCTGCAGATTCCCCACAGATGTATACAAAAACCCCAACAGATTTGACCACATTTTCTCACAGATTTATATCCCTACTGTTCATGACCATGTAATATGATATCCTTTTCCTGGTTGGTAACTGGGCTGAGATTTTTTTTAAATGAAAGCTTTGAAAAACGTACATATTACGAAGAGAGACTAGGTAAGCTGGGGTTGTTTTCCTTGGAGTGGAGGAGGCTGATAGAGCATGGATAAAGTAGAAAGGATTTTTCTTCCCTTAGTAAAGGGCCTAATAACACAGAAACACAATTTCAAGTTAAAAGTTTTAGAGGGGAGAAGAGGAAACATTTATTCAGCAAAGGGGTGCTGGTATCTGGAACTCACTAACTAAAAGGATGGTAAGAGGGAAGAATCAACAATATATTGAATAAATATTTAGAAGAACACTTGAAATGTCACAGCATACAAGGCTACAAGGCAAGTGCTGGAAAAGGGAATTAGAATAGGGAGATGTACAGAAAACATCGAATGCTGGAGATCAACAACTCTGAAGAAGAGTCATCTAAACTCAAAACATTATCTTGCTCTCTCTCCATGAATACTGTCTGACTCACTGTGATGTCCAGCATTTGTGGTTTTCCGTACAAATTCCAACATCTGCAGTAATTTACTCCTAGAACAGGGAGATGGTTGATGACCAGCATGGAAACAATGGGCTGCATGGCCTATTTCCATGCCGTAAAGACTCTATGACTTTATGTAGCTTATTCGCACTTAACAACAGCTGATAATTTAATGTATATTCAAAAGATTGAATTGATAAAATAATAAATGTTAGCTACTAGGAGAATTAGTGGAATTATATGGATTATGCTCCACTGTTCTGGGGGCTTGTGTTCAACAAGAATAAAAAGTAAAGCTGATCATGCTGCAGTTATGCCAGGGAGTTACCTGTCATTGGGAAAGAAAGAAATATTTACATTTATATGTAACCTTTCATGACTTCAGGACATCAAAAGTATGTCATAATCAGGAAACTAGAAAACTTCTTGAAGCTGGAATTATCATATCCAATCTGCATATATCCAGGTGCCATGAACAGAAATAAGAGCAAAATACTGAAGATTCTGGAACTTTGAAGTAAAAATAGAAAGAGAATCTCAGCAGGTCTGCAAGTATCTGTTTGTTGGTATGCTGGCTTAGTGGTTAGCCCTGCTGGCTCAGTGGTTAGCACCACTGCCTCCCAGCACCAGGGACCTGGGTTCAAATCTAGCCTTGGGTAACTGTGTGGGTTTGCTCTGGTTTCCTCTCACAGTCCAAAGAAGAGCAGGTTGGGTGGATTGGCTATGCTAAATTGCTGATAATATGCAGAGATTTGTCAGCCATGAGAAATGCAGGGTTACAGGGATTATGTTGTGGGGTTGGGTCTGGGTAGGATGCTCTTCAGACAGTCACTGTGGGTTGTGTGGCAGTGTGCTTTCACACAGTAGGGATCCTATTTGAAAGAGACTGCGTCATATCAGATTCAAAACATTTATTCTCTCAGCAGATGCTGCTAGACCTGGGGACATTTTCCAGCAATTTCGGTTTTTGTTTCTGATTTCCAGCATCCACAGTTCTTTTGGGGTTTTTTTATTAATTCTTTTGTTCTTGCAACAAACAGAAGTGTGATAATGACCAGATTTTTGTGAGTGATTGGGCAGGTGCACTCAGAGTTCCCCAGTTTCTCATTAGAATAGTTCCCAAGAAATTCTTTGCCTACCTAAGAGCCAGTACCTCAGCTTAACACCTCATCCTAAAGAGACCATATTTTATAATGTTGCACACGTTCTATACTCTATTAGAATGTCATCCTAGACAGTGCACTCAAGTCTCTAGAATGGGATTATAAATGAACAATCTTGTAATTCAGGGACAAGTTTGGTAGTAAATGAGCATGGCTGACCATTTTCCTTCTTCAGATCATGCAGTGTTCACTTTCTTTTTATTTAATTTTAAATTGAGCTTCCGTTTATGAAGTAATAGCAGATTTTGTAGTTCTTAACTACTTTCCAAGCTCTGCTTGGCACCACGTTGAAATTACACCATATAATGTCAAAACCAAGTGGTCCTCTCAGGGAAAAACTCACAATAGCTCACTCAGGAATTAGACCGGATCTTGACTGTCACTTTTGATGGTGTTGTGAAGGTCTATTTTGTTCTAGTTCTTATTCCCAAAATTTCAGTTCATTCTTTTTGAATGTATAGAATTCATAGAATTACTGTACAGAAGAGACCCTTCAGCCCATCAAGATTACACTAATCTACATACATTAATTTAATTTTCCCATAATAGGCCTATTGCATGCAATATCACGACGCTCCAACTCCTTATCTAAAGTTTTTTTATGGTTGTGAGGTTTCCCACCTCAAATACCCTCCTTGACAGTGCCTTTCAAATCCTCATCACCCACTGGGTGAAAAAGCTTTTCCTCAAATCTCTTCTAAACTTCTTGCCTTTTACTTTAAAATTATGCCTCTTTGCTATTGCCCCGTTGACTAAGCAGAGCAGCTGCTTTCTATTCACTCTGTCCATGCCCCTCATAATCAAGTCCCCCCTTATTATCAGTGTTTGAGAGATTGAGTTCTTCCTCACTCAATGTAAATTTTCAAAACAATCAAAATGTGATTTGTAAGTGTACAAAATGTCATTAAAATTAACTGTGCCTTTTCAGCTTGTTGTGTTGTTCTGCATTCTATGGATATCATTTAAGCTAAATATTTGCATAGCTTTAATTATATTCAGTGAACTGAGTAAGACTGTGATTCATTGACAATAACATCAAAACATCAAACCTTTTCCAGAATTAAATCAGATGCATCCTCAGCAGTATTATTTATTCCATATGTTTCTTAAGCAGTGCGATTAAGGAAATGTGAATGCAGCATTTGGACAATAAATTGAACTATAAATCTGCCAATTTTGTGTTGTGGCTAAATTAGTGGCTAAAATCAATCTTTACTTTCTAGAAATCAAATACTTTAATATCTTGAGCTGTTATACAGAAAAAAAGCATTGTGTACTTGTTTTGCTCTATTAATCTATTACTTGCAATAATTGAATATTATTGAATATAATTAAATCTTCAATTTTTTTCTGTGATTAAAGTACTTGTTTCTGCCATTGCATAGCCTATAATTACACAGTCTAGACTGGATATACCCACTGTGTCTGCATGTCTTACTACTTGATGCTGTTACATCCCTATACTCTAACAAGCTTCCAAAATAGAATTTTTATTGTCTTCGGCCAAAATCACAAATGGTGACATATGATGAATAAAGCTATCTTGGAGTCAAAAACTAGAATCAGAAAATGGTGAAGGTGATATAAAGGATATTAAAATATTCTGGGTCACCTTGATGTGATACAATTTGATTGTGGTTTCGATAAATTCTTATCCTGATGGAAACATAGTAGCAGTTTTACATATTTGTTGTAAACTATTTCCTATTTTGTCTTTCTCTGTGCTTCTGAGCTTCTACTTGTTATGCTTAATCTATTTGATTGGATAATGGATTGGGGTTATGCTTTCAAGTCTCTGGCTGTGCATGTATCCAGTTCAGTAATCCCCGCGTCTTATAATTGTCCTTTCTTTTTCTTTGGCGATCTGATTTTGCCTGCCACTCGGTGCATCTACCTCAATATCACCACCACCACTGGGCACTCACAAAGTAGGCATGTGTAGCTGTGAACTTGCATGCTCCCTCTGGCTTTGTGTGATAATGCTCCAATGTCTTCACTACCATTTCTGTTACAAAACAGAAACCTCAAGGAAACCTGGAAAGTTTTACAATCAGAAGTTTTGTAGTTTTTTCTTTAAACATTTTACAATGGATTAGTTATGTGTTCACTGTGGAGATGATTGTTAGTCCTGGACAATGGAACACAGTTCAATTTTGGGCATCTAGTGTCAGCACCAAAATGTTCCCAGATGAGATACATCGTGAGCCAAGTGCTAAATAAAGCTCCCGGTTCTCTTCCAAAAATTGGCTTTAAAGGAAAAGCCTAGAGGGAGTACTTAGTTATTCAAAGCACTCTGTTTTTATGGAATATTTGAAACATACTTTGAATTTATTTGGCTTCTTTTGAAAATATCAATTTCCCTACTGTTGTGAAGCTGTTGTCAGTATTTGCTTTTGGGTGATATCAATCATAAAGGATGTCATATTGCGCCTAGAGATATTTCAGGGCAAGGATGGAGAATGTAACTAAAAGATATGAAGGGTGCTATAGAATGAGGCGTTTCTATCAATTAAAAATATATAAAACACGTTTGCAGATTGAAGAAAAATATTTTCCTGTGGAGAAAGAGTCAATGCTAAAGTCAACAAACACTTCAATAGACGCATTAGTGGAACATTTCGGAGGGAGCAAACATGTTATATTCCCTCACTTTGCTTGAGCAAAAATGCTGAAAATGGTGCCAACTTATATCATCAGGTCTATTATCAAAAGATCAGTTTTGTGTTTGGAGATCCTAAAGAAACTAGGCAAGTAAAAACATCACTCTTTTTAGTACGTTTCCATATGAGCTCAAGCTTTAAAAATAACCAAATTAATATTGTATTTAAAATGGGAACTTCCAATATCCACAAAACACATCATTTTATAAAATTACTTCATGATACAAAATTAAGACACAAGTCTCAGCACGAGAGTTAATTAAAATATAAGTGATAAAACTAACTTAATTAGCTTGCACAAGCAGAAAGAACAAAGTTATAGAATGTACATTTATTGTCAATCACATTTGTATTAAACCAGTTTGAAAGATTATTTTGTGAATTATCATAATATTGAAGATTTATGTTAACATATTGTAATATTTTGTAATAATATTGAATATAAATAAAGCTTAAAATAAGGACAATGAGCTCCAAATTTATTTCTTAAAAGTTTTCTGAAAGTGTACGAGAATGCAATCACGCCCAATAGTTTAGAGAAGAAGCAGAACTGACTAAGTACACCATAACACTCAGAATAAAAGCAAGCAGCAGCTAGCTGTGCTACTAAACAAAAACCTTGTTTTTTTTTCCCCTTCTTCTCTTGACAGAGCTCTTTCAGACAGGACCAAATGCTTCTTTAATTAGCACCATTCCAACTCGGTCACTGAAAACAAACTAGATATGGTGCAAGATGTGGATGACAGTGTAGAAGTGTTTACATTGCCTGACATGGAACACATCATTATACTAAGAACTAAGATTTGCTGTAGCCTGGTAGCCCTAAGGTCACTATAATACAAATTATAGACTGGTAAATATTAAATGACAGAGCCTCAGGATTTGGCAACTCACCTTTTTCCATATGGAGATCTTCACAATGACAAGCAAGACTATATTAATCATAGTTAAATGTAAACTTCTGAAATAGTTCCCATTTTATTCTCTTTAGAAGTTCAGCATTTTGAAAGACAGGATGACTTATTTTGCTCTTATACTTGTGTCCACATGTGTGAATTGTAATGAGAGTGGCATGTTTAATATTTAAGTGACTATCAATTAGTGTACAGCATGCTATATCAACACCTGGATGATGTGCCCCAGCAGATTATGCAGCCAACACACTGCAAGTGCTTCAATGGCCAAGTTTCAAAATCTAATATGAGTAATATTCGCTCTAGTCAAGGGAGGCTGCACTGTCGGTCAAGTGAACCATCTAAACTCAGTCCAGGAGCTTAGACACAGTCATTTGGCCACTCAGGAAGTCAGGACCTGGGGTTCTGTTTCATTATTGTTTAGGACATGAGCCAAGGTCAGTCCTGCAGATCTTGTAACCAGTCCAAGAATTTGTGACACATCAGTCGCTGAGCTGCACACAGATCAGTCAGGGGTCTGGTCTTCCTGTCCCAGTTAGTCAGAAGAATGGGCCTGGGGTTTGGCTCAATGAAAGTCAAGGGAGTCTATCTGGGGCCATTGCTACAATAGGGAAGTTGGGTAAGTCAGGTTTTGTGCTGAGCCAGGATGCTCGGATGCCAAGGGGACAATAATCGCAAAGGCGGCGGAGTGTGGTTGCAATTCAACATGTAAGGAATGGAGACAATAATGCATTGAAGGAAATGGGTTACTGTGGTGGGGGAGGCAAGGGGAGGCCATCAATGTTGGCAACCATCTTGGCTCAGACAAGGGACTGTGCAGCATGATGGTTGGCATGGCTAAAGTGTAGGGCTGTGACTTGGGGGGATCTGGGAGATAAGGGTGTAAGTCAATAAGTCGGGTGCAAACATGTGCAAGCCCAGTACTGATGGAGTCAACAAGTAGTGCAAAGAAGAAAGAAGCATAGGGGTTCGGTGGGGTTTTGGAGGGGGTGGGCGCTTGATTACCAGGCTGAGTCTATGACTTGCTCTTATACACAATATGGCTTACCTTTCATCCTCATGCGAACCGTAAACATGGAATGGAAATAAAAAATGAGTACAACTAAACCCAGTGTGGGTGGATTAATTGCTTCTTTTTCTGTTTGAGTGCGCGGGCTCTACTTGTAGTGAGATGAGGCACTTCAAGGTGTAATCGCATTAATCAATAAATAGCATCTGTTGCTTGAATACATATTTAGGCTGTTTCAACTGATTAGGTCAGGGAGTTTCAGGGGACACAATCCTGTGTAACACCAGGTACTAGATTCAACGATAGGAAGTCATGAATCTCCCAGGGATTAGTAAACCCATGGAACAGGATAAGGGATTATCTGGTGAAACGCTTTGTTGGGTTATTACAAGCAAGAATAGATCTGTTTCAGCTGGGACAAGAAGCCATGTTATGCAAGAGATTGGTTCTGTCCAACATTTATCAGGGCCAAAGTGATCCCTTGGAACAGTTTTGATCAGTTAATGCATGCAGAAAGGACTTGGCCAGATTTTTCCCCATTTCACCTCAGTTTTTATCACTTGGGCAATCAGATGGCTTTTACACTGACAAATGTATATTTTGTGATACACAAGGCATCGTAGATGGGCTAGTTGAATCATCTCGATTTTTGTCATTGTTTGTATCACCAAAGAGACAAGTTTAAACCACAGAATGCATAAATATTGCACACAAAAAATGCAATCTCTACAATATGTAGCCTCTTTGCAGCTTCTTTCTTAATACGTCTCTGTAAAACCTACACAGACAGTGATGCTGAAAGGAATTAACCGTTTGAGAAGTAATTGATATGGTCATACATTCGTAGACTACAATTCTGCACGTCAAGAAAAAAATCAAAAAAAATGTCAGATGTTTAAGGATTGTGTTTGATGTATCTATTAAATTACTGTACTGTTAATATGTTATGAATTAATATTAAATATGCAGCCAATATGGTCAAGTAATTTTTATTTTTTGTGGGCAATCTCATCTTTCTTTGACAGAAGTTGTCAACAGAGGGGGAATACGCAAACATATAAATATTTGGCACTAATAGTACAAATTTTACTTTTAAAAACTAAATATTAAATAACATAATCTCTTGAAGAACTGTCAGCTGTTAACACCAGTTGGGTTTTCCTTTTCCTCTAGGAGCTCCTTTTTTTGCTTTGGTTCTTTCTCTTAACAACAGCCACAGATCTATAAACAACGTCGGTTTCATGCATGTTGTGAATCAGCAGTTAAAAGGCAGAGACAGTTCAAAACACAAAGTTGTCAAGTCAAGCGTAACAGAAATGGGTGGGGCTCACCAAAAAACACATTTCAAACAGATTCAAACACATGCAATGCGACAAAAAGAAGTCACCACAGAGCTTAAAAGCATCCACATTTATTCAAATTCAGAACATTTAGTTGTCTTACAATCCAAGAGACTTCACGGATGATTGAATTAGAATTTTTGCTTAGAAGTAAATAGAGAACTGAAGTCAGAAATAGATGTTAAACAGTATATCCAATGCTGGGACCCATGAATCAAGAATTCAGATCCAGAAGTCAATGCATTGCACAGGATTTTTTTGACTACATGGCATGTGTTGCCTAACAATCACATGGTCCACAATAAATTGGCATCATATTGCTGTTGCAACACATTCTTCGTAGGTCAGCAAAAATGATCTCTGAAAATATGGACTGCAATGAATAAGTTTTGTTTTGTTTTATCGTGGGATATGTATGTCACCAGCAAGGCCAGCATTTTTTGTTCATTCCTATTGAACTAGAGAAGGTAGTAAGCTGCCTTCTTGAACCACAGCAGTCCATATGTTGTCGGTACACTTACAATGTTTTTCAAAATTAAAACTAAGTACGAATTGCAAGGGTAATGCAATAATCATGAGCGACTTCAATGTTCAGTTTTCCTATCGACACAGTAAATCTAAGCAGCAACAATACTGCGGAGAATGAATTCACGGAAAGTGTACAACATGGTTTTCCCGAGCACTATATTGAGGAACCAACGATGGAACATGCTATTTTAGATTATTTTTATGCAATGAGAAAGGCAAAGCTAATAACCATGTTTTATAAGAACCTTTTGACTAGTGACTATAAAACAACAGAATTTTTCATTAAGTTTCACAACAATGTAGTTCAGTCTGAAACTAGATGTTAACTCTAAACAAAATAAAAACTGTGAAGGTTTGAGAGTCAAGTTGAGTGAAGTGAACTGTAAAAATTGATTCAAAGATATGACAATAGACAGCAGATAGGCAATGGCTATTATTTAAAGAATTAACACATTTGGAGTAAAACAAATGTACAGTCCTTTAAGATGCAAAAAACAACACCAGGAAAACTGATTCAATTGTGGCTAACAAACAAAGTTAAAATTTGTGCTACATTAGAGGAGGAGGCTTATAAATTTGCCCAAAACAGTAGTATGCTTACAGATTAGATTTCACCGGAGAACCAAGTAATTAATAAAGGAAGAGAGAAGATTACAACATAAAAGTAAAAAAAAATAAAAAGCATCATAAAGGTTCCTATAGTTATGCAAAAAGGAGAAGATTAACATAGTTAAATGTAGATCCATTAGAGGTAGAGTCAGAAGAATTAATATTGGGAAATAGGGAATGGCAAGAAAGCTAAATCATTACTTTTTTTTAGACATCATAGAATAAGACATAACAAATCTCCCAGAAATAATGCAGACGCAGGGACGAGTGAGAATGAGGACTGAAAGTGAAAGAAATGAATATCAGTTAAAAAGTAAAACTGGAAAAATGAATGGGCTGAAAGTTGACAAATCCTTAAAAAACTACAGACCTGATCTAAGTCATAGGGAAAATACTACAATCTATTATAAAGGATTTGATAATTGGACATTTAGAATTATAACGACATGATCGAGCAGTCAACATAAACTTATGAAATAGAACATAGTTTTGGAGCTTTTTGGAGATATTCCTAGCAGAGTAGATAAGAAGGAACAATTGGATGTGGTGTGTTTGTCCTCTCAGAAGACTTTCAATAAGGTCCCATACAGGAAATTAGTTAACAAAATTAGACCACATGGTTCAGGAGTAATATACTCACATGGCCTCAGGATTGGCTAACAGAAAGAAAACAGAGAGTAGGAATAAACAGGTCATTCTCTGGTTGGCAGTGTACAACCAGTGGAATACTGCATCGATCCATACTTGGGTCCCAGCTTTTCACAATCTGTAACAATGATTTAGATGTGGTGGCCAAATGTAATATTTACCAAGTTGACACAAAACATGGTGGAAATGCGTTTTGTGAGAAGGATTCAAAGAAGCTTCAAGGGACTTTGGGCTGTGTGGGCAAGTGCATGGCAGAAGGAATATAAGGTGGATTAAAGTGAGATTACCCACTTTGGTGGGAGGAATGGAGCTGCAAAAGTATATCTTAAGTGGTAAGAAGATGGGATATTCAAATTGACCTGGGATTCCTTGTACATAAATCTTGGAAAGCTGACATACAGATGTAGCAAGCAAGAATGATGTGTGGCTTCAAAGAAAACTTGCAGGTGGTGATGTTTCCATGCACATGCTGTCCATATCCTTCTAGGTGTTGGAGGCCATACGTCTAGAAGATGTTTTTGAAAGTACCATGGTGAGTTGCTGCAGTGCATCTTGTATATGGTAACCATTGCTGCCACTTTGCACTGCTGATGGAGTGAGTGAACTTTCAAAGAGATGGGTGGACTGCCAATCAAATGGACATTTTTTTTCCCTAGAATTTGTTGAGCTTCCTGAATGTTGTTGGAGCTGCATTCATCCAGGAAAGTGGAGGGTATTCCACCACACTTCTGACATGTGCTTTGTGGGTGGTGGACAAAATCTGAGACGTCAAGAGGTAAGTTAATCACTCCAGAATTCGCAGGTTCTTGCCGGCTCTTTTAGCTATAATATTTATGTTGCCAGTTGTTTTAAGTTGCTGGTGCAAGGTAACCTTCAGAAAGTTGATGGTGGAAGATTCAATTAGTCAATTCATGAATTCAGTCAATAATTGCATGATAGTACATAGTGTGGATTGATTTGGCTGAAGACTTGCATAAATAATGCTGAAGACCTGTGGCGATGGATTATTCACATAGCAATTTTTGCAGAAAATAGAGGCATATTATTGAGACGTTCATCATTGAGGATGGGATGTTTGTTGAGCCTTTCCATCTGATTAACACACATTGATTCACCCAATTACACAAAGCTATTGTGATGCCACCAGAAAGTACATAAATATTGAATAGAGTAACACCAGCTCACAGGAAATTTCCAGAGTTTGACACGCAAAGATCACCAAATCAATTCTATCCACATTGATGATCCTTAGTTAGTTGCTGGCTGTGAATTAGGGTCAGACTTCTTTCTGGACCAATAGTGTTTGGCCACAACTCCCACTCCAGGAGCTTTATAGGTATAATCCAAGGTGTAGTTATAGCGCCGCATTGTTGGGGATAATGCCTGTCAGATGAAATATTAATTCAAATCCCATCTGTCTTTTCTAGTAGATATAAACACTTCCATGGCACTATTTGAAGAAGAACAGGCAAGCTTTCCTTGAGATCTGCTTAATATTTATCATTTAATCAACAAGACCAAAGTGAAGATGATCTGTTGTTATCAATGCTATTTGATGAATTTCAATGTGCACAGATTTGTTGCTGTTGTCATATATGCCAACAGTAACTGAACACATCAAAAGTACTTTGATGGCTGTAAAGGGCTTGTTGTAGATCCTGAGCCAGCAGTATAAATAAAGGAGAAGGTAATAATGGTTTCCTCTGGCATGTCCAGGAAGTTGGGTTTAATACTAACCCCTTTCTTCCAGCCGAGGCAAAGAGAGCAATATCCGTTTTTTTCATCATTTTAAAGGATGGTCATTTAGCCTGGCATGTACTGTTTTAAAAAAAGAGATATTTCATTACTGCTTGCTCCATAGATTGAAGGCGACAGATTCACTTGAATAATGAACCAAAGCACAACGAATGACAAATATCAAAATAGCCACAGCCAAGAAGCATTCCGAAGGCTGCTCAAAGCATAATGTTATGGTGAAATGCATGAAATGGGATGGGTTTGACATGGGATGGATTGGTATTAGCATGGGGGTTTAAAGCAATCCTGTTCTGATACAGATACTAATTTCACTACAAATATTTGCAGGTCACTGTCAGTTTTGGGATAAGTTGCAAAATCAAGCTTTGCATCCAGGGGTGAACACATACACCTCAGGTACATTGCACTTGCATCTAATGGTTCACCAATGATGCAATGAGGATTAAATTGCAAGTAAGAAAACAAATTATTTAGAAACATGAAAGGCACTTCAGAATTGAGAAAATATAGACTTAGCTAAAAATAACAGCCTGTCCCCTACAGTTGTGATATCTTGTTCATCACAATATAAAAAACCCTCTGCTACCTACAGCTGCTTTGGCCCTCATTTTCTGATCTGAATGGGTGTCCATATTTCTCTTCCATATCAGACAAGAAGCTGTCTATTAACCTTAACAGTACTGTTCCTGTGAAACCTCCAAGGCAGGAGCGGAGTGCATTAGAGCTGAAGCTATACCCCTTATTTATGTCAAAAGCGGTCACATTCTGCACTTAAGGCTCTCAAAGCCGCTGTAGTTATTGAAAGAAGATGCGTACATAAGTTAAATCTGGGTGTAGGGTGTTAAGTGGGTGGGAAGGTGTAGGATACCAGCTGACTACAGTGTAAGATGCTGCGTGGGTAAGGAGTAGTATGCCAGCTGGGTGGGTAGAATGGCAGGTGGATGAGGGGCAAGTTAAAAAATGTCTGTGTATAGCGTAAGGTGGCAAGTGAGTGAGAGTAGGCTGACAGGTGCATGTATGGTAGAGAAACAGGTGGTGATGGATGGTGGAAAGATGGCAGGTGAGTGACGATGCAGGGTACCATGTCTGGAAGGGGTGGGGTGCCTGGTGGTTGAGGAGAGTAGGATGCAGGTGCGTAAGGGTTACAAATGGGAGGTTATTGGAGATTAGGCTAGTATGTACATGAGTGATGTAATAGGGGAATTCAGGGAAGTTGAGTTAGTGGTAGGAGAGTGAAGTTGGAGACTGTAAGGGCACTTCCAGTCAAGAGGATTGTTGGTGGGGGGACATGTGGGTGCATGGGGTGTCTGTAGGTTGTTGGAGTGTAATTGGGGTGATGGGTGTTAAGTTGGTTGAGGGATCAGTTTTATAGTTAGTCTGAAGTTAGGGCAAATTTTAACCGAATTAATTGTTGCTAACTAAACATTTAGCTAACTCAACCCTCCAAATCCTTCATCTCCATCTCAGAGTAAAGGACTTTGGTGAATCATTTCAGATGCTAAGTAATTTCCCGTCAGAGGTTTCAACTTCCAAGACAATTCCTGTGGAGTCAGCTGCATTGGAACTTCCATTTGATCCAATGTGCGATCCAGCTCACACTTCACCAGAAACTGACTTCAAACAGAAGATCATGGCCTTTACATGGCGGGAGACGTGGAAAGCCAGATAAAACTCCAGGCCAGCTAGGAAACAAATCCTCTCCAAATAGGATGTTTACAGATAAATGATAGTCATAGAAGACAAAAGATGAATAGAAATTGTGGATCTTTAATCTTTCTCGCTCTGTGTAATTTTGTTAGTCCTATTCCCAAATCCTTTCCTTGTATCACTGCAATTGTTTTCCTTTTAGGTGCTTATCCAATTCCAATTTGAAAGTCATATTTTCTCAGATTTTCATATTTACAATTTGTATCTTCTTAAGAAAGAGCATGGAAATAAACTAAAGCATCAACATCCAGTAATTCTAGCCATTACCTGTTTAAATATACAGTTTATTATTACCGAGTAATAACCTTGTGGTAAGAATGTGAAATAAACATAACAGTAATTCACATCACAAAAAATGATGCATTGTTAAAAATTTATGTTGTCATGAAGTTGTAATATATGGACTGTTAATCATTCACGTTACTGAGATCAGCTTTTTATTCCAGATTTATTAACTGGATTCAGACTCTACAATGTGATATGCAGGGATTTGAACCCATATCCCCTGTGTATCAGCTGGAGATTACCTCTATTACCATCTGATTATCATAACATCACTGTCTCCCCTAAAGTACATATGAATTGAGAAAGCACATCTCCTTAAACATTTAATATCTGGTAGCCAGGGTTAGGAGTAAATAAGGAGGAATGTAACCAGCCCTTTGGACTTAACCATGACAATGTTTCATCATTTTCTGGCGGGAATTGTCATTGTTGTCCATCTTATTTATTACGTCATTTATTGGAAATATAGAATAAGTCAGACAGGCATCTTTCTCAGGTTTCATCAGTGAAACACACAAACTAGTTACATAAATCTTTACAGCAGGGAAGCAAGCCATTGAACCCAAACTGGCCTATGCTAATTTTTATAGTTCTTGTGAACGTCTTTCTAACTTGCTTCCCCTCCACCTAGTGGAACATCCTTCGGTTCGTTTCTCTTTTGCGCACTTATCTGGCTTCCCCTTACGTTCATCCATGCTATTGTCTCAATCAGTCGATGTTGTCATGTGTTCTGTTTTCTGAGTAAAGAAATACTTGCAAAATTAGTTGATAGATTGGCTACCTTACGGTTACTGCAACGATATTTGTGACATCAACAGCCACGGGTGAGGCACCAGAAGACTGGAGTGCAGCTAATGTGCCATTATTTAAGTAAGGCTGCAAGGAAGTGCCGTGGAACTATAGTCCAGTGAGCCTGATGTCAGTGGTGCATTAGTTGTTAGAGAGGATTCTGAGAGGCAGGATCTACATGGTTTTGGAAAGGCAAGGGCTGATTAGGAATAGTGCATGGGAAATTGTGTCTCACAAATTTGATTGAGGTTCTTGTTCCACATGGTAGACTGGTTTGTCAGGTTAGATCATATACGATCCAGGGAGAGTTAGCCAATTAAATACAAAATTAGCTTGACAGTAGGAGGCAGAGGGTGGTGGTGGGGGGTTGTTGTTCAGACTGGAGGCGCATGACCAGCAGTGTGCCACAAGGATCAGTGCTAGGTCCACTCTTGTTGTCATTGAATGAGAATAATTTGAATGAGAATAAGGGAGGCATTGTGAGCAAGTTTGCGGATGACACCAAACTTGGTAGTATAGTGGACAGTGAAGAAAATTATCTAAGAGTACAATGAGATCTTGATCAACTGGGCAGATGGCCTAAGGATCGGCAGATGGGGTTTAAGGCAGATAAATGTGAGCTGTTACATTTTGGCAAGACAAACCAGGGCAGGACTTATGCAGTTAAGGTAGGGCCTGAGGAGTGTTGTTGAACAGAGAGACCCAGGAGTGGAGGTACATAGTTCCTTGAAAGTGGTATTACAGGTAGACAGGGTAGTGAAGAACGTATTTGGCATGCTAGCTTTCATTGGTCAGAGCATTGAATACAGGAGTTGAGACATCATGTTATGTTTGTACAAGACATTGGTAACGCCACACTTGAGTACTGCATATAATTCTGGTCACCCTGCTATAGGAAGAATGTTATTAAACTGGAATGGATGCAAAAGATATTTACAAGCATGTTACTAAGACTGGAGGGCTTGAGTTACAAGGAGAGGCTGGATAGACTGGGACTTTTTTTCACCTAGAGCATAGGAGGCTGACGGGTGACCTTATAGAGATTGATAAAATCATGAGGGGCATAGATAAGCTGAATAGTCAAGGTCTTCTCCCCAGAGTATGGGAGTCCCAAACTAGAGGGCATAAGTTTAAGGTGAAAGTGAAAAGATTTAAAAAGGACTTGAACGGCAATGTTTTCATACAAGGGTTGGTATGTATATGGAACGAGTTGCCAGAGGACACAGTCAGACACAAATACAATATTTAAAAGAAATTTGGACAGATATATAGATAGGAAAGGTTTAGTGGGGTATGGGCCAAACACAGGCAAATGGGATAAGTTCAATTTAGGAAACCTAGTCAGCATGGATGAGTTGTGTCAAAAGACCTGTTTCCGTTCTATATGACTCTATGACTCTAATATGGCTTGAAGAAACATAATATTTAATGTGATTTTTGTGTGAATAAAATATTGTGTCTCACTTTGGAAGCTCATTTTAATACTTACCTACTATGGAGTCCTGGTAGCAATGCATCATTAACAGAGATCGCCAGGCAACTCTCTCTCCCACTCTTACACACATGCACACAGTGTGCCATTGCAGTTACTCAGACAGCTGCTAACCAGTAGGGTGACTCACTTTTCCCAACTTCCCCTCCGCCCTTGTGGTAAAGCACCTCTCCTGATTTGCACATGTGAGTTTGGGATCCTGCCATGTGGTAAATTATTGACGCACGCTGGCATTTCACCAGCCCTTGGTTTAACATGTTGCAGCATAAAGCCTGCACATCCACTTTGTACTTTGAAGAACAAAAGTTGTCAGATTGTTTTGGTATCATTTTATAGCTGCACTGTGAATTTTCAAAATACTTTTCAATAATTCATTGTCAGATATCCACAGCTAACCGGTTAGTTGATAAAATTAGCAAGCAGCTCATTCTGAAAAGGATTTGGTAATAATCAAATCTAGAATTGGCCAGATCATACTGAACTAGATCAACAAAATTGGAATATTTAACTTTGTTATTAGTTTGAACTGAAGGGAGTTGTTATTACAGCTAATAATTTATGAAATTAATGCCATGCAACTTTAAGCAATAGTTCAAGCTTCTGCTGACAAAATGGCTGTAAATGGTCTTATGAGATGCTCCTTCTGAACAGATTTATTCTCCAGGATTCACTGCAATGGCAATTTTGGCAGGAGATGTTAATATATTGTACCATTAAGCTCCATAATCATCTGGGAGCGAAGTTATGCGATAATTTGTTGTGAATGCAATTAGAATGCAATGCAGCAAGCACAGAAACAGATCAGAAGCACAATAGATATAAAATACCTAATGCAATATGTTGCTGCTCAGAAACAGAAATGTTAGGGCAGATTTTGATTGTGGAACTAATGGGCAAAAAAAAACACAAATTCTAATTATCGACAGTTCATTTGCCTTTTATATCTGTCTGGTTAGTTCATTTGATGGATCAGTGACCACGCCTCTTCCTATTCTGGTTGCATGAACAACACAGAAAACAGAGGCTTTTAGCCTTCAATTGCTTAAGCAGCCTACAATCCCAAAGCTATTTCTGATTTACTGTTCAGATTCTAATAAAGTGTAAATGGGCACTTTGTGATCACTAGTCACCTCATTCCCTACCCGTAAGATTAGTAATTTAAATCACAAAGATGATCACTTTGGACAGTAAAATAAGGCTAGAAACCAGCAATACATTGACCAGTACTGCATCAATGAATAATGACAGAAGTACCTAATGAGGGCAACACAACTACATTTTGCTAAAGAGCAAACTCCTGTGATTGGAACAAACATACTGAGTCTGCCAATTGTAGTGGCATCAATCATTCACATCATACTTTCTTTGCATTTCTACACAGTAATAATAATGTAGTCTTGGATTTCCAATAAGTCCACAAGAAGGCCACTCTAAGTCTCTTAAGCTTTTCTCAATATCATGCAGTTCCCGAAGATTGTGCGTCATCTTAAGAGACTGTGTAACATAACAAATTGGAGTTTTATTCGCCTTTGTACACAGAAAAACACAAACTGTGTTTAGTGGTTTAAAGTATAAATTGCCTAGGAGAAGAAAATAATATTTAGTTCACAGTACTTTCTCTTTAGTAGGACTAAAATTATGCAGCTTTCTTTCCGGGTGGAAGGAAATGTACTTATTTTGTGGAACAGAATATATTTCAGATTTTCAAAGTTTTGCAGCTAACTTATAATTTACTTTTTTTCATTGCAATTGCAAAATGTAGAACACTTATTGTGTAGAATTACATATTTTGCAATACTGCCTCACTGCTGAATTAGACCTTGCAAGAATCAGAACCAACATCGTAGCTGTTAAGACCATTATTAAGAATCTGCCTTAATTCACGCAGAACAAGTAAATACACGTAATCTACAAGTAATCTAATTTGTATACATTAATCCTGCTTACATGCTTATGAAAATTTGTTATATTTAGCACAATTGCCAAATTCTCTGATGGGTGCTAAAATCTTATGTACAAATTTATACCATCAAGTCTCAATCCTTAATATCAGAAGACAAAATGAACCTCCCTAAGACCTATTTTAATGTGTAAATGATATTTAGCTATCAAATTTGTTTTAGAATGAAATTTATACAATTATTGCATTTTAAATTATACTTTTTGATAAGATTATCTTAGTTTGGAAATATATCTTTAAATTGAGTTTAAATAAAATTGTTCAAGTGACCTATGTTGGCATTTATTTGACATTAAACCTGGGTGCTTTAATTGTTAAAGATTAAATACAAGATTCAGATTGCATTATTGGAAGGGAGGTGACAGATATTCATACTTAGGAACAACGAGAGCTGTTTCTAAGTCCACAACAAGGACACCTAAGCCTCTTAAAATTCAGAAAATGTTTCTCAATATCATGCTTAACATAACAAAATTAGAGTTTCAATTGCCATTGTACATAGAAAAACACAAACTCTGTTTGGTGGTTTAAAGTATAAAATGCTATGAGAAGAAAATACTATTTAGTTCACTGCACTTTCTCTTTAGCCACTGACACAGAAAATGCTCTCTTGGAATGTGGAATCCTGTCGTGTGCTCTTCTTTCAGATATTAACTAGAAGTTCAGATTTCTCTTTAAAAGTTATTTGTTTCTACATAGTTTGTAATGGCTGAGTGCTTCCAGTTGTTGCTCTCGGGAATTGATTTTTATTCTGCTACAGGAGAAGTTAGTTAGTTACTGAGTATCTGGTAAGTGATTAAGAGTTATTCTATTCTTAAAGTTAAGGTTTGCTGTAATATAGCAACTGTGGTAAGAGTAATAAAATATATGTAAACATTGGTAAGTATATAACAGAAAAAAAATTAAGTAGTTCCTTAGAACACATTAGCAATAGCAGGACAGGTGTTGTGTCAAGTCTGCAGCATGAGGAAGCTCCTGGATACCATTGTGATCAAGGGCAAACATATTTGCAATATGTGTTTGAAGCTCAAGCAATTTTAGTTCAGAGTTTATGAGCTGGACGCTCAACCACAAACATTGTGACACATCAGGAAGACTGTGAAATGAAATATGTAGGAGCAGAAACAGGCCATTTGGCACATTAAGTCTGCTGTACCATTCAATGAGACCATGGCTGATCTGTCAATCCTCAACTCCACTTTTTAGACTCATCCACATAACTCTTGATTCTCATACTGAATTTAATCTGTTTACTTCAGCCTTGAGTATATTTAATGACCCAGCCTCAACAACCCTGTTAGATGAAGAATTCCACAGATTTTCTACCCTCGGAGAGAAAATAAAATCCTCCTCATCTTTGTCTTAAATGGGTCATCCTGTACTCTGAGGTTATGCCCTCTGGTCCTAGACTCTGCCACAAAAAGAAACATCACCATTGCATGTACCCTGTCAAGCCCTATAAGAGTCTTTTATGTTTCAATAGATTTTCTTTCCTCGTTCTTTTAACCCTAATAAGTACAAGCCCAATGGGGTTGATAAGAGGATAATGGCAGCCTGTTGCTAGCTTCTATCTTTCAACTGAAGGCTGTGAGAAATACCGCCTGAGATGAAACCTCTTGGCTCAATGCAACATGGAGGAGAGAGTGGGCCCAACTATTCAAGATGACAGCACTGGCACAAGATTGCAAAACTGCAAATTTGATGAATATTGCTCAAACATGTACTAAATTCAAACAGAAAGAAAACTGAAAGAAAACTGAGAGTGAAACAAAAAAACAGGTCCTCCCTTGGAAGAATTCTCTGTAGTAAAATTGTAAATTATTTTTATTATATGGTTTGATTTTTATTTTGCAGCTCTAAATTATTAAGCAATGGTTCTTAGAAACCAAATGCATCTTATTGCAGTCGGTTAGTTATAGTGTCAACATTGCACCGCCTTAACGGTAGCTCACGTTGGTATGTCCACACCCAGCTGTATTTTAAATTTCAATCATTGCATGAATTTCTTGAACCAAATTCACACTGGTTCTAACTCTGTTACGGTAAATACTCTGCTCCAGAGAGTGGAATACATCTGTTTGCTTTAGGCTCTAAAACAAATGAATCTTCAGAAACCCACTGCAATGTCTGAGGATATAAAATTAATCTTGGGCGATGGCTCAAACTGAGTGGGGTGTGGAATGGGTCAGCAATTTGTTAGGCACATTATTCAGCTTTGATTGCAATCAATATATTTTGATATACTGGGCATGATGTGCAGTAAGTCCAGTACCCACCAATGCTAGAGATGGATTTCTGCTCCATTTCATCAACATTTTATTAATCATGTGTGAGCATAGATAATCTTGCACAAATTAAAATATTATGTGCAATGTGGAATTCAGAACACCACCAGATAACCCGTGATCTTATTAAGTGGTGGAGCACACCTGAAGAGTCAAATACCTTATTTCTACATTTCTACATTTATTCCTATGTACTAGAAATCTACCCTTCAGAGTCATACAGAAGTATGTGGTGCTTTCTAAAATTGGAACACCATTTTGACTACTGCTTTGATATTACATTCTTTCTCTGTCCTCAACATTTCCTGCTCCCTGGGTTCTCTCATTATCACACTCCATTGATCATGAACACAGTGTTTATTTTCATGTCATCATTGCACAGATCTAGAAGAATCAGACCCAAGGCTCTGTTTTAAAGAAAATTGCAACTGGTCAGTCATAACAACTTATTATGTGCGGATAAAAAAAAGGTTTTTGGGACCCCAGTGCGTTAAACCTTTAGGCGTACTAGAATTCAGCAGTATTTTCATTAGAACAACACTTTCAAAGTTATGTTGTTGAAAGGACCGCACAGTATCTGTATATTCATGCTCTTCTTCTGAAAGGGAGCAACTTCTACAATGGAAGAGGAATTCAATTTTTTTCAGGTGGAAATATGATACATTATACTGCTGTGTATGTGGCTGATCCTTTTTTCATCTTGACATTGTTCAGACACAGAGGAACACCATGTCACATGCTTTTCAGCCTTTGAAATTCTTCTAAATCTAACAATAACCAGAGCTAGTTTTATGTTGACTTCAGTTCACATTAAAGGATTTATGATTTGAGTGCTGATTTTGAGTCTGGTTTTACTTTCTCTCATTTTATTCAGTACAATGGCATAGCTAATATCATTAATATATATTTTACATTTATACATGTGTGTACACAGTAACCACTGCTGAGGCATAATATGCTCTTATGCCCATTACGGTAATTGACTAAGTTGAATTGTAATTCCATTATACGTTATTGTGAAGTGTTATTCATCACTTGTGCCTTAAATTTCTTGCTTACGTCAGTTTCTACATATCTGCTGTAAGTCAATGGTTTTGATTAAGCATTAATGTAACTCATGTTACATTTATCTCTTACCCCTTCTTAAATAGCAGAACGCAAAATAAGTTAGAAGGAGAGATTGTCCAAATCGGACACATGTATTCATTATAATGGAAAAAGTTACAAGAAAAATGGCTCCACAGTCTTGGAAACATGATTGTGGAGTTTGAGAGCTCTGGTAGCATCTGAGAGGATTTGGGTGTCGGAATGAGATGACCATTCCTGGTTGTGACAGAGCAACCAGCGTTGCTGTGGTGGGGATGGCTGGACTAGATACATGAGAAAGATGGTTCTGGAAGATGGCAGTATTGGAGGGCAAGAGATCTGGAATCTCAGGGACTGAGGATTATGTATCTGGGCACTGCAGAAGGGAGCCATTGTAATTTAGAAATGTGGGACCAGAATGAAGAGTGAAAGTTGACAAAAGTTGTGAACATAGCCACAACATGTAAGGATTTGTACACATGTACTGCAAATCAATGTGAGGTTTCTGATACAATTAAGAAATAGGTGGCTATACAAAATAAAACTGATGTCTAATTCATTTTTTTATACATAAAATAAAATATCTTAAAGATTTAACTCCAGAACAAATCATGTTTTCAAATCATGTTGACCTTTTATTGCAATTGTTTCAATATAATCACAGGAACTGAAACCTCTTTAAAATCTAGATTCATGTTGATTACAATCCTCTCAATAGTTGTCCCACATTTTAGTACAATTAAGTGAAACAGCCTAGTTATGGACTAAGAATCAAGATTGGCTCTTTGGGTGTGTTTTGTCTGCGGAGCCAAATTCTTTGCTGCTCAGGTCTCCCCGCTCCCAAAAAAAACACTGTGTTTCTAGATATGGAACAGGTATAAAGCTCCAAAATGTGTTTCATTTGTCCTGTACTGATCTGACCACGACTGCATTCGGTGGTATAAAAGCAGAAAGTGTCAGAGAAACTCAGCAGGTCTGCCAATATCTGCGAAGAGAGAAACTGAGTTACTGTCTCGAGTCCAATATGACTGTTCTTCAGAACTGAAAGGGGCTGGACAATTATAGTTCTTACGCTATTGATAAAGAGCTAAGTGGAACAGATGGTAAGGGTGCCCACAGAAAAAGGGAGTGGGAATGTGAAACTTAGAAAAGGAGTCTAAATATATACATATCTGTGTGCGTGCAAAATAGGTGCCAATGGTACGTGTGAATTGTTGAATATAAATAAATTTTGGTGAGAGCAAACCCATGCAAACATGACATGTGGGAGCAGTGTAGGGGAAAGGATCTAATCAAAATGGAGGGGAGTGCTCTGAAGTTGTTGAAGTCAATTTCAAGTCCTGAAAGCTCTACAATTCTAAAGCACAAAACGAGGTGCTGTTTTTCCGTTTTGTGCTGAGTTTTACTGGAACACTGCAAAAGGCCTAAAACAGAAATGATAGCATGACAACAAGACGATATATTGAAATGATAATCAACGGGAAGGCCAGAGTCTTTCTTACAAACAGAAGAGAGATGTTTGCAAAGCAATGACCCAGTTTGCATTTGGTAGAGGAGATCACATTGTGAACACTGAATACAGTAGACTGGATGCAAGCTGGAGGAACAGTATCTCATTTTCTGCTTGGCAATTTACAGCCTTCAGGATTCAATAAATTCCGAGCATGAGCATTGTCCTCGATTCTGATTGTGGAAGGGATCACTTATTGGAAAAAGTAACTTACAACATTTAATTCTACATTAAATTCTCCTAGATTAGATTTTGTTTTCAAGTGCCTCAAACCAAAGAAAGGGACATTGGCTGACTCACCAATTAAATTTTCTCGACTGTTTCATAGAATGTGGGCATCATTGGCAAGTATTTGTTACCTATCCCTTGAACTGAATACCTTATCAGACCACTACAGAGGGTAAATATAGGTCAGACCAGGTAAGGACAACAGATTTCCTTCCTTAAAGGACTTTAGTGAATACGATGGATTTTTTTATAACAACTGGTGATAGCTGGTTTCAGTTCAAGATTTATTGATTGAATTTGAATTCCATCAGCTGTCATGGTGAGACTTGAATCTGTGCTCCACAAGATATTAGTCTGGGTGTTTGGATGACTAATCTAGTGACATTACCACTACACTCTGCCAAAATATTTTCACTTCTCACACCATTCAGCCTCTGGGAAAAGAAAATCTCAGATAAAGATGGCATTTTCTTTTGTTCAAATGCTGATTCTCTTGTAGCCTTTATAAACATCAAAGTGATTTTTTTCCCTCTTTTTCCTGAGTACAGATTCCAAGAGAGCTCACTCCATCCACTACACCAACCACTTTTCCACTGTTGCTAAATCATAGTTGTTTCAATTAGATCTACTAGTAATGTACACACAATTGTAATTTATTGTAAAGCACATACTTAAAGCATATATTTAAGGATGTAGAGTCTAATTAAACTTTAAACAAAAGTTTTTACTTTTGCAGAGTTTACCAAAACATTATTGCTTCTTGAGAGAGTATGTCACGGGTGAGGAAGTCTTGATTGCTTTCTAATTGTCACAAATATATTGGAATGGGCTTATTCAGCGCTTGTCATATGTAGTATAGTACTGTTAATCCACATTGCCTTATGTTACCACCAATCTATTTAGCAATGCAATTTCTTGTGACTATCAAATCAATTCAGAAATTGTTTCTGGTACCAGCAAGTCACCCTGCTCACAGAAATGTCTCCAGAAATGTATTATATATGAAATTGGCTTATTATTGTTTGTAATCATTTCCTCTAGGTTTTCTTTCAGCTAAGAAGAGGATCTCTCTCAAGGAAAACACGTTGTGCGCAAATTAAACCAAGTTGCTCGTGTATCTTTTCCAGCAAATGTTAACTCTGGCCTTGTTGGAGAGTGTCAACCTGGTCAAGTGACCAAGTTTTGCTGGCACACCTATAAAAGGGAAAGGCAAAATATTGGTCAATAGTCCGAGATTACTAGGTACATTGTTATTGCATGCCAACCTGTTCCAAATTTCTCACTTACATACATCATGGTCTCAAACAAACAACTATAACTCAGTAGGTCACATTCTTAATATGTAATGTACAATTGTTGTTACACACCACGTTAACTGTATAGAAATCTGTTGCATATTGACATCCAAAAAGACATGCAAGCTCGTTACATGTGCATATGGTCCTTCATCTGGTAGTATTTCTCGTAGGTCTCTATTTATATGAACTTTGCAACCTTCCTGAGATGGATTCTGACCATTCTTTCTTTCATTCATCTGCAGCATTTTCTTGTCTTCTATTTTATGAGAGGGAAAAGAAGTTCACAAAGGAATGTCAGCCTAAGCATATGCAAATAAAACCCTTTGAATGTTGGCTGGTGAAAAGAGAGAAATAAAAACAATCATGAAATGACTAATTATGCTGCAGCCTGCAAAAGAATCCAATATAAGGACAACAAAGGCAAATAAAGAACTATAAGTAGTAGAAATGGACTCTTATTCAGAAGAGTCTACTGACAACATAAGAGCTTTTGTTTTACACTGGCATTTAGCAATGACATTGTATTCCTATAGAAACTAGAAAGGGAAACTCGCCCTTAATTATAACTTTTTCAAATTCAGAATGAAACCGGTTATTTCAGCAATGCAACTCTTCAGGATTTTGCAACACCCAGCCGAAAATAAACTTGGTAGCATGCTCCCGATAAACATCTGAAGTAACAGTTCTCCCACAACCTATCGAATTTGCACCAATCATGCAACTGTGGGCCTTCAGCATATGGCAGGGAAAGTTCTCCTTTGTAGAAGTTAAGCTGAACACAATGCTATTTGAGGAGAAGTTTTATATCTTCAAAAGAATGTAGCATACAGTTCAATAAAATTATGCACAGCAACTAATGATTCAATGACATATTACCTACTGTATGTGAGATGTTCATCAAAAACATGGATACTTGGGAGTGAACAAACCTTTGTAACTGCATTTGGTTAGATACATGAATATGAAAACAAATCAAAAATGGTTAATTATTATCACCCTTTGGTGGGTGGAACACCTTTTATATTATTTTTATGTGAAAGCATTTTATTCCATTTGTAACAATTTGCATTGGTAAGCAGTTAAGTCTTTCTTCTTTTCCATGTGATGACAGGGAAGCCAGTTATATTTCCAGCGCCCAGGACCTGCATGTGTGCAAGAAGTATCTCCAGCTGCATGTCCTGGAATTCTGAGTTTCGTCTAGTGATGCTGTGGAGCATTTGCGAGGCGAAGAGTAACATGGTTAGCACATATAGAGAGATGGTCATACCACAGATTCAGACTCCACAGGCAGGAAGGGAATGGGTGACCACCACTTGGAGCAGGAAGGCTAAGCAGGCAGTGCAGTAATGTCCGAGATAACAAGCATGGGGCTGGATGAACACAGCAGGTCAAGCAGCATCATAGGAGCAGGAAAACTTGACGTTTCGGGCCTAAACCCTTCAGTACCTTTTATCTCTGGCGCAGTAATGTCCTGTGGCTATTCCCCTGCAAAACAGATATACCGTTTTGGATACTGTTGAGGGGAATAGCCTCTCAGGGGATAACAGCAGCAGCCAAATTCATGGCATAATGGTTGGCTCTGCTGCAGAGGGAGAGAGAAATATGCATAGAAATGCTATAGTTATAGGGTATTCAATCATAAGGGGAACAGATAGGGGCTTCTGTGCCCACAAACAAGGATCCAGGATGGTGTGTTGCCTGTCTGGTGCTGGGGTCCTGGATGTCTCGGAGCAGTTGCAAATACTTCTAGAGGGAGAGGGTGAACAGCCAGTGGTCATGGTACACGTTGGTACTAACGACATGTGTTAAAAAAGGGATGAAGTCCCAAAAGCAGAATATAGAAAACTAGGAAGAAAGTTGAAATGTAGGACTTCAAAGGTAGTTATCTCAGGATTACTACTGGTGCCATGAGCTAGTCAGAGTAGAAATAGTGGGATATATAGGGTGAATACCTAGCTGAACCAGATGGTGTGCGGGGAGGGTTTCAGAATCGTGGGACATTAGGACCGGTTCTGGGGAAGGTGGGGCCTGTACAAACTGAATGTGTTACACCTGGGCAGGGCCAGGACTGATGTCCTTGGGGGAGGTGGGGTGGTGGTACTTGGTAGAGTGTCTGGGGAGGGTTTAAACTAGTGTGGCAGGGGGAATGGGAACCAGAGGAGTAGGGCAGTACATGCTGACATTGAGGGAGAGGTAAAAACCAAGGCAGACATGATGAAGGACAAGAAAAGGCAGGGAAACGCTGCTGAAAAGAACAGGGGAGATGGTCTGAAATGCATGTGTTTCAATGCGAGAAGTATTATAGGCAAGGTGGATGAACTTGGAGCATTGGTTAGGACTTGGAACTATGACATCATTGCAATTACAGAGACTAGGCTGAAAGACGAACAGGATTGGCACTAAATGTCCCAGATTTACATGTTTCGGGTGTGATAGAAAGGGAAGTTAAAGGGCTGGGTGAGTTGCATTACTGATAAAGGAGTATCTCACATCTGTCATGAAGGAGGATACATCAGAGGACTCATGCAGCGAGGCAATATGGGTAGAATTCAGAAATAGGAAAGATGAAATCACAATGTTAGGGATATACAACGGGCCTTCCAACAGCCAGTGGGAGATAGAGGACAGACTATGTAGACAGATTTTGGAAAGATGTAAAAACAGCAGGGTTATTGCGGTGGATGATTTTAACTTGCCCTGTATTAACTGGGACTTACTTTGTGCTTAGGACTTGAATGGGGCAGAATTTGTACAGACCATTCAGGAGGGTTTCTTGACACAGCATGTAAATAGTCCAACCAGGGAAGGGGTTATACTAGACTGGGTTTTGGGAAATGAACCCAACCAGGTGAGTGAAGCATCAGTGGGGGAGCATTCAGGGGTAGTGACCGTGATGCTGAGTTTTAAGATAGTCATGAATAGAAAGGGAATACAGGGACTCAGATCCTGTAACTGAAGACAGTTTGAGTGTGGAAGGGCAAAATGTGTCAGGGTAGAAACGTCTGTTCCTGTGCTGTATTGTTCTATGTTCTTTGTCTGAGGTACAAATTAACGTTGCCATTAAAACAGAATTTGATTTCCTCCACAGTTACATGTGGATAGAAATTAAAGGATAATTCTTATCAAGAAACAGCAGCTAAAGAAAAGTCAATCTTTCTTAAGAGATAACAAGGTGTGGAGCTGGATGAACACAACAGGACAAGCAGCATCATAGGAGCAGGAAAACTTGACGTTTCGGGCCTAGACCAAAACATCAAGCTTTCCTGCTCCTATGATGCTGCTTGGCCTGCTGTGTTCATTCAGCCCCACACCTTGTTATCTCAATCTTTCTTAATATACAGTAGAATATCTGAACAATATATGTCTCCTCCTAACTAAGATGGGAGTGGGTCTGTTCAGAAATAATGTGACTGGTTAACTGTCAACCCTCTATCTTGTACATGCTGTAGTATCCAGTATCTGTAGTTCATGTAGGTGATGGATGATCTATATAGTGTCAATTTTAACTGCATTTTAGCTTATCAGTTTTCAGAATACCACTTCAACACATCACCATGTTCCTACTCCAATATTTTTGTTGCAGGCCAGCTGCAGTGTTCCAGCAAGACTCAGTGCAAGCTCATTTTCCACCTAGGGACCCTGCAGCCTTTAGGATTCCATCATTAAGTTTAATACCTTTAAAGACTGATTCCATCTTTCCATGTTTTCTACCCATCCCAACACCCAGTCCTGTCATGACATGGATTGCATTCAGCACAGCCCACCCACTCTCTCCAACTCTTAGTTCTCATTACCACCTTTACAACTTCTCTTCTGTCCTGGCCTGCTATCAATAATTACTGCCCACTTCTCCCTTACACCACCAAACCACCCCCACACCGTTGCCTGCCTTGCCTTCAGCATAAATATTGCTTATTTTACTAGCTGCTATTCGTTCTCATGAAGAGTTATCGAACTCAAAATATTGTCTCTGCTTACTGCGAGATCTGCTGCGTTTTGCCAGTAATTTCTGTTTTTGTCTCAGAATAGCATCTATTGTTACTGAATACCTGTCTGCACTGCAATTTGATTTTCAACAGTTAAAATCACCAGGTCATATAAGGCCATAAGGAAAAGGAGCAGAGGGAGGCCATACAGCCCATTGACCCATGCAGTGAAAGTCTCAGGTAAATGGACAATTGGTCTAGGAAGGCAACCGTATGAATATCCCATCAGTTATTCTAGAAAGTTTTTGATTGAGCTCAGAACTGAACATTGAAGTGACTTCAATTCTTTTAACAAATGGCTGCAATCTTAATAGACAATTCTGAAATTGTATGAATGCATGTTATTTCATGCTGAGAAAGTTCCATGAGTGCTGTGAGATCAATCTAAAGAAAACAAAAGACAGAACTTGTAATTATACAGTACATTTCACAATCTCAGGACACTCTAAAATGTTCTGCATCCAATTCAGTCAGTGTGTAATGAAGAAAACGCAACAGCACCACAAGCTCCCACAAGTGGCAAGAGGGCAATACAGAGAATTTTTTTTTAGTGATGTTTGAGACATAAATTTTGGAAAGGATACAGGGTGATCTCCTCTGCATTTTATTTAATTTAGAATCAGAAAATCTTGACTGTGGTGAGGTTTGTGTCGGAGATATCCCTCTACAGGGCCTTGTAGAGCAGCCTAGTGAAAACTCCAGTCAGTCTTCATTACTTTTCCTTTACAAAGTTCTTAATGGGTTTAGTTACCTATCCATCTCATAAAGGTTGATGGCCTTGCTGGTTCCCAAGCTTATATTTATCAAAATATCTGCCATCAAGGACAGGGTCAGGAAACTGGCACAGCAGCAGATCTTTTCATTTTCCATGCTTGACTATGACAGGAACGTAGGAATTAAGAGCAGGAGTAAGGAATTCAGCCCTTCGAACCATGATCATGTCTGATCTTATCCTGGTCTCAATTCCACTTCCCTGCCTGCTCCCCAAAACTCTTTATCCTGCTTTTCATCAGAAACATATCTGCTTCCTTTTTGAATCTGTTGATTGAATCTGCCATCAATGCATTCCAGGCAGCGAGTTCCAAAGATTCACAACCCTCACAAGAAATAGTTTCTCCTTATCTGGATTTCGAATCTGACTCCTTTCACTCTATATCAATGTCCTCTTGTTTGAGACTGGCCCACAAGGGCCTGACCATTCAGCCCAAAATGTCTGATGCCTGAAATTGTACCTGAAAATGCCCTATTGTCATTACAGTTGAGGGTGTTTCAGAATAACTTAATAGGCATTCCAAGAACTTTTTCTAAATTGTATTCAGTCATTGTTTTGCGTCCACATTTCATGGCTTCTTCTTTCTCGCCACCAAGTAGCTATGGGTCTATTTTATGCACTTGTGCTCACTTTCCTTGTTGAACCTACTGTGGAACCAACCATTACTAGCTAAAAGTTGGAGTAGAATCCTCTCACCAATCCTTCTTTCTGTACTGGGTCTAAGAAACAGTTTGGTTAACAATGGTAGAAGGTGAACCACTTCTGGGTCTTAACAAGAAGATGAATTTGTTTTAACAACAGAATATAGTTTATTGCATATTAGCAATAGATCCAATTTTATTGGCCAGTTAGACACAATTATCAAGTAGCCAGGGTGATACATTTGACTATAACAAGATCTCATTCTGGGCTCTTCTTTACCCCAACCAGGTCTGTATGCCATCATCAGATTGTATGGAGCTAAATGCAGTCTGCAACATTAACCCTTTCAGAACCTTGTAGAACATTTCCTCTCAACTGGATGATGTTAAACTGCTGAATTCCTTTCACGGAGGAACTCTTTCTTGCTAACTCAGGTTGTTCCCTACAGACAACTGAGGGAGTCTTAATCTCATGAATGCTCATCAAGGAAGATGGCTGCTCCAATGAGACATACTTTCTACCTTGCACTTTCCTAATTTTCAGATCAAACAGTTTCTTCTTTTTGACTGTGTACTGAATCTGTGGATATTGATCTGGCTTCCAAGGAGTCACATGCAGCTCATTTCTATTTCATTCAAGAAGTTGTCATTCCCAAACTGCTGATATATCTGTGTTGAAGTACGTAACCTTTTTACCTGAACTTCTTCATTCACCCTCTGTGGATGTTTTGTCAGTGAACTAGACATTTTCACACCTACGGTCATGAATCCAGTGGATTGCTATTTATTTAGCAATATCTCTATCATTGGTATTGATAATCCTTCACTGAAAGACAAAGGATTGAAATGTTGCTTTAGAGCTTATGTCATTTCATCATATTGTAGAGGTGCCAGCATTGGACTGGGGTGGGCAAGGTCAGAAGTCACACAACGCAAGGTTATAATCCAACAGATTTATTTGAATCGCAAGCTTTCCGAGTACTGCTCCTTCATCAGGTGAAGTACTGACGAAGGAACAGTGCTCCGAAAGCTTGCGATTTCAAATAAACCTGTTGGACTATAACCTGGAGTCATGTGACTTTTGATTTCATCATGTGTCACCAAAAGTCCAATTTGTTGTAACAGTTTGTTCATTAGACTGCTTTGCTGACGGAACAACTTCACCTTAAGATTCCTCAATAACATCAAGTGAGTTGTACTGCTCGCTCCTGCAATTCACAAATGCTTCTGGCACCACAGCATCCTTTATGCAGCCTGTGAAATTTCACATATGTCAGCCAAGGTGCCTTGGAAATATTCAGGATGAAAGATTGACTGGAGAGTCACCTTGAGACCCTCTGACATGCAGTTCCCACAAAATATCTGTGGGTCATGATTCTGGATCCCATATATCTCAATGATTGTCTCCTGGAAGAACATTACCAATTCTGCTATAGCTTCTCTGAAAGTTGCAAGCGGTTGGTCCTCACCGTAAAGACATGGTGACATGCCAGTGCCCGTCTCTAAAGATGTCTTCCCAGATGTCTGCCTCTTGGTCAGTCTCATCTTCTGGTGTTGCCTGCTGCTGGCCTTGTGACCCTTGTTGTTAACCAATGACAAACTTCTTTTGCTGTATCTTCCCCTCCTGTTCCTGAAATTGCAAGAATATTGGGTGTGTCATGCCCTAAGTGAATCCAGCAAATGAAATATATGAAAAAAGCAGACAATGATATCTGTGTTCATGGTTTTCACCCGTGCAGCTGCTGAGCAATGAGATGTTCAAATCCTCCCATGACTCAGATTCAATATTGCTCCCACTTTCCCTTTTCCCCACAGTGGTGGCCTTCCACTTGGACTCGGACTGCTGTGCACATAATTGAGAGTTTGGAGCAATGATCAGCGCGGAAACTGAATCACCCTCAATCTGAATCCATTATCATTATCGTCCCTCCATCATCTCAGAGCTTGAGACCATTATTCTTGACCATCCAAGTGTTACTGTGCATCTTCTTCCTTTCACCCACAAAACCTCACCACTATCGGTGTTCCTGTGACAGTGGCAGTGTACATCCCAATTCTCTGCTTTAACGTTACCTCCTCATTGTAGACATTCCTCCTTTGACCCTATGCCCTCCCTCCCTCATAGTTGATGTGTCTTTGCCCTTGACTCACCCTCTGAGACATTCTATTATCCCTATTTCCAACTGGATCACCCCGATTTAATAAGGTGTGGTCGATCTGATTGGAATCTCAAATCCACATTCTTGTCTACCCCTCATAACATTTCACCCTTTACATCCAAAAATTCTATCCTCTCTCCTAAAGGTATTCAAGGATACTGCTACCACCACTATTTTAGGAAGACCATTCTTAAGACGCTGTGAGAAAAAAAACTTTCACCTCATCACTGTTTTAAATTGGCAATCTGGTATTTTAAGCAGCGACCCCTAATTCCAGATTTTCTAATGAGAGGAAACATCATCTCTAGATCCACACTTTCAAGATACCATAGGAGTTTACACATTTCAATCAAGTCACCTCTTAATCTTCTAAATTTCAGTGGTTACAAACTTAATCTGTCCAACTTTTTCATACAAGACAGCTAGCCCATTCCAGGTATCAATCTGGTAAATCTCCACTCTACTGCCTCCAATGCATTTGCACCCTTCCTTAAATAAGAAGACCAATACTGTATGTAGTATGCCAGATGTGGACTCACCAATGCTTGTACAACTGAAGCATAATATCCCTACTTTTGTACGAAATTCCCCTTGCAATAAATTATAACACGCTATTAGTTTTCCTAATTACTTGCTACGCCTGCATAGTAGCCTTTTGTGATTTAAGTACTAAACCACTGAAATCCCTCTGTATCTCAGATGTCTGTAATCTCTCACCATTTAGATAATATGTTTTCTTTTTCATTTTTCCTGCCAACATTATGAAATGTAATAAATTTTTGCTCAGCATTATGAAGTTATTTTGGCTGAAGGTCGTTGCAAATGGTTCAGCCTTTCTTTTGCACTCACTGCCAAGCTCTTTCATCACTGAGGATCAGAATATTCAAGCAGTCTCCGCCTCCTGTTAGTTGTCCAAATGCCCTTCCAAAAATGGTGCCAGCTGGTATATGTATGCGAGTTAGATGGCAAACCTGTCATCACTATTATAGAGTTTTCGGTAAAGTGCCACATCAAAGCTTATTGTGGAAAGTAAAAGCATATGGTACAAAGGATAGCATATTCATATGGATAGAAGATTGGCTGACTAATAGGAAGCAGACAGTAGAGTAAATGCTTTTTGTCAGGTTGGCAAGTTATAACAAGTGTTGTGCCACAGATATGAGGTGTTGGGACCTCAACTGTTTAAAATGTATATAAATAACTTGGATGAAGCAATGAACAGTATAGTTGCCAAAGATAGTTAGGGAAATAAATTCTGAAGAGGATATAAGTAAGCCAAAAAGTGATGTAGGTACATTCAGTGAGTGGACAAAGACCTGAAGAATGCAGTATAATGTGGGAAAATGTAAAGTTGCCTACTTTGAAATGCTAACTACTTCCCAACTTACTCCTCAAAGCTTTTCCACCATCCAGAGGGGACAAGTCAGGAATGTTTGTCAGTTTGTCACCACTTGCTCAGATGAGTGTGGCATCAGCAACACTCAAAAAGCTCAACACCATCCAGGTCAAAGCAGGCACTAAATCAATTCCCTTCTACCACCTCAACATTCACCACTGATACACAGAGGCGACACTGCAGATCACCTAAAAACACAATGCAAGAACACACCAAGGCTGCTTCAACAATAATAAAAACCAAAAGAACTGCGGATGCTGTAAATCAGGAACAAAAGCAAAGTTGCTGGAAAAGCTCAGCAGGTCTGGCAGTATTTGTGGAGGAGAAAACAGAGTTAACGTTCGGGTCCGGTGACTGCTTCTGAGGAAGGGTCACCGGACCCGAAACTTTAACTCTGTTTTCTCCTCCACAGATGCTGCCAGACCTGCTGAGCTTTTCCCACAACTTTGTTTTTGCTTCAACAGTATTTCCCAGGCCCATTACTTTTACCACCTGGGAAGAATGAATATGACATATAGGATCACCATCACCTGCAAACTGCCCTCATGTTACACCATCCTGATTTGGAACTATGTCATCATTCCTTCACTTCATTCCCTCCAAAATCCTGGAACTGCCTCCCTAGCAATAATGTATGCATTTACAACCCATAGACTGTGACAGTTCAATTATGCAGCTCATGTCCACCTTTTCAAGAACAACAAAAAGTCAGCAATACTAATGCTCTTGTCAATGATGCCCATATCCCATGAATCAATTAATAAATATTATCCGCATAGAACATTTTGAGGTAAGAGTCTTTATTTATTTCTTTCTCGACAGGTGAATTGTACTTGTTTCTTTGCCCATTCAGGATTTTTTTTAAAAATATATGAATACAGACATTCACATAATCCTTTTCACCACCAAATTATTTTGAAATTTCCGTTTTTCTCATTCTCTCACTTCCTTTTCTGGTTTTATATCTGATACCTAAATATGCTGTAAATAAAAAACAAAATAGATGAGTCTTATATTTATGATTGTATTGTGTTATGTTCTTCGGTTTCTTTTTGAGCCATATTAAACAAAAGCAAAACTTATGACAATACGTGTAGAGTTGCTTGGAAAATTTCAGGAGCAAAACATCCTAGTAGGGAAAATACTGAGGTGAAAATAATCTGAAAAAGTAGTAAGTTAAGGTCTTCTAAGCAACAGTCAATGGCATCAGATGGGCTCATATTTGCTAGAAACTAGATCAACAAATAAATGGACTCAACATCACTTCTGATATTAGAGTCAATGATACATTTGAACATCCTTTTTCAAGCATTATTAGTTACTAAGACATTTTCCTTTTGACTGGTCAAATCTGTTAACCAGTTTAGCAGCCATTGAATGGCATGTACATCTGACAATCCAGCAACTCTTTCAATACAACAAGCATCAGTTTTGTATTATTACCCAATGAAAGGAATTTGGAACAGCAACTTCAAAACTCCACATTGAAACTGAAAGTTCTATGATAAACAAAATTATCTATGGAATTAATCTGCTTTTTTTTATAAATCCGCTCTCGCTTTATGAATCATCTGAACATGAAGGCCTGGGGACTGGTTTGGCATAAGTCCATTCAATTTTGAGACAAGCACTTGAAAAGACCCTGAACTATTGTGCAAGTCAAGTGAAATTGTTATATTTTTGCAGCCTGTGTTCTGAGCTCTGTTGTATAACAAATACCACACATGGGATTTTTTCAGTTCAAATTTCTAAAATTGAAATATTGTACTTAACAATAATTTTGGGGTAATTTTTGCAGCAAGGTAGATTAGAAACTAACAATTAATTAATGTTTGAAAGTTTCAATTTATGCATTATTTTACAAATGCTTTATTCTTTCCCTCCCTCGGACTGACATTTAAACTTCAGCTGAAACTCCACTACAGAAGCATTACTTTGTGGTTATATTACCCTTTTGTTACATGAAATGCACACACAAAGTAGCAAGCATTAACTTGCAAATATATTTAAATTGGTTTATTCCATATAATTTTAAAAACTTTATTCAACATAGAGTGATGTTGATGGTTATCACAATTACATTATTTATGTTGTACAGCAAGTTACAACTCTAAATTAGACTGGCTAATGAAATTTATATTTTTGTTGCAGAATATGTTATAAAATTAGCTTTGTGTATTAGCAAATTGGCAATACATATGCCAAACTGACAAAGCATTGTCTTGTTGATTTACTTACAAACTTCACATATTTTGGGGAGTGCATTTTGACGCATCCTTTTACCTATATTTCTTATCTTCTAACTTATACAATGAATCACTGCAACGTAATGTAACTTTATTTTCTTTATTTCTCTATTTTGCATCTAAGATTTGTACCTAGGTACTTTGTACCTAAGATGGGGCCGTGAATGACAACATTGTAAACTTTTCACTGTACTCCAGTATTTCTGTACTTGAGTACATGTGACAATAAAAATAATTTGAATTCGAATTCTAATGATTCTTTAAGTTTCACCCAGTTTTCATCTCTGAAGGTAATAAGAGCTCATGCTGAGACATGATTTCCTAGACATCAACAAACGTTGAGAGCTTCACTCAAATGACTTCACATTCATAGACAGTGATAGTTATCAAGTTCATTGACCTTTGGAGCATTAGAACCGAACCTGATCTTATCCCTGCCTGAAATCCACACATACATGCTATGTATGGCAGGAATATGTTGGCAGGAATTAGTGGCTATTGGGGGATCTCTCAGCAGGTTATTCTCTCTCTGATTCCAAAAGCAGATGATTTTCAGTGAACAAAATACTTGAGGAAATCAGTAAGCAAAGGGAAAAAAAAGATGCTGACAGTCATCAAATATCCAATTCCAATGGAATCCTGGAACAGGAATCCACCAGGATCAGTTGGAACATTGCTTCACACCCTGTCCAGTATTGCTCCCTGTACATATCAGTGGGAGTAAATTCAGGCGACATATAAAATCAATGTTGCACATGATCTTTTCAGTTTTCTGACAGTCAAGGTCATTAACATTGCTCCTAAAACGGCCCATATTAATGTTTCCAACGCTATCTAGACAGGGATTAACCAATTCATGGTAAAACAGAAATGAAACTGTTGTAAATAGTTATAAATATTGAAGAAGGGTCCCGATCCAAAACGTCAACTTCCCTGCTCCTCTGATGCTGCCTGGCCTGCTGTGCTCCTCCAGTTCCACACTGTGTTATCTCTGACTCCAGCATCGGCAGTTCTTACTATCTCTGAATGAAACTGTTGTAATATGTGAGGGTCAGTGATCCATGATTTATCATTGGAGCATTCCTGAAAGAGGAGAGAATTAAACCTATAATACAAAAAATGTTAACCTCCTCAGAATGGTTGTAACTGTTAATTCAACGTTGATGAAATTTGCAAACAGAACTTGGAAGCTCTTGAGCTCCAGGCAAACATTGCCAGACTGTAGGTTAAATCTCTTGGTGGGCTAACGCTCTGGAGAGGACAGACCAAAGGATAATATTCAGGACAGCAGATATCTCCTTCCAAGCAGTGGAAACAGGGCAATGTGCAGTAACAATTGTTTAACAAATAACTGATTTAAATAGCAATTATCTAGTTTTATTTTCAAGGCACAGGAACAGGCTTCAGGCCTTTAACATTTGAACTGATAATTCCTTTCCACTTAGCAACACAAATCAAGTTGTGCAACATTATCTACCTCAAGAAATGTCTTTATTACAAATTTGTTTGCATGCACAAAATGAAAGAAACAAAGAAGGCTAAGTTCAATCGTGTCTCAAAATGGGGGATCATGTTGTGTGAATAGCCTGCTCTCATGGAACGTAATGCGGGCAACATGCCAATTACATGGTGGCTGCAGTTCTAAAGGGTTTCAGCATCAAACAAGCGCGAACAGTACATTGGATGCTAAGCTGAGGCAAGATTATGAGCAGTTAGGACCACTGTTCATTAACCTGCACCTCTTAAAGGGACAGTGAATTGTTGCTGAAGCAGGTGCAAGCGGCCATGCAGGAAGTGGAACCTGGATCTTTGCAACATCGAGTATCAACATGAACTGGGGGTTGGGGTGGAGGTTTGAGGGGCAGAGGGAGCACAGGTTCCCAGATTATCAGATGTTACTGGATGCTGACTGGAGACTTTGATTGAGGTAGTACAAGGTAAGAGAGATATCCTGTATGGACTGACATGGAGATCAATGTCAAGGATCAAATCCTGAGAACTTGGATGCCATGCAGAAAGAGGTTAAATGACCTCACGTGAGCAGTCAGTGAGTGAATATATCTTCAAAAGCAATATCCCACCGACTGCATCGTTACCTTCATAGGCAACTCAGTTTACCACACTCCCATCATTCATCTACCAATAACCACTATCAATCGGGACTCATACCTACATTTATATGCTCCACTGCAGCCTCACATGTTTGGAATTGCTACAAGCCTCATACCCACACTTCACAAATTATAAACACTATCAACCATCCAACTACAGGAGCCGAATCATACTCACTTGCAGACATTCCACTCTCATGCAGAACAAGGTGGTGCACACCGTTAGGCGACAGAAGCTAACCAAAAGAGGATCGATATATCTCATGTTTTGATAGCCACGGTGAAGTCTATGCTAACCATTACTGGGATATCCATTGCACAGACCATGGCTGACAGAACAGCTAAAACCGTTGAAGATGGTGATATTCTCAAACCTAATTCTTCTTTTCACATCAACATGTCACATTTGCTCAGTTTAGGTCTTCCTTCTCTGAAATGGTCATCAGTCTATTGAATTCACTTCCACAAAGTGCAATGGAAGCCAGGATGTTGAACGCATTTTAGGAGGAGACAGACTTTTAATTCTTAATGGCTTAAAGGGTTATGGAGAGGGGGCAGGATAGTGGTGAGAAGGCCCAGATGAGATCAGCCATGATCATATTAAATGATGCATCAGGCTTGAGGGGCTGAATTGTCTACTCCAACTTCTAATTCTTATGTTCTTGCCATGACCAAGTGCTATTTTTATTTTGAAGGACTAACCACATACACCTTCCTTACGTGATAACGGACAGTGATCTGCCAGAGGTGGAAAATATCTCCAGTTCCAGCTGAAACAAGCAAGGGATAGAAAGCTCTGCCACCAAGGTCACCTGCATAGACAACGGCAATTTGTTCTTCATCCTTTTTTCTGAAGTAGCAGTTGTGGTTCGCAGCAGGTAGCAGATTTTAGTGAGGATGCCTTACTGAAGTACGATCAGTAGATGTATTATTCCTCACTGATGGTCATCTGAAGATCATTGCTTTCTTTTTGAATACCCTGGGAGAATATGATTCCTCTGACAATCTTTCTCATTCTTCTCATACTTTCTCTTCCTGCTCTGTGCAACCTCTACGTATTTCCAAATTATGTTGCATTCTGAAGGAAATGGCAAGTATTGCACCCATTTGTAGGAACAACTGATTTGTACAGAAAGTTCAAAGTCAGCAATATGTTCCTCAACATCAACTGCCCCATTCTCTATGGATTGTTATCACATCAACAGCTATAGAAAACACCACTCATAGTATCAGTCAAAGCAACAGCCTTACAAATATCAAACAGCAACCAACTTATAGTCAGGTGATGACTTTTGTGCTGGCGCAAAGGGTCCTTCCTGCTGCAGGACATGTGCTCAGCAGTATCAAGTTAAGAGAGGTCATTAGCTTGGAAATTCAGCTATAAAGTGGCACTGCTGGAGTACAGTTGGCTTTTCTGCAAATTGATGTTATAACCTGCCTGCTCTGCATATTTCTGTTTATGGGTTAATGTCCTCATTGATGTCTTAACTCATCCCAAAAGTGTTTGTGCATGTTGCAAACACTAGTTGGGTCTCCACGTGTCATCATTTCAAAAGAATGGACACTATTGATCCTAATTTTTAAAACTTATCTTTCACATTTCAAGTAGAATGTAGACTTCCTTTTAAATGCCTCATTCATATTTCATAGGGTGGTCAAAAGACAGCATGCCCAGAAGAAAGACTCCATGGAAAACATCTTCAGTGATTTACATTTGGCTAGAAGCTGTTTTGCAATATTCTTCATTGTTTTATTCTTTGCATTCTATGTTCTCTTCCCGACAAAACACCCACTCAGTCTTAGTTTGAATGTAGTCAAGTGCTCAGGCTTAACTCTTTACTGGTACTATGCAAGTCACAATGCAATAGCTAAACATCCCTATACTAAACTAGTAGCTAACAGAGCTAGTAGATTTGGGTTGATTTTTATAATTGGATTAAGTAAATTAGCTCTCCCTTAAAAATAAATGCTCAAACCAGTGCATAAATTTAAATAATCCAAAGTATATTGTCTGATCACCTAATCAGTGAAATCAAGTAAAGCAAAACAAAAGACAAACTTTAATACATGCCACTGCACTATTCCAAAATAGAAAGCTGAGATAACAATGTTAGAAGATTGTTGCTCAATTGAATAATCTCAACTATCCAACAGGTAGATCTTTCATTGTTCTTGCCCTTTTAAATTTGGGAAGTAATCTTCTAATTAAGGCTAGCATTATGTACAGGTATTGGCAGCTATCTTTAAATTTTACTAGCTTCTTCCACATTGCGATAATTATTTAATGTAATGATATTTTGACCCAATTCTTGAACAATACACAGGAATTACCTTCCCTTTAAACTTTTTGATAAATTTTCTCCCTTTAATGTTGACTGTATGCCTTTACAGGGGTTCGGATTTGAAGGGCTGAATGGGCTACTCCTGCTCTATTCCTTTTGTTACATTCTTACGTAAGTGCAAAATAAGAATTCTCTTTTGTTTTCTGTCTCCCTTTCTGTCATAGACTCCCTGTCTTTGTGTCTCCTGCAAAATAATCTATTATTCATATGGAATTATTTATGGCTATATCAAAGATTATTAATGGAAAGATAATTATAAAATGTAGATCTAGAATTTTCTATAGATTTTGCTGTCTCTGGAGCATTTTGCTGGCTCTTTCCAAGCTTCCAACTAGGTAGTTGCCCAAGCAGGATCAATATCTTCTTTCTTTAACTCCCTAATGATACCTGTGGATTGAAAAAAGCAAAGAGCAAATTCCTTGGCATGAGTTCATTTCATCGTAAATGTATATTTAGCATTTGTTGGGGGTATAATCTTTCAATGGTCTGATTGTCTACAAACGTCGTTGATTGATATCTGAAATGTTGTAAACTGGTAGAGAGTCTTGAATGTGTGCTGTCAAAGCAAAGGAATAAAGCAACAAACATGATCAAATTATATATCAGACTACAATGGATTGATCTGCTCCCAACAACTTCTGACTGGTTGGGTTAGGTTTAAATTACCATTATGTGGTAGGGAGATGATTATATGTGGCATCAAATAACTATCAATAGATCTGTTCAACTATTCATAAACACTCCAAGGATTGAAATATCTATCCAGTTATGTATCAGTTGGCACAAAACAAGGGCCACCACAGAAGGTAACAAATGGACATTGTTTTGAGATCAGACACTGTATTTTGGGTTTTGGTAAAGTTGCACTCAGTTTTAATTTCCCTTTCATTTTATATTTAAAATAGACAAATGGGTTATGAGACACAGTTTTTATGGAATTTTCATTTCAGTTAAATTGATCTGCACATTTGAGTGAAGGTACAACAAAATGTGCATTTACATTATGGATCTAAAATTATTCAGCAGTTTGATTCAAACCAATTCCTTCAGCAAACTTATTATCAAAGTACAATGCTCAGGTAAATTCATTCAGATATCTCAAGTTAATATTGAAATCCATTTGGAGGATAACTCAAGTTATTGACTTTTGCACGAATGATGAAGAGAGACAATGCAAACAAACTGAGATGATCTTAAAGGCAGCCCTGAAACAGGAAAAACCTGGAGGCTTATCTTTGAATGTGGCAGAACAAATTTAAAAGGCTTTTAAAATGGTATGTGGGATGGTTGGCTTTGTAAATAAAACACAGGGTACAAAAACAAGGAAGTTAGATGTTTGTGAAATTTTCGTAAAACCCTGGTTATTACCCAGATGTGGTATGACGGATGATGCTACAGCACTTCAGGAAGCATGCCAAGACCTCAGAGAGTTTGCAGAGGAGATTTACTGGAATGGGATTTAGATGAAGCTCCTCAGTTATGTGGCAAGACTGGAGAAACTGTAGCAGAAAACATCAAGGGGATTTGGTGGAGATAGACAACATCACGAAGGGTTCTGATAAAGTAAATAGAAGAGTAAGTAGGAGAAACTCTTTCCAGAAAGGGATCAGAGGACAAAGTTTTACAGTGATTGGCTAAAATAATCAGATGCAAAAATATTTTATATGTAGCAGATGATAAAAAAATTGAAATGCACTTTCTGAAAGGGTGATGGAAGGAGATCTAATTATCTTTTTCAAACACAAAGTGAATATTTAAAAAGCTTTTGGCTTTGTGGAGTGAGAGAAATTCAATAATCCTTTCAAAGAGCCATCACATGCCTGGTTCTGTGCTGCATCACTCCATGATTCCATGAACTTATTTGGTTCAATATTACAGGGGTTTGAGCAAGTGGGCCATGGTGACAATTATGGCAGAATTGGGGGTGAAGGCTGGTGAGCCCTACCTCTAAATTCAGAGCTTCTCATGCCATCTTTCATACTTTCAGACATGGCATGGTGAGATTCGCATGAGTAGGGGTGAGTTACCAATTATAGGGATTATTGCTTGTTGAACACGTTGCTGAATCAATCTGCCTCATTAATCAGCTTTCTATCTTTCTGAACTTGTCAAAACAAGCTAGAAAATGAAAAAAAAACTCAACATGGAAAACAGAGTGGGAACTTCGTGGATTCAGCTCACTGCTCACTCCAAAAGACCTCCGGGTTGTGTTCAAACAGCAACCCAGGGTATAGTCAGTGGGAAACAGCCATGTGCATCCTTCATCCATAAACAATGACATCTGGCATATGACAACCCTTAACAACCATCACAGAACCTCTTTGATACATGGCAGAGTGCTCTGGAAGCACAGACTTACATTGCAGGGTGCATTGACAGCTAACATTGGAAGGCTGTAGAAAGGATACTTTATGTGTATAGGCAGGGACCCAGCTCACAGATTGGACAAGGCTGTATCTCAGAGCTGCTCACTTGTTCTGTTAGTGATTGCTCACATAGCACCTACCTGCATTCTCATACCATCCATGCCCTGCCTTGCCGTGCCAATTAGCAGTCACACAACCAGGCAGCTTGTCTTGATACTCAGCAGGCCTCAGTCAAGCGAGTGTACGTCTTGCTGTATGGCAGTGTCTACATCAATCTTACACCCGCACCTTCTGCCAGCAGCTTATATGGCAAACACACTTTGTCTAAAAGTCTTAGGGGAGTACTCCTCTCTAAAATCCATGGAAGAACTCATCAGTTAGGGGATCCTGCACAGTAAGTCAATGGCAGCAACCAGGAGTCTGCCCAGAGGATTGGCCACAGTCATGTGATCTGAGTAGGGGGGTCCATGCCTCTGCAGTCAGGGAAGCGAGCCATGGTCAGTGCTATAGTTCAGATGATATCCAGTCCAGAAGGTGGAGCTAACACAGTTGGGCAGATGTACCAGTCAAGGGTCTGGGCACAGCTCATCCAGGGCTGTCCACTTATGTCACTCAAGGGAGTGAGTCATAGTCAGTCCATCAGCTCTGTTCACTGAAACCAGGGGAAAGGGGGTTGGGGGAGGTCACATGATGGGATTCAGCAAGAAAAGATTTGGCAAGTTTAACAGGAAAAGATAAAGATAAAGATAAACTATTTCCAGTGAATCAGGTTTCAAAAATTATGGGCGATCGCCTGAGAATTAGGGCCAGACTGTTCAGGAGAGATGTTAGGAAACACTTCTACACACAAAGAATGGTAGATGTTTGGAACTGTCTTCCAGAAATGGAAGTGGATGGAGGATCAGTTGTTAATTTTATATCTGATTTAGATAATATTTGTTAAGAAAAGGTATGAAGGGACATTGGTCAAAGACAGATGTATGGAGTTGGGCCACAGATCAGCCATGATCTCAGTGAATGGTGGAACAAGCTTGATTCGCTGAGTGGTCTACTCTTGTTCTTGTGTTTCTAACTTAGGCTTTGAGACTGTGAGCTGCAGGCTGGTGGAAACGGTAGATAAAGTTTGTAAATGGGGAGCAAGGATATCTGCAAGCAAGGGTACGGTAAAGCATGTCTGAGAAGGGGCTAGAAGGGAGGTTTTAATAATGATCAGGAGCACTGGTTTCAAGGAAGGATCACTAAATGACCACTTATGCCAAGGATTGAGTGGGAACAGTGGGCAGGTGCATGCACACACAGATGGGTTGGGTGGGGACCTGGGGAGGTATGAAGCTTATAGGAAGGGTTATCAGGAAGGGGATCTGGACTTACATGGGCTCATCAACACATTGTGATGAAGGCTGCAAGCCACTGGCCAAAGAGCACTTCAGCCTTCCACCATGCTGGGCATTGAAAATGTGCAATGGAGGAAGAAAATGGCTATGTCTGCACTCATAGTGGGCAAGGTAAGTAACTCAACCTGTGAGAAAGGAGGCTGCAGCACCCACCAGTGTTCGGGCTTTTCAAGAAAAACAACATTGCACATGGACCTATGCACTGTGCATGACAGTGATCTCTGGGTCCCTATTTCCTGGCCACCCGAACATATTTGCCCTTTCTGTATGATGTAAGTCTCTGTCACAGATACTACTGGGACAATGAATTGACAGTTATACTTTTGGACTTAAAGGCTGTGAAATGATGGCTATAACGTATGAGGAGGGCCAAAGATATCAGCCTGACGCAATATCATGGATAAGAAAGGCCCTGTTATCCAAATCTCAAGTATCCAGAATTCTCATGCAATTGACATCTGAGATTCAAATGGGGAATTCCAGATGTTTGAGATGCTGACAGCAGGAACTTTACTGTATTAGCAAGAAGCAACTATCACAATAGGGAACACCGGTGTTTAATGAGTGATCCTGGCTGCTTGTTTTTAAAATGTGCGTTCATCTTGTGACAGCGAAAAGTCGAGTTCTCCCAGGCACCATCTCCAGATCCCCTTCCTGATAGCCCTTCCCATATGCTTCACACCTCCCCAGGTCCCCTATCTGCATATGCATGCATCTGCCTACTGTTCCCACATGCCACTCAGAAATTCAGGTAACGGACACTGCTGCATTCCTCCTGTGTGCTGGAGACCAGAATGATAACTGAATGTAGATTATTCTAGATGATGCAGCAAGCTCTCAGCACAGATTTCCATCATGCTGTCATCAAGCCCCACATATAAAGACTAACAGACAGACATAATGCTTAAAACGATGGCCTTTCTATAAAAGTACTAAATTAATTACAACCCATGGTCACCCATCTTACCAAAGTGCCTTCAATTTGTTTTCTATCTCCTCTACCTTCCACTACATCTTGGTGAACTCCTTGGTTCTGCAGCTGTGTTGGAGGGTCCCTGCTCAGCAGTGGAGCCCATTGATCCTGCAGCTTTGGCCAGCCAACCCAGGGGCACTTGTGCCTTGATGAGTCAGACATTCTGAGTGGCTAAGTTGACCCCCTTGTTGTGAAGTTTCAATGGTCAGAGGGCAGCAGGCAGGGGAGAGGTGGAGGCCACCCCTGGAGTATCCTGAGAGGAGTCTTCTGAAGGGTCTGCGTGTGATCACTGCTCCAGCTGCCTGCCTCCAGGCACCATCCTGTCTCGATGTGAGGAGGTGATCTGGAGCATGCATTAGGTTTCCCACAACTCAGTCATCATTTGTTCAGCCCCAAGGACCAGTGGCTGGGGCAACAGAGTGCAGATATGTGACTTTCTCTCCAGCAGACCCTGAGGGTGCTGAGTCTAGCTCTCCAGGCACTGCCAACCTCTCCATAGACCCAGACAGACAGTCACATAACTCACTACATTGCTACAGCTTCTGGGCAATGAGGACCACTATCTCACACATCCCTGTCTGCTGCTCCTGATCCCCACTGTGTACGTAGATGAAGTATCTGATTGCTGACTTCACAGGGTCCTTTCCTGTCTGGGGCTGAGCAGGTGCCTGGTCTCTTGCTGCCCTCCAAGCTCCAGCAGCCTGGAGGGCTTCTTCCTTAGCCAGCTGCACGGCTGTCACTGTGAGGTGCTCACCAGACTGTGGTGTCACACTCTCAATGCACAATATTCCCATTGAGGTGTCAATATCTGGTCAGGTGGCAGCCTTGCTGATGCACCCTCTAAGGCCTCTGTACTCTCATCCAAAGAGATCTAGAGCTTCTGGAGGAGCTGGGCATTTCTCTGGAGAGGTAGTGGAGATGTTGGCTGTGTCTGAAAGACAAAAGAGAGAAGAGTCACCAGAGCTTACAGGTGATGTGCAATGAATGGCACTGACAGCAAGATTAATGTGAGAGTAGCTGTGGAGTAAAGAGTGGTAATTATTCCAGAGTCGGGTGGATGGGGGGGAGCGAGTGTGGGTTGGTGAGAATCCAAATGTTGTTCAGCTTTCCACAGCTCTGTGCTGCAGTGGGCTGTGTTCTCCTGTTATATGAGAAAGGGGGGAAGGGAGTGAGGTGAAAGTGATGGTGTGGGAGCCAGGCCTAGTGCATGTTGTGGAAAGATGGTGTTACAAGGAAGGCAGTGCAGAGGGCAGGCAGGATTTATGGGAGTTTGGGAGGGAGAGAGTGAGTGAAGGAAGATGTTGCAGCCAATAGTGAGAGTTGTAGAGAACGAGTCTTGGTCGAAGATCTGTGCAAAAGCAGATGCAGAATGCACATACATTAGGGTAGCGGAGAAGGTCATTGTATCTATTGAGGAATTGCTGGCTGTTTCTTTAGCTCATGGAGGTGGCACTGACCAGAATGGTGATCTCAGATCAGAATGGTATGATCTGGTGGTGTGGTCTCCTTTGCCTGTCCTCTGGAAAGTTGACAGCTCTCCTTTAGACCATCAGCTTAACCAGGACCTTGAGGTCCCTGCTGGAGAATTGCAGTGCCATCTTCTCCTTTTCTGACATCTTTCAGAAGTGGCCTTGAGTGAGCAGATCAGCTTCAGAATGCCAGTGCTTGTCTGGGTGGAGGCACATGAGATGCCAGTCTTTTGGCAGATTTCCATTGATTGATTAGTTGTTCTGATAAAAGTACGTGGTAAGATGGAATCAGATGAAACAGATGCCATGGGTGGAGTAGGTAGTTGATGAAGCAAGTTCGGGAAGGTACAGCAACAGAACTCACTAGGCCTTGTTACCACTATCCAATGATTTCAAAACCTCTGATGAGTCCTTTCCTAGATTGGAAAAATATCGAGACTTGTAACAAACTATAGCAATAAACTAAATTACTTAATAAGTTTACTTTCTTGCTCCCATTAAGTTATATTCAACTGAATTTTATAATTTTGGGCAAAGTGCAGGTAATTTTGAGTTTGATGGAGTGATTTCTGGCTCATTGCATTATGGGCAAGAACCACATCTGTTTGTGTGTCATCTTACCACACGCCCTTCCTGGAGCAACTTGCCACTCATTGGACATCCCAGAATTACTTGTCTCATCGCTGGCGCTGGTGCCACATTTGAAACACCATTGTGTGCTGGGACAAGCACCATTGGTCTGGAGCTGCCTTGCATGGTTCCGACCATTTACCCCAGGCATGCAGGACAGGGAGCAAATGGAGTGCCTCCTTCTAGATTTACTTTTTTCGATGCATATTAAGCTATTTCTAACTCAATAAATTATGATCTGCATATTAAGCTATTTAAGCTAACTTACTGCCTGAAAAGTAGTTCTTGGGGCTAGTCTGGTGAAATTCTAAAAGTAGGCACTAAATGTCTGTTGAAATATGTCTTTACAGACATTTCAGTCCTCATAACCCATCACATGAATTTGCCTGTAGGTACTTAAACAAAATACGTAGGGGTTTAACAGTCAAGCGTTGATTAACCACTATTTTCATGGAGCAGTTCACATGGTTCCATATTGTCATTTCAACTGAAGATGTGGAAAATGCTGAATTCACACAGCTGCAAATTTCAGAATTTCTACAAAAACTGCACAATTCTCAACAGAATTATGAAAGGACTCAGATTTATTTTATTCTTCTTTCACATAATATTAATTTAAAAATGATAACACCATTAAGGAATATTCTTCATGAAACCTTGACAGATCCAATGGACTCCAGGTTGTAATACATACAGGAAGATTTGACCAGGACCTGGGTGGAGGCACATGAGATGTCAGTCTTTTGGCAGATTTCCATTGATTGATTAGTTGCTCTGATAAAAGCATATGGTAAGATGGAATCAGATGAAACAGATGCCATGGGTGGAGTAGGTAGTTAATGACTGGAAGGTTTTACTTATGTAAAATGGAATCATTTCTACGTGTCTGCAATTGGCAATTCTGGCTCAGTTTGCACCCAGAATTGTGCTTGTTTTGAGAAAAGACTCTCTCCCCTCAAGTTTCATTTCTAACTAATTTGCATACTGTTTGACACAAAGTCTATCCTGAACAAACACTATTGAGAGCAAACTTCAGTTCATAATCCTTCAAGCTGAATTAATATTTTGATTTCAATGTTTCAAAAAAAATACATTTTTAAATGATCAGTGAAACGGGGCAATGAAACACATATTTTGAATATTTTTACAAAGGCTTATTCAGACTTGTATATTTGAAATTTATATAATTTGAATGTTGGTTGTATGTTTCATCTCCTTTTTCACTGTTAAGAGTTTCCTGAAACACGTCAAACTGATGTCAACCAGAACTAGGAAATGAACAAGTGATCCATGAAGAATTTGACTAGAGAAAAGCCCATCTGCTCCATTTATATGTATTCCTATTCCCAGAGAGACTCTTGTAGTATTATTGTGATCTGTTTTCAGTCCTAATGCCAAACATTATTTTGAATTCATAAAACTGAACACTTCAACTCAGGGCTGTAGAGAATGTCAGGATGTCAAGTCAGCAGAGAGACTGGGCAATCTAATTATTATTGACATTCGTGTTTAAGTATTTTGTTGCATTTAACTGCTGGGGTACATATTTCCATTTTACTTATTCCCACAAGACCTCACAAAATAAGTTCTTGTTCAGGAATTGTCAGCATAATTTTGTCTAATTAAATGTTATTTTATTAGAAAATAGAAACCTGCTATGTGTGACTTTTGCTGTTTTTAAACCAAGTTGTACAGCTGAAGCCAAATATTTGTCACGACTTCTGACTTGGTAGATAAACAAGAGGCTGGAAGAACACAAGTCAGGCAGTATTTGGAGGATGGACAGTAATACCCAAAACGTTCACTTCTCCTTTCCTCCAGATGCTGCCTGTCTTGCTGTGTCCTTCCAGCCTCCTGTTTATCTACCTTCCAACCCAGCACCTGCAGTCTCTAACCTTGTCAGTTTGTTAAACAGTCCTGCTGATGAATCCAGAAGGGGGTCTGAGGTATCAGCCTTTTGCTGTGAACTCAGGAGAAGGAAGAGAGAGAGGTGACGTAAAAATGACCAGTCACCAAGCTGGGAACATGACATTATCTGAAGAAAAATGTTATCTTTTTCCGGGGTTGCTCAAAGTATAAAGCTGACTAGGATAATTATGCTATAGTTTTACTTGGTTTCTTGATTTTGAGTAGGATATGGCAGATAAAGTGAAAAATGTAAATTCACTTGCTGCCTATGAAATGAAACAGCTCAGTGATTTGGATCTGGCCTCTCACTATTAAAAGATCAGTGAACGGTGCATGTGAAGAGGTGTGAAAGACACAGGACAGGATTTTTTTCAGATCTACAGGGTTTCCTGGATTAAGGACTGGCATGATTAGCAATCATGCATGACTGCTAATCATGCCAGTCCCACATCCAGATGATGGCTCATTCAGTGTTAAGTGGCTGGAGATTGGGCTTCCAGGCCTCACTCTGACCAAAATCCTGCCTTATGGAGCTGTCAATAATCTGATCGACTGGCAGCTCCACAATCCAAGCTGAGCCTGTGGCAGCAATGACCAGCGCCGAGGCGACAAAGAGCCCCTAGGTCACAATTCCCAGAGTCAAAAGCCGGGTAGATGTGGGTGGTTTCTCAGCACGGAGAATAGGTGAGGCCCAGTGGAGATAGGGAAACATGGGGTGAGGATCTTAATGGAGTGACTGGGCAGGAACAACATTTAAGTTACACTTAAGGGCATCCACAAGGGCAAGGGGAAAAAGGCTTCATCTGCCTTCAGTAAAATTGCAGCCAGGTTGGGGGTGTATAAGAGGGCAATTTCAAGGCCAACTGAGAAATTTTTACGGGACCCTGACTGCAAACTCACTGAATGGAAAGCATAAAATTCTGCCCATAATGTCTAGTTCCAATCACAGGGAGTTCTAATATTCACATATATTAGTGTCAATTCCCAGTATATTGTCTATTATGTCCTTAATGCAAACAATCAGAACAGATCAGAATTAAACTGCTGTCAGACAATATTAAAAGTAGGGTAAAAGTCTGAAACAGTGAAACTATTTAATATTTTATATATGCTTCATATATTTGTAATAACACCTCAAAGCTCAATATTTTAGCTAACGGTACATTAAACAAGTTATCCCACTTAAAATAATGACAGAATAATATAAACATATTCAGAGTCCAGCTGCTAATTTCACAGTAATAGCTTATTTGATGCTTAACTCTATCTGACAATGACCCCACTGATATGCCCAGAAGTGTGATCATGCTGAAATAATGTATTGAGTTGTAATATTTATAAATTAAGGGGGGTAGAATCTGGTTCCAGTCTAATTATATCTGTGCAGAAAACAAAGTTTTTGGATACTTCTTCCTTGTAATTGTATTCTCAATTTACTAAATTATGGGAGAGTGTTCACCGTAAATCAAAAATCAATCTATCATTTTGTTCCTGGAAGAGCTCTTGAAATGCAATAAAAGGATGGCAAAATATTGCATAAAAACACAAAATTAAGGGCATCCAGTTTTATTCACATTCAAAGGCTGTGGGCTAAACCATAATCTATACACAGTATTTTCAACGTGCTAAACGTGTGAGTTTCAGTTTCTGCTGCACAAGTGCTTGCTATCAGAAGGACAGTTCATTGGGTATTGCACGAGTTTAAGTGTGCATATAATTGATATATAATTTACTGAAATAATGTTGATTTAAATGACTTAATGATCTATCCTATTTCAGATCACGTTTTCTTTTTTTTTTGTAGAAGGCTGTAGCTATAGCAAGCATTGAGAAATTAGAGGTTTGGCTGGTCCAGTGAAACAGATTCTGTTGTCTTTGTCAGTAGGTAATACAGAATCTGAGTGAGACATTGGGTGCTAATCTATTTTTTTCTTGACTTGGGAATAATCTATCTTCATCAATAGACCAGGCTGCTCTTGCTCTTAATATGCCACAATATATTTAAGACTGTCATTATAAGAAGAAAATATGTTGCATTTCTAATGGCTGAACCATTAGATTTAGCCTTATGCATAAGAACGGACCACTGTGTTAGAATAAACATCCTATGATTGAAGCAAGTGCAAGTGTGCAAGGCATTTCTACCAAAATGAACATATCATCTCGTTTTCTTTTCAAATTTAGAAGGACAGTTCTTTAGAAAGATGCTGCCTAAATGAGAGAATAACTATACTTAGTGCCCCAGAATTTGGAATTCACATGATGGTGAAACTATCATACTCATCATAATTACAGTATAAAACTGACAGCAACTTCTAGCATTCACACACGTGTAACTAAAGATGAAAATACAGACATTGCTGTTGGTGATACTGTGCTTGACTACAGATGCCCTGTTGCAGCTTTTGTGAACAGAGCTAATAAAATGAAATCAACTACAATTTTTTACAGACTATTCTTGCCATGAACATTCAGCCTTACTGGATAAGGTGTAATTTAATTTTTAATTACTTGTGAACCATCTCTCTGACCTTGAAAGGTTAATTTTACAAGCATAGAGTGGACCCTCTTCAAAACATTTAAAAACTGCTTGATTTAAAAAGAAAATAACTTTAAAACTTTTCCTTATTTTAAAGGCATAGATATTACATTACAATTTCTATTATAATGCAATGTCAATTTCCAACTCTTTGTTTCAATCCCTATGAAATTATTAAAAAGTGTGCTACAATCCATCATTTTTATCTTCTATATTGTTAACTGGGAAAATCTTTCAAACTAATTGGTAGACCAGTCTATCTAACGACCATTGACTACTGCCATAAAGCACGGGTCTCCTGTAGATGACACCAGATTCAAATTCACATCAGAATAGAGGAAATCGATGCCCTGGAGGCTGCTAAATCTTTATGGGTTGCTTTTATCAAGTTCAGTTGTGCACATTGCCCATTGGCTGTTGCCTGCAACATCCAGACTATGAATTTATCAACAGTTTCTTAGTTTTGCTCATAGAGTTCTAACGCATATATATAGCTTACTGTGGTAGATAAAATCTGTGAGCAAAACGATATACATTTATTAAAGATACACCTCAAGATTTTGATGGTTTGGTCTGAGGAAAGTAGTTTAAGTAACAATTATGATTAAGACTATTTTAATCTGCTGATTTTTTCCAGTTTCTGCACGTCTTCCTTTCAATTAAATGCAATTTTATATGTTATAGTCTGACCTTCGAACGTGAAGTTTTCTAGTGAACTAGAGAGGCAGAGGAGAACCTGATAGATGGGTCTTTTTTTTTAATGATACTTTGGCTAATCGGAAGGGTTCATTGACCGCACTACAGCAATGACAACCCAGATATTTGATGTATCTGCTTGTTTAAAATTAAGGGTGTACGGAAGCGGCTGTGGAAGCGGAGTTTGGCGGTGACCATTACACGAACGTACGGGAAAGAAACTGATTTAAAACTAAGAATTGCAAGCTACTATAATCGTATCAATTGTTTATGATTTGCACAGTGCCCAGTTGTTTTAAATTAACTTTAGAATAATTCACAAGGTACTTAAAGAAATGTGATAGCCAAGTCGAAGACTTCAGCTTGAATTTCCTCCTCAGCATCTTAGCTGCTCATCCGCCCTAAACCACCATTGTCTTGTTTCATGACCGCATTAAAAGACTTCCTGGAAAGGCTATTATTTCATAATATGCATTTCTACTGCAGACGATGGTGTATGATGTGAGCCATCCAGCAGTGATAGTTCATAAATAGTCTGAGATATTGAATGTGACGACAGACTGCTCAAATATTAATTACAGCAACAATAACTTACATTTAAGCAGCGCCTTTAACATAGTAAAATATCCCAACGCGTTTCAGACAAGACTTATAGGTCAGAATTGATTCGAGGCTCCTGCATTTGGACATGCTCGCCTAAACTTACACTTTCATAAATCTTATCTGTTAGCTCACAACTGAGCCCAAACATCACCTATTTTCTTAGATACAACTCTTGTTGATCTGTCACTGCATAGTTCATAAAGATTATCTGTTGAATGTTTGTTCCTGCAGCAATTCTTCTACTTGTTTCCCACTGTCGATTTTTCTGCTCATTAGTTTCATTGTTTGTTCTTCATTCTTCTTTTCATCTTACGGACTTTCACACCAATGTTTATGTCTCTGTTTCTGATTTTTTTCCCTTTTCTTTTCTTCTCCTTTTCCATAAACAAGAGGGCTTTCCCGCATTGAAATAATGAGAGTTACAAGGCAATGCAATTTATTTCAATGAAGGCTTTTTTTGCAATCGCCAAGTGCACCCAGATATCCGCAAGTGTTGGAAAACCCTGATCGTTTCCTAAGAGTTTTCTCTTAAGATTTGGCCGGCAGAGTTCACTACCAATCGACTAGAGCCCTCGTGTTAATCAATGTCAAACTCCTTCGTCGACGCTAGCTTGTCTCCCTACACAAAAAAACTCAATCACCAATATTTCTCGAACTTTCGTGCCTTACTAATAGCAATATGTTCTCTGAATTATTGAAAAATGAGACTGACTTATTGCTAGTGATTCTGTGTGTATCAAAATATCTAATTTGCTTCTGTTGATCGACGAACACAACCTCTTTCGTCCTTTCAAGAGAGTTCCTCTCAGAACATCACTGTATATGGCGTAACCAATTTCTAATGTTGTAGACTGTAGCTTTGTTTTGAGGATCATATTACCTGGATCTCATAATTAGTTGTTTATGCGTAACGTTCACAAAGTTCTGAGCTGGAAGCAAAAAAAAACATTTTGATATGTAGTAATCTTGGAGCTGAAGAAAAACAATTTAACCTGTCTTTATAAATAATACCATCGTTTTTATATCTTTGCCATTATGCTAAACAACATAGCAGTTTTTCCCTTACATTTGGTTGGAAGAAGTTAATATTTATTGCCAATTCGCAATGGGCATCTGTCGTCGCTGATATATGGTGTAAGGATACAAATGGCACGCAACCTACACATTCTGCAGTAAGATAAAGTAGCGAATATTCTTGGTTAGGTAGGATTTCAATTGTGCAAGCATTTGAAACAGATTTAACCAGAGCGTAGATTGGCCTATGTTCTGGTATAACATTAATTCTAAGATCATTTCGACGACTCGTTGCGAGGTCAACTGGTGGGAACCTAAAAGATTATCAGGCATTAAATTTGCGCAAGTAAACCAATATTCGGAATTCAGTCAAAAAGTGAAAGCGTCAATTCTATATAAATGTATATAAATATTGATTTTAAATAACATATACATTTGACATATGGGTATCCTATTTGTTTAATAATTACTATTTCACGATGCCAAGCTTACAGTACGGCCTCAGGAAGTGCCATGATGTGAACATTCTTGGTAAATTTCCAGATTCTACCCGCGGTTCGCGGGGGCAATGTTGTTGTGACTAAGTCTGAGCTCGCCATGGAAACTTCAGCGAAGATGTACTGTCGTCGGAGACTTTCGTTGTTAGCTTCATCAGTGTACCTAAATGATCTAGCAAATACGTCACGCTGGTTATGATTTAATAGACACGTATTGAAATGAACGTTCCTGCGGACATGGAATATAGCTAAAATTATTATGTTGTGCTGATGAGATAGTACATGTCAAAGCGTGAGAGTGCCAAGAGTTTCTTGTAACTACTGGGAAGAGAAGATTTCTGATCGGTATACGTTAGGTGAATTGTCGAGAGGGGAGTATCCTGGAAGTGATTTGGAATTGAGCTGGGTTTCGGTGGTGCACAATATCTTCTCAAATAGATTTAGCAAAGGTCGGAATAGAGAGTGAGCCGTGCGTCAGTTCTGCTTGCGGTGTTTATCCATAAACAATGCTGACACCTGAGACTGCGCTGCATAACAAAACTGTTGGCTAGCATCTTACATGGCAGAAGCCAGGCTGGAGATGGAATGCATTTTTTAAAAAATTGTTTTAGCGAACTTGCATCACTGTTTGACTTTCAAACGCGTTAAAGTCAATACAATTAAAATAATTACACAGTGAAATACTCATAGATTGTTGAGGGTGCTGTCAACAAAAATAAATGCAGATTTCTTATCCATATGCACTCAGGCCAATAACCTTTTACAACGAATTATTTGGCGTCATGATCTACACCTGGACGACATGAGGAGTGCGGGTTATGAAGTTATGAGTGTGCATATATATTGTATGTAGTCTATATATTTGTTAATTATATTCATATATATTTATATATATTCATGTTTGCCATGTCCTCCGTCCGTTTGCTCGAAGACACGAACAACTTACATGAAAAATTGAACTTGCAGATCCCGAGGCGCCCGACAAGAGACCCAATCAAAAGAAGTGAAGCCAGAGCCAAACAAGGAGGATGGAGGAGTCATGGTCGGTGGCATAGCCAAAACAGGAGGAGTTAAAGGAAGCTTTTAAAGGAAGAGAGAGAGGGGAAAGGAACAGAGGCGCTTAGAGACGGAAGCCCAAAACATGAGGCCCAGGTGGCTGAAAATAAGGCTAAGATTCTCAGAAATTAAGATCTAAGGGCGTGGCTTCTAGGTTTGGGTGAATTCCTCGAGATAGGGAGCAGCCAACCCATCTATAATCCATGTTAATGAAATAACCAGTGATGCTTAAAGCCATTTCTGTCTCTCAGTTAAATAGAGCTCCGGTGAATATTTTCTAACTCTGCGCCTTTTCTGTGAGGATGAATATTCAATTTGAAACTACCTCCAGAACTGTTCTGGAGAATGTTTTAACAGAATGTTATAATCCCAAGTTTTATTTTTAACTGTTATTTTAAAACACGCGCACGTCAACTGTCGATGAACTGGGCAGGGATTAGAAATAGCAGTTTTTAATGACCACCTTGTGTAAAGACTGAGTTCGGACAGGTTACCTACGAAACGTTCTTATGCCCACGTCTATCCCAGAATAAGAAAGGATTTTCACTTTGAATGACCTTATTGAGAGTTTATTGATGGCGGTGAAATGAGGTCTGCATTTTTTCACTGTCAGACCCGGGTAAGATATGCTTACGATCAAAGGCTACAATTTGGCGTGTAAATTTATCGCAGTCGAGAGAAACAATACCTGACATTATCCCCGAGGAAATACAATGCCCAGGAAGAAACCGAAATGCCAGGAAACTATTTTTGGATTGAAAAATACTCCTTGACCGATTTGCAAAAAAAAGTTATCGGAGGATAGAAATGCCATTGCTCGTGGAGATTAGTATCTATATGATCAAACTAGCCGCCAGACCAAAACGAATGGAGTTGCCTTTCTATTAAGTAATCAGTAACTGAAGGGGAACAAACACTGTAGCAGGTACATTTATACAAGCAAGAAAGGGCATTTCTATTAAAGTAAAAGCGGAGACCGCCAGTCTGTTACATGACTACCGCAATAGTTGATTAAATAATGCCAATAACTGAATAGGTATAAATAACGATTTGCTCAACAACGGATTGTAAAGTCAATTTGTAGAATGCTTGTTACAATAGCAAGACACGAGCTCCAAGGCAGGGAATGTCCTCTCTGCAGCATCAGCCCCAATATTACCATCGACTGAAACTCTCCAGAAGTTGCCCTGGTGATCAATCATCGGTTTAAATCACTAATGAAAAGCGAAAAATGAGCTTTATTCGGCGCCTAAATTGAACTAATTAGTGGTTTCCAGGAATAGATTAGTTGCTTTGAGGTTTAAAATATATACTGCGTGAAATAAAACAGGTATCACGAAAGAACCTATCAAAGCGTAAGCGACTTTCAACGTTCAGAAACAAATGAAATCCTTAAGAGATCAAATCGCGTAAGTGACTCTCGCGAGTCAATAGCTGGACTTAACGGGTTATAAAGGCACTATTAGGTAATAGGGTTAAAGGAATAATGCCTTTACAATCTAATAACGAAGCGTTCACTTGCAAGGAAATCCCACAAGCAACTCGGGATTATTATGATGGCTCACATTCAGGTTTTCCAGACTTGTCCGGATCCTGATTGACCTGCTGTAAAATAGGACTTGTGGGATTGCACGTATTCCTACCTGTTTGCACCTCACTTGCTTCTATTTACTGATTCGTATAAAAGCAAAATACGGCAGACGCTGGAGATCTGAAATAAAAACAGAAATTGCTGGAGAAACTTAGCAGATCTGGCAGCCTCTCTGGTAGGAGACAGAAGCTACTATTTCCAGCCCGGAACGTTCAGCTCGGGAGGGGAATCATAACCGACCGGAAACGTTAACTTCTTTTACCTGTCTGTACAGATACTGTCTGACGGGTTATGAGCTTTTTTTCAGCAGTTACCTGCGTGATATTTTTGTCCTATATCGTTTTGTAAGGGGTGTAATATATGTTCCGGGTGGTGTTGTTCTAAAATGAGCATGATAAAATCTTCCGCATTGTGTCTAAATCCGCCACACCTTCCTTTCCCCACCCTGTAATAATTGCAGGCATTGTGAACGCAGTGTTCTTCCTGTGACAATTTTAATGCGAACCTCTTGGCACGGATTAGGTTCGAGCTTAACTTCGAATTACTTTTGTTAACAATTTGTTCTTGGTTACAATTTTCCAGCCGTTTTTGCTATTCAGTAGTCAGAAACAGTTGTGATTGTATTTGGGAAAGACTTTAATTGTTAATTAGAGCCCAGTAACTTGGGAACTAATTACATAACTTCAAGGCAGTTTGTCACATTTTTGTTAATGTTTCTCCATTTCACGGGATGCTGCCTTGTTCAATACACCTCAAACATTCGTGCCACACTGTTATCACTGACCAGGCGCTTGGCAGGAGGGAAAGCACCTACACACTGGGCTTGATCGCCCAAACCAAGCGCACGGTGGATTCGTACTCGAGGGACCAGGAAATTTGCAGCATTGGCAACAGATTCAACAATAGATAGAAACCCGTGTCAAAAATCCAGCGTATATAGGAAACCGCTAGAAACCCAGCTCATAATGCTAGTGTGTTGAAAACAGCGAAAAGTTTCTAAAATATGCAGAAGAAAAAACTTTTCAAACCAAGTTTGTGAAGTTGATTGTCTGGTTCTCCAGCATTAGAGGCTAGTGCTTTCTTTCCTCCTGTATATATTGACGCTTCTTTACCAAATCTCATCTTCCATGGGTTTGATATTGTCTTGCTATTTTAAGAGTGTTGGGGCCTTTCATCTCTCAGGACGACCCAAAATACTTGAAAGTCTATTGAGTGTTTTGGAAGCGCTGTAATATTGAAAATGTCCATAAAATGATTGCAATCCTTAATTGTGGCCGCTAGATGTTGCTGCTAGGAGTTATCTGTCAATGGTAGTACAAAGGTGTCCTGAAATGCCCACCTTGAAAACACCCAGTCATCTGAACAGAACTACAGATAACCCAACTTGCGCAAAATTAGTCTAAACATATGCAGGGAATATCAAAGGAAAAAATGGACAAGCAGAATGTTAAACATTGAAAAAATGTCAGAAAAATCAAAAGGAATATCGGACATACGCGAAAGATGGCAAATATAACGAAAATGCAGACAAAAGTAAAGCCAGCGGCAGGGCACACCGTCTAAAAATCAATACTCTCTTTCAATTTCCTGACTAATAAGTCTAGAGTTTAAAAGCAGACAATGCAAGTGAGTGGAGCACCAGCAACTTGGTAATCAGCAATCCAGAAATAGAAAATGCAAGACAGCAACTTTGTGGGAGGACTGTTAGAATGGTTCCAGTTTTGTTTTCCAACTAGCTGTTCGCAAACTACATAATAGTACAAACATATTTAAATAATTTCAAATTCTTAAACTGTCCTTGCCATCTTCACGCATTTGGTAGCTTCAAGCGATTTTTTTTATATTTAGAACGGACGAAACAATATTTCAAATGATGATTTGGATTTATGGGTACCTAATGGGAGATAATAAGAAACGGGGTGCATAACAAGAATATAAACATACGCAGCCTAATCAATTAATCATTTATGATGAGGAACATTAAGAGGCATTTGCTGGCACATGGAAGGTAGAGACATAGCTGCCCTTGAGGGTGATGTAGCAGTACCGGGAGTTAATGATCAAAAGGTAGGCTTATTCTAATGAATAAATCTATTCGGCCTAATTTGCAACCCAAAAGTTCAGGGGCGGAATTTTAATTTCTTTGGGTGCTAACAGGACTCATTTCAGTGCATTAGTTTTCACAGATCTTGATATAAGCGTGTTGTCATCCGGTTAACAGAGAAATTGTTGCTTGAGTTCGCACATTATTGAGAGAAACTTTAATATACTTCGGGCAAATATCTGAATTCACTCGCATTGATAACTTTTGTACTCTTCTACCATATTTTACACGCAAGTCCAATCGTAACTATTCCTTATGATAATCCGTTGTAAACTATGGACTACTGATGTGACACTTCTCAACAGTATCACTACAGCCACTTTTTCCCCTGTTTTGAGTTGATTCACCACAGTAAAACATAACATGCCGTAAGTTCAGCACGTACCTACCACCTGTCGCACGTCAACAAACGATCAGTGTGGTAGGCTCTTCAGTTAGAGTTGCAGTCAAATAAACTGCGAACTGCTGCATAAATATTGCAATTTGGTCAAGTTTATGGGAAAAGATTTGCAATCCAAGCAATTAACTTACTGAGATTTAGTTACGTGTCTTCTCTTGACAGATTAAAGATACCGCAAGCACAGAGACTAGCCGTATAATTACTGTCTGCATTTTTGAGCGAAGGCTAATTAATTTGTAAGGTGCATTAATTAAATGCATCCAATCACACAACAGTCCAACTATACAAGAAATATTTCTGGGTTGACAGTTTACCCCAGTATATGTAGTACTTGGTGAGTATATCCAGAAGCACAGGATAATTATCGTGCTAACAGTAGTATCCTAGGGGACAGAATACTATTTCCCCAAAGCCTGATTTCATCATTTTTGTTAGATCTGGACTTTTATGCACACACTGTTCATTTTCGTACATGGTAATTTTGATTTTAATTACATCGGAACCGAAAACGGCCAAAGCCTATCCGCTTTGACAACTTTCAGATCAAAAGGTATGAACACCAATATGTGTTGTAAGCTCTTGCTCAATTGAGCGTGATTTGTGCGTCTCTCCTAGACAGTAAGCAGTGTCACATGAAAATATTTGTAATGCGCTCCACGAAGCATTTACTCTCTGACACCAACCCCTGACTGAAAGAAGTGATGGTTTCACACTTTTCTCCAGGCGCTTTCCATTCTTGTACAAATGAGTAAACATCTAACCCTCTCAACCCCAAGCAGCCCAACCCTTGGGAAAATAACCATCTTCGGGCCATAGTGTTACTCCGGGAAGAAAATGAACTTTTGACCCCCATACCTGAAATATTTCACTTTTCACGTTCAGTAATCTGTTGGTGCTTGTTTGTACGGGTGACTGTTGTTACGGATTTACTCCAGATCACAGATATACATCCTCAATATGTATTTTTAAATCACCCGCCAGCAAACCAAGGAACTTTACGATGCAGGGATCATTTGGTGAGATGGCTCCCGAGGCTTTGCTGTGTTTAGCCTCAGGGGGAAATACACTTGGGAAGGATGCCTCGGTTTTGTATTTGTTGTAGTGGCAATATTTACAATTCCGCTACAAATTACGAACAAAGAAATCTTCCATCGGCATATTTAGCATGTGGCCACATCCAACTACAGAAAAATCCATTCCTTTTACAGTGGCTGACCTTACATTGAAACACACAAGCACTGTCTGGTGCTATAACTTTTTCGTTGTTTCTGACCGAAAGGATTTCCGCCTTAATTTCTAAGCACAACAGCAATGGATTTTAACTCGGGGAGATGCAGCAAGTTCACTGTTGTGTTTACATACCCTTGTGCTGCTAATAGGTATTCACCACAAGATAAGGGTTCCATCAGCACCCCGGTACAGTAATGAAACGCTTGGTTCAATTGTACAGCAAACTGTGAGCCCAAACCCTGAACTAAAAGTCCACATTCCCCACTGATGATTTAGAGGTATCATCGTTTTAAGGATGGTACGTATATGTGTAATTATTGAAATCTGAAACCTCTGGTTTCAAGTTTAGTTGCTTGCAAGCGTGCAAGGATCCAGATAGTGGCCGCCATCCAAGTACAGGTTTCTGGCTGATCCAGTGCCTGGTTAAGTCAACAGAGGTGCTATTCGGTTTACTGCCAACACAGTGGAGCTGTGACTTCACACAGCTTCGCATTTTGCCACGGTTTGCTCATTCCTACCCCGCTACCTACCCTACCCCCTCCAATCCAGCACCAGCACAGCGATCAAGTCTGTCTGGCGGCTGACAGCAACTCGATTTTTTGCTAAATTTGCGGGGGCTGACCAGCGTCATGTTTCACAGAAGTACGCATCAGTCATATCGCTAAAGCATGACGGACACAGAGGGGGCACAGCGTGGCAGTGGGAGGACGGATGGAAGGTATTACATGACTAAGAAACTCCCAACAGTTGGTGCTGTCGGCTGCAACTCACTCGACGTGCGAATGTGTGACCTCTGTTTTACATCCCTGTCGCGGATGATCAAAAGTGACTGATGTGACCCCCGAGTCCACGTTTCCCCTTTTGCTCTTAACTCTGCCCTCAGTGAGGCTGCTCACGGCAGGAGCAGGTTTAACTTGAAACGACCGGTGCAGTTTGGCGCACTGCAGCCAACTTTGGGGATCCTGTGTGTGTGTTTCATTGTGTGTGTGTTTTGGTCGATTTATGTCTTATTTAAAGATTGAAGGGTGTCGATATATCAGCGATTACAAGCAAGCATCTCATTGTACATCGGAGAAAAGGAATGCGTATCTTTGATAGTTAACAAAAACAACATTCACTGCAAATGACAAATCAAATACGCAATGTCTAAAAATTACAATGTCTAGCATTCGATAAAGGATGCTACGCAGAACTGGCTTTGAAAGGAATGCGCACTAATGTACATGTCTGTTAAAAGGTGCGGTCTTATTGATCAATAAGTGGTATGCAACTTTGCAACAGTTGCCTCCCTGAAAAACTAGATGGAAGCCAATTAATCAATGTAATCGTGGCATCTGATTGCATGGTTGGTCACCTCTCTGATATTCTATTCCCATCCCCGATGACTGGAACATGATTAATATTCACCAGAAGTTTCTTTTTCTACGTAGCACCGCCAGTTGTTATAGAAACAAATCATAAATTTGCGATCCGGGGATCAATTTGCAGGCGCGGTTACAAACTGATCATAATCGGGTTCTGCAGCCTGACAATGTCAACGACAACTGGTCAAAATGCCCCTGATATAACGTGACCATTGCCTTTGCAGTGATCAGCCACGGAATGTGCCTGTGTGACATGATAGCGAATGCCAAAGTCAAATCCCCAAGTGCAAAAACCATGGCAAGCACGTTTCCATCTTTCAGCCCGTGCTTAATGTAACAACAATGTCGGGACCATCCGTTCTTAAATTACAGCATTGACTGCATCTTCCTGCTTCCCACAAAAATAGTGGCAAGTGTATATAATACATGGGACCAGTGGTGGGTGTACGGTCCAGCGTCATATTCAGTTTGCGCCTTCCTGGAATATGGGGAGGAGAGTGGATTCCACGGTGGGACTTGTGTAGCCAGCATGGAATGAGCTGTCATTCTGATCCAATATTTTCCAGCACTACTGACACAGGAGACTGGGGAGGCATCACACAAATAGGACATCCGAGCCAATCCGCTAGTTAATAATTGATTGGGAAGCAGGGACATTTTGGAGCCATGAATTCCTGCCTAGAATGGCTGCACGCAGACAACTTCGCGACATTCAAAGCAGTCAAATTCCTTCCTATCCCTCTTTTGACGCCCCCTCCCCCCACCACTCCACCCCGTCTGTGACCCTGTCTCTTGGTCCGCCTCGCCTTTTCTTACAGGAGGCAGAAGAGGCAAGCGATGGGAGGGTGACAAAGGTCAACTAACTTATTGTTGTCGCTTCTGTACCCGTTAAATCTGTGCTAGGTTCAACAGTGATCTGAATGCTTACCAGATATTAGATGACAGAGGGGACATGTGATTACTCAAAGCAAGTGAACACCAACTGTATAGATCTAGAATTTGTTTTAACCTATGAAGCATAACATATGCATGTGATTCCGAGGAAGGATCATTCGACTCCTAACACCAACTCTGCCTTTCTCTCTACAGATGCTACCAACTTGCCGCGTTTCTCCAGCACTTTAACGTTTTTTTGTATACTCTCCTGCCCAGAGTTCAGTTGTTTATCTTCATGGGACACATGAATACGTGATAATAGATAACACTTCCTAACATATTGTTCGTTAAGGTCGAGATATTATTTCTTTTTGAGTTGAATAGAGGGATCATGAAATCCATAACACAATGTGCAATATATCCGATCCGAAATGTATTTTTAAAGGTTTTTTCTAAATTCAGCAACGTGCTACAGAAAGATGCCTGGCTGTGGCCATCCGAGCAATACAAGAAGTTAAATTTTAAAGTGTAAAACACTGAACAACACAAAGCCAGAAAGGGGATACTTTCCGGTTCCAAAAGTCAAATGATTGCGTTGTAGTGCGTGTCGTTGTCGGTTGTTGCTTCGAGTGCACAGAATGCAGGGCACCAGGAACTGAAGCCAAATGCTGTTTCCAGGAGAAAGGGAAATGTGCCGTCTAATAATTCTAAGCATGATGTTTCGTTGTTAATAGGCTTAGTGATTATTGGTTGGTTACAACTGGAAACACCGTTTGTGGGGCTGTAGCTTAGAATAAGCAGACAAGTAATTTCATTTTTCTAGATCTACCCTATGCATTCCCCAATTTCTCCATGCAATGTGTGTGTTGGGAGGAGGGGGGCGGCGGGCTGCCTGTGAAGATCTGTTTCTCTCCCAGGTGAAGTCTATAACAAATCAAATGAGATGATCTTCCTATTTGGTGCTCAGAGTAAATTGGCCTCGCCAGCCAGTCATTACTCTGCGCAGTTCCAATCAGCGGCATTCGCGTTCAGTTCTGTGCTTTCTTTGTTCCCCTTCAGTTCCATGATGTAGGTGTATTTCCATCTGAGAAGGGTTTATTTCCTTCTATAATTTTCCTAGATGAATATGCATCCTGCTTGGATACTTTGCGGAAGATACACTGAAAATGTGTCACCTCGCTCCCCCACTCTCCCCCCCCCACCCCACCCCAAAACCCTCCCAAGCCTCCCTGTTCACAATGTGGCCTGCTTTCGCAGTGTGGAGCTCAGTATGGTCACCTGCATAGTTCACACATGAAAAGTGACCTGTTTGCGTAGACTCTTCCGAGACGCTGCGCAGCATGTGGGATTAGCATGTGGCATGTGCATAACAAGCACAATTGTATGTTCACTGATTTGAAAGTGGAAACCGTAAAACGCCGAAAGATAAAAGCGACACAAATTATTGATGGAAGTATGAAACTCGAATTTTTCCTCCTGGCTTTTCTGCAGTCAAGTTTTCTAAGCCATCTTAGAGAGGTACTGGTCTGTCCTTTTACAGTCAAGCATTGAAACAAACGTATAGAGATATTATTATCAAAACAAAAATGAAATGCTCACGCCTACTAAATAATGAATTTCAAAGCTTCGCTTTAACAATGTCCTCTCACAATAACATGTAGGATTTATTCATCTGTTGTGTTCTTTACATATCTGAGTTATTTATGAACAAAGAACAAAGACAATATGCTCTCCTGAGCTTTGATTTTCCTATAAGTCAGTGAAATTATTATGCTAGTTAATAAGTTTTTGATTAAATGGCTCTACTTTAATTTCTTCTGTCTTTTAGAAATGCCTTATCATGTTCCAAACTGCGGAGATTTGTGTCCAGATCCCTCCCACATATTACCCCAAATAAAAGTCGCTTTATCTAGTGGAACAGTGTGAAACGTGCGTTCAATCGCACACTGGCATTCTCTTATCTTTACAGCAAGTGTCTGTCCCAAGTTTCCCTACCGGACGCGTGAAAAGAGGGGGCAGCAGTTAAAGAGAGAAATCCTTTTAACAAAAATATGCCTTTTTTTGTTAACTGTTTATCCAACTTTTGAAATAACATGAACCCAAATAATGATCATGCGGAATTAGCCACCTTTATCTTCCCAGAAACAACTTATCCGAACATGAACTGAATATTTGCTAAGACTGAAAAAAAATCGTGTCCCGACGACGTTTTGGAAGGCAAACAAATGGCCAAAAATACAGCACTTGATCTTAAACAAAATACAACAATAGTTTTTGCCCCAATTCTTCCCATGAACTTGCTCTATCTAACGTTAGATGCAGCTGTCTGAAAACCATGAGGCAAGCACGCCTTATAGCTTGGGACGAAAAAAAGTACAGCCCATGCTGACTCCATTGCAAACTAGCAGTACATTGCATTTAAGCAGCAACATGCTGAAATATGGATTTTTCCCCCGACAGGAATGAAATGACCTAAATCTTTTAACTCCTAAGCAGTTAATCAATTTTTGATTGTTATGAAAATTCATAATCTTCAAAACTGTCTCCATGAAATTAAGAGCGCTGTCAGCTTTGACACATTTGGCCCGACTGAAATGTTTCGAGCAACTTTCACATAGTCTTGGTGTCAGTGCATGTACATGCATAATAAATGTTGCAAGAGGGTTCTCTATGGCTGGATCACAGATGAATAAACTATGGCTGAAGAGTTATGTTTTACACACAGGTATAATCTCTACTTGCCAGTAACTATGCATTAAGAAGGTCTGTAATTATTCTGGGAAAAATAGTGGAATTTTCAAAATCCAACAATATAAACAGACTGAAACAGCTGGGCACTTACATCATTCGTGCTATTAAGGAACAAAGTAGACGATTAGTAACGGGCTGCATTTTTTTGGAGATTGCCACGAATGTGATCATTTTCATGAGCTATGACATTCTCTTCATTTTCTGTGTTATAGATCTTGATTGCGAGTGTGGTGTAATTAAATCCATTATATTGCGAGAGGAAGAGAACTCCATCCGGACCGCAGCAACAGCGGTTCATGTTAAGGCTGCTTCCACTCTTTTTATTAAGCATTCAAACGCTGAAAATAGTTGTCTTTCTTTTTCAAAAAGGCTAGAAATTAATGTTTAGCAGACAAAATACTGCTGGAGTGTAAACAACAATAAATGATTCTTGCAGGGAAACAGTAATTTTAAACGTTAACATTTCTTTGCCAAATAAAAGCTGCATCGCTGTAAATCAATCTAGGCTTCTTTGGATTATTAGGAACGTCGGGAAGGTAACAAAATACTATTACTTTTAATTTTTGCAATAATTAACATTTTGATATCTCGCTTATCATTGCGCAAGTTTAAACTAATTTCACTTGTAAATGTTATTGCAAAGATTTAGAAATACTTAATTTAAACGTGCCCTAATGTGTCTATTGACTAATAAAAACGGAGATATGATTTCAAATTAAATAGATCCAGACGCACAGGGTTCCTAGATTAAAAATAAAAGCATAGTTTACAGTCATGGTAAGATCGCTAATTATTTCATCGATAATATGTAATATAACCTGTAATATGCTGAAAACATTACCCACTCTTTTAAAAATGAACGCTTGCATGAAAATAACAATAACTTAATGTCAACTCAAGTTTAACACTAGGAGTCAGAATGTAGAACTAAACGAGTAGAACTTTCTTGAAAGAATGGTAGAGAATTGTAAATAGCAACAGATCTTGCCTCTTGTAGTCGAACAATAAATTCTGAAGTACTTTTTCGTGGATATATCAGACATTGTAGATGTAAATCACAAAATGATATCTGTCTAGCTGTTTTGTTTGTAAGAATATTCTCTCATGTTTAGACGCAGAGATAGCACGAACGTTGAATGAACCTGCAGTGTGTTCTTTTTCACGACCGGTAGTGATTCGTCCTTTTTTAATTGTACATTTTCTTCAGTAGAATTAGTTATTGTTAAATTGTGACTGCCTTACGTTTTACCAATTAATTCATGAATTGACATTTACTACAGTATGACTCAAATTAATCACCATGACTAATGTGCAACTTGCTGCTGTGTTTTTCATCTATCCTTGAAAGTTGAGTGTTTAGTGGCCTACAATCAGACAAGTGCTGATGGTCCTGTATATAGTACCCTGACCTAAACAAAAAAAGCTCTAGCATAAGAATCATGCTGTATAGTGATCAATCAATGGATACATATATGTGTTTTCTTAGACAGAACGAAAAAAAATACCAGACCTAATATTTCTAATAAAAAAATGAGGGCTTTAATACAACAAAGCTTCAAAGAAGATTAAGTTGCGCCTTGTTCCCGGAGGTGCTAATAATTATTTTGATATGAGTGTGGAAGTTTTGTAAAATGAGCTTCAAGAAAGCTGAACAAAACTTGAAACATTTCTCAAATGATTAGTTCAAAATCGAAGACGTAAAGTATGTGTTACACTAGAAATTGCCGATGACTTAGACACTAACAAAACGGTTATAGTTCCACAACAGTAAACTAAAGAAGTTGAATCCGTTGGTAAAGTATTGAAGAACATGTGTCAATAAGTGTAGTCAGATAAATATAAAGTGCTTTATGGGATTAGACTTAGTCTGGCTGGGCCCGACAAAAATGTCTGGTGAAGGACAGTGTTGGGATGATGTTTCCCTACAATCTTTAAATGACGGTGACGGTGGGGCATTAGTTTATCGAGCCTCTTATGTGCTCACTGATCCAGAACGGTTTGGTCTGGCTTAATGGAATCATTAGGCTACCTGTGTGTGAATACGGTGGCTGAGTGGCCTGGCTCCACTTTGACCAATATGATGAATGTTTTCAACAACCGTATAGGATGGCAACAGGCCCTGCGAATTGGTAGTGTGTTCGCCGTTCACAACAGATGCGACGAGTTGGAAAAGAAGGGCTTGCAGTTGAACAAGATTCCTTTGGCGTCTGGTTAATATCTGTCACTGAAATGTCTATTGGGTGGGACATTTGGGTGATTGTGTAAGGGTTATTTGTTTGGGGTAACTTTAACATAGATCATTAATGGTGCTGTCAGGCCAAACTCCCTTTCATGACAATAATAGCTCAGTTACACCCCTTCAGCAATCAAGACCTATAACAAGAGAACAACAATTATGATAGTTATTTAAAAATAAATATTTGTCTTCTCTTCACTGTTGTGGTTTCTGATGATAAAACGATACGTATGTTATTAGAATGTTCGCATCGTCTTGTTCATTTAAAGTTACAAAATATGCCTGATGAGTCCCAGACAGACTGGCACCAGTGGTCATCTCTGTAGGCAATACGTCTGTCAGTTTAAGCCATAGGACAGGTGTAAATCTCGTTGACATTCCACATTTCTCTTACCTGAAGCTAAACTCATTTATTACTTGGAACCAAATCAACCATATTTCTTTTAACACGCTGATCACAAGTAACACCCAGCTTCACGCGCGATGATGAAGTCCAGATTCGTGATAATGAAGTTACTGCCAGTATGTTAAAGGCAACATTGCCGAGTGCTCAATTTATACAGCCTGAAACATGGGTTCAGCAACAGGTTCGTCTAGAGTTGTCAGGCAATAAAATAAACCTGTAATATTCCCGCTTCACTGTGTAACGTGAAATTTCGTGTTGCTTTTGCTATTTCTTTTTTAAATAGCCTTGAGCAAATCATACATATGAGAAGAACTCAGTACGGGAAAGCCAACATTTCTGTGCTTTCAAAAGTTGGCAGTCCACATTAAAAGAGTTAATTCCATAAAGTGCTAGGAACTAGTAGATCCTTTAAGAGATTTCATCCAATATACTGACCCGTTTCCTCTCTTTTTTTACAGGGCAGTATCATCGCGCTGAAATGAACTAAATACCCAATTAGAGTGTTCAGTACTTTTATTTGGTAAAGATACTGCTGGAGATTTCATATTATTGTTGGGTTTGAAGCCAACCAGTGGCCTGGAAAGTACTAATCTCGTTTTAACTTTAGATTCTGCCAATTTTATTTTAATTTCTAGCATTTAAACATTCGAGTGCATGGATACAATTACCAACACCAAATAACTATCGAATGATACAGTGTTGCATGGCTATTCATCGCTCCAAAGTTTATTTAAAAGATCATGTTATTAATATAATAGTGATCAATTTCCCCTTCGATAGATTCTCCGTTAGTTAACTCTTGTTGTTAACTCATTGTTATTAAACTCCTTTCACTGGATTTTAAAGCGATCAGTTTTCACACTTAAAATCCTCGCGTCTTTGTCTTCTTTATATGCACACTTCCCACCAACTTTTAGAACACAAACAGGCTGTTCAAACACCGGGATCACGTTTGGCACATCAACAAGTAGAAGAATCATTTGTTAGTTGCTAAACTGGCGGCCTTCGTGTTGGTTAAACCGGTGCCTGTTTTAGCAACCGAATTCTTCCCCGTCTCGATCCTCTACGACTACTGACCGCACCCTTTCGCCCGCCCCCAATACATACACACAAACACACTGCGTTAGATGTCGAACTGGAACTAGTCCCTCTCACGTGTGTTGTTTAACTGAAACTTCTCAGAACACATCTGCATTTTCTGCAGCCATTGCCTGCTGTAACAGTGAAAGAAGCGCTGTTTCAGTGCATCGCAGGCAATACATTACTAACAAGAGTCTAATTAGAGCTGCGAGATAAACACTTCACATTTATAAGGACAGCAAGTCCCTAAATACGTAAGAAGTCTATAACAGCATTATAATTGAAATCCCTGTTTGAAGTTCTATATATCAGAAGTTCTTTAAAAGGACAGGTTATACGCAATAAAAGTAAAAGGAAACAAATCATCACGTGTACTCTGAGCTGCAAGAAGAACTATTACCATGGGTCCAAGCACAGAGTGCCCATGTTGATTATGAATTGTTCCCAAAGATGTGCTCAGACATGAGATAATGAGGGCTGTGATCGCCCAGATCCCTTTACCTTTTCCCAGGATTGAAGCTGTCGCCAGGGCACAAAACGACAGTGTAACAGCGCACCACGCTACTCACATCCAATTTGTTCTGTACAAAAGCTGATCTCTAAATCCGCACTAACAAAGCGGTACTCGGAGACAAATCATATAATGTTCAATTTTATTCATTTTTCGACTAATTAACTGGAATCCCACCTTTTCTCATACAGTGTCCAATTAATTTGCAATGTATGTCAGAGGTCGTTAGACTTGCAGTGAACCTTTGTTAAGATTTTGTCTTTCTCTATATATTGATCTTATTAAGGCATTTCGTCTTCGTGCAAAAGTTCGCGTGGATTTTTTTTACTGCTCTGGTCTTTAACTTGAAGCGTTGATAATAGGATTCGTGTCTGGGCTCAAAGTTTAAAGCGATGTCGCCGTTTGTAGGGCAGGTCAAAATACAGCGCTGTGGAGTAATGCAGCGGTCAGATAATATCCGGGACAGCCAAACAACTCTGATTTGTAGAAAATCTAATTAACACGTGGATAATTTAGATAGGCCCCTGCAAATGAAATCTAACATTCTAGAAATGCCTTATAAACACAAATTGCTAATAATGTTAATTAGCATAAATAGATAGTGGTACACAATTTGAAACCAGATTCGCCATGAATACTGTGTAGTTCTCTAATTAAACTAGGGACTGAGAGCTCGCCTCCACTGTACGTACCAGCGATGAAGGCTACATAAGCGAGTACCAAACAAAATTATTTGAGGCTGCATAATGAGGCAGAAAGTACTCTACAAACTTTAACAGAAATACAAACTGTCATTTAGTAATACAGAACTTCAGTAGTGTCTTTTTTTCAGTAAGACAAAAATTGCACCAATTGAAATAAGAATGAACGTCACTCATTAAAAAAAAACTGATCAAGTTGGATGTAACAATAAAATCGACTTCTACTGACAATATCGATTTCAGCTTGCTGCCCTATGACCTTCAGATTGATTTGGTCCAACCTGGTGCGAACGTCATAGAAGAGGTCAGTCTGTGAATTTTGTTTGTTATCCAAAAAGGGAAGCACCAAAAGAAAAGCATGCCAGGACTTTAAAATAAGGCCAATGCTTTAATCAGTGGAAACGACCTGAGTCGAATCAAAGCCAAATTTGAGGATTTTGTTTGAAGGTCTGGCCTGACAGAATTCCAAATTGTAAAATCCATGCAGGGTTTCATTAGCATGTTATAATTTAAGATATTGAGATTACCAACCTCCATTTTTAACAGTTCAATTGGAACAGTTGAAAACTACTGTATATTAATCAGTTTGATTGACGTCCATATATCATCAGTGCAACTAAATAGCTGCATGGAAATTATGGTCACACTGGCAAAGGGTGAACCTACAACAGAGAAACTGAACTTCGGATGAACTTTTTGCATTAAATGGCCTTTTGCAATAAAGCTGAAACCCGCAGAAGACACAGTATGTTTAATGCAAAGAGAATTCACAAGACAGTGGCTGGAGGAGAAAGCTGATTTGCGCTTCCTCATGCGATTGACAATTTGATTTTAAAAATAAACTAACGTAATCATAAAAGTCCACTGTTAAATGCACAACCTTTCGTTGATTAGAATGACGGTTCTTCCAGAGAAATAAAAGTAACGGAAGAGGTAAAACTTGCCCATAACGTTGTTAAATCTTGGGTTGAAAAAGCAGAGGCAACCCAAAGACAGCGCCATCTAGCGAGAGATGGTTGCTATTTCTCCTGGGAACTATTTAGCCTATGCTGGTCAGAGAGACACCACAGGGCATTTTAACGCTGTTACAGTCAGAGATATGTACATTTTCGACAGTTACTTTATAGTCAACGTGTCTGAACTAGTTTAGTAATATTTTCTACAAGATGTTTGTTTTTTTGTATTTTCATAATGGAATATACTATTATAAAAGTTACCGGTTGATATTTCCATTCTTTAAACATTAAGGTCCAATTGCCTAAGCATTTCAAATATGACAATTATATGATTTGCTCCCTCTACAACTAGCACAACTGCATTCATGGTTTTAACTGATTTTATATATATATACTCTTGCTTGTTCCACGTAAGAAGAATACTGCCGTACATGTCACAGACCTAAACGACCGATATTTACACCTGCGGAGTGATGATGGACCTAAGTACATTGCAATTAACTGAATTGTAAATCTTTTCCTTATGTTTTAAAAAAACACAAGGATCATCTGTCTTTAATAAATGCTAACAACACGCTCTGCTGCACACGATGTGGCAGCGCACCGACCTGTTTTTTTTTAAAACACAATTTGCGCAAAGCAGTTTTTGCAAAAGTACCAGAGGGCGGTGGATTAAAAGGAAACAAAGTATGAGTTTTCGTACATTTCAAACTTGCTTACGATGGAAACGGGTGTGCGAACATTTGATATGACATTTCCCAAAAAAATCTTTGAAAAATGACTACGACATAACAACATTAACTGCCTTTGATAACAGCTGAATCACTCGCAACTGCATCTTTCTAAACACATTTGACACTACCATGAAAGAGAAAAGCTGCTAGTACAAATAGTTCCGTAGGTTATTGTTAGACTTTATAACTTTAAAAAATGGCACTTGTATGTTCGGCACGTGAGCTAATTTGTTCTGGGTATCAGCAGTTAATGGTCACTGAAGGTACGTAAACGTTACCTTAGCCTGTTTACGTGAAGCGCCTGAACGCTTACATGCCGTGTCAACTTTCAGATCTGCTTCTCGAGATTAATTTGTACTATTCTTGGTCATTTACTTTAATATTTTCAACAAGCACGTGAAATGCTGCCTTATTTATGATCTCCGTTTCATATCGTTCTGAGCTGCATGGCGGGGTGGACTCAAAATTATGTTAAAAGTATACTGCACTTCAATTTGCGGTAACTGACAAACAGCATATCAGTCAGCAACGGACAACCACATGATGCACTGTATTCGTGTTTAGTACGAGATCCGCAACAGGTCTTGAACGTCAGTATCTATCATTCCAACAAAAGCAGGAATGTTCTAACTTAAGTGATTAGATATTACTATTACTATTGGTCTCATTATTTAGTGTTTTTAAAATGTGATTTCATATCTGATTATCAAGTTTTGGTCGCATTAATAAAGAATATGCATTAAGGCTTTCTATTAACCTCTAAAATGGTTTGAAATAAAGCAGTGACTATCAGATTGATATATAAATCAGTTATCTAAACAGTTAAGCTCGGTGTACACCCCAGCATTACCTCCACCGTTAAAAAAACTCCAATTTTAATGATGAATTTCTTGCTACAAGTTTTGTTTTATAAATTTTACTTATCATGCCAATTTACTTATCAAGCATTCTGTTTCAAAGTAAACATATTAATTAAACTCAGTATTATAAACACTAAGAAGTGCACAACCTAAAGCTTCCATTTCTCATTTTAGTGGTGTTCTGAAAAGGAATGTGACTTTCATGTTAAAGATGTGAATTCATCTATGCATGCAAAGAAAATAAATCGTACAATAATAATATATGTTGCTTAAAAACACAAGAACCTGTGGATAATTTGATCTTAAATACTATTTTATTTTTTAAAAAGTGCACTGGTTCAATTTTATCTTCATGGATCATGGATTGCAGTGAGTATTATTTTTCTATGACAGTGCAATTATTCTGCCTCAGTTTCATAACTAAAAATATCTTCTCTCTTAAGTTATTTGGATGGTTGGTTTTGCTGTTGCCCATCAATTAATAGGCAAAGCACCCCAACCAGTATTTCAGTAATCCAATGCTGTAATTGAATTTATCCCTGGGACATGAGAATAACTAACCCAAAAGTCAACATTTTTTTTAGAAAAGATAGATAGATAGATAGATAGATAGATAGATAGATACTTTAATTTGGTTATATCATCTGACAAATAAGATAACAAAGCAGCCCTAAACATATCCATTTGAAACTAGAGTTCCAAGTTTACCAAGTTCATATATTTCTTAAATAAAATTTATTTTATTACAGTTTGTATGCAACAAATGTCAAATATGAGCAGCACAAATCATAGCATTTTTACCAACTAAGTTTTGTCTCAATATTGAACAATGCCTATAGTGGGATATATGCATGTTAAAATCACTGGGACTTAACCAGCAAGGCTTTAAATTGTTCACTATGTAAACATTTTGTAAAGCAGCTAAATATGACAGTTCAATTGAGAATAATAAAGATTTCATAATGGTGAGGCATTTACTGGGCTTAATTCCTTTAAAGTTGTATAAACAAGGCAGGAGGTGCTGGTTGATTCAATGATAAAATATGCATTCTGTTTGTGCAAAAGAATTACACTGCAAATTTGAGCTACATGAAGGATCATCCATTGATGCCCTCAGCACACATTTTTTAAACTATTATTTCTTGTGCTTTCAGGGGATATTGATTAGGTATCTCATAGTTAGAGCACAGTTAATAAGCCCCTTCAAAAAGATGGGTCAGATGTGGATATGTAGCCAGCTTGTTTATAATCAATGCCAACAAAGGTATACATCAGAATCATGATTACCTAGTATCTGGAGAGGAAAAATAAATATCTGAGCTCAAAGGTGGCTGCTGTTTAAAGAAAGGGCAATACAGATATTATATAAAGCTAGTGTGTGCTTTGTGTGTGGCGGGGGGGGGGGGGGCTGGAGGTGGATGAGGTTGTGGAGTACATCAGTTATTTGTATTTACAGACATGCACTAGTCACCAGGAGATTGGTCTTTCACTATTTGCGATGTGTAATTGCTGAAGGGTTTGAGAAAAGCTACACAAAACTATTGCAGGCTGCTCTAAAATTCAGAAAAAAATCTTTAAAGAACTTGGTAGAGTAATATTGTCTGCAAACTACACACCATACAGTAGAATTGGAAAACATACAGACTTGCACTTCACAAAGTATTATGTGTACTCATTAAGTAAAATTAACAACTTTAAATTTGCCAGTTTAAAAAGCACATTTATTTGTAGAAAATCTCCAGAAAACATTAGTAAGTGCTGTTATTCTCACCTATGTTAAAAATAAGTCTACAAGTCATGAAGGCAACGTGCATTGAATGCCTGAAATCTATATAACATCTGCTTAAAATTTTCTTAGGGCAAAAAGAAATCACGAATAATTGCTGTCAATTCTCAACGACGAAAAGTCTGCAAAGCCACGTGTACTTTGGGGTTGTAATAATGCACATAAGCACTAAAGCCCTAGCAAATTCACTAAGGTTTATTTAATTATATCATATCATAGTTTTTCTTCTGGGAAATATTATAATAACGAGTTACAATATTCCTGCTACTTACCTTCAACAACTATCTGAAAATTTCAGCTCAGACTGACTGACATAACTATTAAACACAATATGATGATAAAATGTGATGTATGTACATATATATATATAAGTCACCTTGCAGTTTCATGTGGTGTGGCCTGTCAGACTCGATCTGCAGGAAGTGCATCACCAATAACGTTGTTGGCAGTTCTTAATGTACACGTTTATTCTTTGTACGGCGTTCCTGGAGCAAAACAAAAGACACAAAGAAAGCATTGATACAGTAGTTAGCTACCTAGAATAAGTTACCCACGGAAACTCCAATTAGTTTAATTCCACAAGAAAAAATATTTTCGACTGACATCTCATTGCAAAGTCCAAATCATTATTTGGATAAAAATGTAATTAGAACTGTTGGTCTTAGATACATGGAAGTTGGTCATTATCTGAAGACTACTTAGCTATTTTGCTAGAAACATGTTTCTAAATGAAAATTGACAAACGGATGACCACATACAACGCACGGAATTTTGTGAATAGTATAAACTGGCTGGCGCCAATGTCGGTCTATAGCCTAAAAATAATGCCGTCTGGAAGGACATAACTTTTGACGGCCAACACAAAATCCGTCCTACGGCACTTCAAGAGTTGACCGATAAATGCAGTACCTGTCAAGAGAACAGCGCTGAGACCACAGGCTTTATTAACTCGCTTTGTTTTATGAATTTGAACAGGACACCAATTATAAAAGTTAGGAGTTAATTTGATGAACTTTGTCACAAGAGTGTTATCTTTATATGCGAGGAACACAGATGAAGGAAGCCATTATTAGTGTAATTTCAGAGCCATTTTAAATCTTAACGTTTTGGAGGAATTATGTGGTCACAAGCGCAATGAGAGAAGTTGTTTTGATAAAGGGAACGAATGGTGAAAAGCGCAACAACTTTATAAAAAAGACAACCAGATGAATGGTCTGAAGGCAGAAAGTGGAGGGTGGGATACAATAAAATGATATTCAAACATGAAGGCCAAATCTGAGATGCACACAAACTACAGCCTACGATCACTGCACCTTTCTAATACAGGAAGGCACAATTTGAAAGTGCTGCTAGCAGCTACAGTCATTGCCTATACTTGCCAGAAGAACATAAATATGAGCATTTAAAAGTATTGTTATTTCCGATGATAAACTGAGGGAATATCCACAATAAATTACTACTGACAGTTGCCACAATATAGTATAAACATGTATTTTGATTATATCGTTTAGTTGCCTTGCACCACGATTTCCGATACTTGAAGACTACATGGCGCACACACATTGATTAGATCTACCCATCTGGCCGATAGATCATCCGTTTCACACAAACTTTACAATAGATACTGTAATACCTAAACTGAGCTGTGTTACGTGTAGACCCATTCATATTTTAATATTTAGATCATTATAATGCTATTCTATCACCCATGATTGATAAAAGATCAGATCTAGAGGTTGCTTTCTTGCGGTTGATCATGTTCAGAATGAGATAGGTACTACAGCATAAAATTAGACGAGCATTTAATCACACTTTTGGTTAAATTGGAAATGGCTCGCGAATGTGGCTGAACGTTCAGGAAGGACTAACATGTAATCGGCACTGGCTGGACCTCACACATGCTAAGAGAATACAGTATTTACACGAAACTTGCCAATGTAAACGTGCCCGCCTCCTTCAGATAAACAGTAATCAACAAACCTCTATCATTTCGAGCTACAGCTCTGTCTGCTTATAGCTAATGAAGTGAGGTATCTGGTTGCAGAGGCACTACAGAACGGCTCGGTGCTGGCGCAAATGCTTTCAAAGCCATTTTAATTTTCACATCAGTGCACTTACTGGGTTTTAAAGCTCTGACGGCTAACAAGTAGCTTGCGGTATTGGCGAATGTTTAACTAAGATGGCTAGCCATCAATTCCCTTTTGTTTGCTTGCAAATTAATCATCCTATACGTAGTTGGCGCCAGTGTAGATTTATCACACACAGGAGGGTGAATGAGTCGGGCGAGGAGAGACAAAGAGAGTTCGCACCTTCCTGCTTTTGATCCTAGATTAGTGCACCCTCCCTTCATAATACGAGTCTCTAGGGTGCTTAGCCTGGGAGGTCAGTCATAATTGGCGGAAGTTAATGCAATATTTCGAGACGTTACATTAAATCACATAATTCGAAATATTACAGCATGTGGTGATTATTTTATATAGACAATATCAGAACACGATCCGATCATTTGCTTCTCTTTTGGCGAGACAGAAAACAAACTACTTATACAGGGATGCTTAAAGCGATAGTTAGTATTTATAGCAAACATCTGACCAGGATCTTGCTTTGTCTAGATTCCAAACAAAAATGTACATATATAGGTTCAAGGAAACTCGCCTTGGAGTGAATCTGACAGTTTCCAAATCTCCACACAGGTCAGAAAAGCGCCGTGCTGTTTTAACATCCCTGGATTTAAAGACAGGGATCAAGGACTCCCAACACGACAGAGAGAGAGAGAGAGAGAGAGAGACCCGGGAATCAAATGGAACGTCGTCAGATCGCAAGCTCCAGCGGCGGAGACTGGTGGTGCTCAGAGCGACTTTTTCTCGTCAGGATATACTCACAGATCAGAGAGGCGATATTACGGTTAAAAAAAACCGAAAAGTGATACGAGACGCTAGTTACAGCTCGACGTCAGCAGCCTGGCGCCAAGCGCCCTTAAACATGTGCGTCAAAAATGCAATGTTACAAGAGCTAATCACTTTAGATGTTCCGCTCCTATCTCCGTGCATTTAGCCGATGTGATTGCTTCTCAGTTCAACTTTTTTTTTATCCCCCAGCGCTCTCAGAAAGGGAGAGAGAAGGGAGAAGGCACCGTCCTTTCCACTTGAAACTGCAGCAGCCCTTTAGGCGCCATGTCCTCATAATTAAATCACCTCGTTAAAATGAAGCTTTTCTTTACAAAAAATGTTGTTGAAAGCATTGCCAAGAAACAAATAAAATGAAGACACTGGACATCTCAAGGCTTTGTCCTTTTCTTCTGCCACCCCCTCCCCCCACCAACAACCCAAATTAAAATGCAGAGATGGTTTATCCTCTGCAGGCCGGGGAAGGGGTGGGGTGTAGAGTGGAGGACGAGACGGGGGAAAGTCTCGATACACTGACCACCCCCACCCCCGCGCGAATCAACAATGAATGTACATGAATGCTCATCGCTGGCATTGGAAGGCGGCAGATCAGTGTGAAGGGAGGAGTGATGTGGCGGAGATTGCATATAACGGCGAGAATGAGACAGATTGGGCTGAGACTCAGCTTGCCTCTGGACACACGCATGATCTTTCCTCCGTCTGGTTTCCTGGGGGTCGATGGTGGCTGAAGCCACCTGAGGCGGGCCCTGCGCCTTTCCATTGGCTGGTGTTCCCACCCCCACCCCGCCAACCACATTAGTAACTCCCACCCCCTCCCTCTCTAATGATGTTGACATATTCACACGGCTGAAGCAGTGATCCTCGCTGTACGTTACCGTTTCCGACACCTTCTTTTTATAACTCATCTATCCCCGGCTTTACTTGTCAAAACCACGCCTATGGAGCCACACAATTGGTCCGAAAGCGTCAAATAGCCAATCAACAGTGCTCAGCTATTCGCAATACGCACACATACACACACACATACAGAAAGATCGGACTTGACTGTTTGGGGAGATGCGTCTCTGCTGTGCCACCTCCAGCCAGTCTTACTTTCAGTTTATCTGAAAAGCGAAGAACACAATAATATTAATAATGATGCGCTTGTAAGCGGCAGTGCGACAGAGATCCGGGGAGTGGATGAATTTACCGATGAGAGAGCCAGTTATTCCGGGGACAAGCATGGCTTATCATCCGTTCTTACCTCACCGGGCACCGGACTTTGCGATGAGTGCTGTGCTGGGACAGCAGCCTCCTTTCTTCCCGGCTCTGGCCCTGCCTCCGACCGGCTCGGCCGCTCTCAGTCTCTCCGCCGGACTAGGCAAGCCCGTTATGGATCAGCTTGTAGGCGCAGGTGAGGCCGGAATCGCTCTGTCTGCAATGGGCCACCAGCCCTCGCATCTGAGGCCTCTTAAGACTCTGGAGCCCGAGGAAGAAGTGGAAGACGATCCGAAAGTTATACTCGAAGCGAAAGATTTGTGGGATCAGTTTCACAAGTGTGGCACTGAAATGGTTATCACCAAATCTGGAAGGTACAGTGAATTTTTCCCTGCAAGATGCAAATGCCTGCCTCACTGATTAGAAAACATTCGAGCCTTTTTGATATCCAACCTTGATTAGCTTTGACAACACGATAAATATATATTTTAGCAGGTTGTAGGATCAAATAGGCAAAATAGATTTATTTGAAAATAGCGGCCAGATATATTCGCGTGTGATCTGTCAATGGTTCTTTTTTTAAATAACATGCCCATTTTGCTGAAATAGTTTTTCTCCATAAATACAGTCACTTGTTCAGTGAAATAGCACACCGTCTTCAAACCTTTTATTCTCTTCCTTGCTTTCTAAGATGAGACATCGCCAGACTAACAAGGGCACAAGCTCGATCAAATATTTGGCTTTAATAAGTACTAATGATATTAGTCGAAATAGCTTATTCTTTATGAGAGGGGAGGTCACATGGGATCGGTAGAGGGCCGGTTGATGAAACTGACTTAGTTGGAAGTTTTATTCATCCATTCATTTGATCTGAGTAACGACAGGAGAACACTCAGTCGCCTTACATATAAGATGTACCGACTGCAGAGTTTAAGGTTCCAAACCACTACATAAGATTGAAGGGTCGACTGTGCGTGTGTACCGGGGGTGGGGGCCTTGCAAATATTCGCGGGCTGAGGGGTAACGCACAGTAGATTATTTTCACGACACCTGCGATGGTAGTATTTTAATTCACGCAGATTTTTTTTTTCAATTGCACCCTATTGTTGTTTATAAATCGTAAACGTTGAGTTAGCCGCGGCCTTATCCAGGTAATCATTGCATATAATGCCTTCGGCAAGGGTTGAATCATCCTTGTCAGAATTTTGAAACGTTGAAGTATAAGCTAAAATGTCTCCAGTTAGATGTTACTGTGTCACTAGTTTAGGCCTGCATTATTTAAAAAAAGTAGAGCTTTTAAAAAAAAATGCAAACATTAACTACTTCTAACAAGGAACATTGTTGCTGCTTTACAACACTTCAATAGCCTACCAGAGACTGAAATGTTTCATGCACCAAATGCCTGGGAATCAGAGGCTCCAGTCTCAGAAATAGTATAGGAACCTAACTCTAATTTGGCTTTCCTGAGGATTACATTGCTGACAGTCTGTACAAACAAAAAAAACCAAGTCAATTTAATGCTTTCTTACAGGAGAATGTTCCCGCCATTTAAAGTTAGATGCACCGGTCTGGATAAGAAGGCCAAATATATTTTGTTAATGGATATTGTGGCGGCAGATGACTGTAGGTACAAATTCCACAACTCACGTTGGATGGTAGCCGGAAAAGCTGACCCTGAAATGCCAAAGCGAATGTACATTCATCCTGATAGCCCTGCTACTGGGGAGCAATGGATGTCTAAAGTCGTCACTTTTCACAAGCTGAAACTGACAAACAATATTTCCGACAAACACGGATTTGTAAGTTTCATATTTTTACCTCTGAATTAATATACAATTCTTTCAATGATTTAAAAACAATATATAGGAAGCACGGCGATATATGTTTACTTTAGCCGCGGTCGGCTAAAATAATATTTTCTCCATCAGAAGTTAAAAGATATAGCACCAAATCCTGTTGCCATGAGGATTTTTCCGCTTTGTTTTGTATTTTCTGTGGATCATGACTTGTATTCTGCTAACCTGAGGTATTGTGTAGATCGGCCATTTTAAGTATCTGGAATTGCAAGTATTTGATCGTTTGGATCATATTTTTACAATTTTCTACGGCATTGAAAATGATAAAGCCTTAATCACATGTCAACTTTCTCTCTCAATTTTCAGTTTGTAAATTTCGCAGTAATGTCCAATGGCTTGTAGTGGAAAATATTTGCAAACTAACACACTTTGGCAAATCTGCAATGTATATGTATCATGCTCGCTGGAGAGAAAAAAATGCAGCCACTGTGATAACAATGACCATTGCAGTTGCTCCGTTAGTTAAAGCATTTTAATATGGCATTCAAAAGCAGTATACTAAATAAATGAAAATTATTTATACTTATTTACTAGTCACTTGCTACTTGTGACTGCATTTTCAGTTAAAATCAGGCATGTCAGTATTTGAATTATCTTGCCGGTTTGATTAATACATATATTTCTGGGGAAGAATTACAGACATATTTCTAGATATAATATATATATAGATAGATAGATAGATAGGCATTATATATTTCCAAATCAGGTGGCATTAACTTTCTAAGTCTTCAAGCAGTAGGCGAGGCCATAGTGCAAATCTTATCACACTGTCAGCTGTTCACACTCCTTCTGAACTCTTGTCCTTTCATGGGGGATCTTCTCCACTGGATATTAGTTTATATTATTGCTGGTCAACTATTAATATGTAGCGTGCGATTAAGAAGTAAAATTATACAATACTGACATTAGCAGGAACCTGGCTAAGTTAGGAAGAGTCATATCATCTGCGCAACTGCACTCGCGTTGTTGAGTTGTAATTCCTTGATTTATTCTTTTTAGACTATTTTAAACTCCATGCACAAGTATCAGCCCAGATTTCACATTGTTCGTGCGAACGACATTTTGAAACTTCCTTACAGTACTTTCAGAACATATGTGTTCCCTGAAACAGAGTTCATTGCGGTCACCGCATATCAAAATGATAAGGTGAGTAAGAAAAAAGTAACTTCTTTATTTGCAGCAAAGCAGTGTGTCTTACACGGATTTTGATCTATCTACAGATGTACTGTAGTTATTGTCATTAGAGTCAAAACTTGAAGCCTTGGTGAAACTTCCTTTATTGTTTGTAGGCCACTTCTTTAGTTCATTCTGATCAAGCCTATTTTAATTGGAAATTTCACTTAATCTGCAAGAAAGTTTGTTGAATATTCGGCACATCCTGGAGCTCATATAGATTTTATGGTTTGTGTTGGACTGTTGGTTTTGGCATGAGCTCGCTTATGCGGCACCTCTCCTGTACTCATATTTGTATAGGTTGTGGGTTTATGCCAGATGTGTTCTGCCAGGTAATAGGATTTAATCGATCCTGAACCTGTCATTAAATTAGACATTTTTTAAAAAATCAAACAAGGCTTTTCGCACCGTTTACAGAAAATACAAGCTGTGGACGAGACTTTAAGTCACAATGTGTTACATGAGAGTATTTGGCTTAGTACAGGTATCAAAAGCCTCTGACGATGATCAGTTAATTATTGGTGATGGTTTCACGCAAATAGTTTTAAAGAACTCTTTTTGTGGGCATTTAACGCCTCATCAGACTTCTAGCTAGTCGGCTAACGTTATTGATAACAGCTAAGTCCACTGTCTGCAGTAAACTGATAATTTTTGGTTGGCGCACAGTTGATCATGACGAGTCTCAGACAGAATAAAAACTGATTACTAAAAGGGTGTTAACATGATAAGTGAGATGGCGTTAACATTCTGGGTGTCTTGATGTTTCTTTGGTCTATTTCTATATCTTCCGTTACAATTGCACTGTTATCTTCAGTTCATTATTTAAATGACAATGGTTTCAGTCTCATTAAATTCTCGATTGAAGAGAAGACGAAAGCGGGCAATAAAGTTACTGTTGACTCACTGTCAACAGAGGGCAAGTTACAATGTTGACGCCAGACCAGTTTCACCCCCCACCCATGAAGTGCCTGCCTGTCTAACAGTCGCTCACACGCGGGTTAGCATGACACGGAGGTGCTTTATGCGGGGGCAAATCACTGGTTTTGAACTTTACATTCTCACATGTAATAAAAGAAATACATTTGAGTCAAATACAGTAAAACCAAACCGTATATTTTTGCAATGTGTCTGTGTGCAATGGTGGCTTGAATTTTAATACGATAGAATTATAGCGAAAGAAATATAAGAAGTGCGGATCACAGTGAAGAATAATGGACCGTACTGAAGTATATAGTGCGGTGGCTGCTTTAACATAGTTTGACATTTTATGCTGTAAATAACAATCAGAGATAATAGTATATTAGAAATCTAAATTCAGTGGTCACTGATTTCCGTCAGTGACTTGCGGCAGCGCAGTGTTCACCCCGCGAACTTCCTGTAAACATTATACTTGATGTTGTGTCGCAGAGCGATGAATATGATCAGACTTGCTATCTTCCCATCTAGATAACCCAGTTAAAGATCGACAACAATCCATTCGCTAAAGGCTTTCGCGACACAGGAAATGGGAGAAGAGAGAAGAGGTAAGTTTCAGTTCAACTTGAGTCTATTTGTCAATCGGGGCCTGGTTACGCTCATGATCCTAATCACCTTCTTGATGTGGACGCTGTCAAACTCTTGGTAACACGCAAAAAAGAGAAAATGAGGACTGCTTGTTGTTTGCTTGTTGCACTTTGCCACCGTGCAGTATCTTTCGTTTTATGTTTGATGTTCTGCCTGTTATTTTTAGAAAATGGGAAAAGGCTATCAGATTGTGAGCATGCCCACAGAGTAGTGCGGCTCAAATCATCACCTGATCCAACTTGAATAGTCTGGCTTCGCTTTGCTAGGGTGAAAGAAAACGGAAAATGACAAGGGCAGTTATTTGATCGTCTTTTTAAAATAAAAACGCAAGTCATTGTCCTTCCCTTTTCTCCTTGTTGTTAAAAACAGAAAACAGTTAGCGATTCAATCGCTACGAGTCTACGAGGAACAGCAGAAGGGGTCGAAAGAGAATGGGACATCGGACGATTCATCAAGCGAACAGCCGGCTTTCAAATGCTTCGGTCAATCCACGTCCCCCGCTGTCTCCACACCAGGAACCGCGAATCTAAAAGGTTATTATTTTGTTACCTACACAAGGGGCTTGTTTGTTCTTTTATATATAAGGCGTGACTAGGTTTGTGCCCATTAATTGGGTGTCTGTCTTGAAGATCCTTATCACCTCCCTCTGAGCCGAATAACTCAGGACAAGATAACACACTTTAGTTTCTACAGTCTCCCCAGTAGAACCGGGTGACCTAAAACCATGGCCACTTGTTTGATGCGTGCTGGATATTGTGTCGAATTTAATAGGTTTTAAATATCTTTAGGATTGGAAATTTCTCTGATCAGTGAAACAGTTTCTTACAGATCGGCGTCTTCCTTTTGTGTTTTTAAGGTACATGAATCAAAAAGCAGCCCCTCCCCTACCCCAAGAAAAATTAAGCGTTTTGATTTCTTGCAGCTAAATGATCATTGTCACTGTTACAAAGATAGAAATTGCTGAAAGTACTCAGTAGGTCTGGCAGCATCTGTGGGGAGAAATCAGAGTTAATGTTTCAGTTGAGTGACCCTTCCTCAGAATTGTCACTGTTAATGTTGCTGTAATCAGATTGATTAAAAAAAACTGGCAATTGCTATTTGGTTACCAGAAGTGCCACCATATTTATGCTGTTTCTTCTACATTTCAACAAATAAAGTAAAACAAAATAAAAAATGTACTGCTTTCCAGGTGCTCTACACAGTGATTATGAAGAGAGCGACCTCGATAGTAAAGATGAGCCCATCCAGGAGGGCGCTGACTGCGGGAAATTATCGGCCAGTAGCGAAGAGCGAAAGGAGGAAGCCACTTCTGCCAAATCTCACCCGCGCTCATTGGAAACTGTGAGTAGGATGAGAGAACAGGAAAACTCCAGGACTGAGAAGAACTCCAGGGAACCCCAGCGGAGCCCGACAAACCCATCGGCAAGCTCCCGAACCGTTAACGGAGAGAGCCCCGAGGTTAAAAGCCCGGCTAGAGACCACCAGCAGAAAGTGGAAGAATCCAATGGGTTAAACAAGGAGTCCTATTCGCCGCTGACGGTGCAGACTGATGGGGTGTCGCACCTAAACCACGGACACTTACAAAACCTCGCCTTTTCTCACAACTTATCGGGCCAGCACTTCTTCACCCCCGTGGGCGCAGGGCACCCTCTACTCTTGCACCCCAGCCAGTTTGCTATGGGTGGGGCATTTCCCAATATGGCAGCTGGGATGGGCCATTTGTTAGCCTCAATGTCCGGCTCGGCAAGCGGCATCAGTGGCCTGGACACGCTTGTTTCCTCACAGCAAGGACTACCCGCTGGGTCAGCGGCAACTCTCCCATTTCACCTCCAACAACATGTCCTGGCCTCTCAGGTACAACTCCATTCATCCTCCTCTTATTTACTGAGTTCTATAGAGGTCCTAATTCCGGTGTGACTAATACACGGTGGAAACTGGGGGGGTTACCTTTGTTTTATGTACTGATGTTTGCTGAAGAGAGAAAAAAAGTTAGAAACCAGGCTTCACCAACACAGAATGCACGAGTCACCTTTCCATTTAATGTAAAGGTTCAAACTTATTTCTTTTTTAAAACTGACAATGATTGTAAACGCCTGGCGAATTAATACTTTAAAAATGCTTTTAGAAGTTCACTTTCAATGCAAAATTGAATCTTTTCGATCAGTTTAAAGTTCCCATTGATGGGAATCACTCCCACCTGACTTTTGTCTCACTTCTCACATTTGTCTGAGCGAGATATTCTGCATTTCCAGTTGTAGTTACACTGCGTTATTTTGGCTGTCGGAAGCCACGCTATTTGAGTCCCCCAAAGTGTTTCTTTAACAGAAGTTGAGCGTGTTCTAAGGTGTCCTGTTATGATTTTGACTTTTTGATGGTGGTAAATCTTATACACGCCCTTGCATTAGTCTGATCTTTGCTGGGCTACAATTTTATTGGACGCGGGAGTTCAGACAAATCAATCCATCACTTTTTTAAAATCGGTTACTGACGTGAGTTGTTGAAAACATAAACTGTCTTTTCTTGTTATTTTGACAGGGCCTTGCGATGTCACCTTTTGGTAGCCTGTTCCCCTACCCTTATACATACATGGCTGCTGCAGCCGCCGCCTCTATGCCCGGTGCAGTCCCATCATCAGTCGCGTCCTCTGCACATCGCCACCCGTTCCTCAGCGCAGTCAGACCTCGCTTGAGGTATAGCCCTTACACGTTCCCCGTGCCCGGTATGGACAGTAGCAACTTGCTGACCACCGCCGTGCCTAGTCTGTCCAACCCCAGCGAGGCGAAGGTGAACGGTATGGCAACCAGCCCGGTGTCAGCGGGCCTGGACTCCGGGTCGGAGGTAAACAGCAGGTCCTCGGGATCGGTCTCCGTGTCGCCGAAACAGTGCTCCGAGAAAGAAGCGCCCAACCAGCTCCAGAACATTCAACGCCTGGTCAGTGGACTAGAGAGCAAACAAGATCGGTCAACCCGGGGCAGCTCCCCTTGATGGGAAGGTGATATAGAAAGGCCACAAAGGGCTTTGCATGTCACCCGCCTACATGCAGTCTTTTTTTTTAATGCTAGTGTAGAGCCTTGGTATTATCGAATTTCCCAAACTTAAACAAACAATGAAAAGAAAAGTAGCCGTGAAGTGGAAGGGTTGCTGCAGATTCCTGGCACCAACAGTAGTTCTGGGTTGTAGATGTCAAATCTGCTTTTTACATTTATGCAATAACAGAAAGAAACGGAGACTATTATAAAGTATTTATGTAATTATTTGATAACGTGTAAATATACTGAAATTAGAATACTCGAAATTATACTTTAATTTATTGTTGTTGTACATACATCTGTATATAAGGCTCCAAGCCTTTCTTTGTTGGTTCAAACGCTTTTCAATACAACTTCTATTAACCAGAGTGCCGACACCGTTACTACTACTTTGCCCAGCAATGTGTTACCACGCTACTACATTTTAAAAAAATCCTTGTAGACCTGAGTACAAGATGTGCCATTTTTTTAAAGCTTTTCTCATTGTTTCAGTGTTAAAGTGCTACTGTCTTTACAGTTTAGAGTGGGGGGGGGGAACAACTCACCAGTTGCTTGAGAAGTAATGAAGACACTTTCGGGGATTTCTTTCGTGTGTACAAATGAATGGAAATTTTATGCTTACAGCTTGAAAGTGTCGAGAGTTAAAAAAATAAATGAAGGTATATTTTGTGTTATAAAATGTTGAAAGTTCTTGGTTTTCTTGTACTATTTTTGTTTCGCTTTGAAGTTCTCAAAAATTTCAATAAATTTGTATCGAAGCCTTTGGTGCCAGTTATTCCAGTCACGTTTCCAGTCTGTTGCACAGAGTCAGCGAAAGATAAGGTTGGCGTGGTCACTGTGCTTTTTGACAATTAATCAGGCCCTTTTATTGTTCACCAATATTGTTTCTACATGAAAATTCTCACGAGTGCTTTAATTAACCTGCCTGGCATCCTGCCCAAAGGTAATGCTGTTGTCACCTATCCTATTCTGACATCGTCTCCCCATTATGACACGTTTTCTCCCTTCCTCCCCACTGTGTTAACCTGCTTCCCACTGTGTTACATAGCCTAATTCGCCAGTGTGTTATATATCCTTCCCATTGTGTTAACCTTTTTCTCCACTGTTATGTGTCAATCCCCACTGTTATATAGCCCAATTCCGCAGTGCGTCTTACACTGCTTCCACTGTGTTACACACTTCGGCCCCTCCAGTGTTATATGCCTCAATTATTCCAATGTTAATTTCACTCCAATGTTACATAGCATTTATCCCTCCGTGTCAGAGATTGTTCGTCCCTCCAACACATTGCCGTAGAGAAAAACTTGTCAGCAGCACTAACCGATATATAATTTCTGCTCAGAAACTGGAACCCTTGATCCTCAACCCAATTTCTTCAGATGGTGAAAAATGTCCAATTGTGTTTTGAGAAAATAATATGTAAATGATGTTAATATTTCTAGCTGTACTTGGGTGATTTTTTTCCTCTATTTGGCGCCCTATAGTACTAGAAAGTCAAATAGCAAACACACACCTCCGGACACACCTCTATTTCCTGCTTTACAAAAAAATGAGATGCATACAACATTTTCGATGCAACGCTTCTGCAATGGCAAAGTAGTTTGTCACCTAAAAGGAAGAAGGGTCGTTTCAAAATACAGTGGTCATATAGGAAATGCAAACATATGTAATGTCAGCCTCATGGAGAGAAGGGAAATCAGTGAAGCCAAAGGGCAGCCGGTCTGCGCTGTGCGTTGATTGTTTTCTTATTTATGATATGTAATTCACGCCGCAATTGGTTTCATTTGCAAACCAATTAAGGATCGTAACCTACGAGTGTTCAAGGAAACAGACGAAAACTAAGCCTACTGAGCAGAGATTCCCCTCCCCTTTCAAAAGGACAGGCTGCAGGAAAGGGGGAAAAATCAGAAATTAGCAGAACGTGAAGTGGAAATAATGTCTGCTGACCTGTTTACAGCGACGTTAATAAATAACCAGCGCGGCGCTTGTGGATCAGTGTAAACAATGCAATACTACTTGGATTATCCTACCATATCACTCACCTGGCGCCTCCGCTGATCTGATCTGTGATTTCAGGAGTTGCAATCCAACCACCGCAGAGATGAATGATTACTCAGGATCCCTTCCCTGGTGACAGAGCGCCATCTAGGGGTTAGCAAGCTGAAATAATCCCAGTGACCCGGGCAGAGTGTAAAGGTCACTTCTTGGCCAGTCTGAGTAAAATTCATTACAGATTTGCCTGTCTGGTTGTGTAATTGAGAAATCGTTTCATTAAGCTGCAGCTTTTTCTCTTTGTAGGAGAGTTCTGGATGTTTGGTTCAGTCGTGGGGCATAATCATTGTATTTCTACACCAATATCCCCCTCGATTTGACCAGGTGCTTGCATATGAAGCATTATTCGTAAATTTAAATGTAAAAACATTTGCTTTCTTCTGGAACAATACATATCTATGTTACTGATTTATAAACTAACACGCGATTGAAAATACATTGCAATGTTGGAATCTGGCCTTCTCATTTAAAGAAAAAGCCAAATAACTCACTTTATTCGCATATAATAAAACTTGAAAATGTGAATATCTTCATGGTCTGGACAAACTGAAATACATACTGTGCCGTCCCGCTTGATATCTCGATTTGTAGTTCCTGAATGTTCCAGAGGAGCTAAACTGAACTGAAACCATTCAACATCCCGAAAGTCTAATGAGAGCTATTGATTAAAGTAACTCCAATCGGTGCTGTCAGGATACTAGACCATTTACCGCTTCCCTTACTGATTTACCTTGTTGCTTTTCAAATACAGATTTATACAAAACAGCACAACGCACGCAAAACCGAACTTGGATTACCGCTGGGTCATTGTCTATATTACCCACAAAAAACCCGACAATTCGAATACACGTTCTAAACAATTGTGTCGGGTAAAGCATAAACTAAACGAGAAAAGTTGAACAAAATTTTCAGAAATAATCCATTCGCCAGGAAGTATTTGCCAAAGTTGATTGAAGTCTAATATTACGGCAGAGGCCGATTAAGTTTTAGAAATGGATCTATAATCGAGCACACACGACAATTTTGAAGCCCACGAGTGGTTAGTACATGTTGGTGGCGTGTTCTCCTTAAGTCGTGATCTGTCAACTCAAGAACTGGGTCGGCAGATTTTTTTGTGTGACCGGTGAAGCGTGAGGCGCCATCTATGGAAGGTGTTAATTTGATTGTGATTAAGACTTGTTTTCTGGTATCCGTTCATTTAAAGCGTGACGCCGGAATGTCCAGTCGCCACTGTGCCGTTCCACATCTCGGAACAAAGGTAAGGTTAGGGGCATGGGGAGTGGGGCAGCCCGCAGAGTGATGGGCGAATTTGCAATTTAAGAGGTGGCGGGTCAGTCACGAATATTCGCTGCCTCTGGGCTTTAAAGTGCTCGCACCTTCACCCTCCGAACGTTGGGAGGCTTGTACGAAAGTGGAGGGGTGTGTGTGTGTTTTTTTGGGGGGCAAGAAATAAAAACCTCCCCAAATTAGACCTTGCTGTTTTTCCATAACCCGCATCGACGTCGATGCAAAAACTGCTGGAGGCCAGGTCAGCCATAGACTCCCGTTGTACGTTGAGTTATGTTACTGCTCTCACATACATTCCACTAGATGGAGCTCAAGCACTGGGGATCTGGTGGATCTACAAAAAGAAAGGAATCTTGGAGAGTGAGGGGGCAAACCACTTACTGCATTGCAACAGCCCAGAGAATGGATGTATCTCACTTATACCATGAAGTAACAGCCGAGCGCTCAGCATTCAAAACCAGCTCTCCGCCAATTTTAGTTTTATTTTGCTTCATCTTGTGTGAACAGCTGTGTTCTGATGCTCAAGAGTGTGCAATAAATTTAAATTTGATTCTCGCATCCTTCGTTTAGTGGATATTGGTGTAAAATAGTCACGCAAAAAAAGCCAGATATTAAAGGACTGCATACGGCACGTGTGGACATAGTTACAGAATAAATATTATCCCGCGCAAGTAAGAAATGCCTTGGGTTTGTTTCTTGGATAGTGTCAAACTCTAGTGTTTGTTTGTCACCTTGATATGCTACTGTGCAGAACCGAATGCGTTTGTGACCATTTACATATAGATTCGTTTTATGAATAAAATATATGCTTGAAATAAAATAAAACCTAATCTCAGATTAGGTGCAGAATTGAAGTCTATTCAGTTTTTCAGTTAAGGTTAGGGGATTATCATTGGCGGTTGACAATTACGATAATGGAGATGATATCAATTAGAATTTTTTTTATTAGCGATTAATATTTTCACTTAGTGCCAAATACATTCGCACCACAAGTATTGGTACGGTAATGTGATCTACCAGGGTGCTGGGAACCTCTAGTGCGTGATACCAGAACTGAGTGGAGTCAGGGGTTTAGGGAGGATCATGGAGAAGGAATAAAAGTACAAAGTCCTGGAGAAGTGTTGGAAAAAAGAGTTACGACTCGACTACCGTCTAAGATCTTTATGCCAAAGTACAACGAGGGTCCGTTCGGTTATCAGGCCCTCTCTTGCCTCAAAATTGATGTAAATAGCGTCCTGCATGTCTAGTTACCGCTTAATGGTTTTTGCAACTGCAGGTGATGTCAAATTTTACAGCTTTTTTTTCTTTGTGTGCAACAACTGTACAGAACTGCTTTAGTATCTGTGTAAGTATATAAAGATAAAGTACATTTTTGCAATTAAAAAAAATCTATACTTGAATGTCAACTCTGTTCCCCTCCACACTCCACAGATACTTTCAGAACTGCTGAGTTTTTCCAGTGCTTTAGGTTTTCATTTCAGATTTTCAGCATCTACAGAATGCCATGGAGAAGGAATTGTCTCTAAATTACTCGCAACTCATCAGCTGTGTGCTTCTTAGTGGCATCAGCAGATGACCAGGAAGTTGTATTGTGATAACACAGCCTCAGTTAAGGAGAGCAGCAATAACTTTGATTGATAGCTAGGATCTGTATACATTTCCCAGATACTTCCCAGAGGGTTATCGAACAAACTTTTGACTTTGGGGCAAATGTTTGTTTGAAGAAGGGTGTCTTAACTAGGAAGTGGAAAGTTTTGGGATGGGGTGAGATTCTCGATCTTAGGCATGGTTGCCAATAGTGGGGTGGTGGATATCGGGGACACACATGTACTGCAGGAACGTTGAGACTTAGAGGATTGTAGAGGGATACGATAAATATTTCATATACCCCAAAAGAATTAAATCTCATTGATATGTCACTTAAGTCACCATCAGTTATTTGGTGAATAGCCATTCAATTCATTTTTCTAAGAATAAAATAGTTGAGCCACAGAAGGAAGCTCTTTGAGTTCACGTGGGCTGTTTGTGAGAGCAATTCAGCTAGTTCTTCAGGCCATGGATTAATGATGGTATAAGATAGGCAAGGAGCTCTGTTCAGTACCAGCTGATTCTCTCTGTTAGTCAATACCTGGCCTTTACTTGATAACAATTCCAGGACAGCAAATCAGGATTAGCAATTCAGGAAAAGGGTTTGACTGTTTGTTGTTTTGTCTCCATCACAGTGAATCACCATGGTGTCTATATCACTGGAGTAGATTGAAGAGCAGTGGACTTTGGTAGAATTGAGTAGGCCATGGCTTTATCACTCCAAACAGATGACTTCCCACTTCTAACCAGTAAGGTTGCATTTAGAGGCTTTACATCATTAACTGAAGGGATTGGGGAGTGTAGTGAACTAGGTGTCACTTCTCATCCAAACTATCAGTGACCTATTCCAGAGTCTCTGGGCTCAATGTAAACATTGTCCTCATTGATAGATTATGGCTGAGTAAAAATACATCAACTGGGTTAATTCTGACTTGCTGAAATTGTAATTAATGGGCCATAATGGCCTCAAAATAGGACTGGTCGAACTACTGTCCCAGTAACACTGACTGTCTGGCCACTACCACCTTTGCTAAGAAAGTCTACTGTGTATGGTAAAAAAAAATCTACCTGGTGCATGCAAAGGTTACTTTTCAGGTTCTTATGACATATATAAGGCCTTGATTGCCAACTTGGGACACAGCTGAATGGAACAGACACCATCCACTATCAAACTGGTCAACAAAGCAGACCACGCCGCCCAAATGTTGATAATTAATTTTGGAGGGGCCGAGAAGAATATGTTCGCCTGTGCCTCACAGATGTTATTGGGCACATTGCCATTTGAATACACTAGACATGTGAAGTTGCATTGGAAATCAACTAACCAAAGTTCATAAAACATTTGAACTGACACAGAATTTGTTTACTAATTTCACAACTATTTGATACATGTGTTGTTTACTTAACACATATAAATAGATATCACAACGATAACATTATAGAGTTACAATGTACATTCGAAAGAAATAAATTGAATTTTACACATTGTGGATTCAAATTCTAGTTGTTTTTTATAGTGCTGTGTTTGATAATCATGATGTAAAAGGGGTTCAGATCTCCAGCTATCAAACAGGCATGAAATTTGAAATCTTGGAGTTGACTTTCACCCTGTATCCTGAAGGTGATACTTACATTCAAGTTGTGACTGCCCCTTACAAAAACCATCCCATTTTTATTTACATCAATGGACATTATAATATTCTTGGTTTCATTCTGCTGCTTAAATATTTTGAGACTGTCAAGGTAAAGAAAATATTAATTCTATGTCAGAAACATCTTACTGTGGCTTTATCTTGCCATGAGGCTGCAAAAGGCAGCAAGAACATGTAAAATGACTTCACTTTGTGACAATGTATGGAGACAACCATTGTGTTGTCATTGCTTGCAATTGTAAAAACACAGGACTGAGTTTTAAAATGGATGTTAAGTCTATCAGCTGGATTTGTGAATTTAAAAGTTCCCCTTATCTCAAAAGGAAGGAACAAAGGACATTGCCAGACAGGAACAACACCTTGAAAGTCAATGATGTCCACACATGTAAATGAACTCCATTGAAATTAATAGTTTCCTTTCAAATACGGAGACCTTGACTGATGAGCGCCTTAAGGTATGAAAAGCCTAGGCCTCTTTGAGCATTGCAAGTGAGAAAAAGACTTTGTATGTTAAATCAGACCACAACTTACTTTATATGGAGCATGATTCAGCATTTTCTTACAGATCATATGACACAGAAGCCATCATTGCTTGCCAGCTGTTTATGAAGGAGAGATCAACCCCCCACTGAATAACTAAAACTGAAACACCTAGAGAAGCTTGCCTCACCTCATAGTCTGTTAAAGTAAATGTGAAAAGTGGTATAACCTGCCTCTCACCTCCTAATCTGATATAAGGGAGCGGTTAAATGAAATGAACTCCTGACAATTACCCTATAATCAACAAGTAAGAATTTACTTACCTAACTCTAACAGTAAGCAAATTAACAGAACTACTAACAAACTGAATAATTCACCCCTAACGATGAGCTATTCCTGAATAAAACAAACTTCTAATGATGTGCTGTTCCAATAAATGTAAGGCCCATTTGTATAAACCAAATAATGAGAAAATAAAACGTTTCTTAGTCTCCCAAAATTACAGCCAGGATACATCTTCCAGAATATTCTGTGCCTTTTTCACTGATCTTCAGTCAGGAGCATCTTTTTCCATCAAATTCTGGTGACAGGGATATTAGCTAAGATTGCCAATGTGTCTTTTAGGCAGATGATGGTTTTCTGAGCACTTAGAGAATTTTGTGAGTGCCAATGAGTTTCCCTTCAGATGGCAGTTCACTGATTTTCGAGTGCCCTCTTCTTTTATACCCTTGATGACCTATTATTTTCTTACAATAAGATTGTTCCTAGGTTGTCAAAACAATCAGATTTAAATTAAATTGGTTTTTAGTTTCTAAGTGCCTGATTTAAATTAATTAGCTGACAATCAGTCTGGTTGCCTTAACAACAAAACAACCCTCTGCCTGGGTTGTTAACCACACAACTTTTTGATACAATGTTTCAATTTCAGGAGCTCTCTGAGCACCTGCACCTTTTGTTTATAATCTCCAAGGTAAAAAAAAATCATCTTTTAAAGGGACCACGCACTCCTTCCCCCCTCCCCTAACCCCCACCATCATTTTACGAACAAATTCTAATGTCCTGTCTTCCACTCCATGGGTACTCTGAAAAACTTTGCAACACAGCTAAGAATAAAACAAAAGATAGTGAAAGCCACCTGGAATTGAAAACAGCACAAGAGAGACCATCTTAAAGGAGAGAGAGAGAAGGAGAGAGGCAGTTAGAGTGATTCAGATTCAGTGGTCTGCTGTATTCCTTGGGCAGCTAAAAGTACAAACGCTTGCAGAATCAAAGAAGCAACACCCTCTTTACCTCTCCTAACATTCAACTTGCAAAGCTTACATATGAAAGAAACGTTTGGAAATTCAACCGTGAAAGCCATCACAGGTGCTGAGACAATCCAATAATTTTAAGCCTTCATTTTAGACAGTGAAACGTCTTGACTTCAAAATTTTAGGCCTGAATAGAACGATAGAGACTGAATTTGAGAAAGCAGCCTCGATTCGATAGCCAACTCCAGAACAAGAGAGTAAAATAAACTACCCTATACTTTATGCTTAAAAGGCTATTGGGTTATTTAAAATCTAAAATTTAAAAGAGAGTCACTTAGCTCAGAGGGCTGGATGGCTGGTTTCCGATGCAGATTGACACCAACAGCACATGTTTAGTTCTTGTATTGGATGAGGTTACCATGCCTTGCCTTTTGTCTGAGGCATGATGACCCTCAGGTCAAACCACCACTAGTCATTTCATTCTAATCAGACTATGGGACCATGGCGACTTTAGCTTAGAATTAAATTCAACAGACTTACTGCAAGAGTAATAAATGCACATATTCAAATGCAAATACATTGTTCAGAGGTAACTTTGAGGAAACACCTTAAAATTGTTTGTAATACTAGTCTACTCAAATGTTTTCAAAATCCTTTAGAGGGGACTGGGGAGTTGAGTTTTTTGTGTGGACTCTCAACCTCTGCTGGGCAGATGAAGGAATGACAGATAATTCTCTGATTCAGTAATCAGGCTGTCATCCAGTCTCCTAATAATTCAGTATTTCTGATACATTTGACAATAGGTGACTGATTTGACTTTTTAAAGTTAGCTTACACGTTAAAAAGAATTCATGTCTGTTCTGTCATGTTGTGACATTTTTAGTTGGAAGAGGAGGATTTGAATGTAGTGTCTCTTCCATCAATTATCCATAATGAATAATTGACTGTGAATCCAATCAACTTTCCACATCAAAAGGCTTGTAGATTGCATGGCATTTGTCATTGTTCCACACTTGACTGGAATTGTAGTCATCCTCTTTCATCCTCAAGTTTTTTCAAGTCATCTTGTACACATTGCATGAGAGTATGTGGAAGTGTAGAGACCTGACTTCTTAGTCTTGTTTGCATGAGAAGAAATGGCTGCAGTGGAAATGAAGATGACATTAACATTGATCTTATCTCCCAATGGTGAACAGTGCAAGAAGTATGGATTGATATCATCTCTTCCAAAGATTTTGAAATATCTGGCCACAAACCTGAATATCTTGGAAACTTTGTGATGCCCTAATATCCTTGGTGTAAATGTAGTGCAGTATATTGAATCTCACTTATCCCAAAGTGACTACTCTCTTGTCATAAATGAGTAAATCATCCATTATACTGAGGTGTCCTCTCTGTTCATGATACTATCTGAGAGTGGGATTATGTGGCATATATGCTGGTCATTCTTTGATGCAGTATTCTCTAAATGGAACACATTCTTTATTGGATATCTATGCCTTTATGATTTAATTCAGCCATTGTGTTGTTGCTGGTAATTTTGCGGTTGTTATCACCGTAAAGGTTTCCACCTCTTTAATGAAACTTTGATATCCTTGTTCCAACCTTGCCACAGAGATATAAAACAATGTGTTTGCTGTAGTCTGCTGTTTTCCTGGAATATACAGAACCATCTTTGCAGCAAACTTCATCATTCTCAGTCTAAGTCATACTTGTGGAACTATTTTTGCTCTCAAAATGGAATTTGAGAATGCCACTAAAGATTTGTGGTCTATTTCTGTCTTGATGTGAATACTAAGAACATAATCTGAAAGCTGTCACAAGCCCATTTAGTAGCAAATGCTTCCATCTCAATCATTACATATCTCTGTTCAATCTCTGTTAGTGAATGGGATGAACAATAAGCTGGACTAAGTTTTATATCTGTATGTATTGAGAAAGACTACATCTTCCAGTCCAGTAGAAGTCACATATGCAGACATGGGTAGCTCGGGATCAAAAGTAAGCTAACGTATCAGGTACTATCAACATCCTGTTTCTCACAAGACCTCTGTGCTTCATCCCAGCATTATGTCTTGTCATAAAAGCTGACATTATGACTCATTGACAACAACTAGGTTGGGCAGAAACTTTCTAATTTAGTTTATTGTACAGATGTATCTCTGGAACTCAGTCATGTTCTGAGATATAGGAAACTCCTTAATTGCTCTTGTCTTCTGTAGATCAACTCTGACACCAGATGCATCCATAACATGCCCAAGGAACTTAACAGCTGGCTACAAGAATTTGTATTTATTGCTGAGTTTAAGTCCTGTTTCCTACAAGCATTAAAATGCAGCTTACAGTCTAGTGCCATGTTTTATCTGAGTGGATCAGAATATGATCCCTCTGACGTATGACTCCACCCAGTCCTTCTAGAATGGTTCACAGTATCCTCTGGAAGATTTCTGCCACTAATGTGTTTTCGAAGGGTAATGTCCTGAAAGCAAGCCTTGTAAATAATGCCACAAATTTTGTGTGTGACTTTTATGGAGAGGTAGTTGTCAAAAAAAAAAGCACTATTTGTATCTAACATTGTGAAAATTGAACTCTTTCCCAATTTTGCTATCTGATCCACAAACAAAATAAGATGAACTCTGCATTCAACTGCATTGTTCTGCTGTGTAAGATCTATGCAGAGTATAGTGCGTCCAATGGGATTTGGCACTAGGACTATTCTTGAGCGCCAGCTTGCTGGTCATGTCACAGGTGAAATAACCCATTGATTCAATATAGCATTCCTTCTTTACCCTTGGATTGTGTTCTACACCTGCTGGCCTAGATAGCTTAATGTATGAAGGCTGAGCATAATTTATTTTCAATCAAGGTTCCCTATCAGAAATAATTGAAACTACTCACCCATGTCAAACATAAATCATGCACTGTTTCCCTCAACCAGTACTCCAGTAGCATCTGCTTGGTTCCATTATCTCACCAAGGACAGCTATATCACAACATCTCCAATATCTTCCATCTCATGGATCCTACCATTGTTTGAGGCCTTCTCTTCTAGCTTGATTTATACAATCAATATTTGACTGTATAGCACAGCTTGGAAGGGATAGTTCTTCAAAACAAAAATGGCAGTCAGCCTCTGTGGTGAGACATTTCTCATGTCAGTGTTGTTTTACCCAACCCAACACAATCTACTTTACCTTATCCTCACCAAATTACCTGTTACAGATCTAAGTGTGCATAATAGTATGAGTAACTGTGACCCCTGCACAGTTTTCTTGGGGCCAAAGCCCTGTCTTCACATTGAGAATACCCTTAATAGTGCTGTGGGCATTACCATTAAGCTAAACAGGACAGACTTGAATCAAATCTAACAACTTGAAACTGAGCATCTATGAGGCACTGTAGGCTATCACAGATCCAAAATGGTATTTAACCACAATCTGTAACCTCATGGCCCAGCATATTCCCCACTCTATCATTAGCATCAAGCTGGGAGATTAACACTGGTTCAGTGAATAGTGTAAGAGGGCATCCCAGAAGCAACAGTAGACATACTTAAAATTGAGACGGTAGCCTAACACAACCATAGTGTAGGAATATTTGCAAGCCAAACAGTGGAAGCTGCAAGAGTGAATTCTAGGAAATGCCACAACCAAAGGATAAGGCCTAAACTCTGTAATCCTGCCAGATCTAATTCTGAGTGATGGTGGATAATTAAATAACACACTGGCAGAAGAAAATCCATGAATACTCACTGGTTCGATGGTGGGGGAGTCCACCATATCAATGCAAAAGTCAAGGCTGAATTATTTGCCTCCGTCTTCAGTCGGAAGTGCCAAGTGATCTATCTTAGCCTCCTCGAAAGATAGCTAACATCACAAATTCCAATCTTCAGCCAATTTGATTCAATCCACATGAAATCAAGAAACAGCTAAAGACACTGGATACTACAAGAGCAATGAGCCTTGACAATGTTCTAGCAGTAGTCCTGAAGACTTATGCTTCTGCATTAGCTGGGCCCCTAGCCAAGCTGTTCCAATACAGCTACAATGCCAGCAATGTGGAAGATAATCCAAGTATTTCTTACACACAAAAAGCAGGACAAATCCAATCCAGCCAGTTACCAGTATCCCACTCAACTCCCCAACATCAGCAAAATACTGGAAGAGGTCAATGCTGCTGTCAAATGACACTTACAAATAAATAACCTGCTCACTGCTGCCCAGTTTGCATTCTACCAGGATGGCTCAGCTCATGAGCTCATTACAGTCTTAGTCCAAACATGAACAAAAGAGCCGGACCTCCAAGATGAGGTGAGATTGACTGCCCTTGAGACTGCCAACATCTGAATATGACATCAAAGAACTCAGGGTCCATGGGAATCATGAGGAAAGCACTTTGCTGGGTGGGCTCATATTCAGCACAAAAAAAACAATTGTCGTTGCTGGACATCAATCAGTTCAGCCCAGGACATCTCTGCAGGAGTTCCTCAAGATGGGACCCAGGCCCAAATATCTTCAGTTGCTTTGTCAATGACTGCTATATCATAAGGTCAGAAGTGGGGATGTTCGTTGATGATTACACAATGTTCAGCACCATTTGTGACCTCTTTGATACTGAAGTAGTTCTTGTCCATATGCATGCAAGACCTGGACAACGTCCAGGCTAGGGCTGTGAGAACCTAACCATTGTCCCTTGATTTTCAATGGAATTACCATTGCTAAATCCCCCACTATCAACATCCTGGGGTTATTGAGGGACAGAAGCTGAACAGTACTAGCCATACAAATATTGTGGCTGCAAGACCAAGTCGGGGTCTAGGAGTCACTTCCTGTCTCTCCAATGCCGGTTCATTATCTGCAAGATACAAGTCAGGAGTGTGATAGCATACTTTCCATTTGCCTGGAAGAGTGCAGCTGCACAACACTCAAGAATCTTGATACCATCCAGGACACAGCAGCACTTGATTGACACCTCATTCACCACCTTCAACTCCTTCACCACTGATGCACAGTAGTGACAGGGTGTCCTGTCTATTTGATGCACTGACAGTGGCTCTTCTGACAGCACCTTCCTAACTTACAATCTTTACCATCTAGCAAGACAAAGTCAGCAGATGCATGGGAACACCAGCAAATACAAGCTCCCCTCCAAGTCACAAACGATCCTCAATCAGAACTACATTGCTATTCCTTCGCTGCAACTGGGTCAAAATCCTGGAACAGCTTTCTGAACAGCTTAGTGGGTGTCCCTAGTCCCTAAGGACTGCAATAATTTAAAAAGGCAGCTCACTATAATCTTCTACAGGGCAATTACGGATAGCAAATAAATGCTGCTATATCCCACAATCCATGAAGATTTTTAAAAAAATACCAAAAGCAGTCAGCTTGGGCTGTTGATGCACTGTGTGGCAGCACCCCTCCCCCCACCCACCCCCCACGACCGTTTTTGAATGCCTGCCTCTCTGCTTTTAACCTTCACATGCTCCACTGATTCAATTATTTTTGGTATATGGTTCCCTCTCTCATCCAAATTGTCATTCTACTTTGCTTTCTGGCCTCAACCTGTGTGCTTAGTTGAATGACTTGGTTAATGCTAAGCCATCAATTGACTGCAAGTAGTCAGACAATGCTCCATCTAAGATTCTAACAACAAATCTGTTCCTGATTAGTTCATCTTTCAAGCTGCCATACTGACAGTTGCCTGCAAATTTGCATTGATAAAATATCAATAACTTCCCCTTGCTTATGAAATTTAGTCCACTCAACAATGGTAGGTTTTTGTAAATTGAAGTAGACATTGTGTGCTTTTATTACTTTCTCATGAGTAGCATTTTCTTTGTTTCCTTTCCTTTCTAGGACATTGTCTATACAGTCATCTGTTGAATACAATAGCATATGGACTTGCTCACTGCTGGGCTTTGAAGTGATGCCTGATGCGATCTAATAGCTGGCAAATGCTCAGTGCCAATTCAGTCTTGCTTCTGCTTGATTAGGACCAGTGACCTGTTTGAAGCTTTCAGTATTGGCAGAAACTTCTCCCTGTTTATTCCGTCACTCACTACTATTATATCATATACTTGGTCTTGTTGGCCTACTAAATTATAGTCTGCTGAATTAAGGAAAAAAAATAAACTTTATTTCAGGAACAACTTCATGGTTTTCATCTTGTCATGAGGCTGCAAGACAGTGCAATTTCATGTGATGTTTCATCTCTTTCTATGGTAACACACAATGTTCCACACTATGTTACACAGTCAGACTTAATCCATAATGCCACAAAAATTGTTGTATTCTGTCCCAGGCCACTGTTCTAGTTTTATGTCTGTACAGTAAGTTCAAAATCTACTCCTCTAGAATTTTTGTATCATAACTAAAACGATTTCAATGTGTAATTACAGTGCATTGCACATACTTGATCGGCATTGTTTAGCTTGGATTAAAAATCTTTGCTTTACCTGAAATTTCAGTGAAATAAATGCTTACAATATAATCATACTAGTATTGGCTTAATACCATTGAGACTGAGTATAACCTTAGGCTCTGTCAACACTATATAGGTAGAAATCTAAGACCAGTAGTTACAAAATCGATTTACAAGGTATTTAATTTATGGTGCCTGGTTGTGAAGCTAACTCTCAGTTATCGGTGAGTGTAATGCAAATACTGATAAATGTTAAATATTTTGAGTGCAGGCAGGAGGATCTGCAGGGATTGGGGGAGCGAAGTAGGGGAATCTCAACGTAGGGGCAATAATTATGGAATAAGGGAACTCACATTTACAACTGAAATGTGAGGGAATTTCTTCACCTAGAAGATGAAGAATATCTGGAATTCCCCAGCTTAGGCCTCTTAAGGATATAACACTGAAATTATTTAAAGAAGAGGTTAAATATATTGTTTAAATTTTGAGGAGTTGAGGGTTATGATGAGTTGACACGAAAGAGGAGATGACACCTTGGACAGATTGGTCACAATCTTATAGAATAATGGGGCAGCCCTGAGGGGCTAAATGGCCTACTTTTGCTTCAATTTTTTGTGTTTTTATGTTCATTCTGGAGTTATGATATCTACATTGCCTGAAATAACTCCACAGAGGCAGATACACCATCACCAAGTCACCCTTCATTTACACGTGGAAAGTCCTTGAAACTGATCCAGCTCCCTCAGAGCCAGCTCTCAGAGTGAACAGGATGTCTGACACTCCTGTTCTTATCTGTCAGCCAGGGCTCCCTGATTGGACCAGATTAACAGCCCCATCAGGGGCTAATTTTAAGAGTGCCACTTGGCTGGCCTCATTACAATCACTACAGTGCCCATCTCCAATGTTGCTGGAGGCAGCTGCCAGAGGCCTAACACAACTATTTATTGGAGTTAGGATCTGAGTGTAGAGTAGTGAACATGGATCAGCAACTTTGGCTGTGTGTCTGCAACGTTTATTAACTGAATGCAGTAAGCTTCCTGATGTTAATTTGACTTGCTGTATAATTTCATTCAGAAAACTCCCAAAAATATCTTATTATTAATTGAACTCAAAGTAAAACTAGCTAATTTCTTTTCTTGTTTGAAAAATCGTGCAGAGAGGTTAGAAGTATAAACTTCTAAATTAATGATTCACTTAATGAATATTTGAAGATCCAAGACACAATTTTTGCCAACTGATTAGAATTTTTACCATATACAGAGCCTTCAGGATAAATCAGGACTTCCTTTATTTTTCTGGAGCGATTTCTGTGAGGATTGTATACTGTGCAACTGGAAGAATTAACTTTTTATTAGTTCTGTAATTTAAATATCTCTGGTTCTTTCAGAGGTGTGAAAGGAGCATTACTAATGCATCATGAGCTAGTTTTCTGTTGTGCCTGCAAATAGATTGCATTTAAGAAATCTGGGTGCAGGGAATTCCAATTAAACTCTTTATTTATTTGTTGGCAGCTATTAAAATTAACAAAATATAGCATTATTAACCTTTTTCTATTCCTTACACACTTTGAAAAATCATGTGCATTTAGTTTATGCATTCTTGAGAAGAAATAAGAACAACATCTGATTTCCAGCATTTATGTTTCAACATTTTAATATGTAGGTCCATGGTTGGTACATTCAGTTTATGGCATACTGCTGCTCCTACACAAAGCAATTACATGCTTGATTATATCATGCTTGTGGGAACAGTCCATGGAGATTTTTTGGCTTCATTATTTGCTGCAGGGGACTATTTAGCCTCTACAGGCCCAAATACACTGCATTATGCAGCTGCAGTATTCTAAACTGTCTATCACTTTTCCTTCCATTCCTCCCATTTTCACTTTTAACACCTACGCATTGCATATTGAAAACATCTGTTAGTCACAGATATACCTACCAAGAAAATTAGCATAAGCTGGTCAACCGCACAAAAAAATCAGAGTTCAATCTATCTATAAATTTTGTACACCATGAAGTTAATGTCAAGTCTACAGATTAATAATTGTTGCACCACTTTTTTCAGGTTTACTCTGTGGCTAATTTAGGCATTTTTGAGGGATGCAAGCACTGGATATGCAATTTATTTTCTACAAAAATTGAAGATGGGTAGCTCAGTGGTTAGCACTGCTACCTCACAGCATCAGGGGCCGAGGTTCAATTCCACCCTCAGGCGACTATCTGTGTGGAGGTCATACTCTCCCACAGTCCAAAGATGTGCAAGTTGGGGTGGATTGGCTGTGCTAAATTGCCCACAGTGTGTAGAGATGTGCAGGCTAGGTGGATTAGCCAATGGGAAGTGCACAGTTACAGGGATAGGTGGGTGGGAGCGGGTCTGGGTGGGATGCTGTTCGGAGGGTCGGTATGGACTTGATGGACGGAATAGCCTGCTTCCACATTGTAGGGATTCTATGACAGCTCTCAAACAAAAGAAAAGTAATTGTGTTACTTTAATTTTTGCCTGTTCCAGTATTTTGAAGTTCAGTTGAATATAAGCAGATAACTACAATGCATCTATCGTATAAAATGTCTGTCCTTTCCTCAATGCTCACAATCCTTGGGTGCATCTCTTTCATTTAATGGCATGATATGTACAGTACTCTAGTTTTGTAGCATGCACATCGACATTTCTGACAAGGGCCTACAAATGAAATGATGTAATGAAATCTCAGTGAGGCAACACAGTGGAATGAAATTAGAAAGCTGAAGCCTTGAGTGATCATATCAGCCGTGTTTCCTACCACTATACCTCAGAAAGAATCGCATGATTGCTCACACAGCAAAGGAAACAAGAATGTGTTACTAATTTTCAAATTTCAACAAGAGAGGCAATTACAAGTTAAATTATTTGCTGTCATTTTATTCAGAAATCTGTTGACATTCAAAATCAAACAAATAGTTCCTGCATGATTCTTGCTGGACGATTTTTTATCTCTCTGAGGACTTACCATTAATCATTAAAATCATATTTTGTAACATTGACAGCCTTATCAGAGGCTAATAAATAAATTACAATGGCATTGGAACGGTTATTTCCAAACATGCATTTCATCGCAAACAGCTCCCTCTGCAAAGATGCAAAGTAACAGAACAAATCCCAGTGGAAGTAAGTTACAGAGCAAATTATCTTGCATGTGCTTTCAAAGTAGTTTAATAACATAAAATGTATCTGAAATTGTCACAGATCCAATATTACGACAACTTCCATTTACGTAGTGCCTTTAATGCAGAAAAGCATCCTGACGTATTTCACAAAAGGGAAATGCTTAATAAGAAACATTTGCCAAGTTAGTAAACATGACAGAGGGGTTTTAAGAATGTTTTAAAGATGAAAAGAAGAGCAGATAATCCAAGATTTGGAAGATAATTCCAGAGAGTAGGACCGAGGCACCTGAAGATTCTTCTACAATGGTGACTCAAAAGGACAGTTTGGAAAACGGAGGACGTCAGAGAAGACATAGAACATAGAACATAGAAGAGTATAGCACAGTACAGGCCCTGTGGCCCACGATGTTGTGCTGACTTATTATCCTACTAAGAACAATCTACCCTACATACTCTACATTTTACTCTCCTCCATGTGCCTATCCAAGAGTCGTTTAAAATTCTCTAAAGTATCTGACTCTACTACCACTGCCGACAGCGTATTCTACACATCCACCACTCTGTGTGTGAAGAACCTACCTCTGACATCTCCCCTATACCTTCCTCCAATCACCTTAAAATTATGCCCCCTCATAATAGTCACTTCCGCCCTGGGGAAAAGTATCTGACTATCCACTCTATCAATGCCTCTCATCATCTTGTACACCTCTATCAAGTCACCTCTCATCTTTCTTCGCTCCAATGAAAAAAGCCCTAGCTCCCTCAACCTTTCCTCATAAGACCTGCCCTCGAGTCCAGGCAGCATCCTGGTAAATCTCCTCTGCATCCTCTCTAAAGTTTCCACATCTTTCATATAATGAGGTAAGTCTTTCCTATAATGAGGTAAATATCTACGCCCTGCCCACAAAAAAGACCCTGAGCTTCCAGTTGCCTGCCACTTTAACACACCACCCTGTCACCTGGCCGAGACCTTTGTCTCAGGCTTGCTGCAAGTGTTCCAGTGAAACTCAGCGCAAGCTGGAAGACTAACACCTCATTTTCTACTTGGGGACCCTGCAGCTCTCCGGACTCAACATTGAGTTCAATAATTTTAGGGCCTGCAAGTGTTCCAGTGAAACGCAGTGCAAGCTGGAAGACTAACACCTCATTTTCCGCTTGGGGACCCTGCAGCCCTCCGGACTCAACATTGAGTTCAATAATTTTAGGGCCCGATCTCTCCCACCACAGCAAAGAACTAAAAAGTATTCAAATATATACAATAAAAAATTGCACTTGATATATGGATTGTTGTTTGCATTCTAAAGCAATTATATGTTATGCAAATCACAAGCTATCAAAAAAGACAATGACCATCCACATATAAAGCACATAGCTCACTTTTTAATTTATCATTTTTATAAAGGTCAAAATGCAGTCTTTTGTTGTTACAGCTATAAACCGTTGCTATGTGCTAAAACACCAATAGTGTAAAACTGTAATTTCCCTATATTTCTGTAGGTGACACACACGACCTGAGCTCCACTCAATGTCACTGTGTAGGTGTAGTGATTGTAACAAGGTCAGCCAGGTGGATCTCATAGAATATGAGTTTCCTGCTCAGGGCTGTTAATCTGATCCAATCAAGGAGTACTGGCTGACAGATACAAACATCCTGTCAGACATCCTGTCCAATCTGAGACCTGGATCTGAGGGAGCCATATCAGTGTCAAGGACTCTTCACATTTAAATAAAGAATGACTTGGTGATGAGATACTGGCCTCTGTGGAGATACTTCACTGGCAATGAGAGAAAAGCATGATCTTGAAGAGATTTGATTGCAACAGTTGAATTTGAGTTGGGATAAATATTTCCTCATCATGCCATTATTTGGGAAGCTTGACTCATTCAATCCTACAGTTGGGCCCAGTATGTGGAAATAATGCGTTATTTATCCTGGGCAAATGAAAAGCAATGAATAATTGTCCTGACAGCTTGTAGACTGCAGCTTTTTCAATTCATAGAATCCCTACAGTGTGGAAACAGGCCCTTCAGCCCAACAAGTCCACACTGACCCTCAGAGCATCCCACCCAGACCCATCCCTGTATAACGCACCTGATCTACACATCCCTGAACACTATGAGAAATTTAGCATGGCCAATCCACCTAGCCTGCGCATCTTTGGACTGTGGGAGGAAACCAGAGCACACGGAGGAAACCCAAGCAGACATGGGGAGAATGCGCAAACTCCACACAGACGGTCACCCGAGGGTGGAGTCGAATCCTGATCCCTGACACGGTGAGGCAGCAGTGCTAACCACTGAACCATCCATACTGAGCCACTGTGCCGCCCATTAGGTTATTAGGAACCTAGCATTCCCTGAGACACCAGATATTAAGACCTTTCAAGAGTTGATGATTTAGTGAAGGAATAATACAAATCCAGCCTCCTTTAATCCTGAGCTGCTATTAGTTTTACACAGTATTTCGAGAACCAGGGGAATCAGGATCAGGATTTTTGATCAGGTTAAGAGGGCTGGCAGGGGCTTGTGACTTTGGTTTAACCTTTACTTAGATGCTGAGATAGTGTTTGGTGTGTGGGATTAATAATGTAACAATACAAAAGTATATACTAACTGAAGCCCAACTGGACTTCAAAGGCACTACAATTGGCATTATCACTGGAAAATGAGTTGCAGAATATTTCAATGGAAGTGGACACCCTCACTAGTCTGACAGAGCTTGGGGAACACCACTTGAGTGAAGACAATTGTGTAGCTTCAATTAGGACATATCCTGAAGAGAGGGACCCAGGTCAGCCCATAGCAAAATCTCAAATTGAAGCCAAGCCTCAGCCAAACAGTTCAAAGTTTCTTCAGGATTCGGGCTGGCAAGCCATTCTATTTGCTGCCGGTATGCGGACTTGAGGCAGCAAAAGAGCCCCTCTGGATCTAAACTGAGTAAGAGAACTCATAGGTTGGTATCCAGGAGAGTGCACACCCTGGAAAATCCACTTACGTATGGTTTGGAACAGTTTAATTGTTCAGCAACATCCAAATCAGAACCAATCAAAATAAACGTCTGGTTAAATGGTCACCCAGTTCTAATGGAGGTCGATACTGGCGTGGACATTTCAGTGATCACAGAAACAGTGTTTAACAAAATTCACTCTGGACTCCAACCCTTAAATTTGCACAAGACCTTGGCTAGAATGAAAACCTATACTGTGGAACTTGTAAAGATTTAGCATACAAATTCGGTTCTGGTGTCTTATAAGAAGCAGTTGGTTCAGTTACCACTGATTGTAGTAAAAGGCTTGAGCCCAAGTGTGATAGGATGAAATTGTTTGAGAAAGATTCACCTAGATTGGTGATTAGAAAATAGCTGTCTGACTTAACATAGGACATAGAACAGTACAGCACAGTACAGACCCTTCAGCCCACGATGTTGTGCCAAACTTTTACCCTAAACCTAAGGTCTATTCAACCTTCACCCCTACCTTATACTATCATCCATATGCCTATCTAATAGCTGCTTAAATGCCCCTAATGTGGCCGACTCCACTACCCTCTCCGGCAATGCACTCCACTCCCCGACCACTCTCTGAGTAAAGAACCTACCTCTGACATCTTCCCTATATCCATCTCCACTCACTTTAAAGCTATGCTCCCTCATCATAGCTACCTCCACCCTAGGAAAAAGTCTCTGGCTGTCCACCCTATCTATACCTCTGGTCATTTTGTACACCTCTATCAAGTCACCTCTCATCCTTCGTCGTTCGAAAGAGAAAAGCCCTAGTGCTCTCAACCTTTCTTTGTAAGACCTTCTCTCCATTCCAGGCAACATCCCGGTAAATCTCCTCTGCACCTTTTCCAACACTTCCACATCTTTCCTGTAATGAGGCAACCAGAACTGGCCAAATCAGTCTTTTGCATAGCTGGAGCATAACTTCACGGCTTTTGAACTCAATCCCTCTATTAATGAAAGCTAACACACCATACACCTTCTTAACAACTTTATCCACCTGGGTAGCAGCTTTCAGGGAACTGTGGACATGAACCCCAAGATCCCTCTGTTCCTCCACACTGCCAATAATCTTTCTGTTAACCCTGTATTTAGCTTCCAAGTTAGTCCTTCCAAAATGAATCACCTCACACTTTTCAGGGTTAAACTCCATCTGCCACTTCTCAGCCCAGCTCTGCATCCTATCGATGTCCCTTTGTAACCTAGAACAGCCCTCTGCACTATCCACAACTCAACCCACCTTCGTATCATCCGCGAACTTATTAATCCAACCTTCCACTCCTACATCAAAATCATTTACAGTTAAGTCCTAATCAAATACCTAAAAATTTTTGAGGAGGACTACTAAAGGAGCCAAGGCCAACTTGCATGTTGACCAGGAAGCAATTCCACGATACTGCAAGAACTGCCCGCTGCCATTTACGTTATGGGAAAAAGTGGAGGCAGAAATCAGAAGGCTGGAAAGCAAAGGAATCATTAAACCAATTCAGTTTGTGGAATGGGTTGCACCAGTCAAACCGATTGTGAAGCCCGATGGGTCAGTTTCCCTTTGTGAGGATTTTAAACAAATGGTAAACTGCTTTTTGCAGCTGGATAAATACCCAATCTCTTGCATAGAGGATTTATACGCAAAGCTTGCAGGGGGTCTGTCCTTCACAAAGCTGGACATGACCCATCCTCACTTGCAATTGTGGTTAGATGAGGATTTCCAGAAGTATGTTATAATTAATATCCATAAGGATTTGGACCTATATATGAGACTGCCATTTGGGGTATCATCAATCTGTGCAATTTTTCAGTGGACAATGGAAAACATTTTACAAGGCTTTAGTGACAATATATGTATATAAAGATATCTAATGAATAAAGTATATTTTGAAATAAAAATCTTTGTGAGGTTCATGATACAGTTGAGAAAACATAGTTAAATTATATGTTTGAAAGAGATCAAAAGGGCCGAAGGGAATGCATGAGAATAGGTTAGACATAAAAATGAACCCAAAAGTGACTTATAAGCATATAAATCATAAAACAGTTGTCAAAGGAAGGGTTTGACTAATAAAAGGCCAGAAAGAAACCTTCTTGTAGAGGCAAAGCGGAGAAAAATGCTTGGATCAGGCTCATAGCACATTCACAACATCTCAAAGCATTTTACAAGCAATAAAGTATTTTCGAAGTGATAACCCTGTTGCAATCTGGGAAGTGTGCAGTCAAATTGCACACAGCCAGCTCCCATGAACACAATGTTAGATCATCTGGTTTTGTGATGTTGATTGATGAGAAATATTGTCCAGTGCACCGGGGACAACTCCTTTGCATGATCTTTCATCTTACCTGAGAGGACAAAAGGTGCCTCACATCCAAAGGAAGCACCCAGTGACATAGCTGCAGTCCTGTAGTCCAGCATGGATTTTGTATTCAAATCCTGAAGTGAGGCTTTAATTCATCTCCTTAAATAAAAGCAAAATATTGCAGATAGTAGAAATCTGAAACAAACACACATTCTGGAGAAACTCAGATGAGTTGAAATGGTAACTTTATTTCTCTCTCCACTGGTGCTGCCAGATCTGCTGAGCTTCTCCAGTATTTTCTGTTCTTGCACAACTCACAATTTTCTGGCTAATCAATGAAACTCAGAATGGATTTGTGAGAAGCAAATTACTTTTGCTTAATGATCAAGTTCTTTAATAAAGGTGTGGAGCAAGGCAGTAGTAAATATACTATAAAATAGATGTAATAACAAAATAATTCAAGGAATTAAAATCACATTGGCAGCAGGGTAACAAAATTCCTGAGGGCCAGAAAGATGAAAACACTGAGCAGATGCATTTCAAACTGAAGGGAAGTGTTGTTTCTCAGAGGAAAGTTTTATGATCATTGTCTGTTTTAATATATAATAATGAACCAGCCTAGAACATATCAGCTGAAATTTCAAAGTTTACAGATGATACAAAATGAGGAAATGTAGTGACTAATAAGGAAGATATTCAAGAGGACATCTTAACCTGGTGAAATAGGTAGACACTGACAGATGAAATTCAATGCCAAGAAATGTGAAGTGATGCAATTTGGGAGGAACCTGAACAGAATATACTATAACAGAAGAATGAACAGAATGGTAAAATAATAACAACGAACTGCGAGTGCTAAAGATTTGGAACAAAAACAGATTGTACTAGAGAACTCAACAGGTTTGGCAGCATCCGTAGAGAGAAAAAAGAATTGTTAAAGCTTCAAGACCTGTGACTCTAAATCAGAACAACCCAACTGAAGGGGTTGCAGGGACAAAGAGATCTGGTGTGACTACACACAAGATTCTGAACATGGCAAGACAAGATAAAAAGATTGTTTATATACATATATATATGTACATAATATATATGGAATATTTAGATCTGTTAATAGAAAAATAGAATGCCAAAATAAAGAAATTATGATAAACTTATACAAGATTGGTTAGGGCTCACCTAGAGAATAGTGTTTAGTTCTAAGCAGTACATCTGAGGGCAACAAGGCAGAGAAGAAATTTACAAAAATGGTATTAGCCACGAGGGGTTTCAGTTATCTGGAGAGACTGGAGAAGTTGTAATTGGTTTCCTTTGATCAGAGAAGGCTAAAAGGAGATAGTAGATGTGTCAAAATCAAAATTACTTTTGATACAGAAAATATTTAAAAACTACTTCCTGTGGCAGTAAAATGATAACTAGAGGACATGGATTGAGTAAAGCATCAGACATTGGCTAAAAGATCAGAGATTCAGAACTGTACTGGAGTATCAGCCTTGTACTGGCGGGGCAGGATTGAGGGGCCAGATGGCCTACTTCTGCTCCTAGTTCTTATGTTCCTAGTTCTTATGTTCTTTATTATGTCTTCAAATCTCTTGAATAGACTTTGAACCCCAATCTCCTGTCTCAAAAGTGAAAGGATTACCGACCGACCAACAACAGAAAACTTTTATTTGTAACTAATTCACATGATGTACATGTTTCTGCAAGGCCAGCATTTATTGTCCAAGCTTAATTGTCCTTGACAAAGCAGTGGTGAGCCCCCTTCCAGAAGCACCGCAGACTGCAGAATGAAAGTATTGACACAGTGCTGTGAGGTAAGGTGTTCTAGGATTGTGCCCAATGATCATGAATGAATGTCAATATATATCTGAGCTAGAGTGATGTGTGACTTAAAGCACATATCGGAGGTAATGGTATATCCTTGTGCCAATTGCCCTTGTTCTTCACATCAGTCCTTCCCAACATGTTTTCCTACCACGATTCCATTTTAAGGCTTCAAAATTGTTACAATGCCTTCATGAGAAGAGCAGGGGTGGGAGACGTGGGAATAGTGCAGAGAAAACGTGTGAGAGCAATGGATGAAAGAGGGATCAGAACTCCACGTAGCCATTGCTGCCTTGGAGCACACAACTCCAAATTTTAAGCTCACAAGCCCACTTTGAGTCTTAATCTCATTTATGGAGGCCCTGTCCTAGGTAACAAAGGTCATAGGCTTGAGAGATATTGCCAAAGAAGCCTGGTCAAGTTGCTGGCGTGTATCTTGCAGATGTGCAGCCGCACAGCGACTGTGTTGGAAGGAGTCAATGTTTAAAACAGTGAAAAGAGTGCTAATCAAAAAGGCTGCTTCATTATGAATGGTGCCAAACTTCAAGTGCTGTTGGCTCTACACTCATCGACACAAATGTAGAGTATTGCTCATATTCTCAAGGGTTGCATGGTAGTCAGTGGTTAGCACTGCTGCCTCACAGAGGCTGGGACCCAGGTTCAATTCCAGCCTCAAGCAACTGTTTGTGTGGAGTTTGCACGTTCTCTGTAGGTTTCTTCTGGGTGCTCTGGTTTCCTCCCACAGTCCAAAGATGCGTAGGTTAGTTGGAATGTCCATGCTAAATTGCCCTGTCATGTCCAGGGATGTACAGGCTAGGTTAGGCTAGGTTCCTGGACACTGCAGGACAATTTGGCTATGGGAAATGCAGGCTTACAGAGATAGGGTGGGGGTGGGTCTGGATAGGATGCTCTTAGGAGGGGCAGTGTGGACTTGATGGGCTTAATGGCCTGGTTCCACACTGTAGGGATTCTATGAGTACTTATATCTTAGTTGAAAGTCTTTGGGGTATCATAAGATGAGTGGCTTGACACAGAATACCATCTGACATTTTCAGGTAAGCATAGTGCTTAGGTGCTGGTCCAGTTAAGTTGCTGGTTGATGATGCCCCCCAAAATGTTGATGATTATGATTCAATAATGTAAATGTTGAACAAAGTTGGATAGACTGTCTTTTGCTGGAGATGATCATTGCCCAACTTTGGATGTTTTCTAGGTCTAGCTGCAAGCAGACATTGTCCATGACACTCTGAATGGAACTTAACCATCAACAATTGTCAGTTAGAATCTTCAAAACAGAATGAATGATGGAGGGAAGGTCCATTAATAATGTAACTGAAAATAGATGGGCCTAGGATAGTGTCCTGAGGAAATCCTGCAGTGATGGCAATGTTGAGAAACACCATCAACAGCATAAGCACTTACGGTCTAAAGACTATAGAACAGCATTGAACATCATTTTCTGATGAAGGGTTTAGGCCCGAAACGTCAAGTTTTCCTGCTCCTATGATGCTGCTTGACCTGCTGTGTTCATCCAGCCCCATGCTTGTTATCTTAGAACAGCATTGATGGTAGACACAGATGGTCGTTTTAGCCCTTCTGTGTTCTAAAATGAAAGTAAATATCTTTGTAAACATGTAAAATGAAAAAAAGACAAGCATTTTAACTTAGATGATATACTAGTTCACTGGCAGCAGAAACTAAATTTAAAAAATCAATAAACGAGACTATATCGATGAGTTGGGATTTTTACCTTGAAACACACATAATTAAAATTTTTCTTTGGTGGAAACCATCAGACTTTGGACATAACATTCAAAAGAATTTAGAAAAATTACATAAACTATTCGTGGAGCCAGCAATGGCAGGAGCAGTATGAATCCAAAATAATGACATGAAGTTTCCATTTTTGCATTAATGGATCATTTTTATTTATTTAAAACTTAATCCAGTTGTCTTCTCATTTATAACAAGTTACATTTATCCCAATTACTGCTACACAACCTACGTAACTGAGGTTTTCCTGTATCCAGTTTCATGCACGTGTTGGCTGCTGGCCTGAACTCAAATCTTGCACTTCTGTTTCCACTTTTTCTCACATTTTTCCACTTCATTGCTTTTTAGCCTGCCAAAACCAGTTTTTTGTCATCATGCCTCCTTTCATTTCAAGGCTTCTGGGTGCTCGGCCCCCGCAAATGCTTAACCCAACTCTTTCGCGCACCTTGACCATCCCACTCTCGTTGCAGTACCAGATTCGGCCAAGGAGTGGCAGATAAAGTTTAATTTAGATAAATGTGAAGTATTACATTTTTGTATGGCAAACCAAGGCAGGATTTACACAGTTAATGGTAGACCCATGAGGAGTGCTGTCAAACAAAGAGTTCTAGGGGTGCAGGTTCATAGTTCCTTGAAAGTGGAGTTGCAGGCAGACAAGGTGATAAAGAAGGCATTTGGCACACTTGCCTTCATTGTTCAGTGCATTGAGTATAAGAGTTGGAGTGTCATGTTGCAGCCATACAGGACATTTGTGAAGCGACTTTCAGAATATTGCGTACAATTCTGGCCTCCGTGCCACGGGAAAGATGTTGCTAAACTTGAAAGGGTTCAGAAAAGATTTACACGGATGTTGCCAGAATTAGAAGTTTTGAGCGAGAGGGAGAGGTGGGCTTTTTTTCCCTGGAACGTCAGAGGTTGAGGAATGACTTTATAGAGATTTATGAAATCATAAGGGGCATGGATCAGGTGAATAGACATGGTCTTTTCCCTGGGGTGGGGGAGTCCAAAATTAGAGGGCATAGGTTTAAGGTGAAAGGAAAGATATTTAAAAGGGACCTGAAGGGCAACATTTTCGCATGGAGGGTGGTGTGTGTATGGAATGAGCTGCCAGAGGAGGTGGAGGAGGTATGTAAGATTATAACATTTAAAAGGCATCTGGATGGGTACATGAATAGGAAGTGTTTAGAGGGATAAGGGTCAAATGCTAGTAAATGGGACTAGGTCAGATTGGGATGTTTGGACAACGTGGATGAGTTGGATCAAAGGGCCTGTTTCTGTGCTATATGACTCTATGTCTCTCTACGACTGTACCTTAGATAACCCTGCAGCTTCCCTCTGTAGTTGCCATCTCAGAGGAGTCCATTGAGGCATTTGTTCCAGTCTTATGAACACCAGTGCAAATTGACACATCACTTTTGTGCTCATAACCTACATTGGTTCCCAGACACAATACAGTGTGGAGCTGGAGGAACACAGCAGGCCAGGCAGCATCAAAGGAGCGGGAAAGTTGATGTTTTGGGTTGGGACCCTTCTTCAGAAATCAGTTCCCAGTTAGGTAGCAACTTGATTTTAAAATTTATACCCGTGTTTTCAAATCCGTCCTCAAATTCATCCCTTCTATCTCTGCAATCTTCCCCTGCCCTTTGAAGTAACAATTCTCTTCCAATTCTGGCCTCCTGAGTGTCTCCAATTTTAATCACAACACCATTGGGGCTGCTCCATTTTCCAGTCTTGGTAAGCTCTGTAACTTTCCTCATTTTTCTTTCTGATGAATCTTTTAATGTAGGGCAAAATCTCAGATTTATTTAGCTAAAGGTGAATCGCGTAGCGTTTGTGGATGAATTTCTGCTGTGGGCCCTAGCAAGTCTCTCTCCATATCTTACCAAATCTGCCTCATTAACTGCCTAGCCCACCCATATGGCATCACTTATGACCAATTCTGGCCCCATCTTGTCAAATGCTGATCCCCAAACAACTCATCATTCAGTGGATATCTCAAAGACTGACTCCCCTTGGGCCCATGCCATCTTAAAGTGACACAACCAGACAGCCCTAGACAAGAATTACCTGGATCCCCTGACAGATGGCTGTACTTTACTTTGGTCCTGTTCAACCTTTCCCATGGGACTGACCATTATGGAGCCACAGGTTTTGTTGTGAGCCACTCCCGGACTTCTGAGCCACAGATTCCCTGCCGGAAAATACCCCGACTGGAAACCTGACCATGTCCAATCCCTGGACTGGTTTGAAATATATGCTTACTGTGCTAGGACCCCTTGTCTGATGGGTGCCTCCATAGACTTGGCTATGAGACATGTTTGCTTGTTTGCTGCACATGCAGTGAGTTTTCCAGGTAAGCTCTGGCATGTGCTACAGGTATAAGATTGACGTGGCACTGAGGACTGCTGTCCAGCAAGGCAAGCGGCCTATTAGTTTCCCTGCACTAATTGGCACCGTGAGGCAAACCAGGGCTGGGCAGGGATGATATGAGCATGCAGGTAGGTGCTATGTTAGTGAGTGCCAAGAGAGCAAACAAGCAGCTCTGCTATGCAGCCTTGTCCAATCTATTGCTGGATCCTTGTCCGTGCATGCAGTCTTGCTACAGTAGTTTGTGCTAGTTGCTCGTGAGCCCCGCAATGAAAGTTTGTGTTTCCAGAGCATCCTGCTGGAAATGACATGATGATCATAAGGAGATAGCAAATGTCTGATACCAAGGTCTGTAGATGAGGGATGTGTGTGGCTGGTGCCAATGGATTTTGTGCTGAACTGTCCCTTGGTTGTACACAATGTGAACTTTGCTTGGAGTAAGCACCAAGTTAAATCCATTCTAATTTCCATGCAGTCGCAAATTACTGCTGGAATCAGTACTGAAAACAAAAAATACTGGAGATCACAGTAGTCAAGCAGCATCCACGGAGAGAAAGCAAGCTAACGTTTTGAGTCTAGATGACTTTTCATCAGAGCTGAAGCTTCATCACTTCAGCTTGCTTTCCTCTCCATGGATGCTGCTTGACCCGCTGATTTCCATGTCTCATTTTCACAAAAATTGACTTGTTTGGAAAATTTTGTCAGCTAAAAAGCTGAATATTAGGGAGGTCAGTTGGACTCACCTAGGCAACTAAGCATTTAGCAAGTAACAATCCCCCTCAACTGGCAACTTGCTGCTGCCAACAAGAAACATGCCACACTGTTTGTAAAATGTATGAAAGGAAGAGCAAGATGCATTTAATGTTGAGATAAGCCTCATTGGAATTCTTGACAAATCTCAACATTGCCAACATCACCCAGTCCCTTTTCAGATGCTGCCCCCAACCGCCATTGTTCTTTGGCTTTGTTTCTGTTTGTTATTATTTCTGAAGGACAAAGCAACTAAAAGAATTGAAAAGCTCAAGAGACAATCTAACCATTACCCCTTATCATTCAGTGGCATTACCATCACTGAAACCCCCACTAACATCATCCTGGGGGTTGCCATTAACTAGAAACTGAGCTGGACTAGCCATTTAATTACAGTGGATACAAGAATGGGTCAGAGGCTATGAATCCTGCAGTGAGTAACTCATCTCTTGTCTTCACAAAGCCTGACCACCACCTACAATCCACAAGTTAGGAGTGTAATGGAATCTTCCCCACTTGTCTGGTTGAGTGCAGCTCCAAAAACTCAAAAAGCTTTGCATCATTCAGGACAAAGCAGCTGCTTGATTGTCACCACATCCACAACATCCACAACATCCACTTGCTCAACCATCACAGACAGTAGCTACAATGTGTACCATCTACAAAATGCACTGCAGAAATTCACCAAATCTCCTTGGGCAGTAGCTTCCAAACCAACAGTGACCACCATCCAGAAGGACAAGGGTGACAAATACATGGGAATACCACTACCTGCAAATTCTCCTCCAAACCAGACATCATCCTGACTTGGAAATATATGCCCATTCCTTCATTACCGCTAGGTCAAAATCCTGGAACCCACTCCCCAACAGAACAAATGGACTGCAGTGGTTCAAGAAGGCAGTTCACTTTCATTTTCTCCAGGGAAGTCAGGGACAAGCAACAAATGCTGGCCTAGTCAGCAACACCCACATGAATAAGCAAAAGAAAACTCTGAGGTTAGGTCTGGAATAATGTGACTGCCATTACCACAGAGTGCTAAGTAATCAGACCCAAGTACAACAGACTTTCATTTCCTTTCTCTAGTCCCCAAAATGAAATTTGATCATTTTGATAAAAATTTCCACTCTGTGCTAAGTGGATGACTGCAATGTTTTCTTCAATTACATCAACTAACTGTCATTGTGATATTTCAGAGAATACAAGCTGCAGATCAGTCTCTGTGTGCTTGTTAGTACTTCGGTGATGAACTACAATTGTGCCCTGGCAGCCTTTACATGGTTTTGGAAAATAACTCTTCAGAACTGAATCATCTCAGCCTTTGTTATGTTGATGTTCAGCTTCCAGCAATATTCTTTACTGACACATAGCCAGAATTGTTATGGCTTTCCTCTATTTAATTCTTCCGTATTCTTTTCCTTGGAAGTCCTTAAGCTTGGTGCCTATTGTAAACTACTATCATACTGCCAAATCTCTGCATCATCATATTACATATAAACCACTTTCTAAATATGTAATGATTATTTATTCTATTCCTCCATGATGTCAATTCTTTTGAACATAAATAATCACAGTGAACTAGAACCTATGTTTTTCAATGTTTTCTTCTAAAACTTCCAAAATCTGCAATGATGGCTTGTGTGTGAAATAATATTTTACTTTTCTGATTATAGTTCTTTGCAGTCTGAAGCTGACTCTTGTGTCTTTTTGCTAAGACCAGTTGTGTTGAGTATATTATCGGAAATTCTCCCTGAGGCCTAATGAGTTTTCTCCTTGTATCTGAGCAAACTTGCCTCTTTAGTTACCTTCCCTGCCCCTTTTGTATCCTTCTAGTCCAATTTTATCCCCATCTCATCACAGTCCATTCCTGAAACAACTTACACACCTGGGAATATCCAGAAATTTCCCTGCACTCCCTGGTGCCAGCACCATCTTTAAAAGTCCAGTGTGCACCAAGACAAGCAGTCAGTCCGGCGTGACCTTGTATCATCCTTGATGTTTGCCCTGAACATGACAGACAAGGGAAGTTTGGAGCCCTGATTTGTGGGCAGGGAACTGGAGGTCCTGCTGGATAGTGTGGTGCAAAGAAACCCCTGATTCCCCAGGAGTGGAGGGCACAACATGTCATCTGAAGGAATGCACAGCACTGTAGGAACATGGTCAATGACCTTCTCCAATCTGCCAGTGCAATTGCAGTGAAATTGAAATCTGCCATCTTCTCTCCAATACTCTGTAACCACCAAGGCTCATACTGTACCATTCTCACTCTGCTTGCAACATCTTCACTTACTTGCTGTCACACATCTCATTTCCCCGCCATCACTAACCGTACATGCTGTCTGTTGTGTCTAATCACTTGGTCAGGACACCTCCCCAACTGCGCCAAAAATTTCAGTGGTGACACTCACTTTTATCTCCCTTAGCAGCAACTTGTCTCTCATTCCAGGAGGAAAACAGGGCATGATGAGTTGTGGCTGCGGCTACCAGACCTTCAGCTTTTCATCTCTTATGGGGAGAGCATCCTGACTGTGACTGCCCCAGACTGATATTGGAGGCTCCCCTTGACTTACTGTGCCAGGGCTCCCTAAGTAAAGGCTTATCCTTGACTTGACTGAAGACTAGCTTCTTGGCTTTGTACCTGCACTAGACGACATGGTAATACAACAGTAACGTGAACCTTATATCTCTGCTGAGGGGGAAAGGTGTAAAAAGGTGAGGCGAGCAATTATGCTGTTAGCATTCAGGAAGTGTCAGAGTGAGTGAATGCTAATGACCGAAAATGAACAAGCTGGAGATGCGGCCTAGTCTATTTCATAAGCTGGTGCATGTCCCTGAGTACACAATGTCCTCACAGCAGCGTTACAATGATCATTGCTGGAGCAGCCTGACGAACAGTGCAGAAGCATCCTGTAAGTGAATCAGAGATGATTCGTGAAGGTGCTTAGAGGTTGGCACATATTGGATGCCAATGTCTATGGATGTGGGGTGTGGGTAGCTGGTGTCGCAGAGTTGCAGAATCCCTATAGTGCAGATAGAGGCCATTCAGCCCATCAAGTATGCATGAACTCTCCAAAGAGCGTCCCACCCAATCTCGTCCAACCTCACCCTATCCCCATAACCCTACATTTCCCATGGCTAATTCACCTATCCTGCACATCTCTGGACACTATTGGTCAATTTAGCATGGTCAAGCCAGGTAAATTGCACATCTTTGGGCTGTGAGAGGAAATCAAAGTACCTGGCAGAAACCCATGCAGACACAGGGAAAAATGTCCAAACTCCACACAAACAGTCACCTAAGGCTGGAATTGAACCCGGCTCCCTGGCGCTGTGAAGCAGCAGTACTAACCACTGTACAGCCATACCACTGTGTCCATGGAACGTGCCCTGAGATGTTGGTGCACAGTTTCCAATATGGAGGTCACTTGGAGCAAGCAGTGAGCTGAAGTCATTAGGACCTGCTTTGATTTTTATATCGAGAATTCTTGACATCTAGCTTGTTCAGTTTATTTGGTGAGATAGGAAGCTGAATAGTAATGAATTAAGTTGTGACTTTTGCAAGGCTTTTACAAGGCATAATCTTGATTCCAACTCAACACTGCTTAACAAGAAACTCACCTCATTGCTCAGCAGATGCATAAATTATGGTACAATTTGATCCCAATGTCAAGATAGGTCTTGCTGGGCTGCTTGTGTGATTCTTCCAGAAATCACGCCATAGCTGACATCATTCAGGACTCTATAAGATTATAGCCTATATTATCTTTAGATTGTACACAATTCCCCTTGGAAAAATGAACACAACATCTCAAGGATTGTTCATGTAGATATACATTAGTCCACTTCCACCTATAGACAAACTTTGATATTTTGTTGTGATAGATGTTTCACATTAGAATTCTTTCAGTATATATGGTCTTCTGAATATGCCTCAATTGTCTGCATGCATTGTTTGGAGCTTGCAAGCTAATGAGAGACCTTCAATAAAATTAACATGATCTTATTGCTAAAGCAGACGCTGACATATAATTTCCATATTCAAACTTTGACAGCCAGAGACACTGCTGTTTAACCAGAATGTTTATTACCATTTTCATGAATGCTAATCCCAAATGCAAATGTTGAAAAATAAAAAAAAGTAGAATTATCCTTTGAATCCTATGATTTCTGCAGCAAATGATACCTCTTTAAATATTATTATACAGACACATTGAATGAGAACCTAATCCTGTTTTCATTTACAATTTGTGTAGCAGAGTCAGGCAGCTATATTGTGTAATGTGGTAGCATTTCTTCTCTCCTTTCCTGAAAGTCAAACCTTTGGATCTAACTAGTATCATCGGGAATTCGCAGGAGGAATGGGCCAGTGTTTATTAGCGGATACTATAAATCAAGAACAAAAGCAGAAGTTGCTGGAAAAGATCAGCAGGTCTGGCAGCTTCCATGAAGAAAGAATCAGAGTTAATGTATGCAGTGACTTGACTGCATTTAATGCCCCTGCATGCCTTAAAGGGTTGGAATCCTGGGCAATTTCTGTAAAGCACAGTGGCTTTGATTTCAAGTCATACTTATTAATCTAAACATAGCTGCTTAAGTAAGTAACTATCAGTGTCTGTGGCAAACTGTGAAGTTAAGCTGATAAGAGTTAGACAAAGATGTTACATTTGGAAAACCAGAATGCTATCATTGAGACATCTACACCTCCTATTAGGAAATAGACTCAGAATATCCTGAGAACCTCTGCAACCCCTACAGATTTAGTATCAGTGACTTCAAGACCCATTGGCCACAGATGAGGAAAAGAGATACCAATAATTTGATAATTGTCAGTTTGATCTGAGATACACAAGAATGGTTGTGGGAGGGATGGGCAGCCTGCTATATTTTCAGGTATACAGGTAGCAGTCCCAAGGACTGTCCAGCTGCTGCAGTCAATCAGGTGATTTCACCGATTGCACAGAAAGGACTGACCACTTGCTGGTGTTAATATGTACGTATGTATGCTCAGCTTGCTTCAAACTCAACCTTCAGTAAAGAAACAGATATCCTTACATCTTTGTCCTCGGTTGTCTGTGGCAATATGAGTTTGGATTCTAGATAATGTCTTGTAGAAAGAAAAGTAGTTGAGTATTACAGAAGCAATAGATACTTTGCCGGCAGAATAAAAATGAATCAAAAGGGCTTAAAGCCTTGAGTTGTGTCCTGAAACTTTATGTAGTCAGAAAATATGGTACTAAACCATGTAGAACAGAAGTTCAACAGTTAGATGGTTTCCACTGGGGCAGCACTACAAATGCTAAACTTTACCATGGGATTGTCCTACAAACCGTTCTACAAAATAGGGTGTGGTTATCAAGCAAGGACAAGCAGAGACCTCCCTCCATTGTTCATACTAAGCCCTCAGCCAGATGCTGCTGCTGTGGAGTTACATTTGCAGGGAGCTGATCATCAAGAAATTACAGGGGCCTCGGGCCTGTGATTTCCTGACTCACACCCCTCCTCAGTGGGAGGGCCTCATTGGGAAATCAGCCCAAACATCTGGGTTCACATAAGGACTTTGAATAATTTCGTGGAACGCTTGAGCTAATTCAGTATCAGATATGATCGAAATGAATGGTAAAGTAGTCCCAAGGGGCTGAAAGGCCTACTTCTGTATCTAATGTTTGCACATGTTATTAGAGTGACCTTGGACATGGGTAATATATCCTGGCCAATACTATGCCCGTGTCCAGTGAATGATTTTCTTTTACAAAAGGCAGCCAACTAATACCATTACATCAAGAAAGAGCAAATTCACATCAAAACGTATTGCATTGCATCCATCTGAAATCTGGTTTCCTAATCAGGTCTAGATCAATGAGATTGTATGAGGACGTATACTTATTTCATGGACTATTTGTAGGTATTGTTGCTAAATGGACTGTTTCTTTTTTAATTCCATCGCCTGTGCTCTCTTCACCAGTTGGATTTCTACACACAAAGCTTTGCTTTCATTTATCTACATGACCTGTGCAATTGAAATTGAATTTAAATTGTAAAGTTTTACTGCTCCATTGGTGGACAATGGGTACATCTGCCTCTGCTAGACTGCTGAAAGCACTGTTAGATGAGGCCAAAGAGATGGGAATTGATATGAGATGTTAGAGTGGACTAGAATGAGTTAACTGCAAGCTAGACAGGAGACATTATGGAAAGCAGTTCTCTAAGGTAAATAGGTTTCCATGCCCAAGTTCAAGCTGCAGTTAGGAAGAATGAACAGAAAGGCATTCCAGCTGCCGTGAAGACCAATCGGGGGCTAGGTTATGGTTGAAACCATAAAAGGGAGAAGGATTTCTAGAAACCAAAGCAATTCGACGATTACTAGCTATGTATGGTTAAACCATTTGGAATTGGACGTTTCAACAGCAACTCCATATGAGGAAATCAGAAAATCAACGTGGCAGGTCTGAACTGTGTAAAAAGCAGCCCGGAATGCCCTGATTTTAGCAGGATTCTGGAGAATAACATTGTAAGAGGTGTCCTACATCAGGAGGCATGATGAAGACATTGAGAAGAGTTCCAGCCTGGCCAGCTGCCAAGTCTCCTGGGTAATAACATTCGGGGTTAGTTACAGAACCCAGGGTAGTGAAAGACAGTGATTGAGATATCTCTAGTATTTACAAGCATGTATTATTTGTTTAAATACTTAATAAATTAATTGAGTTTTCTAGAGCTCTAAGTGTCTCCACTGTATCTTCATCTACGTATATACTGATGCCTCAGAGAGAGGGACAACAGTACCTTTGAGCCAATTTCATTTGCTTGCCTTTTCCCTGTAGCATTTAAATTGCTTCTTTTCTCCTTTCTCAACTATTCATGTACTTCTGTTTAATACCTATGTATAATGGATTTCCAAGACAATCCCCTGCTGAAACAAACCTCACATAGAATGCACCAAATTTAGGATCCAGTTCATTTACTTTGGTTGCTAGAACATGAAAAGTTGTTGCCAGCTTCAAAATCTTCTCAAACAGCAGTTTTTAAAGAAGAAGTATTTACATCCTTTCCCCAAAGCAACATTTTCTCTGACTGCAAAGAGCAACAATGTTGGTAACTATACCTTCAAGTATATGGGCATCCTGCTGGGGGAGTTACATCAAAGGATGTGGAAACTAATGGATTTGAGAGCAAATGAGAAATATATTTTCAAGCATTCACAGAATAGTTAAGTTATGTTGATTCTCCTTTGGACATATCTTGTTTGCATTGGAGGTTTATCACACACAGCCTTTCTCTGTCAATGTTGAAGAGTGACACTATGCTTGCTTCCCTACTACACTCCTGCATTTAATAGCAGGGAGGGAGCAAACCATAATAATGCAACTGTTGTCCACTAACGATGGAAAATATCAATTAATCTACAGCAAAGCGAGATGAGCCAGTAATGGAACCAGTAAAGATACTGTTCGGACTAAGCGTGCTGTGCTTGGTGGACCTTATATTCACATTATGCTTTATAGTAAAATATTTTCTGAAATAAAGTTATCTGCAAGTTCTTCCACAAATTTAGTGTTGCCAGCAATATAGTATTGCTACTGTAAGGACCATGATTTGCCAAGTAACGTTTCTAGTTTGAAGGTCTTGTGGTCAAAGGAAATTTGTTTAGATGTATTTCACTCTATATTGCTTTTTATCTAATAACTGCACGTGGACATCCAGTTAAGACCAAGACAGATGGAACACCTAGCAACTAGCAAAACCTGGACTCCACCCAAGCATGGTACTTCACTCTTTATCCTATTGAAGCATTGGTGAAGTCAAATTTGGAAGCAAGGTAAATTTCAGATAAATTTCAGAAGTTTATACGTCCTTCAACTTTGCTTTTCTAATTGTTATGAAGTATTACTATTGATTAACTTTATTGATAATCATTAATACTTCACTTTGCAACTTAATGAGGTCCCTTTCCCTCAAATGTGCATTTTGAGTTGCTGTGAACATCTCTTAGAGTTCATGCTTTGTGCACTTGCAATCGAGCTTACCATTTTTTCTTGCACCTTCTCCAACACATTTTTTGTGGCACCGTGACTAGAATTCATTACTAGTCCAAGTGTAGTCTCATCAGTGAATTTCAAAGCCTTTACAACTGTGGCTGACTGTATATCCAGGTACTGTAATTCCTTTATCACATTCTCAAGATCGTGCACTAACTTGTTCACTTTCTAAATCTCCCTGTTATACTTTTCAATCCCGTTCACTTTTTAAAATTTGTTATGCAAGTATGCAGTCATTTGCAGTGTTAAATTTGATTTGCCCAGTGGCATGATTGATCTAAATTTTATCCAAATTTCTGGCGACATGCTTTACTGCTTTTACAACTGATCCAATTTCAGTGATTCCTGCCATTTTGACAAATTTATATTGGGTTCAGTATCAGAATACATGAGAAAGAATTTGATTCAAGCACTGACCTCCGAATGCTTCCTGATAGCTGTCTTTCTTGTTCCGTCATTTAACCATAATTATAACAAATTGTTTGATGTCAGATTCTTAAATTGCTTTAGTGGCTATTATTACACTACTATTAGAAAATAGGGAAGAATCTGATATTTCACTGCGATTTAATGTAACAACAATGTCTGGTATTATACCATTGTTTGACATTACATGAGTACTTAATGTTATATTCATAGTCGATGTCATATTGGTAATTGATACTTCACTTGTACTAATAATTGTCAGATAGTACACTAGTACCTGATATTCCACCATTGCTATCTAATAGGGAGAAGCATGAGGATATTCACATTGACAATAAGGAAAAATGTACAATTTTTTTAGAAGTTATGAAACTATAAGAAGTTGATGTGGAGTGAGAGAAAATTAAGTACACTCTTACAAACAACACAAAGTTGGCGTGCAAGACACTAAGCAATTAGGAGAGCAAATGGCATTTTTAATAAAAAAAGGTGACTGCACCTGGGTCATGAGAATAGAGAAGTTTGTACAGGGATTAGATGAGACCACATTTGCAGTACAGTACCTAATTTTGCTTTCTATACCTAATGACATAATTATTGTACAGGTAGTACAGTGAAGGTTCACTAGATTGATTCCTGTGGGGAGAGGAATGCTGTATGATAAAGGCTAGACAAAATGGAATTTAGATGTTAAGTAACTGTATTGAAGCATATAATAATCTGAGGGAGATTGACAGAATAGACAGATAGGTTGTTTCACCTGACTAGAGAATAGAGATAATAGAGAAACCAATCCTTGATCTCCTCCAATTTCTCTTCTATATGCTGTCCCTTGGCAACATAACGATGAGACAGCATTGTATTGGTTATCACATGTACACTGAAAACACAGTGTAAAACTTGTTACCTCTCTCATTTCCTCCACAGTTGCTAAATTATTGGAGCTAACCTAACACCTAGCACTGGATGAACGAAAACGTTCTTCAACAAAATACTGGGAACATTTAAGGCATTCATAGTAACGGTGGCACTTAGAAAATGCACTTCAGTAACTCATGAAAGCAGTTTTGACAGTGTCTTCCAAACCTGCAACGTCTACCACCGAGAAGAGCAAGGGCAGCTGATGTATGGGAGCACCACCATGCACATTTTCCTCTCCAAGCCACACACCAAACGCATTGGAGCTATATTGCCATTCCTGCACTCCCTTCCTAATAGTGCTGTGGGTGCCCCTAACCTCTAGGTTGCAGCAGTTTCAAGATTGTCGCTCACCATTACCTTCTCCAGGGCCTTTGGGAATGGGCAATAAGCAATGGCCACATTTCATGAACAAATAACAATAATCACTTAAATATTTTGCTCCTACGTATAGATTCCATCATTGCCCGAACGAAGGAATCAGCATTTGGAAGAAGGGCCTGTGAGAAGCCACTCCCCATCCCTTCCTCTCCACCATCCTTATCACAGTTACCTCCATCTTGCCTACACTTACTTCTCTTCGGGTTTCCATCACTGATCCCTGACGAAGGCTCCAGTGTAATACCAACAATGGTCACCACTCTTGGTGATGCCGGTAATACATGTGATGTGGCTCTCTGAGGTGGGATTTCTTCATTCCTCCAGGTTTAATTGAATGGGAGGCTTGATGATGCTCAGGTGAGTGCTGTTGTTATTAAATTCCTTTGGACCCCTGAAAATGATCAATGTAGGATATTCCTTCCAGTTTTCCTGCTAGTGGATGGAAACCCCACCTCCAACATTAAATTCCACTCCAAAAGTCTTTGGGAAAATGAGTCTGAAAATCATGGCTGGGATCCACTGTGTGTGCCAACATCATAAGTTTGTCACAGCCTTGCCCTGAAAACAGAGGCAAGAAAGTTCGAAGCAACATAAGGGGTAGTTTATGAATTGTTACACTAGAAGAAGCAAGGAAGGATGAACCTTGACTGATGGAGAGTCTATCATGTCTGAGGCTGTTCTGAAATGCTTAACTTTCAGTTACCTTTCAACCTAATTCATCATTTCAATGCAAATAAACAGAGTAGAAAACTTGCATATAGCAAAGGCCCACAGCAGTGAAATAATTGGCCTGATAATCTGTTCTGGCAAGTGCTGATTGAGAATTTGGATGAGGATGACAGGAGAACCTCCCTGCCTCTCCTTGAATAGTGCAATATGTTCTTTTATATTCACCTGTGTAGACAAGTGGGGCCTTTGGCTTACTGTCTCATTCAAAAGTCAGCAACTTTGACAATTCAGGCTCTTGCACTGAAGAGTCAGCCTAGATTTTACACTAATGTTCTAAAATGAAACTTGCACATAATTTTGAAATCATTTTTGAGTGTGGTTATCCCTGGTTCAGACTTATATACATTGATAAGGTGTAAAACAAGAATGGATGTAGTTGATATGGGCGCTTTTGACGGAGAGAAAATGCTGGCTGCCAGGGCGAACGTTTATGCCAGTGCATTAATAAAGCAACAATCACTGATAATAATTCTCAAAACCACAGGATAAACAGATAAGACAGCAACGAAAAGGCTTTACCCTCACGCAAGTGAGAAGTGTGAAATTAACATTTATTCACAACAGATGAAATATCTGAAGGTAGCCACATGGGGGAGCTCTAATTGGACATATGAAGAAGACACGGTTTATATCCTGCCACCATGACCTTTAAAATCATGGAGTGGGACTTTCAGTTTAGAAGGCACATAAGAAGTACCAGCCTTTTAAAACATTTCTACTGAATATAACATCAGGTCAAATTTTAAGCTGAAGTTGAAACTGAAGTTCTTGTGATTTTAAACTCAAAAATCAGCATTCTGATAAAACAGAAGCAATATCAAAAATAAGACCACTTCAATGTCAACATTTATAAACTTTCCTATATATAGTTGATTGAATTCTACAAACTCTTTTATAAACAGATTTGTCTATTTGTTCTAACTTCATAGGAATTGATTAAACATTTTATAAAAAGTCTTCAAAGCAAACGGTGGAGTTGTGTCATGAATTGTATCCAATTTTCTTAGTTCATTTTTGCGATATGAGCATCATTGACAAGACCAGCATTCACTTTCCTAATTGCCCATGATTTGAGAAGGTAGTGGTGAGCTACCATTCCCAGTCTCAGTGGCGTAGGTACACCCATGATACAGGTGGGGACGGAGCTCCAGGGTTTTAACTCAGCAACAGTGAAGAAACGGCACTATAATTCCAAGTCAGGAAGTTATGCAGTTTGTTGGGGAACTTGCAGATGGTGCTGTACTCATGCATCTGCTCTGCATCTTTCTAGGTGATAAGAGGCTGTGGAGTTGGAATGTGCTGTCAGAGGAGCCTTACTGCAATGGATCCTGAAGATGGTGCACACAATTTCCAATGCGTGTTTGTAGTGGAGAAAATGTCCATTTAACATAATGGATGAGGTGCTGATTTAAGTAGGCTGCCATGTCTTGAACAGTGTTGAGCTTCTTGGATGTTGTTGGAGATGCACCCATCAGGAAAGTTGAAAATATTCCATTATGGGTGGTACAGTGGCTTGGTGGTTAGCACTGCTGCCCCACAGTGCTCGACATCTGGGTTCAGTTCCACCTTCAGACTGTCTGTATGGCGTTTGCACATTCTCCCCATGTTTACGTGGGTATCCTTTGGGTGCTCTGGTTTCCTCCCACGTCCAAAGATATGCAGGTTAGATGGATTGGCCATGGTAAATTGCCCATAGTGTGCATCTTAGGTAAGTTAGCCATGGGAAATGCAGGGTTATGGGGTTTGGGTCTAGGTAGGACGCTGTTTGGAGGATCGATATGGGCTGTATGGCCTGTTTCCACACTGTAGGGATTTTATTAGCCTTAACCTGTGTCTTGCATATTTTGAGCAAGCCTTTTGGGGGTTGAGGTGGGAGGGACGAGTTGGTTCTCAGGAGCTACATTACCCGTTGTAGAATTCCTAGACTTTGACCTACTCTGCTTGCCACAGCCTTTAATTAGCTGATTCAATAAAGTTCCTGTTCCATCATAACTCAGAGGGTTTTAATAATGGAAGCTTCATCAAAGATCAAATTGTTGAGCTAGTTAGATTCTCTCTCATTGGAGATGGTTACTGCCTGACACTCACATGGTACAAATTTTATTTGCCACTTATCTCTCTGAATCAGATGTCATGTCTTGCTGTTATGGGAATGGACTGCTTCAATATGTAAGGAATTATCAATGGCTTTGAACATTGCATAATTATCACCTAATATCCACGCATCTAACCTAACATTGAAGGGAAGGGCATCGATGAAGTTACTGAATATGGTTGGAAATTGCACTACCCTATCCTGAGGAGCACTTACATTGATCTCCTGGTGTTGATATCATTAGTCTCCAACAACCACAATCATTTTCCTATTATGTATACATACATCAAGTGAGAGTTTGCCTCCAATTTCCATTGACATCAATTTTGCTGGGGTCGAGTGTTGTCTTGATGTCAAGGGCAATCAATCTCACCTCCCCTGTTGAGTTCGCCTGCTCTGTTCATGTTTGGAAAAAGATTGTAATAGGATCTGGAGCTGAGCAGAAACCAAACTGAACATCGGTGCGCACAATATTGATGAGGGAACGCCATTTAATATTCGTGTCAACAACACCTCTGTCACATTGTTGATGATTGAGTATCAACTGATGGGGCAGTAGTTGGCCAACTTGGATGTGAACAGAACATACCTGGACTATTGTCCACAATGTTGTGTATATACCTGTGTCTGAGCTGTATGGAACACATTGACTAAGGGGTGTGAATAGTTTCAGTGCACTGGCTCCAAATGTCTTCAGCCATAAGGTTGAGATGTCGTCAGGAACCAAAGCCTTTACTATATGCAGTATCTTTTATTTATTGATATCACGTAAAGTGAATCTAACTGGGCAATGTTTGACATCAATGCTGTTAGGGACCTCAGGAGGAGACAGAAATAGGTCACTTTTTTGGTGCTTCTGGCTGAAGATTGTTGCAAATGCTTCAGCCTTATCTTTTGCACTGATTTGCTGGGCATCCCAATCATTGACAATGGGGGTGTTTTTGGAACCTCTGCTTATTAGTTGGTTAATTGCTCACTATCATTCATGACTCGCTCTGACATGATGCTGTACTTTACCCTATTAGCCGTCTTAATTCTGTCAATATCATGCTATTTAGCATTCAAGTTGTCTGTGTTGTAACTGCAAAAGCTCAGCATTTCAGTTTTAGGTATGCTTGCTGTTTCATTTTGCGTACTCTCCTCCAGTCATCGCTTAAAGAGCTAGCTGTTAGTCATAAATATGTGTAGGTCACTCCCAACAGCCAGAAGACCAGAAATGCTATCAGTTACTCAGCAGTTCATAATTGGTACTGAATTCAAAATGAGACCAGTTACATAAGACAATCTTAGGTTGCATTATCAGATTTCACATAAGATATTCTATCACAACATAATAGGACTATACTCATCAAAGCATCCCAGTAAATTAGATTATGGGGTGCCCAATCCTAAATCAGCAGTAATTTTACAAATGTTATTGGTTCTTTCACTGTGAGGCATGTAATTGTTGGACTACACTCTTGGGAAAAGATGTTAGTATATTAGGATAAAATGTAGGATGACAAAACTATCACAGGAATTAATAATAATCACAACTTTTGAAGTAATTTAGACCTGAAGGGTTTCACTATTAGGTGAATTAAATTTATGAGTGCACAAAATTCCGTGAGTCATAAGTGCTTAAATTAAACTTAATTGCTGATGACTAGTCAGTTGAAGATAAATAGTTTATGAGAATTAACATGTCCATTCTACATCATAAAAAGCCTCAGTCATTAAAACTTTACTTGGCTTGAGATCTGTTTTTGCACTAAAGAACTGAATTTCAAATGACCTAAAAATGAGCAGAATCTTCTGCTCTCATGATTTTGGAGGTGGGAAGAGCATTTCCTTAGGTGGATGGTGACATACCTGAACCATACTGCCTTCCTATTGCCACCAGAATTCTGCTCTGAGGGGGAAGGCCCATGGATGACTTTCCCACCAGACCACCAATTGAGGTTCTTAAATGCCCAATTAAAGACTATACAGAAGGCCCACCGTGTATGGGATTATTTCAGCTGCAAGCCAATTTGTTGCCGTGTGACATTCACGCCAGGTCAAACTGAATGTGTCATTTGTCACCTCGGAGGTGGTCCTTTGAACAAATCCAAGCAGTGCCTGATTGAGTAACTGGACTGAGGAAAGGGGGTACTGATTAGTGTTATCTGAACTACTCCCACCACCCCAGGCCCACTCTCCCCATGACCTCGACTCTGAGAAACCTCCTCTCCAGGAGGAAAGAGACGGTGTCCTTGCACTCGGAGCCACAACCCCCTCAGTCATGTTGCTGAACACAGACGGGGTTTCTGCCTCTGGTGCCTTGATTCAAGGGGTGGATCTGCTGCCTTGTGGCTCAGTCACACTTCCTGAAAAATAAGCAGCATGGATCTCTCTCAATCTGTCAAGGCAGGCAAGACCACCAGCGCTACAACGAGATTCTTCCCAGTAACACCACTGCAAACTTATGACTTTAAAACTATAATTGGAAAGGATTAGATGCTGTGACATTGTAAACTCCCATGAGAACTCAAAAAATTGTATTTAATACGTCTTGAAATAACGAAGCACAGGCAATTTGCCATGTCTTCACTTGTGATTTGGAAGAGCTTCAATGATCCATGTCTGAATCTTTTGCTATTGAAACTGAAAAGTTCATGTTGATATGAATCTAGTATAAGCACCACTCCTGAGTGAAGTTGCCAGTGTAACTTGGCCCTCGCCCTCCTTATTATACTGACAAAACACAGCCCTCTGGCCATGTCATGTCAATTAACATTTGGTCTCATGCCGAAAGAAGCTTTTGATCATCCCATGTCTCTGAAAATGTTCTGGTGATATCATTTCGAGCTTTTACAATTGCACTTTGTGCCTACTTTACTGAGGGGTGAGGTATTAAATTTATTGAGGTGAGTGGATGTCTGCATATTCAATTCGCATTTCAAACAGTCACACAACTGCTCATGTCAGAGCTCTATAAATGCATACAAAACAACACAGGTACTGGAGTTAGAGATAATAGGTACTGCAGATGCTGGAGAATCCGAGATAACAAGGTGTGGAGCTGGATGAACACAGCAGGCTAAGCAGCATCATAGGAGCAGGAAAGCTTGATGTTTCGGGCCTAGACCCTTCATCATTTCTGAAATGATGAGAACTCAGAAATGATGAAGGTTCTAGGCCTGAAACGTCAAGCTTTCCTGCTCCTATGATGCTGCTTAGCCTGCTGTGTTCATCCAGCTCCGCACCTTGTTATCTCACGTACTGGAGTTACTTCAATTTCAGTGACTAAATTCACTGGTAATATAAGTAAAGGATACGTAACCTGATTGATTTTTTCATGTGATTTCTTACATTGTAGATAAGGAAGCATCTGTGCATGTTACTCATATTGACTTTCAGAAGGTTTTGAATGAGGCTCCACATAAGTGGCTGTTAGCGTAATGGAGTTGGAGAATACAAGAGAGTAGTGATAACGGGTATGATTGTCCATTGGCTGGATGTGACTGGTGGAGATCGCCCAGGATCTCCTCAGAGGACTCAGATTTTCACTAGATCGATTGTTTAGATGTAGGAATACAGAGCCAAGTTTGCAGATGACAGCAAGTTCAGGAGCACAGTAATAAACACTGATGAAAACCAAAAGCTACAAAAGGGCAATTGAGAAATGAAGTGTTTGGACAAAACTGTGGTACCTGGTGTTCAATGTGGTAAGTGTGAGGTCATTCACCTTGAACATAAGGACAACAGATTAGAGCATTTTGTAAATGGTGAAATGTTAGGAAGTGCAAAGGGGCAGAAATATTTAGGAGCCTCAACAACACAAAACAGTAATTAACCAAAGGTACTTGAGAGAGAAAAGCTAATGGAATGCCAGTCTTTATCTCAAGGAGGGCTGGAATGTAAAAATGAGGTGCAAGTTACATTGCAATTGAACAAAGATCAAGTTAGTTCCCATTTAGAGTATTATGTTCAGCTCAGGGACTGTACCTCAGGGACAATCAGTTGAGTTTGGTCCCCCTGCCACTGTAAAATTAAGTAGGTGACACCCTGCCCCATGCCACCCATCTGACCTGCTCTCTTAGAATCAGGGAATCCCTGGAGTGTGGAAGCAGGCCATTCAGCGCATTGACTCCACACTGACATTCAAAGAGTATCCCATTCAGACACAACCAGCCCCCAATCCTAAACCTGTAACCCTGCATTTTCCATGGCTATTCCTGCACATCCCTGGACACTATGGGCAATTTAGCAGGGCCAATCCACCTAGCCTGCACGTCTTTGGACTGTGGGAGGAAAACAGGGCACCTAGAGCAGACCCACGTAGGCATGGGGAGAATGTGCAAACTCCACACAGTCGCCTGAGGGGGACAATTGAACCCGGGTCACTGGTGCTGTGAGGAAGAAGTGCTAACCACTGAGCCAGCGTGTCACCCTGTGGGGAGAAAGGTAGGGCAGCAGACAGCCAGTCACTACTTTAGGCTGATGAACTGCTACTTAAGGGCCTCATTCTGCCTCATCTGCAATGTTTTTAGTCTGAGGGGGATTACAGAATCAAGCTAAGTAGCCAAGCAGCTTTGCCGTCAGGCAAAAATTCAGGGGGTGCGGGGAGCAAGCAGATACCTCTTTTGGCTGGCCCCTGTGCCAACAGGGGCAGCCTTCCAAGCCCTCCTTCTTTATATTTCCCAAAAAAACCCAACCTTTCTATGCCCGTCCACTTCCTCTTCATTCACCTGAAATCTCACTGTTTACCTGAAGTCTGAGAGACTTCAAAACTTTTTTTGTGGGAACTGGTTACATTCCCAGCAGTGGCCATTACTGTCTACTTGTGCTGCTGGGACTTCAGAGTGGCTGGCCAATCAGTTTGGCCGGCTATTCTCTGCAATGCGAGTCTACTTCCCCCCACAAAGAGGTAGAAGTAAGAACTAATTAAGCTGCACCAGGGTATGATCATTCTGGGGCAGGCATCCAGTTATCATGTTGGCATGGTGCTGATCAACATACGGTTGAGGGCAGAGAGTAATCAACCCTTCTCTGTAAAACAGCTCAAAATATTTGCATGGGAGAGGGTACGAAACACTTTCACCAGAATTATAAAAAGGACAAATTATGAGGTCAAGTTGCATAAATTAAGCCCGTATTTTCCTGAGGAGAGAAGATTAAGGGGTGTATCAGGTGATTAATAGATTTTCTACACTTGATAGAAAGGAACTGTTTCCTCTGGTCTCTTTTCTTTCTTGAGAGGTCAAAGGTGCGCTTTTCCTGCCTAGTGCCAGTCAAAAATCTGTCTCTTATCTTCTGCCATAAGCAGTTGTTTGAAATACAAACTTGTTTTGGGCATTCGATCTGTGGAAGTTATTCTTTTTATGTTTGCTAATTATCGGTGAACTTCCATCTTCAATAATTTCAAAAGTTCCCATAAAGATGTAAACATAACAGGGGATGAAGACTTTTTCACACCTAATTGGGTTGACTGTTTTCAGTGCCGTTTGATTAAATGTACATTTCAGTTCAGACTGGTTTCATTTATTCCACACTGTTTTAATGAAGCTTGGCTAACTTATGTAGTTAGATGATGGCTACGGCCACTTCAAGTCAATGTTTTTGTTTCCGTTTCTTGTTAAACCATTTTAGTCCAAGAGTCTGCCCAGTATTAAATTGGATGATGGAATTCAAAAATTAACAGTCAATATTTTACATTATCATGATAGCTCATAAGTGAAAATTAGTTTGAAATTGTTCTTGGGCCATGGGGGTAAAGTCATAAGCACTTTTTCTCCTAAACACTAGTGGAAATAAGGGAACTCCAAAACCTGTTGAGGTACAGCCAACTAAAAACTTCAAAACTGCGATGATTTATATTTTGGATAAAGGGATTAAGGGTATGAAGCAAAGGATGGAGTTTAAGTTGGATAAATGCAAGGTATTGCATTTTATTACAACAAACAAGGACAGGACTTATACAATTAGTGATAGGGCCCGAGGTAGTCATAGAGTCATATAGTCATACAGCACAGAAACAGACCCTTTGGTCCAAGCAGTCTATGCCGAACATAATCGCAAACTAAACTATCCCACCTGCCTGCTCTTGGCCCGTATCCCTCCAAGCCTTTCCTAGTCATGTATCAATCTAAATGTCTTTTAAACATTGTAATTGTACCCACCACTTCCTCAGGAAGTTTATTCCACACACAAACCACCATCTGTGTAAAAAAATTTGCCTGTCTTGTCTTTTTTAAATCTCTTTCCTCTCACCTTAAAAATGTGCCCCATAGTCTTGAAATCCCCCATTTTAGGGAAAAGACAGCTACTACTAACTTTACCTATACCTCTTATTATTTCATAAACTTCTATCAGGTCATCTCTCAACCTCCTACTGCCTAGTGAAAAAAATATAGAACAGAGAGACCTCGGGGCTCAGGTCCATAATTCTTTGAAATTTGCGTCACAGGTAGACAGGGTGGTAAAGAAAACATTTAGCACACTTGCCTTCATTACTCATACCCTGGAATATAGGAGTTAGGATGTCAAGATGAAGTTATACAGGACGTTGGTGAGGCCTTTTCTGGGGTAATGTGTACAATTCGTTGCCCTGCAATAGGAATGATATTATTAAATCTGAAAGGGTTTAGAAAAGATTTACCAGGATGTTGCCAGGAATTGAAGGCTTGAGCTATAAAAATTGACTGGATAGGCTAGGACTCTTCTCACTGGAGTGTGGGAGGTTGAGGGGGAACCTTGTAGAGATTTGTAAACTCATGAGGGGCACAGAAAAGTTGAATAGCAAGGGTCTTTTCCCGAGCAGCAACTTTTTTACACAGAGTGGTTCGTGTGCAGAATTAACTACCAGAAGAAGCAATGGATGCAAGTATAAAAGTATAACAAAGTTTAAAAGAAATTTGGATAAGTACATGAATAGACAAGGTTTGGAGGGATATAGGCCAAACACAGGCATGTGGGACTAGTTTAGTTTGGGAACATGGTCAGCATGAACGAGTTGAACCAAAGGGCTTGTTTCCATTCTGTATGATTCTATGCCTATGAAGGTAAAAGCAGTTCAGAGATCAACCATGATCTGTTTGAATGGTAGGATAGGTTAACCAGGTTGAATAGCCATCTCCTGTTCTTCTGCTGCTAAACTACTCTCAGCCATCTTGCAAATAGAGTCATAATTATTGTTAGATGAAGTTTATGCCAGTTCTCACTCCTGGATCATTTTGGTGGGACTGCATTTTGCAGACTCCTGGGCAATTTATCAACTTGCATAATACTGTCTAGCAAAGCAGATTAGCAGTCTGTTATAGAAGTTGGTTTACCTTAATTTCATTGAAGCATCAGGTGGCTTCCATAATTGGGAACTTTTCCATAGCAGTGGTTTTATGCTTTGATAGATAGTTAAAACTTATCCCAATTACACAATAAACTCTTAAAGTTATCTTCAATATTTTTGGCAATTAGGACTCCCATTTCCTTTACTTGTCACTGTATCTGTTTCATACATTCCTTCTTTAGCAGTTTATCTAATATCTTAAATGTGATCATTTGTGAATAAATAATATTGCATAATTAACCAGCTTGTCAAAGATGTCAACATGATTTTTGATTGAACTACAACATGGTTTAAAGATTCAAACATTCAAGTATGTTCTCAGATTTGTCCTTAACCATTCCATTTTACACAAGGATTAAAATTTTGGCATTACAGTAAAATGGCAGTATAAGTTTGACCTCAGTAACCACTGCTCTCAAGGTGAAAGTGCCTTCTTGCACATCCTGAGGTAATTTTGTGATCTGAATTACATTGCACTCGCTACATCAACATGAAATGTACTCAATAAATGAGTAACATTTAGGCATAGTTATGATGGTTTTGTGGGTGTACGTACACCAAATGGACTGCTGAGGTTCACGTAGACAGCTCACCATCACCTTCTCAACAGCAAAGAGGGGTAGACAACAAGAGCAAGCCCAGGCTGGAACAGCCTCATCCATGAACGAATTAAAAGTTACAAGAAAAGAGCTTGCATTCATAATAGCCTCTTATCGGAAATTTCCCAAAGTACTTTATTTAAAATGAAATAATAAAATATATTGTACTAATCTCCTTTTTTCTCATTTTAAACACAATAAATTTAATTTTAAAATAAGTCATGCAGGATTTATTAAAACGGATTTTCAGTGAACAGTGCCACATACTTGTGCAAACCACTTGAGGGCAGTATAAGATGGCAATACAAGGATTAATGTTTCATCCTTAAGTCACGAATTTCATTTGATGAATATCTATCTTCAAGCGTGGCCTAAAGTTTGAAAATCATGACATTTGACTTTCAAAGTAACCTCACTCGTGTCTTGTTGTGGGTTGAGCAGTGATGTTCAGTAAAGTGATCAGCAATTCTAGAAGCATGATCCTGGGCTTCTGGCCACTTGTTTTAGTTCTCCATCTCACTTCCATCATGATTGCTCTGACATTAATCTCCCGTATTACTTCAATAAGCTCAACAAAAGCTTGGGGAACAAGACCTAGGCAATTTACAAATCTCTGAGTCCCAATTTTGCTTCGGACAATGAGTGCTAGTAGTCTACTGTTGCCGTAGACATCTCTTCTGGATCCATCTTTTATTTTGTTGCTGGTCCCTTCACCATCCCATTATCCTTTTTGTCATTCAGTCCCTCTTTCCTTCCACAGTAGCACAGACCCACTATTTTGTCCCTTCTGCCACTCTCCTCTTTGTCTGCCTCCATACTTGTTTAAAACTTTAAGGTAAACTATTAGCTATTTCTTTAGTTTTCTACTACCCAATAAAGTAATGCTTAACTTTTTAATTCTCATTTCTCCTACTACTTTGTATCTAAGACTTCTTTTGTACACGGCGGAAATACATGCAGGCATAGGGAGAATGTGCAAATTCCACACAGACAGTCGTTCGAGGCAGGAATCAAACCCAGATCCCTGGTGCTGTGAGACAGCAGTGTTAACCATTGAACTACCATGCTATCCTCTTTGCAAAACTATTCTACAACCACAAGATTCATCATCAAGCAACCTGTTTCAACATCAATAAAACTCCATGGAAGTCATGGCTGCAATTGCAGATCAGTTACAGCAAATGACAAATTCTTTGTTCAATATTGTTATTCAATTCTTACTTTGATTCCTCCCTTCAGGAGAATTTGTTCCCCATGTCCTTCTATAAGATTTAATTTTAGCGATGCACTTATGAGTGAAGTTCATATCAACTAAGGATATATTGTACCAGATTTTTTCAGGTGGGGAATTTTAATGAGAGACTCTGTTTCTGAGAGAAGATTCCAATTAGGGTTCCTGCAGAAAAGCAAAGCATTTCCTCCATTCTGACAGTTCTCTTTTGGTGTAGAACTGTCAGGGGAAGGTGAAAGGCACACCCTTTTCAGAGTAGTCAGCTGTCATATTCTGAGATTTAAAGATCCAGAAGCATATTCAGTCATAATGACAACTGCTGGATTAGGGTACTAGGCTGTAGGGTGCTAGGTATGTAGAATGCTAACTGATAGGTGGCAGAGTGCCAGTGAAAGATGGCAATGGTGTCACATAAGTAATGCAGGATTTAGGGTAGGTCTGAGTGGGTGTGAGTTATTGTGTCCGACAAGGGACCGGGGAGGATAGGGGTCAACGTGCTGGGACGGCCTTGGGTCCAGTAATGGAGAAGGGGGTGGTGGATCCAGAGTGGGGAAATGGGCAGCGACAGGTCTGGATAGGGGAAGAGGAGCTTTGGTTCCAGAGTGCAGCTTGTTGAGGGCATGGGGTAGATGCCAAGTCCTGATTGTCCAAAGGATTGCAGTGGATTGACAGCAGGGGAAGGGGTTGTTAAATCCCAAGGGAAAGAGGACAGTGTCAGGTCAGGAATGGGCTGTAAGTGATTTGGTCGAGGAGGAGTTTGGTGTTTGTAAGTTAAGTGTGAACGAACAGTTACTCAGAAGTTAAATATATATTTAATTGTCCAAGTGTTCCTGAGTAACTATTTTACTTAATTTCATTAGAACCTTCTGAATTCTCTGATTTATATGGAAACTTTCAGAAGGATCCAAGCTTCAGGGAATTTCCCAGCATGATTTTCAATTTCCAGGCAATTCCTTCAGAGGCTGTTAGAATTCTACAGGATCCCCTATGGATATTCTATTGGATCACCATGTGCAACTCCATCTACACTGCTATAATAAATGTCTGACCATCAGAAACACCAAGTCAGTATGACAATACATACAAAATTTTCAATTGTATTTGTATAAAAATTAAATCATGTGTGAATTAGTCAGGAGCTCTTTAGTCAATGGTTTAACTCCAGCTCAAACAGATTCCCAACATTATGCGCAAGGTGCTTTTCATTTTTATCTTTTAATTAAAATCTTTGGCATCTCATTACAATAAATGAAATATTTATTGATATTAGACACTAATTGAAAGATGTCAGAGTTAGAGCTCCTTGGTGTTTGTAGAATATTAAATAGGAAACATCACGGGCAAATAGAACATTAAAAATTGCTGCATATTTTAAAAATTCAAAATAGCTATACCTAAAATGTATTGTTTTAATTGTAACAGGTGACATTGTTTTGCTGTGTTAATGAGGTGCTAAACTTCTGGTATGTAAGGATAGAGGAATGTTCTATAAACGTGCTAGGTGTCTGTCTGCAATATCCACCTAAGTAATCTTAAGTCTTGTGTCCTTGTCTTCTGAATAGTTCGTAGTAATTTTCTGTAAACATTTGTTGTCCCTTTGCACAGCAACTTCATATCCTCTTGTCTAATACTTTACAATATGACGAGTTCGTAAAGGTTTCCTAATGTTATTTTTCTTTGCGGTAGCTATAATGTATGATACAACATGCATGCAATTTCCTTAGCTAGTGGAGTTTAGAATTTTTAATTCTCATTTATGGAGAAATTTGAATTCTCATACAGAAGCAACCTAACTGTGGGTATTTGATCTCACAGTGATGTAACTGATCTATTAATGTATATAGAAAGGTTATTCCTGTTACATTCTCAAGAAACAAGTGGCTGTGAAACAAGATTCAGTTTTTAAAATTATTAGGTAGCTTAGCATTTCTTTTTAAGAAAATATCTGGAATTAAGAGTCTAATGATGACCATTGTCGATTGTCAGGAAAAACCCATCTGGTTCACTGGTGTCCTTTAGGGAAGGAAACTGCCATCCTTACCTGGTCTGGCCTGTATGTGACTCCAGACCCACAACAATGTGGTTGATTCTTAACTGCCATCTTGGCAATTAGGGATGGGCAATAAATACGGCCTGTCCAGTGACACCCTCATCCCATGAATGAATAAAGAAAAAAAAACTATATACATTGAACTCATTGAAAAAATGTAGGGACTAATGTTGAACAAGCAATAAATATAATCAGTAATTTGAAAAGTGTTGAACCTATGATGGATGTGACTTATGGGCATAATCATGATTTTTAATGTGACCGTCCTGTGAGATCGCTAGAAGCTCTGTAGGGTTTTTCCAGATTTGTTCAGAACTTCAATGCAAATATCAATAAAATAATATAAATAACCATTACCACCATTTTTCTGGGCTTACTGCCAAATTAAACATGAGAATGTTTATGTAGGAGAGCCCAAAATGTGCAAGAGAACTCAGATTTAAGATGTAGAGCTGCATGTTGATAAAGAAAAAATAAGTCCAGGAAGGTAGGAACAGGAGTAGGCCTGTTAGCCCTTTGTGCCTTTGTATCATTCACTGAGATCATGGAGATATTTTTAATCAACCTGTTCAGTTACAAAACACATTGAGACCAGGTGGAATTTGAGCACAGGCCTTCCAGCCCAGAGGAAGGGACACGCCCATTTTGTATCACAAGAACAATTGTTGATCTGCAACCTAACTTTCATTCACTTGTTTTCATTCCATAACTTTTAGCAACCTTGCTGACAAAAATGTAGTCTCACAAGTAAGCAATCTCAGATTTAATCTGTTTATCCAACATTAGCGTAACTGTGCCAGAAATAAATAACTGAATTTCTAAAGTTAAAATTCTATAAACAGGATCAATAGAAGAATTTGGCATGTGTTGTGCAACAGCAATTGATACAAATGGTGGAGCTAATTAATGAATCCAGTATCACAAGAAGAACACAGCATGAAACATAAATTTTTCACCCCTCAAATTTAACAATTTGAATTATTTTTCCAATCTAAGTCTGACCTAGCAATGCAAAGAATCTAAATATGTTTCCATACAAACTTACAAAGCAACATTTAAAAAATGACACTATTGAAAATAAAATCAGACATTAGTTGATTTTTGAAAATAATTTTCTTGTAAAATCATTATCATTTTTCTAACAATAATGTTGAGTAATGTTGGTAAAAGTGCTATAAAACTAGGAAAATATAAAATTCTCGAAATTTTCAGTTAACTTTTAATCTAAAGGTATCAATAAATTGCTTTTATTTTGTTTCTGGATGCACACCAAATGCAAATAGTGCTACAGCTTTTGCTAATTGCTTTCAGTGGTTTCCCTGTCGCATTTTTTTAAACAAGAATGGCACCTGCAATTCTCCAATTGAAAGGAAATGTTCCTAGATCAAGAGAACTTTGGAAGATCATTGTTGGAGCATTCACAATGTTTTTAGCCGCTGCTTTTAAAACATTGAGCTAAGAACCAATTGGTATGAGTGTTTGTCTTTAGTGCTGTTAATTTCTTCATTACGGATAACTTGTTTTTTCTAATTACAGGAAGTGCCCACTTCAAATTCAAAATTAGTCTCTTTGGAATGTCCAGTGTATTGTAAATACTGACACATCTGCTATTTTCTTATTTTCATCTCAAACATCCTCATAAATCTTTAAAGGGACTATATTACTTTTAAACATCCTCTTTCTTTTAGATATGGAAAAGTCTCTTGATATGATGTGTAAAAATTGGGTTTTTGACTGACATTGTCTTACAATCATTTATTACTTGCGCCAATGAGAGATAGTAGAACAGGCAAACAAACTCTCTCCCTCTCTCTTTTGGTCTGATTCATTTTGGCAGGATATAAGTGCACAGTTCTCCTGAACAAACAGTTAGTGATCACTTTGCTGCAGTGCTTAGTGGCTATTCAGCTAATGTGGTGAAACTCACCTACTGTTGCCTGAGTGTATCTAGTTGCAAAGATATTCAATGCTATCACAACTTTGGTTCCACAGTTAATGTTGTTCCCCTGACAAAAATGGCAGTAGCTGATATATTTCACAACTAACCTTTTAGGAGGAGGGATACACAGCCTTTTGAGACACTGATAATACAAAGTCTAATTAGGACCTTGTTATTATGTAGACCCAGGTGAATGGGTATGTAATTTCTTCTGAGACGGCTAATTCTAAACCTCAAAACTAGTCTCTTCAATGGTTATTCTGTTTCTCTTAGTGTAGGAATTGAGATATTCCCACTGGGAAGTCTGTAGCCTAATGCACCCTTGGAGCAGAGCTGAGTCAAAATAGCAGCACAAGTCTTCACTAAATCCCCACATACAAAGGAGATATATACGCTAGTAGTGATTCCAAATTTTATAGTACCGTATCTAATGATCTCCTTCAATCTTAATTATCTTAATACCATACACAAAACAATGCAGCACAGGAACAGGCCCCTCGGCACGCCAAGCCTGCGCCGATTCCTAGTCTTTGTTTAGACCTGCTACTTATTGCCCATATACGGTTTCTATCATTTTGTTCACCTCCCATTTATGTGTCTATCAAGATACAACTTAAAAGTAGCTAACATGCATGTTTTTACCAGCTCCACTGGCAGTGCATTCCAGGGACCAACCTCTGAGTGAAAAAGGTTCCCCACACTTCTCCCCTCAACTTTCCTCCTCTCACCTTGAAACTGTGCTTTCTTTGAGTTGACCTTTCCATCCTGGGAAAAAGCCTCTGACTATCCACCCTATCTATGTCTCTTATAATTTTGTAGACCTCTATCAGGTCACCCCTCAGCCTCGGTCTTGGAATGATGTAGGCAGGAAAGAGAGTAAGTATATCACAGAAGTTTGCCATCCCTTACAACAGCATTGGTTCTCTAATTCACCTTGAAGGGCATTGACATTTTTTGGAAGTATAACTTATTACAATAATTTATAGCTTATACGGTGTTTTGAAGTGGGAGATAGACGAACCCATTTTAATGCTTACGACTGTAAATCCATCTTAAATCATTGGTAATTTTGGAGTCAGAGTATGAGAAAAATTACAACGGTGAAAAATAGCTTTTAAAAGTGCAAACATTTATAGTGCGTTTTATGTAATTGTAAACAATACTATAATCATGCTTTAACAAGCCACTGAACATAACAAATTTGTCTGTTATTGCTAGAAAAGAGAATTTTTCAACGTGTTACTTCTCAGAACTAACTTTTTGAAAAGAATATGACTGACCTCATGTAAAATATATGTATCATAGTAATCTCTGATGTGCAAAAATGGTACAGTAATTGAGTTCTATTTTTATTTTGTCTCAATGGAGTGATTTACTGTAACTGGGTAATTGCAAATGTAGCAGGTTTTCAAAAATGGTTACAGAATCCCAATGTTATGAATTAGTCTGTTTTTCTAAAACAATATAAAAAAGGCATCTACTGTAAAGCAAACAGGACTACTTTGAACCTGCTGATCAAAGATATCTAAATTAACTAAGAAGCCTTCATGTCAAGCTCAGGGTACAAATATGCAATGGATTGCTGCACTAGTCTGCCCGATAGATTGATCAATGCTGTGTTGTGCAGATGCCAGGATAGTGGTCTGTTACTGGACTGAGTCTACATGACTGAGTTGAATACAGTGCTTGCCCTTGATAAGAAATGCAGGTAATTGATAAGGGTCTGAACAGTCACGTCCCAAACTGGACTTGCATAATTGTGTAACTATGAAGTGTCTGCTCTTAATTTACAGCGAAATACAGGCCCAGCTATAACTTACAATACAGGCTCCAGTCAACCTTTCCTAGGCACTGGGGCAGCTCCTGTGTCAGCCCCTCTGATTGATGATACCTTAAAGGAAGAAAAACCACACAATTACTTACATTGCATTCTTACCTCACTGTCCCTGTTTCTGCTGTTATGCTGCATGATATTTAACTCTTTTTGTCTCTAGACAGCCTTGGTGTGATTGCAAATCTCTGGACTTGGCTTATAGTACAACTACAAAAACCTTTGGGTAATCTTTTGCTGTTAGCATTTTACAATGCAACATGAATAACCAAAGTGGAGAAAATATTAGAAAAAAAACAAATTTAGAAAATCCTGTGAGAAAATCTGAGTCTATAGAAACACAACAGCAATGGGCTTGTTGCCAAGAAAATCTTGTAGAGTTTTTCTCTAATATTTCCCCACCTGTAAACTACTGTGAGTCATGACATTATTGTTGTAAAATAAATCGCACATACCTTTAGTGCAGATTTAAATTATATCAGTCAATCAAATGTTTCTTGCAGCATAATTTTCAGTTGAAGGTGCTGGTGTTTTCGGTTCAACCAATCATTTCCAATATTTGCAAAATTAATGCTTATAATTTTGTGGGCAGTTATAACATTCAGCATATTTTAGCAACTTATAGAGTGTTGGATATGTTCACCTTCTCAGATATACTGTTTTATTTTTGACTTATATATTTTAATTAAAAATGAAAGCTGGTTTGTGATCACCATGTCACCCAAATAAAGCATATCATACAAAAACAAAATTTTGTTTTGTATTATATTAACCTCAGTTAAAAGTATGATAACTTTTGCTCACTTATTTATGATTAACATGATCACTTATTTCCTGTGAAGTTTGTTGGTATGTTTTAAATGTCGATGAGCAAGCAATACTTTGCAATTTTAATTGAAATGGATTGACAATCTAGGTTCGCTGAAGGTCATTTCAATTGTTACAGGAACATCTTTAATGCTGCAATATTGCGAGCAAAGCGTTCACAATTTCTTTTTGAATGCAGTTATGCAGTTTACATCATGAAGGCATTAAAACACATTGCTTGATCAAGCATTAGCATTGTAACACTTGTACAAATGTTTTACTGATAAAAATTTTACAAGACTTTTTTCAAACTGAGCAAATTAAATTTCGTCTGCAACACAATAATTCACATCATTACAATTGCTGCATTAAGAGATTGAAAAATTGTGATCAATTAAACTGAATTTTGTTTGCTCAAAAGTTATAAGGAGGAGTCAGATTTTTCTTAATCAATTAATGATATTGCAACCCAATTTTAATTTTTGATGAAGTAATTAAAGTAGCACATAACAATTAATTAAATATCTGGAAGTGTTTAAGTTTCATGAGAGTTTTCAATGTTGTTCCATTACATCCAAAACTACAATAATATTCTTATGATTGAGCGAAGAATAAGTTAGCACCTCTAAATTGCACAGTCAACTTTTACTGTTCACTGTACAGAACTTTGTACAGAAATTCTGACAAACATGTACTGAGATATTTTTGATAGCTTCTGAGTACTACCAACTTTTTTTTTAAATTAGAAAGGAACAAACTCTCTTAGTGGTTGTTTACCAATATTAGATCTTTCAAGGAACCCAGTTAAACACCTGGGCACTTCTGAAATTTCATTTTAAAGTTGAAATGGTTTGCTTCTCTGTGGTGCAGTTATACTGCAGTTGATGTAAAGGAAAGCAGTGTGAGTCTACTGCTAATTGCTGGTCTTATATTTGACACAAGCTGATTATTTCAGCTGTGGTTATATTGAGAGTTCTGCAACACTGTCAAAATTATCTTTGCCTGATGCTAATGAGCATTTTAAGTCCCTATATAAAGTTAAGAAATATGGCATTAGAAAGCTGGCTTGGAACAAACTAATGACAATAGGAAACAATCAAAATAGGTCTGTCTCCACTGAGTTATCTAGTTTGTAAGTAATCTTTTTCAACTCCTTTGCTATCTATGAACAGCCAAGGAATGATATAAATGATATAATAGAGGGGACCTTTTTTTTTTGGATGTTACAAATCTTGCAGATGACACAAATTTATGTGATCAAATAGTTCGTAAAGTAATATAAAATATGAGAGGAATGAGTATTCTCAATAATTGAGGTTACTGAGTTAAGGAACAAATAAAATAATTTTGATTTAAAAAGAATAATAATATAACCATTTGTAGAAGTACCACTAAATATAATGTAACTAATGAAAGTTAAAGAAAATGTCAGGAAATATGGTAATTGAAAGAATTTTGTTGTGATATTTGGCATTTTGTTTAAAATATCCACAGAATGTGAAACTTTTGGCAATAAGACTAAGCATGAGTTGAGAGATAGCAGGAACTGCAGATGCTGGAGAATCTGAGATAACAAGGTGTGGAGC